>CM055870.1:40511012-41111012 GCA_029582165.1 Portulaca oleracea
TGGGGATCTAGATAGTATAAGATTGATGCTTGATGCTATTAATCAGTTTGCAGAAAGTTCTGGTTTGCACCCTAATCTTACTAAATCTGAAATCACTTTTGTTGGAGTTGATGAGAACTTTATTCAGGAGGCTATATCTTTGACTGGATTTACTAGGGCCTCATTGCCTTTCAAATACCTTGGTGTCCCAGTTAAACCAGTCAGACTTAATCGACATGATTGTGCTATTCTTCTTTCTAAGATGACGAAGAGACTTCAGGGTTGGGCAGTTAAAAGACTTACATATGCTGGAAGGGTGGAACTAGTAAATAGTATCCTCATGGCAATCCTACTTACTGATCCCAGATTTTCATAATTCTAGTAAGTGTAATTGATTCTATAAGTAAGCTATGCAAAGTTTTTCTGTGGGGTGGTGATGAATCTCGTTCTCCTCCTGTTGCATGGCAGTCCTGTTATCTATACAAGAAGGAAGGTGGCCTCAACATTCGTGATGCTCAAAGTTGGAATAGAGCTGCCTTGGGAAGTCTAATATGGCATATTATTATGAACAAAGAGTCAACATGGGTGAAATGGGTAAAAAAGTTATATTTGAAGAAGCAATATATGTGGGGTTGCGAAGTAAAACAAAATGTAAGTTGGTATTGGAGAAGGCTTTTGGGTGTTCGAGATGATCTTAAACCCCTTTTCAAAGATCTGTTTGCAAAGAATGGCAAATATTGTATCAAGTCTGGTTACCATTTTTTGAAACATCATCAAGAAGAAGTGGAGTGGCATTCTCTTGTATGGCACAAGAGGATTGTTCCTAAATTCTCCATAATTCTCTGGCTATGTTTGAGGAAAAGGTTGACAACACTTGATAGGGTCAAAAGATTTGGCACATCTCTTGCTAATAGATGTTTTCTATGCAAAGCAGCAAAAGAATCGAATGAGCACTTGCTGATGGTATGCCCTTTTATTCTGCAAGTGTATTCTGAAGTCCTTCTGAGCCTTAATGAGTAGGCCCCTACATGGATTGACGGTGTCATGCTGGCTGCTGGCATGAACAAGTCCCAGAGAAACTGTCATGCCTTGATTGCTGCTACTACTGTTTACCATGTTTGGTTTGAGAGGAATCAAAGAGTTCATAAAAATCTGGAAAGGGATTGCAACAACATTGCTTTAGTGGTCTCGCAGGAGGTTAATGTCAAGCTCAGTTGAGCTGTTTGTTTGATTTGTCTAGTTTTGCAATTGTTTGGTGCTGCTTAGAGGTTCCCCTTCTGCTTTGTAATTGGATATTGTATCCTTGTTTTGTATTGGAATTTACTCACTGTTTTTTCCAAAAAAATATATGGGAATAGATAGGGTGAGAATGGCTTTTTGGTGAGAATGAGAGAAGAGTCGTTAATAGCCATTAGATGCAAGATTAATGGCCAACAAAAAAACTCAAATTTCCCTTTATTTTGTCAAGCTTCACGTGAGGGGAAATGAAAAAAAAACAGAGAGAAAGTTGGGAATTTGTACAAGCGTGTGTGTTTTGCAGCTCATGGGGTGCATAGGGTTTGGGATGATTATAATCATCTTCAACCCATCCATCTTCCTAATTGCAAAAACAATTGTTGAGATTGATTTTTTGGTCTGGTTTGCCTTGGGTTCCAGAAAGGGCAAAAACAAAAGCGCTTGAATCAAAAAAATTTTTTGCTCTGTTTTGGCAGCTCGTTGGAGGATCATTTCTTCGTCAATGAATGGGGTATATACCAACGGTGATGGTGTGAGGTGAGTTGTAGAAGAGTGTCGTCCATGGTTGACCTGTGTTTTTGTGTTCATCCATGGCAATGATGTTTTTTTTTTGGTGTTGGTTGAAGAAGATGAGATAACCCAGAAGATGAGATAACCCCGAAATTGAACATGTTTCTGGGTTGGTTGAATGGATATGGAACTTTGAGGAACTAGGTGTGCGTGTGGTATTTGATTTGAATTTATTGCACATTGAATTAGGGAGAGGTTGTGTTTGATGCAATTGGCTGCATTAAAAAGTTGAATTTGATGTTCGGTAGACTTGTACATGATGTTCAGCTGAAATCTATGATATGTCCATGTATATGCATCCACCGTGTCCATTTGTGCGCTACACGTTGTCCAGTTGATGTATATGGTCAGTAGACATCTATTTTTGGGATAACACAATGAATGTGCATGCAAGTGGACCATGATGTTCATATGCATGGAACATGATGCTCGTTTATTACAAAGTTTTAATTCACATGTACTTTTTAGCATGACATTGTGCGCATATGCTCATCTTATTCTAATGCATAACACACAAAAAGTGTATGAACATTGGGACATGTAACTATGAGCAACAATGTTTTGATACGTATATATTATGTAGGGCAGACCCCAATCCACATCCTTTTGGACCATGTTGTACATGGAGGTTGATCATGTTGTCCATTGAACATGACTGTGATGTGTACATGATGTTTTTGTATGTTTTCCATTTATGCGCAACATGTTGTTTGAACATAATGAACATAATATCCATGCATATGATCATTATTCGCCACATAAATGGCAACGTAACTTGTTCATACTGACGATTTAAAGAGTCCCAATAAATGTTCATATTGAGTTGGACACTACATTCACGAAAATGAAACATGGCGTTCCCCACGCGATCATCTAACATAACTTTGGTGACCGTTTTGATTTGACGTAACGTTCATTTAAACAGTATAGAATGTCCAAGTATACAGACATTGATGATCATCATTTTATTCTTTTCATTTTTGTTGTTGACTCATTCAAAGATTACATAAGTTGCAACATGTGCCGAAAGTGGCAACGAATATTTATTTATTGTGATGCTCATCATGACTGTGTATAATGTACATTTAAATTAAACACAATGTCCATGGATACGAACATTATATGCCACATAAGTCATACTTTCACCTGTTGAATCATTATCAACTACCAATGAGTATTTAATGCTTATTCAATGTGTGTATTTTCGTTGAACATTATGTTCATATGATGACAACGTTGTGATCAGTTAATATTCAATGGATGTCCATTTGACACAATAACAACACTCATAGAGCGAGAAACTAAATATTTTCGAGCAAATATAACTGCCACAACAATTGAAGTCATACATAAAATGTTCACCGTCGTCAATACATGTCTAATCGTCACCCAAAATGCAAACAGCGAGCAAACAGTTAGCCTAAAGTAACAAACAAGCATAGCCCGAATACATGTCTACGGCAACCAAAATGGAGACAAATAGCCCGAATACATCTCTAATCGGCCACGTTAGTCCCAGCGTTATGTGGTGTCAATGGACTTCCATCCCCACCGCCTTCACCACTACCTGCTGCAATGTCTTGAACAACAGCCAACACTACGTCACTAGTGTATGGCTCAAGATGGGACACTTGACACTCAGCCCTGTATTTTTATCAACAACAATAAATGAGTTATGTTAGTGTTCAATCAAATGAACATCATTGTGTAATAAAATGTTCATCAGGGTTTACACTATGGGGACATTACAGATTATTATGTCTCATACATGCACATAGTTTATTCACATAACATGTCTCATTCATATTACAAGTGAGCATTACGTATACGCAAGATGCACATCATTATATAACATACTGTATATGCCTTAGTATATATCCAATATGTAAATACCCTCATTTTTTATTCACGTACCATGTCTTCATTGCACATAATTTTTTATTTCACGATACATTAAGTACACTTTTAAAGTACACCAACAAGCTCCCATTTACAATCTATGTATGTGTCAATGTTCATTACGTATACCTGTTTTATACATAACCACTAACCACAATATACATGCCATATTATAAACTCACTATGACACACATCATAAACTAATGTAACGTACATTATACGCGACTGTAATGTACAGATAACACCATTAGTTTACATGTACATGAGCATATACACTGTCATGCCCATCCCCATCATACTGTAATGCACATCATGACCTAGTGTGATGTACATGATCATTACATCACCCCACCTCTCACCCCCTACCCAATTTGTAGGCATGCCCTAGTAAAGAAGAACAGTTATGTGCCCAAACAAGATATGATTTTTGTTTGGAATTCCAGGGTTTTCAAAAAATGACCAAAATGTAAGCAAATCATAATTTCGAACCTTGTCTGATGTTCTGTACCCCTTTCACTGATATCCTTCCTATCTGAACCCACTTTAGCCGCTGCAGAACCATCGTCGACTTCCACACCTTTCTCCAATGCCTTCCCATCTGAATCCAGCTCCATTGTCGTCGAAAACCCTAATATTTGCTAAATTTTCCGTCCAATTCGTCGCTGATCTCCGCAAAAACCTCCCCCAACTCTCTGCATGTTCGTCTCCCTTTCTCTTCTTTCTCCACTTGATTAAGCGATCCATAGTGCGAGAATACAAACTTAAAATCAGCCGCCTCTTTTTCTCACGCATGATAAGTCCCAATGCATAATAATGATTAATCAATTTTTTTTATTCGCTGTACAAGTCACGTGACACTTGACAAAATAAAGGGAAATTTGGGTTTTTTTGCTAGCCATTGATCTTGCATCTAATGGCCATTAATGACTCTTCTCTCATTCTCACCCTATCTATTCCCTATATATATATATATATTAATATATATATATATATATATATATATATATATAGATATATATATTAAAAACGCCATGCCTTAGAGAGAAGGTTCTATGGGGCGATCGCGGGGACGCCGGAAAGCCGCCAAAAAGGCTCGGAAATCTGCCGAAAAAGTGTCATTTCCAGTTGATCTAGACCAGGTTAGGCACGATTCTCATTATGATACTGATTGCTCTGATTCTCAGCTTGCTCAGACACCTCCATTGATGATTACTCTTGGGGAGAACTTAGATGAAAAGTCGGATTTAGCACCCCTTTCTCCGCTAAGCTCAACCCCTAAGATTGTCGATGACTCTAAAGAGGTGAAGGCTGATCAGAATCGGGATTCAGGTATCAAAAAAGACGTCTGAAACTATCCTTCATTTCTCATATTGAATTGAATGGAGTAAAGACGCATCAATTTACTCTTGAGGATATTGAATCGGAGGTTGACTTCTGGAAATCGTCCATTCTTGCTTTTGTTCTTGGTGGTCACCCACCTTTTGCTGTATTTGAGAAATTTGCTATAAGAATGTGGGGTTCCAAAGGGTTGGATAGGATCCTGTGGCAGTCGGAAGGAACATTCATCATTAGATTCAGGTCTATTGGGGAGAGGGATACAATTTTGGCAAGGAGGGTTGTTTACTTTGATAAGAAGCCGGTAATCATGAAGGCTTGGTCATTGGGACAATCTACGAAACAAGATGATGTGATCTATGTTCCAATCTGGGTCAAGCTTCGAGGTTTGGATTGGAAGTATTGGAGTGTTTCGAGTCTGAGCAAAATTGGAAGTTTGATTGGTGAACCTATTGAAACGGATCTGTATACTCAAGAGAAATCTATGATGAAATATGCTAGGATCCTTGTCAATATGGATATTTCTAAACCATTCCCTGAGTTTGTTCCTTTGGTAGATGAAGATGGCTACGTTTATACTCAAGTTGTTGAGTATGAGTGGACTCCTATATGATGCAAGGGATGCAAGCTGTTTGGTCATATGGAGGATAATTGCAGGAAGAAGAAACAGAAATGGAATCGAAAAGATCAGGCTGAAACATTCTCTGTATCACAATCTGTCGTGACCCTAGTGCTCTCTTCAGTGCCTAAAAGAGGGACTAGAAGACCTGATACTCCTATTCAATCTGTGGTTGTAGGATCGGTCTCTGTGTGTCTATCTCCCATTATTGAGCATTCTATGGTTGAGATGGATACTGCTAGTCCTTGCACTGTATCTCATTCTAATGGATAGATTCCTTGTTTGCAATGTTCGAGGCCTCAATGGGCCAAAAAAGAGGGATTGTGTGAAACACTTCTTGAATATGAATAAAGTTCATTTGCTTTGTTTGTTGGAAACGAAGGTTGAGATGAGCAAATGTTTGGAATTTCAACGTCATATTTGTCCTGGGTTCTCTTTAATCCACATGCTCAACCTAATAAGGGGAGTAGGATATGGATTTTATGGAAGCCTAATTTGCTCTCTGTTACTTGTCTCCTCATTACTGATCAAATGATCCTATGCAGAATTTCTGAAGGTACTGGATCTTTGCTCATATCTTTTATATATGGGGATAATGACATGACTAATAGGAAGGCTCTATGGAATTCTTTATTTGAAGTTGCTATGAGATATGCTGAACCTTGGGTGTTGGTTGGTGATTTTAATCATGTCTTGGAAATGGTTGATAGAATTGGAGGGAATGATATTTCAGCTGAAGAAATCTTCGATTTCCAGTCTTTTATTACCGATCACCGGCTGTTACCTATGCGCAGAACAGGATGTCGTTTTACCTGGAATAATGGGACAATTTTTTCATGCATTGACAGAGGTCTGATAAATGCGGAGTGTTTACAGATCTTTGAGGGCATTTTTTACAATGTTCTTCCTCCAGGTATTTCTGACCACTCTCCTCTTTTGGTGTATCTTAAAATATCTCCTCATGTTCCAAGAAGAAGATTTAAATTCTGTGATATGTGATATTCCAATGAAAATTTTTCGCCTATTATTCGGGAGGCTTGGGAGAGTGTGGTGTTTGGTGATCCCTTGTATATTCTTACTCAGAAATTAAAGGGTGTTAAAGCTCCTTTATCTAAACTGCACATATCATATTATGGTAATGTTATTGAATCTGCACAGAGGAGATATATTACACTATGTGAGCTGCAGAATTCTTTCCAAGCTGACCCTCTAAATTCTGAGTTAAAGATTCAAATGGAGGAGGCCAAATCCCTTTATTACCAAGATCTGGAGTGTGCTACTCAGCTTCTTAAATAGAAAACAAAGGTGGATTGGCTTCAAAAAGGGGAAACTAATTCTGCATTTTTCTACTCTACATTGAAAGCTCAAAATTATTAGAAGAGAATCTTGGGGATTTATGAGAAGGAGAACAGATCGATTGATGATCAGGAGCAAATAGGTCAATTTATTGCTGACCATTATGAAGATTTCTTTGCAAAGAAAGATTGTGTGGGAAAGGTAAAATGGTCAACTATTATGGTTGGTAATGTTCTTAGTGATGAGTTGGCTAAATCTTTAATGGAACCAGTATCAAACAAGGAGAGAAAGGAGATTGTCTTCTATATGAATGGACAAAAAAGCCCAGGGCCTGATGGTTTTAATGCCACATTCTTTAAGAGTTCTTGGTCTATAGTTGGTAAGGATGTTTGTAATGTTGTTCATTCATTCTTCTCTTCTGGTTTCCTTCCTTATGAATTGAATGCTACTCTCCTGACTCTTATTCCAAAGATAGAAAATCCAGAAAGAGTTACTGAGTTGAGGCCTATTTCCTGCTACAATCTAATATATAAGGTGATTACGAAGCTCCTGTGTAATAGATTGAATAAAGTTTTGCCCTTCTTGGTTGATGAGGAGCAATCGGCTTTCATTGGTGGAAGATCTATTGTTCACAATATCTTAACTGTTGAGGATATTATCAGGTTATATAATAGAAAGATTGCAACCCCAAGCTGTCTTTTGAAAATTGATATCCAGAAGGCATATGATACAGTTGATTGGAATTTTTTGGAGCAGCTCCTTCTTGCTTTGAAATTTCCTGGCAAATTTATTAACTGGATATTAATATGTGTCAAGACTGCATCTTTCTCAGTGAACTTCAATGGTTCAACTTTTGGTTACTTTAGAAGCGGAAGGGGATTAAGACAAGGAGATCCCATATCGCCTCTTCTATTTGTAATTGTAATGGACTATTTGGGAAGAGCTTTGAAGGAAGCATCTGATAATCCTCAATTCAGGTACCACCAATTTTGCAAATCTCTAAAGTTGAATCACTTGAGTTTTGCTGATGACCTATTACTATTCTGTGCTGCTGACATATCTAGTATCAAATTGCTTTTGGATGCTGTGAATCATTTTTCTGCCCGTTCTGGCCTGCGCCCAAATATTGCAAAATCAGAGGTTTTCTTTGCTGGAGTAAATGATGATTTTATTCAGCAAACTCTATCCTTGACTGGTTTTTCAAGAGTTGAGCTGCCTATAAAATATCTTGGTGTGCCTCTCAAACCTTCTAAGTTGAATCGTCATGACTGTGCATTATTGCTATCAAAAATGACAAAAAGACTTCAAGGTTGGGCTGTCAAGAAGTTGACATATGTTGGAAGGGTGGAATTAGTCAATAAAATTTTAATGTCTAATCACTCGTATTGGGCTCAAATATTCATTATTCCTAATAGTGTGATTAATGACATTAATCGAATCTGTAGAACCTTCCTTTGGGGTGGGAAAGAATCAAAATCCCCTCCTATTGCTTGGGCTTCTTGCTGCCTATATAAGAAGGAGGGAGGTCTCAATATAAGAGATGCACATAGCTGGAATTAGTCAGCCCTGGCAAGTTTGGTTTGGCAGATTATAATGAACAAGGAAGCATTATGGGTTAAATGGGTGAAGTCCCTTTATATACGCAAACAATCAATTTGATCTTGTGAGATCAAACAAAATGTTAGTTGGTATTGGCGTAGATTATTGGGAATCAAGGAAGATCTCAAGCCTCTACTGCTTGATTGCTTTCAGTCTGGTCGATCATATAGAATCAAGGAGGGTTACAACAGATTGAAAGATCACAAATCAGTGGTTTCTTGGCATAACCTGGTGTGGCACAAGAATCTCATTCCCAAAAACTCTTTTGTGCAGTGGTTATGTATGCACCAAAGACTCACTACTCTTGATCGAATACAAAAGTTTGGTTTCTCCCTTGCTAATAGGTGTTTTCTATGCAAGGTTCAAGAGGAATCAAATTCTCATTTGTTTTTTCAATGTGAATATACATTAAACCTGTCTTCTGAAGTCTATAGCAGACTATCTTTGACTCCTCCGAGTGTGCAAAATGAAGAGTACAAGCTGGAAGGAATGCAGAAGGAGCTGAAGGAGAACCATGCCCTGATTCTTGCTGCAGTCACCTATCATGCGTGGCATGAGAGGAGCAGAAGAGTATTCCAGGATTTGGAGAGATGCTACCTGCCTTTGGCCATGATTGTGGTGCAAGTTGTGCAACTTCGACTCTCTTGAGTGTGGTTTTGATTCCTTTTGTTTGGTGTATTTGGGTGCTGCCTAGTGTTTGGCTGTGTTTAATGTTTTGCATAGCCTTATTTTGTAAAAACCTTATTTGCTTTGTGAATGGAAACTCAATCTGTTTTTCCGAAAAAAATAAAATAAAAAATATATATATGTGTGTGTGTGTGTCTTATTTTGTAAAAACCTTATTTGCTTTGTGAATGGAAACTCAATCTGTTTTTCCGAAAAAAATAAAATAAAATATATATATATATATATATGTGTGTGTGTGTGTGTGTGTGTATGTGTGTGTGTGTGTGTGTGTGTGTGTGTGTATATATATATATGTACGCGTGTGTATATGTGAATGTGTGTGTGTGTGTGTATATATATATATATATATACACACACACATTCACATATACACACGCGTACATATATATATATATATGTGGGAATAGATAGGGTGAGAAGAGAGATTAGGTGAGAATGTGAGAAGGAGATTTAATAGCAATTGGATCTTGGATCAATGGACTGGCTGCCTAAAACTGGAAAAGAAAAAGGGAAAATTAAGGCTTGCATTGGGAATTGAATATGTCATTAGTAGCTCCCAAAACCAAAAAAAAATGTTGAAATGCATTAATTATAAGTTTGAAAAAAGAAACAAATTCAAGGCAAATAGGCATTAGATTAATTTCAATGAAGACAAGCAAATTCATGAGTATCTTGTGGTGAAAATCGAACATTCATCCAAACAATTATGAGAATCGAACAATTTAAAGGAAAATGATGTCCATCTTGTATGAGCACGATGTGCATTTGGGTTGTACTTGATCTCCTTTTGGTGAAGACTTCATGTCCTTTTGGCGAAGACATTATGCCTATTTTGTTTCAATGTGATATCCATCTTGTCTGAGGACAATAACCATTTGGGTTATACGTGTTGTCCTCTTGGTCTACACTTGATGTCCATTTTGTTTATACGTAACATTCATCTTGATAATGACATGACGATTTAGTTTGATATCTTGTTGGTTTGAACATAATGATGTCTTTTGTAGTTTATATTATGCCAAACATTGTACACATGATATCTAATTTGTTTCAACGTAATGTGCATTTTGATTGAGCACGACATCCTTAACGACCATGGTTACAAAAATAAATTATAATAAATTGAATGTCATTTACAAATCATATAAACACAAATGAACAGCAAATCATAATAAAAAAAAATCAGGTACATCCGAATTGAACAACATGATCAAATCAAATGAACAAGTAAATTAATAACAAAATTATTATAAACAGATCATGTACAAATCAAATGATCATCATGTGTGTAATCACATGAAAATTACGCACAAACAAAATGAACATAAAATTTTATAAAAATGAACATCATGTTCAAATGAAAATAAACATCATGTATCAGACAGATGAGCATGACGAATAAACCAAATGAACAAACACACAGAAGACAATTACGTGTGGGAGTTGAAAGGTCTGAAAAATATTTGCATAGTTGAATAGTATGAAAAATATTTGCATACAATAATCTCAGCCAACAATTTTTGAAAATCTGTTGCATTTATTGCCTCACCTATTTCCAAGGCATCAATTTTTTTTCTTTTTCTTTTCTACACTAACTCACATGACCAATAAGGAAAAAATAAATCAAAAATAGTGAAATATTTAGGGCCCTTGATTTATGATCTAAGAGTCAAAAAGACTCCTTCTCACATTCTCACCCAATCTCTCTTCTCACCCTATCTATTCCCTATATATATATATATATATATATATATATATATATATATATATATATATATATATATATATATGATTCCAAAAGTGGACCAGCCCTTAAGCCCAACGGATTTCAGACCGATCTCATGTTGCAACGTAGTCTACAAATGCATCTCCAAATTAATTACATCAAGACTCAAAGGTGTACTCCCTACAATAATCAATAATAGTCAGTCTGCTTTTATCCCCAGCAAAGAACTCCTTCATAATATTCTCATGTGCCAAGAGCTGGCAAGAGGTTTAAGAGGAAAACTGCACAATCAAGATGTCTGATGAAAATAGATATACGCAAAGCTTTCGACATGGTTCATTGGGATTTTGTCAAAGAAATCCTCCTGGGTTACGGTTTTCCACGGGAGTTCATCCACTGGGTTGTAATCTGCATCTCGATAACATCTTTTACCCTCCAAGTGAATGGACAGAATTACGGATATTTCCATGGAGGAAGGGGTCTACGGCAGGGCGACCCCATCTCCCCTCTTTTTTTTTCGTTCTAACGATGGAGTATCTCTCTTGAAGCCTTTCTAGAGTTGCTGACATCTCAAGGTTCAAGTACTATCCCAAGTACAACAATCTCAAGCTCGCCCACCTAGTATTCACCGATGACTTCATGATTTTCAGCTCTGCCAATCCCAATTCTGTCAAGCTTATAATGGAAGCTCTGGAACACTTTCATGGTACTGCAGGCCTTGAAGCAAATCCACAAAAGTCAACCATTTTGATAAACGGAGTATCATTAAGTATCAAAACCGAAATTCTTCAGCTGACTAAGTTCAAAGAGGGTGCTCTTCCATTCACTTACTTAGGCATGCCCATCACAGACAACAAACTATCCAAGATGGATTGCCTTTGGCTTGTGGACAAGATGACTGCTAAAATTAACATGTGGAAGGCTAGTAACATCTCTTATGAAGGGAGAGTGGTCCTTATAAACTTTGTCTTGATCAAACTCTATTCTTTTTGGGCCTCGATCACCATATTCCCCACGGAGGTCATTAACAAAACAACTAAACTCTGCAGGGACTTTCTCTGGAATGTTGACGAAACTCGACATAAGAGCCCCCTATTGCCTAGACCCATAGTTATTAAAATCCTGATCCTGATCTACGATCCTACGATTTTATGATAAAAAATTCTCAATACGATTCTACTATTTACACACAATCCACGATCCTACATGGGTTAATTCCGATCTTAACTACCCCATGAATTCGAGTCAGGATCTCGATTTAAACAACCTTGCCTGGACCACAGATTGGCTTCCTAAATCCAAGGGAGGCCTCGGCATAAAGAACCTGCACCATCTCAACCAAGCGCTTATTGCAAAACAAGTTGTGGCCATATGGGAACACAAAGAATGCCTCTGGGTCAAGTGGATACATGAAAAAGGTACATTAAAGGGGAGAATTGGTGGGAATATAGCCCAAAAGGGGACTGTTGCTTGTATATTAAAAAGCTTTGTCATACTAAGGATAGACTCAAGCAGTCTGCCGACGTTTATCAGAATTATACGGTTGCAAAGGGCTACGCATGACTGACTGGTCACAGAGAGAACTGGAAATGGGTGCGCGTAGTTTGGAACCGAGCCAATACCCCGAGACACTCAATCATAGTGTGGCTGGCGTTTCATGATCGTATGCAGGTTTGATCAAAACTTCATCTCTATCAGTCGCATATTCCCCCCAAATGTGTACTTTGGTGGGAGAGAAGATGAGACAATCCCAAACCTCCTCTACCATTGTAACAAAGCCACACGCATCAAGAGATGGATATGTAACTGGATGAACATGCCTACAACAAACTCTCTGGAGCAATGGTGGAAAAAAGTGCTAACCCAAGTGGCAGAAAGCCATTCAGATCCCCACTATTGTTAGCTACATATATCACATTTGGAGTACTAGGAACCATGCAAATTTTAAAAGTCATACCGATGAGGGGAGTACAATATGCCAAGTGATCAAGAAAAACATCATTAATAGGGTCCTATATATTTCTAGTAGATCTCCGAAATATAACAATTGTATATATCTATTTTATATCCTTTACATTTTCGGGGCCCCCTGGTTTGGAATAAATTATATATATTATATGTATGTATATATATATATATATATATATATATATATATATATATATATATATATATATATATATATATTGTATGTGGTCCTGCAAAAGTTCGATTTGCTGAAGGTTTCTTGGAAGTGTGTTAGCATTTCAGAACCTGAGGTAAATTGGTCTGTCAGAAAGAAACATCATATGTTCTTTATTTTTACTGCTTTTGTGTATTACATATGGTTTCAAAGGAATTCAAGAATTTTTAGTGAAAAAATTCATCAAGTTGAAATGATAGTGGAATTCATCGTTAGAGATGTAAAAACAAGGTCAGGAGGAGATAGAGTTTGATTTATTTTGAGTTTTGATTGGGCTTTTTGTTGTTTGCCCCTCTAGGTATGCCTAGAGTGTACTTGTAAATCGTTTTGTTAATGGAATGATTTCTCATATTTTTCATATATATATATATATATTTACAGAAATATATATATATATATATATATATATATATATATATATATATATATATGATTTTGTGAAGAATCACAATCCGAAAGTGTTTTGGCACAATCTGATCTGGAGCAATCCAAGGATCCCTAAATGTGCTTTCATTACATGGATGGCTGTTAATGGGAGGTTATCTACAATGGATAGGTCCCAAAAATTTGGTTTGCAACTGGTGAATAGATGTTTGTTGTGTGAATGCCAAGCTTAATCGAATTCACATTTATTCTTTGAATGTGATTTTGCTATCCAGGTTGGTAGTGATATTTGGCGTTCATTATTTGGTACTGTTCCTATTTGGAGTAAATGGAATTGTCCATATTGGCAATCTGCTGGATTCAAAGGCAAGAGGCAAAGCTTGGTGCTATCAGTTATAATCTACTATGTGTGGGGTGAGAGGAACAAAAGACTTCACCAAAATGTTTCTCATGACCCTGCTTTTGTTTGTCTTTCTATTAAATCTGATGTTAATTTGAGGCTGTATTAGTCTTTGAATTTTGTTTGCTCTTTGTTGAGTGAATTGGAGTTATTAGTGTTTGATCTTTGGGTCGGCTCAATTGTTGTGACCCCTCGTGTATGCCCGAGTATCTTGTATTTGATTTTGTCAATGGAGAATCTTACTGATTTGTCCATATATATATATATATATATATATATATATATATATATATATATATATATATTCGAATAGAATCTCCTTATTCGAAAACACTTCAATTAATTTTTTAAGGGAGCGTTTGGTAAAAACCTCCGGAAAATTTTTCCAAGGAAGATTTTACATGAAAAGTTTTCCATGGAGAAATTTTCTCTTGGAAACTTTACTTTATAGTGTTTGGTGTGCAACCTAAAATCTTAGGAAAAATTTTACAATATTTGGTTCAAATTATAACTTTACTAGGAAAAATTATAAAATGTCCAAATTACTGATACGCCGCAAGTGCATGGGTGTAGATGTAGTAGGTATCAAGGCCGTTCCCACAAGGACTTCGCTAAACTACACACCAAGCTAGCTTCCTATGTGATTGCTAAATCGATCGGGTTTTGAGATGGATGAATCTATAACGTACTATTTCTATTCACTAACAAATAGCAAATCTAACCAATATTCACACAATTTTCTGGATTAATCAATATGAAAAAGGCGTTCAGGGGATAAAACCTAAGTAACTCTTTGAATCAAACAAGTGGATTGAACATGTAAGTCACTAATTTGGTACATTTTAGGGTCGATAATCACTACAACAGGGTAACAAAAATAAGACCGTTCTGAATGGTCTCAAATCACCTTGAACGGTCGCTCGACAAGGCGGGCGACCGTTCATTTGAACGGTCGCTAATTAGCGACGATTAATAAACGGTCACAAAAGGCGGGCAACCGTTCAATGAATGGTTACTAGCTAGCGACCGTTCAATGAATGGTCGTCCGCCTTTGTGACCGTTTATTAACGGTCGCCAGATAATGTGACCGTTCATTAACGGTCGTTAGCTAGCGACCGTTCAAATGAACGGTCGCCCATTTCATTTTTTTAAAAAAAAAATTTTGTTGAGGGTTTCGCTAATATAATTTTTAAAGAATATATTTGAAGTGTAAGTGCCAAACGGTCACATAATGAACGGTCGCAAACAGTAGTATATATATATATATATATATATATATATATATATATATATATATATATATATATATATATATACATAAAGTCAACGGTGGCAAGCAATAATATATATATATATATATATATATATATATATATATATATATATATAGTCAACAGTCGCAAAATATATTACATATCCGACAGTCAGTTTTTAAAGTTTTCCTCACAAACACTACGAAGAAGGGGGGTCATTAATGAAGTTGGAGGGAGAGAATTGACCATTGGATGGCGTCCCCTGTTGCTGTTGATTTTGTTCTACTTGGGACAATCTTCCTTCAAGTTGGCTGAACATCTGCTGGTATTGGGAGAGTTGACTCCTCAAAGACTGTGTTTCAGCCACCGTGGAAGCATAAGCAGATGGGGCAGCGGTGGTGGATGAGGAAGAAGATCCCTGACCATCGTGGCGTGCATAACGGGCTGACCTTTCATAGAACATGCCCGTCGAGGATCTCAGGCTGTAGACAGACTGATTCTTGACAGAGAACCCACGAGCGACATTGTAGAACACCGTGTTGGCTTCCACAGAATTGGGCTCCACGCCCGCTGCAGCTACTTGCTCAAGATATTCATTCTGCAAATGATCAACATTAATGATAATTAGTAACCACAACTAAACGTAAAGCAAAGCGGTCATGTTGTTTGTTATCAAAACACATTATCAATAGATGCCACAACTAAGGTAATATAGGGAGAGTTACATAGAAATTTCGGCAGAGTTTCCTCTGTAATATGGACTATCCCAAATTCATAATACGAAACATTAACCTACAAATGACAATATAAACTCAACTTGTAGAATAAGGGGTCACATGCCCACTTTACCACAACGAACATTTGCAACATATACAATCAAATAACAATATACGGCCACTCGCCGATTAATCCTATCGAGCCACACGCTCGTTTCTAAACAGAAGTTGAACAATCCAACATCCAACATCAATGATAATGCATACAATCAAGTGACAATATACGGCCACACGCCGATTAATCCTATCGAGCCACACGCTCGTTTCTAAACATAAGTTAAACAATCCAACTTCCAACACCAATTCCAACACATACAATCAAGTAACAATATACGGCCACACGCCGATTAATCCTATCGAGCCACACGCTCGTTTCTAAACATAAGTTAAACAATCCAACTTCCAACACCAATTCCAACAAATACAATCAAGTAACAATATACGATCACACGCCGATTAATGCTATCGAGCCACACGGTCGTTTCTAAACATAAGTTACACATTCAATTTTCAACAACAATTCCAACATATAAACAAGTAACCATATATGGCCACACGCCGATTAATCCTATCGAGCCACATGCTCGTTTCTAAACATAAGTTACACATTCAATTGTCAACAACATTTCCAATATATAAATAAGTAACCATATACGGCCACACGCCGATTAATCCTATCGAGCCACACGCTCGTTTCTAAACATAAGTTACACATTCAATTTTCAACAACATTTCCAACATATGAATAAATAAACTAACTTTAGAAGAAAATGACTTACATAAACTTTGGCCGCCTTCGGGTCACTCCATTACTTGTTATCGTGGGTGTCTTGCTTACAATGATAATGCTCTATGACGTCCGCAGGGGATGGATGGATCCCGTCACTAGCCTAGGAATATATTTAGAAACATTACACATATAACCTTAGAATTTGTATTGATGAAAATCGTCAAAGTAAAAGATCATGGGAGGCTTACTAGTTTTCGCTAGTATTTACCGGCGGACATCGTGCCACCGTAGTGCTTATTCTGGTCCGAGGCTTTGTTCCGATTCGCCGTGTATGCCTCGACCCGACGCTTATAGGTCTCTGCCTCTCGTAAAGCCCACATCCTCGCCCCGATTTCCATTGACAAATGGAGGATTTCTTTGTTCCTTGGGGTCTTTTTCTCTCGGTAGACCAAGCCCGTAAGAAGGTCGCTGAATTTGTTGTGCCACATATTGAAGACTTCCTGAGCCAGGTCCATTTCATACTCGAACCGTTGCTATACAATAACAAATAAAACAAATAAACACATAATTACTGTGCCATATATAGTAACGAAGTCTAAATAAAATAATTAGGTTCAGAAGGATTGTATTCTTACATAGAAATATGATCAATAAACCATTTTATCTCCATCTTCCATATCACCGGCGCAAATAGCCTCCCCTTGGTAATGAGATCTTAAACTCTCCGACACGACCTTCGTAACCTCAGGCAAGGAGAACCTACAAGAAACGAGCAACAAGTGAGAGTGTCGCAATATTTATTAATTATTATGTATTGACCAAAATTAAAGTTGATATACCAGTCTTCCCCCCTAATGAGGGGGGTCCTTGGGTCGGATGGGTCGGGAGGTATACCGGGCTGGATCTTCCATAACAGGGATGGTGGGGCCATGGCGTATTCTTAAGCTGCACTATAATAACCAATAATTGACCGCACAAATAATGAATTTAAAATTATTTTACATTTGATGCATCCAGTGAGTAATCAAATAACAACCACGAAAACAAATTCATTTATAACCAAACAAAAATAAAAAAATTATTTCTAAATTGTTACATCGCACAACGTAATAAAAACAAATGACAGTTCAAACATAACAACCTACACGTGCAACCTACTCATCATCATCATCACTAAGCAACTCAACAAATGCTGTGTTTTCCAATGCATCATTCCCTTCTAATTCATCGTCCTCCACACCCTCTTGTATACCCCGATCTTGTCCTTCTTCATCATCACTAAATAGTTCGTCTCCCGAGCCATCTCGATCGTCAAGTGGGTCGAACTCAGCAAGTGATGGGGGGTCCACATTGTTGTCTTCCTGAAATGCTCCATCATGATCATCGAGTCCATCTATTGTTTGCCTTGCCTTAATTGTCAGTGTAGCAGTCCATGATGATCTATCCTTCTTGGTTGTTGGGTAATGGATGTACACCACTTGTGTAGCCTGAGATGCCAACACAAAAGGCTCATACACCCTATACCTCTTTGCTTGGTTAACATCAACAAGCTTGTAATGATCATGCACGACTACGCCACCTTGACCCGGGTCGAACCATTCAACCTTGAACAAGTGGACTTTGTATTCCCTACTACGCCCAGTATAAACTAATTCAATAACCTCTTTCAAAATCCCGTAGAAGTCAGTTCCATTCACCCCTTTGGCACACACCCCATAATTTGCATTCGTTGGTTTATTATCGGCACGGTAAGCATGGAAGTTAAAGTTGTTAATGTAGAAATGAGCCCAAGATAAAACATCCTTCCTAGGGCCATTCGCTAAAGCTGTAACAACTTCGTCTCCTTCACCGGATGACAAAACCTACAAAGTTGTTTAATATTTACGAAGTTAATCTCATGTAACCTATGTTAACCAATAATTTAAAACCAAACAACTCCAATTGAATGTTAACCTTTCTTCTCAACCAACGGGGGAATTTTTTGCGATGTTTGTTCCACAATTCACCATGCGGCGTACGTGTATGCAAACAGACCATCTCTTCTTCAAATTGACTGAAATAAGTCAACGTAGGTGAAGATTCTACTGGATAAATAAGTTATTGATAATTGAACTGCCGATCTAATTAAGTTATGTTGTATACCTTTCACATATTCTTGTTG
Organism: Portulaca oleracea; assembly: GCA_029582165.1. Taxonomy (NCBI): domain Eukaryota; kingdom Viridiplantae; phylum Streptophyta; class Magnoliopsida; order Caryophyllales; family Portulacaceae; genus Portulaca; species Portulaca oleracea. The sequence goes on from CM055870.1 coordinate 40,529,845, forward strand.
GTCAAGGAATCTTTTCTTCCCTGTTGCTGGAGAGTACCCAATGTTCGATTAAAACAACTCAGGTATTGCTCCATTGTCGTCGGATGCATCACCCAACTCGGGGCATGCATTCCTTGGAAGGTCCCTTGACTTTGTGTGCACTTCCGGTGCAAAGTATGCAGCACAAAAGTTGGATATCTCCTCCGTTAAGAACGCATTACATATGGAGCTTTCAACGCATGCCTTGTTGCCAACCTTCTTCTTCAAATGATGCAGAAATCTACAACATTTGACAACTAACACGCGTTGAGGAATGCGTTACAAAGAAAAAGGCGGGTCCTAAATGTTTAATAAAATACACTACAAATGCAATACAAATATTTAATTACCTTTCAAAAGGGTACATCCACCTATACTGCACCGGTCCACCTTTAGCTGCTTCATATGGAAGGTGTATTGGAAGATCCTCCATCACATTGAAGAATGCGGGAGGGAAAATCATCTCCAGTTTGCATATGATTTCCGGTATGTTCATCTCCAACCAGACCATATCATCAACACTAACCTTAGAGGCACACAAGTCTCTAAAAAATTTGCTTAACTCCGTCAGGGCTTTCCAAACATTCTGAGGAAGCAACTCCCTAACGGCAATTAGTAACAACCTCTCCATGAAAACATGACAATCATGACTCTTCATACCATGTAATCTTGATGTGTTAACATCTATACATCTACCTAGGTTGCTTGCATATCCGTCGGGAAGTTTGAGGTCTTTAAGCCACTGACATAATGCCTTACGCTCCTCTTTACCCATGACATATGCAGCTCCGCCTATCCTTTCTTTATCAACCCGGCGACGCTTACAATGAGCGACTAGGTCCTTCTTAGAGTTGTCATCATTTTTTGTCTTTCCTTTGATGTCCATGATGGTGTTCAACACCTGCTCAAACACATTTTTCTCAACATGCATGACATCTAAGTTGTGTCTAATTAGCAAGTCTTTCCAATACGGTAGCTCCCAAAATATGCTCTTTTTATGCGAATTGTGACATTGAAGACAGCCGTCAACGTTGCCTTGTTGTTGACTAGATGTTGGCAACCTTGACACTTGTTCCCAAACTTGGCTCCCGTTAAGGCGAGGGGGTGGAGGTGAATGTTCTTCTCGATTTTTTGAAAATGCACTCTTGTTAGTAAGATAAGGATGGTCCATTGGGAGAAACTGTCGATAACAATCAAACCATGACTGTTTCCTCCCATGTTTCAGCCACCTTGATTTTATTTTGTCCATGCAATATGGACAAGCTAGCTTACTTGCGGTGGTCCACCTAGAAAGCATACCGTACGCTGGAAAATCACTTATTGTCCACAACACGAACGCTTTCATTCTAAACGTTTCCTTCAAAGACACATCATACGTGTCTACACCCTCCTCCCACAACTGTTTCAACTCGTCTATTAACGGCTGCAGGTATACGTCTAAGTTTCCCTTTGGAATTTTCGGACCAGGAACCAAGAGCGTGAGGAACATGTAAGGCTTCTTCATGCAAAGCCATGGAGGCAAATTGTAGGGGGTAGCTATAACAGGCCATGTAGAATAAGTTTGCCCGAAACTACCGAAAGGGGCGAAACCATCCGTGCATATACCCAACCGCACATTGCGTGGTTCCGATGCGAACTCTTTGTGAGTGGCATCAAAATGTTTCCAAGCTTCACCATCGCACGGATGAACCATGTCACCGTCCCCTCGAACATTTGTTGAGTGCCACCTCATTTGCTCTGCTGATGTCTTAGTCAAGTATAATCTTTGCAACCGCGGACCGATTGGAAAGTATATGAGCTCCTTGTGGGCGATCTTTTTACCCTTAGCCGTTGTCCGCACATATCGATCAGCACCGCAGAAGTTGCAACTATCAAGCATGGAGTTCTCCTGATAATTTATGGCTGAAAAAAAACTTTCATGAGTCGTACCGACTCTCCTTTTATTTGTCTGGTTCCCAAAAAGTAGCTTAATCTCGGTAGTGAAATTGCGCGGGGTCTATAGTGCTTTGGGAGTTAGAAGCGTCTTAGATTCGGTACAATGTAGTGTTTCCATTGGGCAACTTGGTGGGCAGCAAGACAATGCGAGAATGAGAGAGAAGCTCATTGTAACGCCCCGGAAATTCAATTATCGAAAAGTCAAAGTCAAACTAACGTTAACAGACAAAATTAGCGGAAAACTCAAAACTCTTATTGGGTGTCACTGCCGTATCCCCGAAGGAATACAAGGCGAGAAGGAAACTACAACTGTCTGATAACGGTAGACCAGCTAACAAACTCAAACTGAGAAAAACAACTTAACAACCCTAACTTCAAGTCTTTCAAAAAGAAGCATAACAAAATTAACGACTTCTAGACATGTCGTCCTCACTTCTAATTCCCGTCCCTAGCATATTGATCATCACCTGAAAACAAAACATTTCGAAAAAAATGAGGGGAAAATCTCAATAATGTCTACCCCTAACGTTAAAAACAAGTTAAGTTCATTTCAATTCATTTGAGGGAGAGGGAACAAGTCAAACCATTTCACCAACCCTTAACCCTTACAACTGTTTTCCTCAACCCAAACAATTCATATTTTATTATGCGGGCAGGATACCACATCCCTTAGAGTAACATCGCCTACCACAGGCATCAAAAATATATTCGTCTACCACAGGCATCAACAGTTCGCCTACCACAGGCATCAAAGAGCTCGCCTACCACAGGCATCAAAGAAATCAACTATCCTATATCAGGGAAGAAGCCCTGATCTCCTAGTCTATAACACGGCAGGATTCCAAATCTTAAACAACGAGTTATGCCCCGAAACCCGCTTATTGTTTCACTTTGAATTATTAATATCTTATGCAAAAACTCAACTCACAACTCTCAAGTCAAACCCAACCCAGGTTCTCAAAACGAGTATCAAAACTACTTATAAAAGACCATCACAATTTCTCAACTCAATAAATCAAGATCACAAAAGTACAAACAGTTATCTAAAACAGATGGTCACATTTCAACATAAAGTCCCTTTTCGGGATGCAATTGTAAAAACAGATTAGAAAACATTTAAACACATTTAAAGGGCATCCCAGGGGGAATAGAGCATAGACATTACCTGGTTAACTTCACTTCACAGCAAAACGAACACACTTGAGCTCACTAACGACGCGAGTTAGCTTGGGCCTAAAATAGAATAATTATTCTAATCAAAACGCGCCCTTCGAAGTTAGTATTAACTACCTTCTAACTAACCCTCCCCTAGAAACCCTATAGGTTCCTATCAATCATGAATTTACACTTTAAAACATTTAATACATTCCAAATAATCACATAACCAGCTCAAAACATCACTTTCACACAACAACACTTTTATTAATAACAAACATTAACAAAACAGATTACAGCATCCACATAAAAAGGGTCGTAACTTGACTTCCCGACAACCTATGGGTCTGGTTTTGGACTTCTCGGAAACCTCGGAATGTCTACTAAAACTCTTAAGTTGAACTCGAGACCTAACACACGCTTTAAGGTCCTCAAAAACCTTCATCTTCCCAAACTATCCAGATCTGACCTAGGTCTAGTAATCGAGGTATAACTCGAATTATAAAATTCCAAAGTTCGATCCGTAAAATTCCTATTAAAGCTAACATCTAAGGGAAGCTCCAGTCCAAAGGGTTTGATCAAAAGACAACTACACTAACCGTGGTGACCCGATCTTTAGACACTAACAAAACTGTCCCGATCCCGGATCTTATTTAAAATTATAAATTCGGTTCTAACTTTCACCATTCGGTCCCGGGGTTCTAATTTGGGCCTAAAACAGTAGCTAGGGTCCAAGGTAATTAGTTTAAACCATCTAAAGTCCAAACATCAAATTCCCTATCACTAATACCAAAATATAACACATGAAACATTAACAACATTACCCTACACATGGAATCTAAAACATACTACTTCAAGACCCTTTAATTACAACATGAATAATTACAAAGTACGAATTATAAATTATAAACATATAAACATGTGAATAAATTATAAAGAACATATAAACATTCAACCTACCATTCAAGAATCCTAACAACTAATTTCTTTTTTTTTTTTTACAAGATTCAATCAAAAATCATAAATTAGTAAACAAGAATCGAACATTAGTAATTCAAACAACCTAACTTATTTAACAAGATTTAAACATGATTGAATTAAAGAATATGTGAAAACTTATCTAATAATTCAAGAATTAAACTAGGTAATTAAACTTTACGAATTCGTGCATACATTAATAGCGTTATCTAAAACCCTAACATGATTTCACATGAAAACAAAATATACCAAACAATTGAACTTTAATAATCTTACTACAACTATTACAACCCTAATACATCAATTTAGAACATAAAGATTACATAAAATAATTTAAGCAATTACACATAAATAATACAACACAAGAACAAATAATTACAAATAACAATTTAATAAAAATTACACCCTTAATAACCCAGATTACAAGATCTAAAACAAGAAATAATAACAAACTAATAATAATAATAATAGTAATAATAATAACAAACTAATAATAACAAGAAAGCCCTCCACGATTTCTATTGGACCTTTTACTATAAGATTCTCTCTCATTCCCGCCTTGTCTTGCTGCCCACCAAGTTGCACAATGGAAACACTGCATTGTACCGAATCTGAGACGCTTCTAACTCCCAAAGCACTATAGACCTCGCGCAATTTCACTGCCGAGATTGCGCTACTTTAAGGGAACCAGACAAATAAATTGGAGAGTTGGTACGACTCATGAAAGTATTTTTCAGCCATAAATTATCAGGAACAAACACACTCTCATGGACACTAACAGAACACACACTCAACCTCTTTTTATGACATCTACAAGTAAGATACTAGAACTATAAATTACCATACTTTCTACTCTAAACTACCATGACAACTAACCTATTTACTAACCCTAAACTGGTTGTTGAGTACTTAAGCTAGCAAAGGGATATGACATAGTTATTTATAATTCATGTCTTCATTTGGGGTTATGAGTAATTAAGTTAGCAATTAGGTTGGATACGAAACAAATTTACGCTAACAACTTCAGAGATTAACTTAATTAAAGGCATGTCTCTAAATTTCAATTCACCCTTGTTGTGATGAACAAGTTGTCGGAGTTATATGTACGAGAAATCCACCGCTTGTGACGTAGCAAATGTCGATCGTTGTGCATTTAGCATCCCAACCACCTTTAAAATGAACACCCAAGAAATCAAGATTGAGCTCCTGGGTGTTCATTTAATTAGTGATTGGGATGCTAAAAAACTCAACGATCGACATTTGTTTTGTCACAAACAGTTGATTTCTCATACGTATAACTCCGACGTATTGTTCATCACAACAAGGGTCAATTGACATTTAGAGACTTTCCGTTAATTAAGTTATCCAACAAAGTTGTTAGTCGCGTAAATTCATTCCTAATCAAACATAATAACTAACTCATTTACTAATAACTACCAAAATCATCCCAACTCAACACTTTTTTCTAATAATGATGGATTTCCATGTCGTAGTTTCAAATAAATTTTAAGCGTGCTAAAACAACATTTCAAAGAATGAGGATGATATTCCCCAACTTTTCAATATGTTGTTTAGCGACGAACAACAATGAATTTCATGGAAAAAGGTAACTAAGCATTTTTTACCAAACCTACCCTGCACAAAAAAAAAAATTAAATACAACATAACTAACTAAACATTCTTTACACATGTATTAACCTAATCCATACTAATTTACACATGCTCATAATTTATACACATAAACGTACAATTAACAATTTTCAAAACTAAAACAATAAATATTACAAAACATAACTAACTAATACAATTAACATACAATTAATACAAAAATTCAATAATAAAACACATTTAACACTAATCATACACATAAACATACAATTAACACAACTAACATATCATTAAACTGATTATTCAATACTTAAACAGTAATTAATACAAAAATTAACCGAATAAATACTAATTATTGACTCAAATTATTCACAACATAACTAACTAAACAATTTTTTACACAAATACTAACCTAATTAATGCATGCTCATAATTTATATAAATAAATATATAATTAAAAAATTGACAAATTTCAAATAATTTACCGGGGAGAACGAGGCGGTGGCGATGACGGCGGAAGCGGGGACGACGACGACGGTGGGCGGCGACGGACGGCGCGGACTGCTATGGCGGCGACGGCGGCAGCAAGAAAGTGGCGGTTTCCGGTCCAATTTGCTAGCAAGAGGAAGGGTTTGTGTTGTTATTAACCACCAAAAACTTAAAAGAATTGATAAGGAGGGAGAAGAGAAGGACTTACCGTCGTCGGCTCCGGCGGAATGTGGCGGCAGGCGGCGGTTTCCGGTCCAAGTCGGCGGCTAGCAAGAGGAGGGAGAAGAGAAATTGGGGTTTTGAAACAAAAGCTAACGGTGCAATTGAATGAAATTCAATTCGTCCGACCCTATTAAAAACGGAACGACCGTTCATTTAACGACCGTTAAGTGAACGGTCGTTTATTGAACGGTCGCCCGCCTTTTTCATGCGACCGTCCATTAAACGGTCACTTCAAACGGTCTTATTTGGCCAGCCATCTTGTAGTGAATCGCATAAATTCTTTCATAGCGAGCTTTTTGCAATGAAACGAATTGCTTAGTAAAATCAATCACCTACTTTCGTGATTATTTTAATTTTATCTAAGTTAAAGATCAAATTATCAAAAGTCCCCTAATTACAAAGTCCTCTATGTCTGGGTCACTTCATAATTAGTTTAATCCTAAGGGTTTCGATTATTGTATTTCTCCGTTTGGTACTTCATTCAACAATCTAATTCCATGCTAATGGTGCACAAACAAAAGCAATGACATACAATATCATAGGATAAATAAAATGCATTCAAACTAGATTAACAAACTTGTTCAATCCAACAATATTCAATCCATGAAAGCAACTAAATAGGGTTTATCCCCCAAACTAAAGAAAACTACTCACTACTCATGTTTAAAACACAAAACATATCAAGATCTATTCTAGAAAGCATGAAATCTAAAAGAAAGAGAAGTAAACCGAGATGGAAATCGATCTCCGCTTGAATGATATTTGGCGGGGACTTTTGCTCCTCCACTTCTATCAAATTCTTGCAAACCGATCTTCAAACTCTCAATCTTCAACTAAGGATGAATGTGGATGGAATTGTGGATGAAAGGGAAAGTTATGTATAATGGGATCAAAGATTGTATCTTGATCAATTACACATCAAGGGAGACGTGCAACCAATCTCAACATAGGAGGCTTCAAGTGAACTAGGGCAAAAGGTAGGGTGCTTTGTGAGAGAAAGCTGGAGTCTTTGAGAGAGTGGAGAGAATTGAGATGGAATATGAATTAGGGATGGAGAAAGATGAGATCTTAGTGAAGTTTGAGAGAAGAGAGAAGGACGAAAACAGGGGAGGCTTTTTTGGGAGTGACATGAGGTCTTTGTGGAGGGAAGGATTGCTTGAGAGAGATTTGAGAGAGGAGAGGGGAAGGGCATTGATTTGGAAGAGAGATGAGGGTGACGTGAGCTAGGGTAAAGGGAGAGAGGTTGGATGAATGTATGAGAGAGAATTTAGGAGAGAGTGACGTGAGACTAGGGTTTTGAGAGAGGGGGAGAGATGACAATTGTTTGAGAGAGGGAGGGAGATAGACGTGAACTAGGGTTTTGAGAGAGAGTTGAGGAATGTTTTTGGATTTTGGGGTTTATCAAAAAGAAAGACTTGTGTTTTTTTGGATTTTTGGGGTTTATGAAAAGAAAAGACTTGTTTTTGGATTTTGATTTAATCAAACTAGAAAGAAAGAAAACAAAGAGAAAGATTTATCTTAACTATATTGATAGAAAGATAAAAGAAGTAATTATCTTAACTATATTGATAGAAAGATAATAACAAGATAGTTCAAGGGATCATACTTGTTATAGAAACACCTTCAAGATGAAACCCTAGGGCTACTTGACCACCTAGTTACAGAAACACCTTCTAGGTTTCATAGACAAGCTCTTCCTCACCACTTGGTTGCCAAACCAAGATACAATATAAGAGATCAACGAGGCTCTCACGGAACACTCAAGCGGAAAGCTAAAAGCTTAACTGTATTCATAATTCAAAGTTGGATCCTTTAAGAGGCTACAAGCCTAGCTATATATACTACTAAAGTCCTAAACCTCCTAGGACTCTCAAGATTGGCATGCAAGCCATCTTCTCCTACTAGGACTCTATTACTTGGCATGCAAGCCAAGGACTCCTAATACTAGACACCATATACTCCATCTCCTCCTTGGATTAGGACTCCTTATCCTAAGGGGAGTTGGTTACAAGAGATAATAATCCTTTTAGAACTTGGCTTTCCTAATCCAAGATGGATTACTTATAAAATAAGCCAACCTTATCTAGGACTACATAGCTTGGCGCCTAATCTAGCACACCACACGTCTATCACAGACACACACACACACATACACCTTCTAGATCATTCTAGCACATTCTTGACTATTCTAGATTAATCTAGACTCCTATGACTTGGTGTCCAAGTTTATATATATTACTTGGCACCTCACACAACTGGAAATGTAAATAAACCCTACAAATGTAAAGAAATACATCAAAAGGCCAAAACTGTGAACTTCTTGAAATGGTTCAAACTGTGAAGTTCAACTTGGGCTTTGTACTTGGGCCTTTAGTTGTGGACTCGGACTTGCCATGGATAGGTTTCCATCATCTTCCATGAATCTTGGGTCTCCAAAAGCAAGCGCATGGCTATGTGAGCCTCCATCTCCTTCGATGAACGCTGGTCCTCAAAGGTGAGACCTAGGTTGAGCAGTTCTCCATTATGGGCCTCCTTTGATGTATTTGGCGTGGGCCAAAATACATCAGAAGGTGAATGTGCTGATGAAGATGGTGATGGGAGGAGTGAATGATGAATGGAAACAACCGGAGAAGCCATAATATAGCAATAATGAGCATACAAAACGACAAAGTGCAATAAATGGCCCTCACCACGGTCCGTGGTGAATGGCCACGGGTCGTGGTGACTTCCGTTCCAATATTTTTGCTCTCTGAACCCTAGCATGGGTCGTGCTGGGCAATTTAGCATCGACTCCCTTTAATGACTTGGGCCTTGGGGTTGATTTCTCTCATGCTAGTGATCCACTTGAACTCCTTTAGCTTGATTTGAGCTTGATTTTATCAATATTACTCCAATTTCCTACAAAATTATATCTAACTCCAACCAAGCATAAAATAGAGAATTCGAGTATAAAATAATACATTCATATCGATAATCACTCGAATTAACTCTAAATAATCCAAGATCACATATATATAAAATACACTTATCAATTACCCTCTAATCTAACAAGTCTAGCAAGAGTTTGATGCATTCTCTCACTTCTTCTTCCTTAAATTCTCGTCGGTTAAACACTTAAACCCTAGCTGAAAGCTTCCAACAACACAATCCCACATTCCATACCCCAATTTGAGTATCACTCAACTAGGCACCGTTGATCAATTCAAATTCAGTATCACTTCTCCATTCAGTAACGAAATCCCTCTCAATTTGGCGTCATCTTCTCCACTGGTGTCCGAAATTTCTCCTTCGGGAAACTCTCTGTCTCCAGTAATACTTTCCGTCAGGTCCTGACCAATCTCCGGCTATCCTGCTCTGGTCTCTTCCCTTCTCCAGCGATTGTCCTCAACCTTGCTGTACATGTCACTGTTGGGGCGTTGTTCTCCTCGCAGCCACTGTGCAAAGTAGCGAAGAACAAGGATGTTGGAGTTTGTGAAATTGTGATGGATACTTTTGGAAATTGGCAATCCAGCAGATGGCATACATGGTCCGGGAAATATTTCCCGAAAGCCTCCCTCCATGAAATTTTATCTGAATGTTGAGGAGAAATAGTGGAGCTTCGTGAAAATTTTCCCCAGCTCAATTCGTTACCAAACATAAAAAAATTTGGTCAATTTGAGAAAAATTGACCAAATTTTCCGATATTTTTTTTGGCAACCAAACACACTCTAAAAGAACACTTTAAACTAAAAAAAAAATAGACACGTCAAAACAATCCGTCAACGTGAAGATACGGCGCCGTTAGGGGAAATGGTCCTTTTTGACGGTCGGTTTGGTTCTTTTCTCGCAATCCTCTGTTAGTCTGTTCTGTTGTTACATCTCCCGGTCTCTCCCTCCCCACGTTCCTTTCTCTCTCCTTTCTCTCTCCTTTCTTCAATCGATATTCGATGATGCTCTGATCGTAATTATCCATGTGGAGATATCATACCTTTACTTGATTCAATTCCTTGTTTCATTTGCGAGGTAATTTCCTACCTCAGATTTCCCCTTTCCTTCAATCAATTTTCTCCCTCGTTCACTTTTTTCAACAATTTTTTTTTGCTTTCTTCTCTCCTGTGAAAAATCGAACGAGTATGCATTCCCTAGGTTTAAGGTTTGATTAATTATCTCATTGGTCTTTTAGTCTCATAATTTTCTAGGGTTTTGGTTTTCAATTCACACTTTTAGGTTAATCGTGCTCCTCAAACTGTTCGTTTTTTAGCTGCTTGAGTCAGTAATTTTTTTTTATTAGTATTATTTGTGAGCATTTTCTTTCTTGTTTTCCATTAGTTTAAATTGAGGTTGATCCGTAGATTGATAGTTGGTACCGTGAAAATTTGAGGACATATATGTGTTTTGTTTTTATGAGGAGTTTTCATTGACCGGGGGGATTTCTTTATTAGTACAATTAATTAGGAAAACATATTTGAAAGGGGGAAATTTTGGGTTTGGAGAGAAGTATATGGGGGAGGATTTACTGACGAGTCTGTCAATGGAAAACAATCACCCATCTACGTTGTTGTCAATGGATTCCGGGTCGAAAACTCATGAGGAACCAGAAAGGGAGAATAACAGGCATATAACCTTATCCCGGCCACCTGATATCAATCTGCCACTATCAGCAGAGCGTAGTCCTCCTCCCCCCACTCAGTGTTGGAATCAGGAGGGTTGTGATATGTTGGATGTTGGGTTGGGAACTCAAGTTTATGAGTCTGAAACCCATGTCGCTGTTCCAAAAAATGGATACCGGAAGTGTGCTAAGAGGCTTGATAGTGTGTGGGGTGCTTGGTTCTTCTTTAGCTTCTATTTCAAGCCTGCTTTGAATGAGAAGTCGAAAAGCAAGGTGGTACGGGATAGTAATGGGATTTCGGGGTTTGATAAAACTGATCTACAGTTGGATGCTTTCTTGGTTCAGCATGACATGGAGAATATGTATATGTGGGTTTTCAAGGAGAGGCCGGAGAATGCACTGGGTAAAATGCAGTTGAGAAGTTACATGAATGGGCACTCTCGGCAAGGGGAACGGCCCTTCCCTTTTAGTGTGGAGAAGGGCTTTGTTCGTTCTCACAAAATGCAGAGGAAACATTATCGGGGTTTGTCCAACCCTCAATGTCTTCATGGAATTGAGATTGTTCGGCAGCCAAATCTCAGTGGCCTCGATGAAGAAGATCAGAGGAGATGGATGGAACTCACTGGAAGAGACCTCAACTTTTCTCTTCCCGCCGAAGCTAGTGAGTTCTGCACATGGAGGAACCTTCCAAGCACAGAATTTGAGCTGGAGAGACCTCTTCCTCCACCCAAGACAAATAATACTGTCCCTGCAAAGAAGCTGAATGGCTCCAGTTTGAACTTGTCCACACAGCCATCAAATCACGTGAGTAATGGGTTTGATCTTTCAGCTGCTGGAAGCAAGAAGAGGAAGGAAATCTCTGCTCTTGGTAATGAAGAAGATTGTTGTATGCCATCCAACCCACAGTCCGATGGAACACAAGAGTTGGAGGTGCATCCAATTGAACCTCTCTGGGCACTGGAGTTCTCTGGGGTTATGAGGAATTACTATGGGCCTGTTACATGTGCAAAATCGATTTACGAAGATGATGATGGATACCTAATCATCATTAGCCTGCCATTCACAGATCCTCAGAAGGTGAAGGTGTCTTGGTGGAATACACTAGCACATGGTGTAGTGAAAGTTACATCCATCAGCACAGCTTGCATGCCATACATCCAAAGGAATGACAGGACATTTAAGCTCACAGATCCAATGCCAGAGCACTGCCCTCCAGGTGACTTTAAAAGGGAAATTCCCCTCCCGTCTCGGATTCCTGATGATGCTAAACTGGAAGCATATTTCGACAGCACTGGAACAGTCCTTGAGATCTTGGTCCCCAAACCGCGCGTGGAACCTGAAGAGCACGAGGTTCCCATTTGCCTTCGATCTCATCTTGGGATGAATGATCTCTTGTTGTCTTGAGGAAAGGAAAAGTAAGGACAAACTCAAATATTGATATTTGTCACTTAACAGGTTCTCCATACCTTAGGATGTAGAATTTTGACACACCTTACTAATGTTAATACCTTTTGTCATACCCATAGGCCTGATTTCTTCTTATTTGTGTATTTGAATAGCTTTTAGTTTGGGTTTGCTCCTGTCCTGCAAAGTTGGAGTGGAAAGATTAATGGTAAGATCTGACTACAATGTAGCAGCAGTGGATCTGTTATCATGGTGAAGGGTACTTCGATGAGCATATCTTGGAGAAACTTACATGGTTTTCCATTTACCAGTATCTAATTTGTATTGCTGTATGATTTATTGGAACGACAAATCAATTTTTGCACACATATTCATGGGCTCAACCGTTGTATTTATGAATTTCTCATAGCTATTATGTCTTGCAGCTAACTTGACAATTGTTGCAGACCAAAAGAAGCGGATACCTACAATGTGGATGCCTCTTGCCTGAACATGTCACCTTCACGGTTTGAAGTTGTACTTGAAACAAAAAAAAAAAAAAAAGACTGGAAGAATGTGGCAAATTGTATGTAATTGTATCCAATGTCCAGATTTTCCAAATAATATTAGTGTAGAAAATTGTATTTGGGAGCTTTTGCATTATCCATTGCCATGAAGAATATAATACTAGAGTTGGTATTGCAAAGTCATTTATCGTGAAAGTGTGTATATATATTTTTTAAAGCGAAAGGATTGTTACTGCATCAGCTGTTAGGCCAATTGAATTGTATTGTCTTGATGCGGCAAATAGTAATGGATGCGTTAAACAAGTCGTCTCATATTTGGTTTGCCGCGGATTGAGAAGTGGGGAACTGACGGAGCTTCCATGACTGATTTAATTTATCAGGCTTTCATTTGATAATAATCGGGAAAGCCACCCTCGAATCTCGATTACGTGTGTGATACTTTTGGCTATTGCTATGTTTCGTCATTCTTTTCCATATTTTGTTCAATCTTCTTGATTATCCATAACTCCCGATTTTCATATGATTTATCTAGTGGTGGAGAACAAGTGTAATCTATTTTATAACTCCGATTTTCAATGTTATTTTTTAATTGAAAAATATTTTATTAATAATTATAATATTATATTTTTAAGATAATATTTTTGATTTACAAATCTAATGATAATAATGTTATATAATAATTCACTGTATATATTGTGAAATCTATGGTCAAGAACTTTCAAGTTTAACTGATCAATTTTTGAAAATGACAATTAATGAAAGGGAAATTGGATTTAAATAATCTGAATTTCGGGTCATAGTAGACTAAATAATCTGAACTTTAGATTCGATTCTAAATAATTAAACATTGGCCCCCTTCGATTCTTGTAGCACGTCACCGAGGTAAGTGAATAATAACTCGGTGGTGCACTGACGTAGCGGCGGAGGAGAGTAGTTGACTTATCCAGTCAGCTTTGACTTGACACATCATCATCCTCATCTTTATTTTCTCTCTTCCAACTCTTTTCTCTCTCTCCTCCCTCTCCGCTCCTTCCTAATTGTCATGGGCATGGCTGCTTTTCCCTCTCCTCTCCTTTTCTCTCTCTAATCCAACCCCCTCCCTCTTTCCCATTCTCTGTTCTCGCCCAAATCCCGTAATTCATCCTCCTTCAACCTCAAGCTCAAGCTCAAGCACTCGTCAATGGCGATCAACATGGACCCCCCACCCAGACCCTCTCTGAAACCTCCATTGAAGACTCCTCCTCCTCCTCCACAACCACCACAACCATCACCGCCGCAAGCTCCGCCACAACATCTGCCATTATCGTCCCTCCGACAGCTTCCATTTCTCTCTCTCTCTCTCTCTCTCTCTCTCTCTCTCTCTCTCTCTCTCTCTCTCTCTCTCTCCCCCCTCCTCCATCCCTATCCACTTCTTCACTCCTTCCAAAATCACCCAAATCTTCTCCCCTAAATCCGCCAAAATCCCCCACAACCAAATCTCCTCCTCACTCGCCACCCTCTCCCTCTCAATCACCACCCCACCAAAACCCTTCTCCAGAAACCACCCCACTAGAATTGAGAGCTACATTAACTATGGCCTTAGGCTGGAAGATGAATTTGCCTCTCAAAGTTGTTCTGAGACTGAAAAGAGTGAGGCAACTCACTTAGAAACCTCACCCCATAATCTCCTGTTCAGGAAATGCCCAGGAAATTCAAGAATCTCACCGGAATTCTCTCATGCGCCACACACACACACAGATATATATATATATATATATATATATATATATATATATATATATATATATATATATATATATATATATATATATATATATATATATATATATATATAGGGATATTGGATTCTAATAATCCCTACTATCACAAATTGTATGTCAATAATCCTTACTTTCATTTTGGATTCTAGTGATCCAAAAAAAAAATAAAATTGTATTGTAGTGGGACAAAATCGAGTGTATACGCTAAATATCATAGATTTTGTGTTGCATTTGATTCAAAACTTTGTATAGCACTTTACCACGATTTTTAATAAATTTACAGCATTTCTCCCAAATCTTTTCAATTTGTTTTCAATTTTTTTATGATTTTTTCAATTTTATTCCTTTTAAAAAATCATAATAATTGCTCGGAATCTCAAAAAAATAATTTAAAAAATGTTTCAGTAACTACACTTTGTTACCTATATAGGGGTAGGAACCAAAAAAAAAAAAAAACAAAATGGGGTAGGCATGGAAAAAATAAAAAGAATGTGGTGATGGATTTGGTACCACTACAATACAATTTTATTTGTTTTTGGACCACCAGAATCCAAAATGATAGTAGGGATTATTGCCATACAATTTGTGATAGTAGGGATTGTTAGAATCCAATTTCCCTCTCTATGAGAGCCTCTCTCTCAGGGTTTCCGGTCGATTTTTCCGGGGGTTTGGATTGAGCGGTGCTACTCTTTTTGTAGTGAGAGATAATCTGGTTCGATTCTTGTTTTGGAAATGGAGGATTCGTCTGCTTCAAATGTGGTCTCTCATTATAGTTTGTTGATAGAGGAAAGGGATTTGAGTCTGCGTTTTATTCCACCAAAATCTGTTGATGGTAATTTGTATGCGGAGCTAAGTGAGGAAGATGTAGTTCTTGAATCTTGGGAAAACTCAGTTCTATGCAGAATCTTGGGGGCTAATTTGCCTTTCCAGGAGATGAAAGTTTTTCTGGATTCGATTTGGAAGGATATGGGGATTGAGAAGCTATGCAAAGCGAGAAGGGGGGTTTTTGTGGTCAAATTTCAGGATGAACAATACAAAAACATCGTGTTGGACAAAGGAGTGTATTATTGTGGTAATAAACCGATGTTGGTTAGAGAATGGAATGAGGAGTTAAGTATTGATACTGATTCGATTTTGTCATTGCCTATTTGGGTCATCCTTCCGAAATTGGATGTGAAGTATTGGAATCCTAATGGTTTGAGCAAGATTGGTAGTACTCTTGGTATCCTGATCAAGACTTGTTTGAGAACTCGTGATAAGCTTGATCTCACAGCTGCTAGGCTCATGGTGGAGATGAATGTGGATGGTAACTTTCCTGATCTTGTTCATTTTGCTGACAATGGCTTAATTGTTTCTTAGAAAGTTGTGTATGACTGGAAACCTACTAAATGCTCCTTCTGTAAGAATTTTGGTCATACTGTTGAGGAATGTCAATTGAAAACGAAGAAGGTTATGAAGCAGCAGGATGAAATTGTTGGGCGTGGAAATGAGTCTGCTGGCGTATCTGGTGCATCTCCTTCAAATTCTCTTCCTATTTCCCCAGTTGTGAGTAGTATTCATAAATCAATCCCAACTCCATCAGTTCCCTCTAAAGGCCTGCCTCGAGTTTCTAGTCGACCTCATACGATTCAAGCGGGTGAGGTTCTTCGATCTTTTCAGAAGGCAGGAGGAAGAATTCATGAGGGTTATGGTTAATATTATGAGCTGGAATGTTAGAGGGTGTGGTAGAGTCAATAAGCAAGCTGACATTCGTCAGTTTTTGCAAAAACACCAAGTGAGCTTGGTTGGCTTGCTTGAGGTGAAAACAAAAAATGAAAAAATGGCGGATTTGGGCTCTCACATGTTGAATGGTTGGCATTACTGTCATAATGCTAATATTACTGGTAAATGCAAGATTCTGGTGGCTTGGAGACCTAGAGTTTATCATGTTGAGGTTATTGACTCTCAGGCTCAGTGGATTCATATCTCTGTTACTAATTTTGAGGATGGCTTCAAGTTACAGGTTACTTTTGTTTATGGTTCAAATTGTTTATATGAGAGGAAGGAAGTGTGGGAGAAGTTATCTGTGTTATCTAATATGATTCAGGAGGGTTGGTTGATTGTTGGTGATTTCAACTCGGTTTTGAGAAGTGATAATAGATTTGGTGGTACTCAGGTGGAGTTCTTTGAAGTGGCTGACTTTCAAGATTGTATACAGATTAATAATCTACAGGAATTGAGCTTTACAGGGGATTATTTCACATGGACTAATTCTCATGTGTGGTCAAAGATTGATAGAGTTTTTTCTAATGAAGATTGGTTACATCAAGGGAGGTTTATTCAAACTACTTTCCTTCCGTTTGGTCTCTTTTATCATACCCCTATTTTGTTCTCTTTCCCTGGTACTCCTGTTCAGAGACATTCTTTTAAATACTGTGTGATGTGGCAGAATTCCAAGTTTTATAACTCTATCATTGATGATGCTTTATCAGTGCGCAGGGTTGGCTTTAAGATGTTCCAACTGCATAAGCTCCTTGTTTCTTTGCATGCTCCCTTACAGAAGCTGCATAGAAGTGAATTTTGTGATTTATTCCAGTAAGTGGAGATCTGCAGATCAAATTTGGAGGAGGTTCAGATGCAACTTATGAATGACAAATCTAATATTGCTCTCAAGGAGCTTGAAAAGGAGAAAAGAGGTTATTATATGAATGTCTTGAATTCTGCTCATTTACTTATTCAACAACAATCTAAGCTCAAGTGGCTGAATTATGGGGATTGTCCTTCCCATGTTTTCTTTGGGAAAATGAAACAGAGACAAGTAAGCTCCTATGTTTATAGTTTGTTGAATGAGGAAGAGGTTTTGATTTCTGGTTTTCAGAAGGTGGCTGATATTGTCCTTCTATATTTCGAGAAACTGCTTGGAGTTCAGCATTATTCCAGAGTTCCTATCAGGGAGGAAGTTTTCCACGTTGGCAATGTTGTGCAGATTGAGCAGCAGATGAGGATGTTGGCTCCAATTACTAAATCTGAAATTCGAGACATAATTTTCTCAATTTCTCATATCATAGCTCCCGGTCCAGATGGTTTCAGCAGTCAATTTTATCAGCACAATTGGATGAAAATTGGGGATTTATTATTTGAGGCTATTTGTGAGTGCCTTAATACTTGTTCTATTCTTGCTGTTATTAATGAGACTGTGATTTCTTTGATTCCGAAAAAGATTAATCCGGAGAGTCCAGCAGATTTCAGGCCTATTTCGTGCTGCAATGTCTTCTACAAGTGCCTTTCCAAAGTTCTTTGTTCGCGCATAAGAGCTATTCTGCCGGATATCATTAATCAGAGTCAGGGTGCATTTGTCCAAGGTAGAGAAATTGTGCAGAACATCCTTCCGTGCTAAGAAATCGCACATGGTTATAATAGGAAGAATTTATCCCCAAGATGCATCATGAAAATAGACTTGAGGAAGGCTTATGATTCAATCTATTGGGAGTGTATTGAAGAAGCTTTGAAGGCATTTCATTTCCCTCCGAGATTCATTCAGTGGATTATGATGTGCGTGACTTCCACTTCATACACCATTAATCTTAATGGTAAAAAACATGGCAATTTTAAAGGAGGGCGTGGTCTTCGTCAAGGTGACCCTTTATCCCCTCTTTTATTTGTGATTGTTATGGAGTATTTGTCTCGCTTGCTGCAAAATCTTCAATATGACTCACGTTTTGGGTTTCACCCGGGTTGTAAGTCTATGAAAGTTAATAATTTGTTATTTGCGGATGATCTGGTTATTTTCTGCACTGCTAATAGTGGTTCTATTCACTGTATTGCTGCTGTCTTGGAGCATTTTACTGAGTGTACTGGTTTGATTGCTAATCTGTCCAAGTCCACAATTGTGTTTGCCGGTTGTGATGACCACACTGCCCAAAGCTTGGCTGATATCATGGGTTTCAGTAGGGGTGTTTTTCCTCTAAAATATTTAGGAGTCCCAATCAATACGGGAAGGATTGGAAAGTTTGATTGTATTTGCTTGGTGGATAAAATCACAGCTCGAATTCGCACTTGGGCCTCTCGACATCTTTCTTATGCGGCTAGAGTCCAACTTGTGAATTCTGTTCTCCTTAGTATTGTGGGTTATTGGTCGAATATTTTTGTGCTACCAAGTAATGTTATTGATCAGGTGGTCAAAGTGTGTAGACATTTCATTTGGTCTGGTGATTATAACTATCGTAGAGTTCCCCTCATTGGTTGGGATACTTTATACTCTCCTAAGAAATATGGTGGTCTTGGTCTCCGTAACCCTCGTCTTTGGAATATTGCCTCGGTTGGTAAGCTTGTATGGGATGTGGCTCGGAAGAAAGATAATCTTTGGGTTCGGTGGATCCATGAGAGATATGTTAAAACACAAAATTGGTGGCTCTATGAGCCACCGGCTACTGGCTCGTGGTGTTGGAAACAAATTTGCAAAATTAAAGAGAAAGTGAAGTTGGGTACTGCCAATGATTGGGACTGGAAAGGTGCTGTGAATGATAGCTTCAATATTTCTGATTGTTATGATGCTCTTCTACAGAACAAAGAACAGTGGCCTTGGTTCCATATTGTTTGGAACAAGGGTGCTCCACCACGTCATAGTTTTCTTGCTTGGCTCGCTGCTCACAATAAATTACCAGTGGCTACACGTTTGGCTGCTCATGGTAACAGTGTTGATATTAGCTGTAGCCTTTGCAGTCGTGGTGATGAATCCTTAGATCACATTTTTTCTGAGTGTGGCTTCATCAAGCAGGTGATGGATTTCTTTTGCAAGAAATGGAAGATCAACTTCAACTTTAGCTCCCTGCTACATTGGTTTTCTAATTGGAAAAGCTCGAGGAAAAATTGGGCTATTAAATCTGTTATGATGACTCTAGCTACCTCGGCTATAGCTATCGTTTGGGAGGCTAGGAACTACAAAAAATTTCCGGAGAATCGCAAGGCCCTTTCCATTTTGGAAGTTATCAAGAAGATACATTATACTATTTTACATAGGTTTTTGTTTCTTTCAAAGAGAAGTTCTAAGTATAATAGTTGTATAGATTTACTTCTTCATTAGGTTTTCTTTGCTGTTTCTTGGGCCGGTTTTTGTTCCTTCTTTGGCTTCGTTGTGAAGTCTTTTTGTAATGAAGAGTTGCGTTTCTGCCAAATATATATATATATATATATATATATATATATATATATAAGAGAGAGAGAGAGAGACAGAGACAGAGAGAGCTAAAATGAAAATAATAAAAAGAAAGGGGGAGTATCAGAAGATGAAGCAGAAGGGGGATTTCAATTGTTAGAGAGAGAAAGGAAATGGGGACGAAGAAGAGGGAGAGAGAGAAAGAGAGAGGCTTATGTGGACAAACAAAGCTGGTTGGGACACCCATCCGCCGCCACGTTATCCCGCCGTTGAGTTAAGTTCAACTTAACTCAGTGGCGTGCTACTAGAATTCAAGGGGACCAAAGTTCAGATTATTTAGAACCAAATATAAAGTTCAGATTATTTAGTCTATTATGGTCCAAAGTTTACATTATTTAAATCCAATTATGAAATGGAGGGAGTATTTGATTATTTCATCACCACAGTGATAATTGATAAAAAACTAGTTGCCTTTTTCCACCTTTAGGCAAAATAAGTGATGGAGACCATCAAGGAGAACAACCAGCTTCACCAGCAACATCAGCAAAGGAGGCATCTCCAAGAGCTTCACCAACAATTGCAGTAGCAGCACAAGGAGGAGTACTTTTTGTTTCACACAACTCAGCAGCTAGGAAAGCCTATCCAGCAGAAACAACAGGCTTCCTAATCCGAGCAAAGACAGCAAGTCACCCAGCAGGATTCTCAGCAGTTCCAACTTCCAGCAAGAGGTTCTCAGCATCTACAGCAGCCACCACACCACCAACAACATCCATCCAGGCTTGCTACACCATTGTAAAGCAAGTTCTGACATCTATAACCACTCAGCCCACCAGCATTGGTCATCCAGATCAATTCCAGTTCCCAGCAACAACAGTCCAAACAGCTGAATTTCTCAACGTTGTATCTATTGATTGAGGAAGAACTAGCTAATGTTTCCTAGGAGTTTTTGTTCCTTTCCATGCCCTTTTCAAGTCCAAGCCAAGTTCCAGCATGATCAAGCATGGCACAGTAAGATTCAGAAGACAGAACAGGCAATCCTAACAGGATTGTTTTATCAGTTTTGCCAGAACCCCAGCTCTGGGGCTATATGTTCTGATTTCTGTTCACAGGGGTTATTTTGGTCTTTCCAGCATAATATTAACCTGTTGAGATCATTTCCAGGTTAGTGTAGGCGCGGGAATTACCACAGTAAGCTTATTTTTTACCCCTTAGGAGAGGAAAGCCTCTCATTGGCCCATTTTGCCACCCTTTTGGCATTTGGTCCAATCAGAGCTTAGTCTAGTATTTCCCTTTTATTTTCTTACAATATGTACTCGAGATCATTAGGGAGTAATCAGTTGTATTTGTTTCAAGCTTTATAGCTTAGGATAATCCAGGGAGATTAGGCAGAATGCTTATGCTTAAGCAGCTGCTAATCAAACTGTTAGTCTTCTTTATATTATGAAGTTTTCTATCAATGAAGGATATCTCAGTGTTCATTCAATAGTATTCTCGAGTGTCTTAGTACCTCTGAAAAGTTTGTGAGTGTCCTATAACTCTCACTCTTGGTTCAATCAGTTCTTGTCATTGGAAATTGGCAAAATCCAGCAAGTGTAAGTTGAGCTTGATCATCCATGCCTTGGTGTATCTGTAGAGGCATGTGTGTGAGAGTCCAATGCCCTTGAATGCAGTTGTGGTGTGTCTGTATCAACTGTAAGCAAGCCTATCTTTTTACCCTGTTATTGGGTTGTCTTCTATTCCAGCTTGTTGCTTTCTATCAGTTGTTGTAAGTTCAAGCATCCAGCTGTGTGTATGTGTGATTATATGATGTATAATAGCTCAATACTCTGATCTTAGTGAGTTAGCATACATCAATAAGGTAGTGGTACTTGAGCCAGTCTACTCTCTCTGTCT
The DNA here is from genome assembly GCA_029582165.1 of Portulaca oleracea. Taxonomy (NCBI): domain Eukaryota; kingdom Viridiplantae; phylum Streptophyta; class Magnoliopsida; order Caryophyllales; family Portulacaceae; genus Portulaca; species Portulaca oleracea. Next base: position 40,551,535 of record CM055870.1, read on the forward strand.
CTTTTTATTTGAAATTTTAGGGAGTGAAAAGAAAACTAAGATCACCAATAAATTTAAGGAGGAAAAACTATAAAACTACTTAAATTGATAAACAATCATTATAAGGGATGAAGAATGTAAATGTGAAATTAGTACTTTGTTTTTTAATCTATGTTTTGGAGGTGGTGAAAAAAAAAATAATATCACAAACATCAGGGTAATTATTGAGAAAATTAATTAAATATGTTTGATTAAAATCAAGGCAGGGGGTTGATGAAATGAATGTTAATAGAAAATAAGAAAAATAGAAATTAATATATTATTGGGATTATATAACGACAAATAATATAAAAACAAGAAGGGTAATTGGATTCTAATAATCTGAACTTTTGGCCATATAGGACTAAATAATATGAACTTTTGATTTGGTCTGAATAATATGAACTTTTGCACCTTAGTAGACTAAACAGTACCCCACCGAGTTAAGTTGAACTTAACTTAGTGGCGGTCTGACGTGGCATGGAGGCACTCGCATGAGTCTTTTGACTTTGCCATGTCAGCACCGTTGACTTTATTATATGTCAGTTTGAATAATATGAACTTTATTATATGTCAGTCTGAATAATATGAACTTTATTATATAACAATCTGAATAATATGAACTTTATTATATGCCATTCTAATTATGAAGGCACTGTGAATTCATCATAGGTGTGGATTTGCGTTCATAATCCTACATTTTGAGCAAAACCCAAATACCTACACTCAATTTCAATCCAAACCCAGAAATCTCTCTCTACCAAATTCAAAGATTCAACTCCAGGGAGGAGAGAGAAATAGAGAGAGAGAGAGAGAGAGAGAGAGGTTGCGGCAGATTTGCCCGCGTAATCCCACATTCCGAGCAAAACCCAGATTCAAAAACTCCATTTTAAGCCAAACCCAGAAAGCTTCACTGCTCTCTTTCTTCTTCTTCAAAAATTCATTTAGATCAATGGTGGAGACCATCCAACAAGTCCAGCAGCAGCTCAAATGTCACCAGCAAGTTCAGACTAGGAGGAGGAGGATGATCCAGCAACAGCAACAACTCGAGCAACCTATACATTATGTTCATCACCCAAGGAGGTTCAAGCAGCAGCTTCAGCACCAACATTGTCAGCAGCAAGCCTTGCCAAGCCAAACTCAGCAGCTGTTGGAGCACTTCCAGCAGAAATGTCAGGCTTCCACTCTCAGCAGCAGCTCAAGGAGTCCACATCGGCCACTAGCCAACCAACGTCATCCATCCAGACTTGCTACACCTCGGTAAGGAAAGTCCAGGCCAACATAGCCACTCACCCCACCAGCATTGGCCATCCAGGCCAAATCGATTCAAGACAAGCGATCAGCGAGCATCTTTCAATCACGTATCTTTGAATTGAGTGAGATTCAGCAAAATTTCCCCAAGAGTTTTTGTTCCTTGTCATGTATTTTCCAAGGACAAGTCAAGTCCCAGCATGATCGAGCAAGGAAGCACCAAGTTACAGGCACCAGAACAGACAATCCCAAAAGGATTGTTTGTTATCAGCTTTTCCAGAACTCCAGTCCTGTGGCTAACTTATTTTGTTTCAGCTACAATGAGGGTTAACTAAGTCTTTTCCAGCCTTCCTTAAGCTATTGAGATTATATCTAGCTTAAGAAAGCCCGGGAAAGTTACTGAAGTAACTTAGTTTTACCCCCCCAGCTAGGAAAGGCCCTAATTGGCTGAAATTGCCAACCTGTGGGATTTTGGTCCAATCAGAAGCCAACCTTGTTTTCTTTTACATTTTCAACTGTAACCGGATTGTATTAGCTAGAGTTGGTTGTAATATGATGTATTTGATTCAGTTCATTAGCTAGATTAGAAGGGAGATTAGCAGGTTACTTTAAATAAGTACCTCTAATCAAACTGCTTAGGATCAGCTATATATAGTGATGTATTCAGCAGGTTAAAAACACAATCAGTGATATTTCAATAGCATTCTGAGTGCTATAGTTGAGCCTCTCGTTTGTGAGTGTCAGAAAACTCTCAATTGGTTAAATCTACTTCAGTATCCAAGAGCTGGCAAGCCTGGTGGTGTGTGTAGAGCTTGATTTCTTCAATGGTGGTGTGTCTGTAGCTGTTGAGGTAACTAAGTCCTTGCCCTTGTGTTTATCCTGTGGTGTGCCTGTATCAGAGTGAACACAAGCTTATCCCTTTTATTTCCTTGTTGGGTTGTCACCTATTCCATCTAATTGCATTCAACTAGCTTAATTTAAGTCAACAACAAGGTGTGTGTCTGTGTGGTGTATTGTAGGCTCTATGCTATGATCTTTGGAAGCTTGCATACATCATCTTGGTGTCAGAGTTGTGTTCTATCTTGGAGTGTGTTGTTTGCTATAGTTTGAAAATGCCGGAGCTAGTAAAACACCCCAGGAAGTCTTAGAACAGACCTTAAGAGAAAAGGAAGAAGTAGAACAGAAAATGAAGTTTCTGAGTGAACAATTGCAGTATTACATGAGATTGCATAGAAATGAATTGAATAGGGAGACTGATGAAGAGATCGAGGAAGGAGAAGGTGAGAATCCTTTTAGTAGGACAGGGAGAGGAGGACGAGGTCCTAGGCCTACACACAGAAGAAGGATAAGAGTTAGGAGATCACCTAGGATTAGTGAGCCTGAGGAAAATAGTGAGAGTGAAAGAGAAGAAAGGAGGGGAGAGAGGAGGGTTGAGAAGCTAGATTTCAAGATTGATATACCTGAGTATGCAGGGGAGTTAGATCCTGATATTTTCCTAGATTGGTTACAAACAGTAGAAAGGGTTTTTGACTTGAAGGAGGTTTCAGAAGAAAACAAAGTGAAGTTAGTAGCCTTGAAGTTGAAAAAGTATGCTTCTACTTGGTGGATTAATCTGCAGAGGAGAAGGATGGAGATTGGAGAAGATAGGGTGAGCACCTGGGTAGAGATGAGGCAGAAGTTGAAAGAGAAGTTCCTTCTAGATAACTACATGAAGGAAAATTATTTCAAGTTACAACATTTTGTGCAGGGAAGAAAATCTATGGAAGACTATACAAAGGACTTTGAGCATTTGCTTTGGAAGTGTAATATGCAAGAGAATGAAGTGCAAACTTATATCAGATATCTTGCAAGGTTGAATGAAGGTATCGGGAATGTTGTTGAATTACAGGTCTATGATTCCCTTGATGAGCTGAGCTCTTTGGCTCACAAAGTGGAACAGCAGAAGAAAGCTAGAGCAAAGGACTACAGCAGCATCTACCCAGCCAAACCTTACACCCAAGCCAAGCCCAATCCCTACAACAAGCCATATATTCCCCCACAAAGAGCCTATCCACCCCCACCCCCACCTCAATCCAGATACCCAGCCCCAAAACCCCCACAAAATCAGCCACAAAATGCCCCACAAAGAACCCCAGCCTCTGTTAGCAAAGCCTTCCCAGAAAGAAGATGCTTCAAGTGCCAAGGACTTGGGCACATAGCATCTGAATGCCTCAACAGGAGAGCAGTCACCTTGGCTGAGTTTCAGGCAGCTCTTTTGCTTGATCCTGAGCCATTTGATGAGGAAGAGCAGTATGAAGAACCCCATGGAGACCTTGTGTATGATGAAGAAGAGGTTGAAGTAGTTCCTGATGAAGGAGAAATGCTAGTGAGAGGGAGGATCTTGAAGCGATTCAAAGATAGATGAAGCGAAGGAGAATATTTTTCACACCAGATGTACAGTTGGTGGAAAAATTTGCTCTTTGATCATTGATGGAGGCAGCTGCACCAATGCAGCCTCTGAAACCATGGTGAGGAAACTCAATCTGGCTACCAGCACCCATCCAGCCCCCTACACCATATAGTGGTTGAACCAAAGTAAAGGTATCAAGATCTCTTCTAGATGCCTTGTCAATTTTTCAATTGGTTCAGCATATAGAGATGATGTTTGGTGTGATGTGATTCCTATGGATGCTTGTCACCTATTGTTAAGGAGACTTTGGATGTATCACAAGTCTGTTAGCCATAATGGGAGAACAAACACATATTCCCTTTGCCTAAATAGCAAAAAGATCACCCTTACACCTCTTAGACCATCCCAACTCACAAAAAGACCCAAGAACCTTATTGTTGAGCCTACTCTTGATGTCCTTTTATCAGCTGGACAACATGAGTTCAGTGAGCAAAGTGGAATCATTCTGCTTGACATTGAGGAAGACCTGCCCCCACAAAATAACCACCCCCTATTTCAGCCTATCCTAAACCAGTACCTACATGTCTTTCCTGAAGAAATGCCCACAGGCCTATCCCCTAAGAGAGACATACAGCACAAGATAGATCTTGTCCCAGGATCTGTCTTGCCAAACAAACCTGCCTACAGAATGACCCCAGCTGAGACAAATGAAATTCAGAGATAGGTTGATGAGTTACGGGAGAAGGGAATGATAAGGGAGAGTCTGAGCCCCTGTGCAGTACCAGCCTTATTGGTGCCTAAAAAGGATGGCAGTCAAAGAATGTGTATTGACTGTAGAGCTATTAACAAGATAACTTGATGAATGCAAGGTCCTAAGATCAGAGTATTGACCTCACAGTACACCACATTAACACATATCACACACAATCTGGCCTCACAATATAGAATCAAACACCAAAACACCCAAAACAGACCTCACGACAAGAAATCAATTACAACCTCCTCCAAAACAGAGTATAAACACCAATGAACAAATGGATGAATGGATGGTGATGAAATGATGATCGGATGGACAAACTTACAATCAAACAGTAACCGAAGATAGTCTTGAGGCTCGAGCTGATACAGACACACCACAGCTAGAACTCCAAGGGCAATGGACTGGATCACCTCAATGGATACAGACACACCACCACTGAGATTACCAAGCTCTACACCCACCACAAGGATTGCCAAATCCTTGCTACTGTAGTAGAATTAACCAAAGATGAGAGTTTAACGTCACTCACAAACAAGAGGCTCAATCAAGGCACTCAAAATGCTATTAATTTCACTGATAGATGATCCTCAAAAGCTGCCGATTACAATGTATATAAAGCTAGGGTTGAGCTGGATGATTAAGGGTTTCCCCTTGCTCAAGAAACTCACTAATTAAGCATTAAACTACTTAACTAACTTAGCAAGCTAATTAAGCCTCATTACAAACTGGATAACTTCAAAATAAAAGGAAATAAAATGAAATAACTCTAACAAACGCGTTTTCTTTATTACAAACGGTTATATCACCTCACAAGCTGGAAATAACCTCAACAGCTTGAAGGTGAGTCTTCATGGAGGACCTCAATGCAGGATCACCTCACAGAACTAGAATATCCTCAACAGTTCCAGAAGTGATGTCTTTATAGAGGACCTCAGAACTGGCAAACATCTTCACTGAGCTGGAAAGTCCTCAACAGCTCTAGAGTGAAGTCTTCAAAGCACTGGTGAGGACCTCAATCCAAAGATATGGAATTGAGAAGTAGCCTCACCTGGTCATTCGCTTGTGGTGATGATGCCGTTGTTGGACGACCTCATGACTTGTTGGACCATCATAAAGCACTCTTGGATGTCGGTGTTTGATGTGGTTGATGATGGCCTCACGCCGATGTTGGTGAGGTCGTTCTCGCTCCCGATCTCGGTTCGATGGAGGACCTCCATCATCCTCCCCAGGTTGAGGAAAGTTTGTCCTCAAACTTGGAAGGTCTTCATGCTCTGGAAAGTAAGGCCTCAAATCTGCAACGTTGAATGTAGCACTGCCTCCATAGTCTTCAGAAAGGTCTAACTTGTAAGCATTGCCTCCAATCCTCTTAAGCACTTCAAAAGGTCCATCTGCTCTTGGGGTCAACTTTCCCTTCCTCTTGCTTGGAAAACTATCCTTCCTTAGATGAATCCACACTAGATCTCCTGGATTGAAAACAATCTTCCTCCTATGCTTGTTTGTTGATGTAGAAACTTGCTCAGAATACTTGATGATCTTCTCCCTGACTTGTTGATGAAGCTTCTTGATGTCCTCTGCATGTTTACCTGCTTCATAACTAAACCTCAAAGAATTTGTTAGTGGAGATAAATCCAATGGAGTTATAGGATTTCTACCATAGACAACCTGGAATGGTGAAAGGCCAGTTGCCTTGGATGGTGCTCTATTGAAAGCAAACTCAGCATGAGACAAGAGGGTGTCCCATCCTGTTTTGTTTGTGGATATCAGTGACCTCAATAGTGTTCCAAGTGTCCTGTTTGTGACCTCTGTTTGCCCATCAGTTTGGGGGTGACAAGCTGTGTTATACTTCAATTTGGGTGCCCAACTTCTTCCAAAGAGTAACCCAAAAATGACTTAGGAACTTGACATCCCTATCAGACACCATACTCCTGGGAACACCATGGAGTCTCACAACCTCCTGGAAATATAGTTCAGCCACCCTCACAGCATCATAGGTGGTATGGCAAGCAATGAAGTGAGCCATTTTACTGAATCTATCCACAACTACCATGATTGAATCTTTTCCTCCTTGAGTTCTTGGTAGACCAACAATGAAGTCTAGGCTGATGTCCTCCCAAGGACTGTTTGGAACTGGCAAAGGTGTGTATAGCCCTTGAGGTAAGCTATGACTCTTTGCAATCTGACATGTAGCACACCTCCTGATCCAATGCTCAACATCCTTCCTCATTTTAGGCCAACAATAATGTTCCTTCAACATAAGAAGGGTCTTCTCAATGCCAAAATGTCCTGCCAAGCAACCTCCATGAACTTCAGAGATCAACAACTCTCTAAAACTGCTCCTTGGAATACATAACCTTGCTCCTTTGAAAAGAAATCCCTGGTCTATGTGGTATAGACTTTGAGGATGTCACGACATTTCGTACAACTCTCCAAAATCTTCATCATTCTCATACAAAGCTTTCAACTGCTCAAAACCAAGCACTCTTGCATCCAAAACTTGCAACAACAAATACCTCTCGACAATGCATCGCTCCTTTGTTAAGCTTCCCATTTATGATGGATCACAAATGAAATTGCCGCATGAACTCCACCCAAGTAGCATGCCTAGTGTTGAGTTTATGCGCCTGGATGAATTTGAGGGCCTCATGATAAGCGTGCAGAATAAATTCAGCTCAATCGATAATGCCTCCAATGTTGCAAAGCTCGATGATAGCATAGAACTCCTTATCATATGTATCTGTATTTCCTCTTGGCCTCATTGAGTTTCTCAACTGAAATAAGCTACGTTTTCCTCTTGAGTCAACACGGCTCCAATGCCCACGCCGAGGCATCACATTCCACTTCAAAGACTTTGGCAAAACAAGGTAATGCCAAAATCCGAGGTTAGTTGTCTTTTGACCTCCTCAAAAGCTTTCAGTCTTGGTGTCCAAGTAAAGCTCTTCCCTTCACTAACTCGGTCATGGAGCTAAAATGGTGCCAAGTTCCTCACAAACCTCCTGTAGAATGATGCCAAACCATGGAAACTCCTTATCTGCTGGATTGATGTAGGAACAGGCCACTCTCTAATGGCTTTGACCTTCTCCTCATCTACTTGAATTCCTTCTGATGTCTCAATATAACCAAGGAATATAACATGGCTGGTGAAGAATTGACACTTCTTGAGGTTCCCATACAGTTGCTCTCTACTCAGAATCTCCATAACACTCTTCAAATGGTTCACATGATCCTCCTCAGACTGGCTATAAATGAGTATATCATCAAAATACACAACAACACACTTCCCAATCAAAGGCTTCAAAACCTGGTTCATAAGCCTCATAAATGTTGAAGGTGCATTTGTCAAACCAAAAGGCATGACCAACCACTCATACAGACCTCCCTTAGTCTTAAAGGATGTCTTCCACTCATCTCCCTCATAAATTCTGATCTGGTAATATCCACTCCTCAAATCAATCTTTGAAAACACAGTTGAGCCATGGAGCTCATCAAGCATATCCTCAAGTCTTGGAATAGGATCTCTATACTTAATTGTGATTTTATTGATGGCTCTACAATCAATGCACATCCTCTGACTTCCATCTTTCTTTGGGACCAATAATGCCAATCGCACAAGGACTCAAGCTCTCTAATCATTCCTTTCTCCAACAACTCATCAACTAGCCTCTGGATCTCATTGGTTTCAAAGAGGGTCATTCTATAGGTCGGTTTGTTTGGTAAAATAGATCCCGGATGAGGTCAATTTTATCTTTGGATGTCTCTTTTGGGGGTAAACTCGTGGCATTTCTTCCGGAAAAACATGTTGGTACCGGGTTTAGGATGGGTTGGAATAAAGGATGGCTATTTTGTGGGTGGCTCATTTTGTGAGGCTGGTTCTTCATCAAGATCAAAGTAACTCCTTCGCTCACGTAACTCATGATATTCACCGGTAAGATCACATCAAGGGATGGTTCAACAATCAGTTCTTGGTTCTTTTTGTGAGCCGGGATGGTTTAAGTGGGGTGAGGACAATTTTTTGTGGTTTAGGTAAGGGAATAAGTATTGGCTCTTCCATCATGGTTAATGTGATCTATCAAACAACCAAGGTCTTCCCAACAATAAATGACATGCATCCATAGGTATAACATCACACCACACTTCATCTTTATAAATGTAACCAATTGAAAAATTCACAAGGCATCTAGATGAGATTTTGATACCTCTACTTTGACTCAACCACTGGATGGTGTATGGTGCTGGATGAGGACAGGTTTGCAAACTTAGCTTTTGCACCATAGTCTGTGAGGATGCATTTGTACACCGCTTCCATCAATAATCAAGGAACAGATCTTCCTCAGACCGTACATCTTGTGTGAAAATGTTCTCCTCCGCTCGCCTTCCTCATCAATTGTTGTACTGCTAAGGATCCTCCTGATCACCAACATTTCACCTTCATCAGGTCTGGCCTCAACTTCCTCTTCATCATATACAGGATCTCCTTCAGGTTCATCATACTGTTTCTCCTCAACAACTGACTCAGGTTCAACAAACAATGCTGCTTGATATTCTGCTAAGGTCATTGCTCTTCTGTTTGGACATTCTGAGGCTAGATGTCCAAGACCTTGACATCTAAAGCACCTCCTCTCAGGGAATGATCGATTGGTAGGAATTGGGGTTCTTTGTGGGGGATTTTGGGATTGTGTTTGAGGTGGTTTAGGGGCTGGATATCTGGTTTGTGGTTGTGGGGATGGATAGGTTCTTTGAGGTGGGTTATAGGATTTGGTTTGAGGATAGGTTTTGGTTGGGTACTTGCTTCCATACTCCTTCCTTTGGGCCTTCTTCTGCTGTTCCACCTTATGAGCCAAAGAACTCAGCTCATCAAGTGAATTATACACCTGCAGCTCGACCACATTTCTGATGCTTTCATTCAACCCTCCAAGGTACCTCACATAGGTCTGAATTTCATTCTCCTTCATATTGCACTTCCACAGCAGATGTTCAAACTCCTTGGTATACTCCTCAACAGATTTACTACCTGACAAAGTGTTGAAGCTTGAAATAATTTTCCTTCATGTAACTTTCTGTAGAAATTTCTCCTTGAGCTTCGCCTCATTTCAACCCATATCGACTTTAGGCTCATTGATTTCTTCTCTCCTTCTTTGCAAGTTGTTCCACCATGTAGATGCATATTTCCTCGTTCAATGCAACCAACTTCACCTTGTTCTCATTAGACAACTCCTCAATTCAAAACCCTCTCCATTTTGCAACCAATCCAAAAATACATCAGGATCCAACTCACCTCCATATTCTGGAATATCTATTTTGAAATCCAACTTCTCTACTCTTCTTTCTCCCCTCCTTTCTTCCCTCTCACTCCTACTTCTGGATTCACTAACACTACTTCTAGGTGACCTCCTGTTATACCTCCTTCTTCTGTGATATCTAGGTCTTCCTCCTCCCCTTCCAGATTCACTAAAAGGGTTATCCTCTTCTTCTTCTTCTTCTTCAGACTCCACATCAGTCTCTCTATTGATCTCTCTCCTGTGCAACCTCATATAATATTGCAACTGTTCGCCCATAATTTTCATTCTCCCTTCTATTTCCTCCTTCTCCCTCAAGGCTTGTTCTGCTACTTCCTGAGGTGTTTTACTACAACCCGACATTATAAAATGCACAAATAACACAAACAGACCTTCCTCCAAGATGTTACTCAGCTCTGATACCAATTATGATGAATGCAAGGTCCTAAGATCAGAGTATTGACCTCACAGTACACCACATTAACACATATCACACACAATCTGGCCTCACAATATAGAATCAAACACCAAAACACCCAAAACAGATCTCACGACAAGAAATCAATTACAACCTCCTCCAAAACAGAGTATAAACACCAATGAACAAATGGATGAATGGATGGTGATGAAATGATGATCGGATGGACAAACTTACAATCAAACAGTAACCGAAGATAGTCTTGAGGCTCGAGCTGATACAGACACACCACAGCTAGAACTCCAAGGGCAATGGACTGGATGACCTCAATGGATACAGACACACCACCACTGAGATTACCAAGCTCTACACCCACCACAAGGATTGCCAAATCCTTGCTACTGTAGTAGAATTAACCAAAGATGAGAGTTTAACGTCACTCACAAACAAGAGGCTCAATCAAGGCACTCAAAATGCTATTAATTTCACTGATAGATGATCCTCAAAAGCTGCCGATTACAATGTATATAAAGCTAGGGTTGAGCTGGATGATTAAGGGTTTCCCCTTGCTCAAGAAACTCACTAATTAAGCATTAAACTACTTAACTAACTTAGCAAGCTAATTAAGCCTCATTACAAACTGGATAACTTCAAAATAAAAGGAAATAAAATGAAATAACTCTAACAAATGCGTTTTCTTTATTACAAACGGTTATATCACCTCACAAGCTGGAAATAACCTCAACAGCTTGAAGGTGAGTCTTCGTGGAGGACCTCAATGCAGGATCACCTCACGTAATCGAATATCCTCAGCAGTTCAGTGATGTCTTCATAGAGGACCTCAGAACTGGCAAACATCTTCACTGAGCTGGAAAGTCCTCAACAGCTCTAGAGTGAAGTCTTCAAAGCACTGGTGAGGACCTCAATCCAAAGATATGGAATTGAGAAGTAGCCTCACCGTTGGGTCGCTTCTTGTGATGATGATGCTTTGTTGTTGGACGACCTCATGACTTGTTGGACCATCATAAAGCACTCTTGGATGTCGTGTTTGATGTGGTTGATGATGGCCTCACGCCGATGTTGGTGAGGTCGTTCGCTTCCTCGATCTTTGGTTCGATGGAGGACCTCCATCATAATCTGGCATATGTATCCAATCCCAAGGCTTGAAGATACGCTTGATGAACTGCATGGCTCATTGGTGTTTTCTAAGATTGATCTGAGAAGTGGTTACTACCAGATCAGGATATGTGAAGGGGATGAATGGAAGACAACTTTCAAGAGCAAAGGAGGGTTATTTGAGTGGTTAGTCATGCCTTTTGGCCTGACAAATGCACCATCCACCTTCATGAGGCTAATGAATCAAGTTCTGAAGCCATTGATTGGTAAGTGTGTTGTTGTCTATTTTGATGACATACTTATTTACAGTCAATCTGAGTTGGAGCATATTAACCACTTAAAGAGTGTGATGGAGATATTGAGCAGGGAGCAGTTGTATGGGAATTTAAAGAAGTGTCAATTCTTTGCAAGCCAAGTCTCTTTTCTTGGCTACATTATGACAGCAACAGGGATTCAAGTGGATGAGGAAAAGGTCAAAAAGCAATCAGGGAATGGCCTATTCCCAGTTCAATTCAGCAAATTAGAAGTTTTCATGGTTTAGCTTCATTTTACAGGAGGTTTGTGAGAAATTTTAGCACCATCCTAGCCCTTATGACAGAGCTAGTGAAGGGCAAAAGTTTCTCTTGGACACCAGCAGCACAGAGAGTATTTGAAGAAGTTAAGAGGCAGCTTACATCAGCACCATTCCTAGCTTTGCCAAGCTTCTCTAAGGTTTTTGAAGTGGAGCGTGATGCTTCAGGTGTTGGCATAGGAGCAGTCTTGACTCAGGAAGGCAAACATGTTGCCTACTTCAGTGAAAAATTGAATGATGCCAAGAGGAGATACAACACCTATGATAAAGAGTTCAATGCTATCATCAGAGCTCTTCAACACTGGAGGTACTACCTAATTGGAGCTGAGTTCATATTGCACAATGATCATGAAGCCTTGAAGTTTATTCAAGGACAGCACAAACTCAATACCAGGCATGCTGCTTGGGTAGAGTTCATACAACAGTTTCACTTCATGATCCATCACAAGTCAGGGAAGCTGAATAAGGGAGTTGATGCTCTTTCAAGGAGATATTTGTTGTTGCAGGTTCTAGATGCAAGGGTACTTGGCTTTGAGCACTTGAAAGCCTTGTACAAAGAGGATGAAGATTTTGGTGATATTTTCCAGAAGTGCCAAGAACACCCTCAAAGTCTGTATCATATAGACCAAGGGTTTCTTTTCAAGGGAGCAAGATTGTGCATACCCAAGAGTAGTTTTAGGGAGCTACTACTTTCAGAAGTCCATGGAGGATGTCTAGCAGGCCACTTTGGCATTGAGAAAACCCTTCTCATGCTGAAGGAGCATTACTGTTGGCCTAGAATGAGGAAAGATGTGGAGCACTGGGTTAAGAGGTGTGCAGTTTGTCAAGTAGCAAAGAGCCACAGCCTACCTCAAGGGCTGTATACTCCATTGCCAGTTCCTACATGCCCATGGGAAGATGTAAGCTTGGATTTCATTGTTGGTCTGCCTAGATCACAAAGGGGAAGAGATTCAGTGATGGTGGTGGTAGTCAGATTCAGCAAGATGGCACATTTTATTCCATGCCATACCACCAATGATGCAGTAAGGGTAGCTGAGCTCTACTTCAAAGAAGTGGTGAGACTTCATGGAGTTCCTAAGAGCATGGTGTCTGATAGGGATGCCAAATTTTTGAGCCATTTCTGGGTGACTCTTTGGAAGAAGCTAGGGACAAAGCTTAAGTACAACACAACATGCCATCCATAGACTGATGGGAAGACATAGGTGACCAACAGGACACTAGGAACTTTATTGAGATCACTGATAAACACAAACAAAACAGGATGGGACACTCTTTTGCCCCATACTGAGTTTGCATTCAATAGAGCCCCTTCAAAGGCAACTGGCCTTTCCCCATTCAGGTGGTATATGGGAGAAATCCTATCACTCCTTTGGATTTATCTCCACTAACCAATTCTGTAAAGTTCAGTTATGAAGTAGGTACACATGCAGAGAAGATCAAGAAGCTTCATCAGTAGGTTCGAGAGAAAATCATCAAGTACTCTGAGCAAGCAGCTACTTCAGCCAACAAGCATAGGAGGAAAATGGTTTTCCAGCCAGGAGATCTAATGTGGATACACCTAAGGAAGGACTGGTTCCCAGCAAAGAGAAAAGGAAAGCTACTTCCAAGAATATATGGTCCATTTGAAGTCTCGGAGAAAATAGGGGATAATGCCTACAACTTGGATCTTTCAGAAGACTATGGAGGAAGTGCTACTTTCAACATAGCAAACTTAAGGCCCTATTTTCTAGCACATGAAGACCTTCTAAGTTTGAGGACAAGCTTTCCTCAACCTGAGGAGGATGATGGAGACCATCCAACAACTCCAGCAGCAGCTCAAATGTCACCAGCAAGTTCAGACCAGGAGGAGGAGGATGATCCAGCAACAGCAACAACTCGAGCAACCTATACATCATCTTCATCACCCAAAGAGGTTCAAGCTCAAAGACCAAAGATTGTCACAAGAAGCCTTGTCAAGCCAAACTCAGCAGTTGTTGGAGCACTTCCAGCAGAAATGTCAGGCTTCCACTCTCAGCAGCAACTCAAGGAGTCCACAGCGGCCACCATCCCACCAACTTCCTCCATCCAGACTTGCTACACCTCGGTAAGGAAAGTCCAGGCCAGCACAGCCACTCACCCCACCAGCATTGGCATCCAGGCCAAATCCAGTTCCCATCACAAGTAGTCCAAGCAGGCATCTTTCTCAATTCTGTATCTTTAAATTGAGTGAGATTCAGCAAAAGTTCCCCAAGAGTTTTTGTTTCTTGTCATGTATTTTCCAAGGACAAGTCAAGTCCCAGCATGATCGAGCAAGGAAGCACCAAGTTACAGGCACCAGAACAGACAATCCCAAAAGGATTGTTTGTTATCAATCTTTCCAAAACTACAGTCCTGTGGCTAACTTATTTTGTTTCAGCTACAATGAGGGTTAACTAAGTCTTTTCCAGCCTTCCTTAAGCTATTGAGATTATATCTAGCTTAAGAAAGCCCGGGAAAGTTACTGAAGTAAGTTTTACCCTTCCAGCTAGGAAAGACCCTGATTGGCTGAAATTGCCAACCTTTGGGATTTTGGTCGCCAGCCTTGTTTTCTTTTACATTTTCAACTGTAACCGGGTTGTATTAGCTAGAATAGGTTGTAATATGATGTATTTGATTAAGTTCAGTAGCTAGATTAGAAGGGAGATTAGCAGGTTACTATAATTAAGTACCTCTAATCAAACTACTTAGGATCAGCTATATATAGTGATGTATTCAGCAGCTTAAAAACACAATCAGTGATATTTCAATAGCATTCTGAGTGCCATAGTTGAGCCTCTCGTTTGTGAGTGTCAGCAAACTCTCTATTGGTTAAATCTACTTAAGTATCCAGGAGCTGGCAAGCCTGGTGGTGTGTGTAGAGCTTCATTTCTTCAATGGTGGTGTGTCTGTAGCTGTTGAGGTAACTAAGTCCTTGCCCTTGTGTTTATCCTGTGGTGTGCCTGTATCAGAGTGAACACAAGCTTATCCCTTTTATTTCCTTGTTGGGTTGTCATCTATTCCAGCAAATTGCATTAAATTAGCTTAGTTTAAGTCAGCAGCAAGGTGTGTGTGTCTGTGTGGTGTATTGTAGGCTCTATGCTCTGATCTTTGGAAGCTTGCATACATCAATCAAACCCATATTCAAATACTCCATTTTAAGCAAACCCAGAAAACTCCATTTAGATAAAATTGGAGATGGAAGACTGGAACAAATTAATCTAAAAATCCCAAAGTGTCAACACAAATCAAAGTATCTCTCAACATCGTTGGGGAACTCAGAAAATGAACCCAGATTGAAGTATCTATCAACACAAACCTTCTTTTCAATTGAAAAATATTTTATATAATATTATATTTTATTAATAATTATAATATTATGTTTTTAAGATAGCATTTTTGATTTACAAATCTAATGATAATAATGTTATATAATAATTCATTGTATATATATTGAGAAATCTATGGTTAAGAACTTTCAAGTTTAATTGCTCAATTTTTGAAAATGACAATTAATGAAAGGGAAATTGGATTTAAATAATCTGAATTTCGGGTCATAGTAGACTAAATAATCTGAACTTTAGATTCGATTCTAAATAATTAAACATTGGCCCCCTTCGATTCTAGTAGCACGTCACCGAGTTAAGTGAATAATAACTCGGTGGTGCACTGATGTAGCGGCGGAGGAGAGTAAGTTGATTTATCCAGTCGGCTTTGACTTGACACATCATCATCCTCATCTTTATTTTCTCTCTTCCAACTCTTTTCTCTCTCCTCCCTCTCCGCTCCTTCCTAATTGTCATGGGCATGGCTGCTTCTCCCTCTCCTCTCTCCTTTTCTCTCCCTAATCCAACCTCCTCCCTCTTTCTCATTCTCTGTTCTCGCCCAAATCCCCTAATTCATCCTCCTTCAACCTCAAGCTCAAGCTCAAGCACTGATCAATGGCGATCAACATGGACCCCCCACCCAGACCCTCTCTGAAACCTCCTTTGAAGACTCTTTCTCCTCCTCCACAACCACCACAACCACCCATCGCCGC
Source organism: Portulaca oleracea (assembly GCA_029582165.1). Classification (NCBI taxonomy): domain Eukaryota; kingdom Viridiplantae; phylum Streptophyta; class Magnoliopsida; order Caryophyllales; family Portulacaceae; genus Portulaca; species Portulaca oleracea. The sequence continues at coordinate 40,567,364 of CM055870.1, forward strand.
CGCAAGCTCCGCCAACATCTGCCATTATCGTCCCTCCGACAGCTTCCATTTCTCTCTCTCTCTCTCCTCCTCCATCCCCATCCACTTCTTCACTCCTTCAAAATCACCCAAATCTTCTCCCCTAAATCCGCCAAAATCCCCCACAACCAAATCTCCTCCTCACTCACCACCCTCTCCCTCTCAATCACCACCCCACCAAAACCCTTCTCCAGAAACCACCCCACTAGAATTGAGAGCTACATTAACTATGGCCTTAGGCTGGAAGATGAATTTTCCTCTCAAAGTTGTTCTGAGACTGAAAAGAGTGAGGCAACTCACTTAGAAACCTCACCCCATGAGCAAGAAGATTCTTCTTCTTCTTCTTCTTCTTCTAAAATTAGGAACATACCTCAAATGTCACTTAGACTTTGGGGTTCAATTTGGAACATCGGGACAATGAAGAAACCGGGGTGCGATTTGCAATACTAAGACAGTGAGTACGAGAATTGAGCGATGAGCTGTTCAAGCAAAAGCCCCAAGTTAGTGCAACATATGTGACGTAGAATTAGGGCTCTAAATTAAATCCCCAACTCGCGAAACCTCCTAATTCGTGGGGGAATTAGAAATTATAATCCTAGTGAGGCCAAAAGAGAGGTGTTCAAGGGTTCGCCGCTAGTGGGTGGTCGCCGGAAACCTCGACGGAAGTACTATGATTCCCCTGAATTTGTTAGAGAGGGATTTCTGGGTTTGGATTGAAATTGAGTGTAGGTATTTGGGTTTTGCTCAAAATGTAGGATTATGAAGTCAAATCCACACATATGATAGATGTATCCCCGCCCAAGGGTTCTCTAACTCAACGAGCTAAGAAAACATCATATGACACAAAGGACCTCACGTTTGACTCAAATAACCCAACAGAGAGGAAAACTGCAGCAAAATGGATGTATTCAGTGCAAGAATGGCGAGTGAACCAAGCTTGATTATACCATAAAATAGCAAGGACTCATGAAGGACATCAAGAACTAGCTTAAGGACCTTACTTTGATTCAGATAATCAAGGCCAAAGGATGAAATTATCAGCTACGAATGGGAAATGACGTGAGGGACACACGAAAGGATTTAAGAACTCACTCAAATGGAATGAACTCAACAATAATGAATGGAAAGTACAGGAAATAAAGGGATATAACAAGAGACTGAGAGCGATACAGATACACCATGTTTCAATCTATAGTTTGAACAAGTGAATAAAGATCAATACAGACACACCAAATTGAGTTACAGAAGTAGAAACGAGAGTTTAAGACACTCACAAACTAGATGAACCTCTCGGTGTGTTTATATTTCATATGAGTTGAAGAGCATCAAATTACAAAGGTTCATATATAAAGAGGCTCGGCTGGAAGCATGCAAGCAACCAAGCACACAAGCACATAAGTAGCTGAAAGGTAATATAGAGTGAGGTTTCCTAATGACGAAGAAACCTCCTAAATGTGCTTAATTAAGCTAATTACAATGGATTAAGGCTAATACATAACTTCACCATGAAGTACTCGACCAACATTGGACCAACAAAGAACAATCCCAACCCTCCACTTGGCACTTCCTCATTGGTGGATCTTCATACACAGACTCCAATCCGTGCAAGACAAGTGAAGAAACACAAGTGGTTTTGTTCCAAAGTGGTCGGAACTCAGCAAGGACCTCCAATGCTATTAGGGAAACTGAACTCCACGCGAAAAGATCAAATGCCCTTGAAAGAACACCAAAATATCAAGGAAGTTCCAAATAAAGGCCCTTATCGCACGTCTAGAAGCAAACGGCTGTGTAGGACCCAAATGAGCTTCAGACAATGCAAACTTGGACATTATGAAAACTTGAACAACATACTTCAAAAGCTTCCTAAGGACAAAATAGAGGAGAAGCCTCAATTCTGAGATAATGAGACAAATACCAAAGGTGTCCCATATGATAAAGCCTCAATTCAAAACCTTGACCTGCCAAATGACCAACTCCTTTCTTGACTCCTCCCACGGCTAAGTAACAAACTTTGACGACCTGAGCTTGCTTGGACTGATTCCTTTCAAAAGGGTCTCAATGTTGAGTTAGTGAAGTAGTCATGTAGGATGTATGAACTCCCTCTTCGTCTTTGGCCTTCTTGTATTCCTGAATGACCTTCAAGCATGCTTGCACCTTATGAGGTGCTGAGTGCTGATTCCCATCATACCCCCAAGTTGAGAAAAGTTTATCCTCAAACTTGGAATGTTTTCCCCTTCAGAATAGTATGGCCTCAAGGATATACCCCATGAACATTGATATCGAACCGTCTTCAAAAGGGTCAACTTCAATCTGCCAAAAACAAGAACAATACATTTGACTCTCGAATCGTATTAATACATTGAGAACATAAAGTAATTCAAAACATTTCACCAAGGCTTCATTCGTTAACAAACAAGCACTGATCATTGCAAGGACCTCAAATGATTCCTCTAGCCTGAGCAACAACTTGGTAGAATCACTCTTTCTCCCATATGCCTCTGCCTCTTCATCAACCATGGTACTAGCAAGATGTCCCAAACATTGCATTGATGTGCTACCCATCCATTCAGCATGAAACACCACCATCAACCTTAGGATCTTGAAGGCCTCGTTGAGGTTCCTTGAGTGGCTTGGTTGCATGGAAAAATGATACCGGGGTCAAAAGGTTTTTGAAACATCCTTTGTAAGGTAAGGCTTGTGATGTATGCAAGGTCGCTAGGATCAGAGTGATGACCTCACAGACACCAAACGGACATACACACACTGGAATCTGGGACCTCACAATGGATAATCGAATGGAAACAGCTCCAAAACAGGGGATAATCAACCAGAATCGAATGGATGAAATGGGTGAGGTGTGAAATAAGATCGGATGAGCAAGAACAACACGAATAACCTCCTCCAAGATAGAACTCGGTTCACCACACACCAAATGACATCAAATGGATTGAAATGGATAATGAGGGATGGGAAAACAGAAAAGGAAAGATAGACTTGAGCTCAAGCTGATACAGGCACACCACAGCTAGAACACAAGGGCAATGGACTCGATTACCTCAACGGATACAGGCACACCACCATTGAAGTCACCAAGCTCTACACTCACCACAAGGATTGCCAAATCCTTGATACTGTAGTAGAATTAACCAAGATTGAGAGTTTAACGTCACTCACAAACAAGAGGCTCGAAGGCTCTTCTATTTCATCAAATTCATATATCAAGTTGTTGTTTACAATGACCTCACAGTGGGTATATATAAGCCCAGTTGAAATATCTAATTAGGAGTTTCTTGAGCAAAAAGAAAACATCCTAATCTTGCTTAATTAGCTAATTACATCAGAAAAAGATAATATGTAACTAACTTAGGAAGCTTCTAGAGCAATAATAATGAGGGCTAATAAAAGCATCACACATGGCTTCTTCATGAAGCTTCTAGAACAATTGGAAGGCTCTAGAAACATCACACATGGCGCTTTCTTGTTGGAGCAGCATTCCTCACGTGGACAAGGCTGGATAACCACCTCACGAGCTGGAAGGACCTCAACAGCTTGAAAGTGATGTCTTCATAGAGGGCCTCAATGATAAACACCTCACTGAATTGGAAAGACCTCAACAACTCAGGAAGTGAAGTCAAAAAGGTGCAAATAGTCTTCCTCCAGTAGGGAACGTCCTTGGACGTCCAAATTCTCAGCAGACTCAATATGGAGGTCCTCATGCGCATCTTCAGATTGCATAGAAGATTAATGACCTCCAATAAATAGAAGATGACGCAACCCAAGTGACAAGACCAAAAGGACCTTGCTGAAACACCAAAAGATAAGTTGATCCCGAATGAGGTCCTCATGCATGTACCCAGTTTGCAATAGTTGTGCAGAATGCAAATGACCTCCAAATGGATCAACCTTTGGCATTTAGAATGTCTTAGTAACACACTTCCTTGACCTCCAAAGAGGAGAGAAATACAAACCAAGTTGAAAAGAACAATCAGCTCTAGATAAACGTCCTCAATGTCCTGATAAACGTCCTCAATGCATGCCAAGGTTGAAATAGTTCTGTGGAACCCAAATAACCTTTGGACCATGTAAGCTTGGACATTATGAACGACCTCCAAGGGACCAAATGTGAGTGAGGCCTCAATTCTGAAGTGTTGAGACAATAAGGATGGCCTCACATCAGGTGGATGACCTTTGATATAATCATGGACCTTCTGGGATTCATGGATGGCCTCAAAGTATGCTGACACCAAATGAGGTTGTGAGGGTTGATCTCCATCAGCTTGGGGGTAGATCATTAGGATAAACATGAGACAATTTACGTATCCCTTTAAGGACCAACAAGTCATTGATCAGAATAAGGTCCTTGATCATATTAAGGATCTTCAAAAGCCAGGGTCGTAACGACAAAAACATAGGTTGGTGGGTTCTGGGAGTTGGCTCTTTTTTGAAGGGTGATGATGTGGGGGTAAAGGGACATGGAAAGTAGGTTTCGGGACTCCCCTTGTTAAATAGGAAGTTATTTGGTATGTGGGGCTTTTGTGGGGCTGTTTTGTGGTCTAAGGGAAGTGGGGGTTTAAGTGATGAGGTGTTGGTAGGGTTAGAAACAAACCAAGGTTGGTCGGGGGTATGTAGATCAATGCTTGGCTATCTCAAGGACCTCAAGGTAGAACGGTTGACAATTTGAGCAAAAAGATATGCGATATAAGTGCTTCTCTTGCCAAGCATGGTGAGAGTATGATGCAACAATGTGTTTCCTAGCACAACTTTCACAATAAACAACCAAGGCATGCACTCCAACGTAGAGCATGTGTTCAAGGCCTTAACAACACTCTAAACTAATCCACAACAAGAATTATCAAAGCTCACAAAATCAAAATAATATGACTTCACTTCTATTTCACTATCTTGACTCATCCAAAGTTGTATAATCACGATAACCTTTTCAACACAACATCAAAGCACATGAAATTTCACAAAACATGCATTCATGAAACTCCCAACTGATCAAAATATTCGCAATTTTGTTTCATTCATGGCCAACAAAATAATGTAGTAAGGAAATTCTTGAGACCCCATACCTTGACCAAAATATTGGACACCAATTAACTTGAAAAGGATCAAGGGTGAAAAATCAACATCATCAATAAAGACAATGAGCTCCTCCATTGAGCTTGTTGAGGGCTTGATACTCCATTCCTCATACTTTGACCTCGTTCGCTTCCGCCTCTTTCGCTTTGGTCATCTTGTCACCTCCAAGTTCACCCATAGAAGTGACCTTGGTTGATTCAACCAAGATAACGTTGAAGCCACTGGAAGCTTCATTCTCCATTCTCATCCTTGTAGCACACAAAGATGCTATGATGTTCATAATCACGAATTGAGGTTCGGATTTTTCCAATGTCATTGGCTGGGAGAACCTTAAGGTCCTTGACTGTGACAAGGGTAGACAGTCATCAACCTCCGGTTTTGCAAACTAGAGAGCAAATTCGACAATGGAGTCCTTTTCTCTCTGAGGGCTAAAGATCTCTTCAACATCTTCACTTTAATCAAATCTAGGAGGGAGATCTAGATAGACTTCTTGTTCACCCTTTATACATTGAACCTCAAAGGGCTCATCAAGGGCCTCACCAACTTCTTCAATGTCATCAAATTCTGGAGGGAGATCAAAGTTAATCTCTACATCCTCCTGAACTTGATATTCCTCCTCGTGAACCAAGGGTGGTTCACGTCCCTTCTTTGAGTCATGGATAAATTCATACCACGCCATCTCCAACTATAGCACCTTGAGATCAAGGAGATCAAACTCATGTTTTAATCTCTTTAATCTCCTTTTCTCCTTCAAAAGTTGATCACTTTCTTGAGATGAAGGTTTGCTGGACAACATGGCTAAGGATCTTTTTTTGTGGAGGGAAATAAAAAGGAATTGTGTTTGGGCTAAATGGATGCTTAACCACCAGGAGAGTAGTCAAGCTCTGATACCAAATTATGATGTCCCAGCCCAAGGGTTCTCTAACTGAACGAGCTACGTAAACATCATATGACACCAAGGACCTAACGTATGACTCAAATAACCCAACAAGGAGGAAAACAACAGCAAAATGGATGTATTCAGCTCAACAAAGGCGAGTGAATGTTTAGCCCCATTTTTGGGCCTAAATAACGCCTTTTTACTTGCTCTTTTGACTCGTTTCCAAGTCTTTTTCGTCGTTTTTACTTGTGTTTTAGTTGTTTTGTAGGTTTTCGCACTTTTGGAGCAAAAGCATGAAAAACGGACTAAATTAAGGCTTTTTACGGAATCCCGAGCAATTTCCCGAGCCTAAGCCGAGCTGAGAACCGAGGCGGAGTCGACCCGTGATCCTTCTCCCCAACTTTGAATGGAAACAGGATCGTAGCACCCGCTACGGAATTGGTAGCAGGCGCTATAACCTGGAAATGGAGGGAGTGTAGGCTTTGCAGCAAACCTAGCACCTGCTACAGGTGGTGTAGCGCCCGTTACACAGCACCAGACATCGACGACCTCTGCTTGCCAGACGAGGATCGCGCCCGTAACCTCTTGGGTCGCCCCCGCTACCTACTGGACTAGACGGAGATCGCGCCCGTGGTACTTAGGATGATGACCGCTATCTCTCAAACACCCAAAATCGCTTGGCTGGATTTCGCTGGGTCGCGTCCGCGACGGGGCAGGTCGCGCCTGTGACCACCCTGGTTCTGTTCGTTTCTTCAGCCGGTTATGCCCTGCGTTTTGGGCAACTACCATGCTTTGTATATAAGCTCCAAGCTGCAATTTCTCAAGGGGGAGGCTCTTTAGGGAGAGTTAGTCTAGGGTTAGCCTAGGTTAACTTTTGGGTAGTGATTAGGGTTTAATTAGTGAGTGATGAGTGAGATTTCCATTGAAATCGTTACTTTGATTTGGGTTTTGTATTGAAGATTGAAGTATTATTGATTGAAGCTCTTCTTTTCTTGTTCATCCTTGCTCATTACTCCTTTGATAGGCGAATTCCTTCCTTAATCTCTTTTGTTATTACTTGTTGGTTTAATTGCTTTCCTTTAATTGCTTCCTTGTTACTTGATTGTTCTTGTTGCCATTTTTATTGCTTTGGTTAAGCTTTCCTATATTCCTTGCTAGAACCCATGCTTAAGGTTGTTTTTGTTGATGCTAGCTTAGTTGTTGTGATGAGTAGTGGTTAGAACCCTAATGGGTTAGGGGGTAATTAAGGGTGTCAATGGGTAATTAGGAATGGGTTAGAAATTTTAGTGAGTAATTAGGTGGGAAATCACTTTCTTACTCCAATCCTTCCCTCAAGTGAGGTGTATTTGGGACCGAAAGCTCCCGAATACATCCAACACTTGTATTGGAAGGTTGGAGTCGGGATAGTTAATGCTAACACACGAAAGTGGAAGGAGGTTAACTAGGGAATTCCGTTTCATTAACCCTCCGGGTACGTGGTGGACTTTGAGGAAGTTAATCCGGACTATCTAAGAAAGAGGAAGCCCGATGGGTATTTTCTAACGGAATTGCCACTTGATTGTCCTCTCTTGCTACTCTCTTCTTGCGAAACCCGTCTCTTTGTTCCCGTTTGCATCCCGAAAAGCCCCTGAAGCCCATTTTCTCCTTTGACATTATCGTAGTTTCTTTGTTCCTTCGTGTTTGCTTAGATTAGTTACCTAAACCTCACCTTTTGCTACCCTAGTGATCTAGTAGACCCGTTCTTGACCAATACCTTTAGCCAAGGCCCCTTGCTCCCAAAGAAGAACGACAAAACTGGGATATACAAAACCACGTTACAGTGAACCAAGCTTGCTTGTACCATACAATAGCAAGGACTCTGAAGGACATCAAGAACTAGTTTAAGGACCTTACGTTGATTCAGATAATCAAGGCCAAAGGATGAAATTATCAGCTACAAATGGGAAATGATGTGAGGGACACACGAAAGGATTTAAGAACTCATTCAAATGGAATGAACTCAACAATAACGAATGGAAAGTACAGGAAATAAAGGGATATAAATAGAGATTGAGAGTGATAGAGATACACCACGCTTCAATCTAAAGTTTGAACAAGTGAATAAAGTCAATATAGACACACCATGATCATTACTCACAATGGATTCTTAATCTCCATCTTAGTTATAGAATTCAACTTCTAAGAAGTTGATTATGCTATACCAATCACCTGCTTTATTCGCCAAATTAAGTTATAGAAGTAGAAACGAGAGTTTAAGACACTCACAAACTAGATGAACCTCTCGGTGTGTTTGTATTTCATATGAGTTGAAGAGCTTCAAATTACAAAGGTTCATATATATAGAGGCTCGGCTAGAAGCATGCAAGCAACCAAGCACCCAAGCACATAAGTAGCTGAAAGGTAATCTAGAGTGAGGTTTCCTAATGACGAAGAAACCTCCTAAATGTTCTTAATTAAGCTAATTACAATGGACTAAGGCTAATACATAACTTCACCATGAAGTACTCGACCAACATTGGACCAACAAAGAACAATCCCAACCCTCCACTTGGCACTTCCTCATTGGTGGATCTTCATACACTTAGACTCCAATCCGTGCAAGACAAGTGAAGAAACACAAGTGGTTTTGTTCCAAAGTGGTCGGAACTCAGCAAGGACCTCCAATGCTATTAGGGAAACTGAACTCCACGTGAAAAGATCAAATGCCCTTGAAAGAACACCAAAATATCAAGGCAGTTCCAAATAAAGGCCCTTATCGCACGTCTAGAAGCAAACGGCTGTGTAGGACCCAAATGAGCTTCAGACAATGCAAACTTGGACATTATGAAAACTTGAACAACATACTTCAAAAGCTTCCTAAGGACAAAATGGAGGAGAAGCCTCAATTCTGAGATAGTGAGACAAATACCAAAGGTGTCCCATATGATAAAGCCTCAATTCAAAACCTTGACCTGCCAAATGACCAACTCCTTTCTTGATTCCTCCCATGGCTAAGTAACAAACTTTGACAACCTGAGCATGCTTGGACTGATTCCCTTCAAAAGGGTCTCAATGTTGAGTTAGTGAAGGAGTCATGTAGGATGAATGACCTCCCTCTTCGTCTTTGCCCTTTTTGTATTCCTGAATGACCTTCAAGCAAGCTTGCACCTTATGAGGTGGTGAGGGTTGATTCCCATCAATAATGAATACACAGTGTCTTCATAATCAAAATGACATATAATACAATTCATATTATTCAGACTGACATATAATAAAGTTCATATTATTCAGACTGACATATAATAAAGTTCATATTATTCATATTGGCATATAATAAAGTCAACGATGCTGACATGGCATAGTCAAAAGACCAAGGTAAGTGCCTCCGCCGCCACGTCAGACCGCCACCGAGTTAAGTTCAGCTTAATTCGGTGGCGTACTGTTTAGTATATTATTGTGCAAAAGTTCATATTATTCAGAACCAAATCGAAAGTTCATATTATTTAGTCTTATATGGCCAAAAGTTCAAATTATTAGAATCCAATTTTCCAAACAGGAAAACTTAGTTCAAAAGTCAGATAAAAAGAAAGGATGTAGTAAAAGTTATATTGGAAACGTAAAGTGACAAATAATTAGGTATAAAAAAAGTTAGTTAAATGGATAAATAAATAGGGACAAAGAGAGTAATTTAAGCCTTTTTGCTCTTAATAATGGGAAAAAAAGAGTAATTTCACTAGCCTCAGAGACCATGTTTTTAGAAGAAATTATTTCACCAGTTCCATATTATTTGTCACTTAGTTGACCGTCGCAGTCTCCGATCTTTGATTGATAATTCCATATATATTACTAACAGTTGTAATATAATACTTTTCGAATAATATCTTTCCGTATGAGTTTAATTATATTAACTTTATATAATAAGTTATTGTATATATTGAGAAACTTATAATAAAATTTTCAAAGTTTGATGATACATTTTCCAAATACGGTGAATAATATAGAACCGAGAGAGTATCTAATAAACTTTACCATTTGATATTTGACTGTACATAAAAGAATATTTGATCAGAAGAACAAAATTAAGAGAGCATGTTTTCGGGGAACATATCATAGTACTGTACATAAAAGAATATTTGATTGGAAGAACAAATTAAGAGAGCACATTTTCAGGGAACACATCAGATAACCGAAGGGTTGGTGCAGAAGTTGGACTGATACATTTTCATAGTTTCAGACCTAGGGTTCACACAAAATCATGTGGATGATAGAAATCCATCCATAGAACTCATAAATACTACAACGTTTTTTAGAATTTTGGGGCTTTTGTTTGATAAACAAGAAAATCAAAAGATATTGACAATTCTAAAGAGTGAAAACTCACCAAATTAAACTAAGATAACTCAAAAACTTGCACAAGGATCTTCTACAAGCAAGGACACTTGAATTACCCAAGAAATCTCACCAAGGAGTGAAGAAACATCACACAACCACAAATAAAGAGCAATCAATAAGCAAATCCACCAAACATATTAGCTTCTCATTGAAATTAGGGTTTCAAACCAACAATTACAATCTCCTCAAGGGAGGATTTTGAGGCTAAAGCTCTCAAACTTCTATCTCTAATCTTATGTATTTTATCCCTACAAAATAAGGCTTACAAGTATATATAAGGGAAGGGGTGACAACATAACCAATAGAGAGGGAGAAAAGCCGAAAAATAACCTGCTGTCAAGTAGCATGATCGTGCCATATGGGGTAGGGATGAGCGGTTTTGAGTACCCTCACCTAAAATTCGGAACCTTACCCTTACCTGTTTAACCGGTTCCTAAGTTTTAGGAACCATACCCTTACCCGTTTAGATCGAATCCTAAATTTTAAGAACCGTACCCTTACCCACTATTCCGAGTACCCACCTATTATACACTAAATATATTTTCTGACTTTTTTTTTTAAAAAAAAAGTCTTTATGCTAAAGTCTAGCATTTTTTAAAAGAATAATAAAGTCTAACATGTCATTATTTCATCCATAACATTTATATATTGTCTACCATATATCAATCAAACATTGCTCTAAATTGCAAACAAATCAAACATTTAAATAGTCTTACAAGTTGGTTTTATGGAAATAAACGATACAAAATTACTAGTCCTAATAAATGTTAAGTCTCAACATAAATTACAACTTCACGAAAAAATAACCTAAGTCATGTAACAAGCTTAAAATTTCATGAAATCTTCAAATTCGGTGACAAGACCTGAAACCAAACCCTAATTGACAGGTTCCGGCTCAGGGTAATAGTTTAGGAACCTTATCCTTACCTCTTTGATAGCTTCATTAACTTTAGGAACCTTACCCTTACCCGTTTGACCGATTCCGATTCCGATTCCAGAACCTACCCGTTTGACCGGTTTGGGTGCACGATCTTGCTGCTCAAAATAACCCAAAAATAGCCTATTCGTTAATGTTACAATTGTGCCCTCAGACATAACCATCGGGCACGATCGTGCAGTGCCAGCTGGAGGTGTGGCAGGATCGTGTAATCTGATGGCACGATTGTGTTGTTGGCAATTTTTTCAGCTGACTTCAAACGTGCATAACCTCTTTATCTAGACTCCTGTTTTATCCCATAATATATCATTGAAAAGCTCTCGGTGTCTACTTTAAGCTCCAAAAATTTGAAGTCCATCGGAATTGTATTGAAGGAGTTATGATAGAAAGAGTGACTGCTTGTTTTTTTTAGCCCCTGAGGTTGAGTCTTGATCCGTCCTCCTCGTATATTTTTCCAGCCCGACCCCTTGTGCGAGGTTAATGACCACAATGTCCTTGGTTACCCAAAGGACTATAATGCCGTCGGGTTGGTCTCCCTTGCATGTGAAAAGACCGAAATACCCTTGCCTTGATTCTTCATCGTTTGGCGCCGAAAATGAAATGTCGAGGTTGACTTCGCCTCGTTATTCACGCCGAGAATCTCGAGGCCACTCCAAAGCCCTAAGAGGGATCCCGATGAGGATTTGAAACCATGACCTATGGCCCGGGGTATTCCGTGAAATGAACACTGCCCCAATGATGACCCGAAAAGTCGTCCAAGTACTCAGATGCACCTTTAAATGGATCATGTGGTCGGGTTTGAACCGTGGAGAGGGAAGGGTAGCTTTAAGTGAGCCGCTAACCATAGGTGGATTGAAACTGGGCTGAACCCAATACACTCCATCACAACCGTGACCTTCTCGGGATGTAGTTTTATGACTTCTCTCTTTCTTTATTCTTTTGCTTTTCTTTCCCCTTTTACCCCTTCCCTTATAAATACATGTAATATGTTTAGCTGTAATACAGCTGGGGTTTGTTTGTCGAACCACAGGGAGCAAGGGCCTTTTTGATCGAAATTCACGCTATAAAATCTAGTTTAAGGTAAAGAAATTATGAAAGGAAGAGATGGATGAAACAGAAACGAACTAACAGAGAAAAACAGGGTTCAAGGGTTGGTTTTCGCCTCCTAATAATCACCCTAATAGAGGTGGCTCTAGTTATGACACTTAGTAAAGATAGAGGTTGAGTTATTGCAATGAAAAGGCCACTCCGTGGCCTCTCCCGAGTTGTTCCCGAATTTAACCCTCAAGGTTTGTCTACTAAATTAATGAGGACTCACACCTAAAGGGCTTAATATGCAAATCACCCTACCCGAACTTCTCAACTAAATGAATGAGGAGTTGTTCGAATATCCATCCAATCACCCTAGGGACCATGTCTAAGTAGGTTTAGCGGGCTTTCGCTACGTACTAAACCCCACGGTCAAGAGAGCTATTGGATGAAAACCTCATAAAACATGCCCTAATGCCTTAACTACACCCAACCTTAGGAAAGGGATCCTATCATGCTAACGAACATTAAAACTAATAAACTTATAGTAAGACACCTAAACATGATACTAAGAAAGGAAAAATAAGAAGACTAATCACAAAAAGAACTAACTAAGAAAAGCATTAAAAGAAGGAAAGAGATTCACCCATATGAGAACTAGGATGATAATAATAATAATAAATAATAATAATAATAATAATAATAATAATAATAGAAAGAAGAAATCCAAAGCTTGAATAATAATAAGTCTTCAATTTTTTTTTTGAGTGAATAATAAGTCTTCAATTAATTCTCCTTGATTGCAATAAACCAAAGTAAATACAATAAAGGATGTGTTTGAGAGAAAAATGAAGAGAGAATCTATCTAGGGAAAGGTGCTAAGTAGCCTCCAAAAGGAAAGTGAACAGTAAAACCTAAGCTACTAGGTTAAGATTTGAAACAAGTACATATACATTAGGGAAAAATTACATAAAACACAGTCGTTTTAACCCCTAAAGTTTCGGAAGTCAGGGTCGTCACGAGCGCTACCCCTGGTCGTCACGCGCGTGACGAGGCAATTTCACTCCGCAGTTTTCGATTCTTCGTTGTGGCAGCGGATGCTACCTTAAGACGTCACGCCCGCTACCTCCTGGAAATCAGCTGCCCTCAAATTCCCTTCAGCAGCGTCACGGGTGCTACCCCTTGCACATAACGCTCATGTCCTCGCTAGGCATTTTGAACCAAAATTTCCATAAATTGGTCACGGGTGCTACGTTTGGGGGTGTAACGAGGTTTTTGTACCCCAGTTTTATTATCGTTCTTCTCGAGGAGCTAGGGTCTTTGGCTAGGGCAACTTGACTTTAGGTGAGGTTTAAGATCACAAGATAACTAGAGGGTTTTTTTTTATGATAAACAGCGGAAACGAAACACAAACACAACTATGTCCGGTCGATATGGAAAAATGGCTGTCGGGAGATTTCGGAATGTAAATGGCATAAGAATGAGGGTTTCGCAGCTAGGAAGTAACAAATTAGAAGAATCAAGTGACAATCTCGTTAGAATAAACCCACTAGATTTCCTTTTTCAAGGATAATCCGGATTAACTTCCTCAAAGCCCACCACGGACCCGGAGGGTTAAAGGAACGAGACTCTCTATTTAACCTCCTTCCACTTTCGTGGGTGAGCATTAACTATCCCATTTCCTATCTACCAACGCAAGTGTTGGATGTATTCAAGAGCTTTCGATCCTGAATACATCCCACTTGCGTTGGAAGAATAGGAATGGGAAATTGACTCGGCTAGAAATTACATCCTAGAATTGCTAACCCAAGCCAAATCAACCACTCACATCCTTAATTTCTCCCTAACCCAAAGGGGTTTTAGCAACTAATCATTCTAATTAACATTCTAACAACATCAACAACTTCAATATTCATGATCAAAACAGAGAATCTAGCTAGGAAAAACAACAATCCAAGTAGCATAAACATAATAACAATCCAATACAATGATGACAATGGGAAGGATGATCAAGAAATGCTCATTAATTAAAGAACAAATAAGACTTCAAGCTCCAAAATAGATGACAATGGGAAGGATGATCATTAATTGATGACAATGGGAAGGATGATCAAGAAATGCTCATTAATAGAGATTGAAATACTAATAAAGTGAAATTAAAGAGAGTAGGGATTAAGAAATGCTCATTAATTGATGACAATGGGAAGGATGATCAAGAACAAATAAGACTTCAAGCTCCAAAATAGAAAGAAATCTTCAGAACTTCAATCGAATCCAATACAAATGCAATAAACCTCCTCTAATCACTCACTAATCACTAAGGGATTCTCTAATCTCACTCTAATAGTGCTTTACTCTCTAATAATCCAACTCTCAGCTGCCTCCCTCTACTAATCGTTCAAGGGGGTATTTATACATAGCAAAAGTAGCTAGTCAAAACGCATCACTTCAATCAACAGCCCCGTGTGAAATCCAGGAGACCGCAGGTGTGGTCCTGCGAAGGTCCTAGGCGAAGACTTCTCTCCTACGCTAGACAGCAGCTGCTGTCTCCAAGACTGCAGGTGCGGTCTTCCTCGGGGCAGAAAAACTTCTGGGTGTAGCGCCCGCTACATGGAGGGTAGCGAGGGCTACGGTCTTTTTGCGTATGAAGGCGTGAAGGTGAGATAGGTAACGCCCGCTACCCTGAACGTAGCGGGTGTTACCTTTGCAAAACTCAGCAAAGCTCCATCTTTGCGATGCTCGATATGTCCGGCCGCTTCTTTCTTCGCCTTTGACTCGGCTTTGGCCCAGGGAATCTCGGGATTCCCAAAATTGTTACAAAATAGCCCCTTTTTGCTACGTTTTGAGTAAAAACACGAAAACCTACAAAATAACAAAAAAACGTAGTAAAAGACATGAAAATAAGCATGAAACAAGTCAAAAGCCTAAGAATTAAGGCGCTATTTAGACACAAAATTGAGTCTAAACGCCCCCCCCCCCACACTTAAACTTTTGCTCGTCCCGAGTAAAACAAAACGAAAACTACCTATACTAACACAAACTCCTCTGTCATGGGAGAGAAACGAGTGCATTTAGCGTATGCACCAAGCTCTTTGAACCCCCCGGCAGCCTGGGTGGACGAGATGGACTCGTGAGGGTTTGTAGTGGCTATACCCACAAAAGCCAAAGAAAAAGGAGAGAGGGAAAGTGAAAAACAAAACCAAAGAAAACACAGAAAAAGGGAAAACAGCTTCGCTTCAAAGAATCATGCAATCTCAGTTAGGAATACGATATTAATCCTCCAAAAGGAACCGTTATGAGTATGTCCCAAACACCTAACCTAAGCGATTTTCAATCTTAAAGGTTTTCGATCCCCTACACCTCATGCAAAGCAAAACCCCGTGTGCGTAAGTGCTAGTGGGTTCTAACTGATTCTGGTTGACTCCAAAGACTCACACCCGAGCTCATTTAAAAACGAACAAAATTAGAAAAGAGTTTCCCTCCCTCGCATTTGGTCGCCCTTGGCTTGGTGAGGGCCACAGGTGATGCAAGAAAAGGCCCCTCACTTTATTAACACTTAACTTCCTTTCGTTTTGAGGTTGGGATTTCCCAACATTGTCAATTTATTGTAATTATAGTCATGTTTGTTTTGCGAGAATTGAACGACCTATAATACGAGGTTTACCCTGCCAACACAGGCTTTTCCATTCACCTCTTCGTCGCAAGCGATATAGAAGGAGCCTTAAGGGGTATTAGCGTCGTACTGCTAATACCGGTCCCGTGTAGGTCGATTAACTTTATGTTGGTTAATGTCGTTCGACCGACACGAACCAATTAATTCATTTATTTAACTTCGTTTTTCTTTTTCTTTTGCCTTTTCTTTTCTCCCTTTTTTTTTTCTTTTTAGAAAACAAGCTCGGAAATGAATCCCTAGAGTCTCCCAGTTTCAACCAGAACGTGAAAAGAATCAGGGATCTCGCTAGACACTCGATGAAGGGAATCTAAATAGGCGAGTCATGACAATCACCCAAGATAGGGTCGAAAATGCTCAGACCAGTTTCTTTTAAAGAAGATTAAGAACGACTTCCCAATTTTGACTGCAAAATCCAAGAAACAAAGCAAATCAAAAGCAAAAAACGAAAACTTTTAAGGTTTTTCACTCCCTTATTTCTCCTTTTTCACACAAAAATTTTCAAATTTAAGCAAAACTAAGAAAAAATAAAATAAAAGATCTATGTTATCTACCCTTGAGCATGAAATGTCCCCCCCCCCCCCCACACTGAAAGCTTAACAATGTCCTCATTGTGAGAAGGTGTCACAGAAAAGGATAGAAAAGCTAGATAAAAACACATATGTACAAAACACGTAGCAATCAAATGGTGGCGACTCGAGCCCACACGGCTCCAACAATAAGATATACCCAACACATTCATACTTAGAGGCGCGCCACCAAAAAGAAAGATCAAGCATGCAACGGATCATAATATTCATCAAGTAAAGAGAAGGGTAGAAAGATATTACCTCAAGCTATTCTAAATTCAACGCACAAGCCATGATCCGAAGTCGTCAACCAATATAAACATGATATTAAGGTAAAGAGACGACTTATATTTGACAATATCACATGCAAGATTGAAAAACAAAAAGGAAAAACAACTAACTAAACACTAAAAGGCTGAAAAGAAAAAAAAAACTATGAACAATATATACATTGCCAATGATATACCTTATCCCCGAATCTCACTCTTTGAGGCGGGAAATAAGGGTGAAGTACTTGCCAAAACATGGTCCTACATTCAAACAAATGGAATGCAAACCTTACCAACTCAACCAAACAAACCCATCCAAAAGCAAAGGATATCTCAACACAAAGACAAGCCAAACTTCCTAAGAGCTAACATTCATACAAGCCAAAAGCACATGCCAAAACCCACAAATTCTTGCTTCCCCACCAAACCCCCGACGAAGCACCCCCCCTCCCACACTTATATTACATGCAAGAAAACATGTAAAGACAATGAAAGAGATCAAGTGGGGGCGGGGATGCTTACAAACAATTCAGCAGTCGGATCCTCCCGGAGGAGGATGGGGTTGGTGTTGGAGTTGCGATTGAATGCTATCAAGGATCTTTTGTTGTGGATGTGAAAGCTCTTGCAAACTTCCAAGCAAACTTTGTTGGTTTTGAATTAATGCTCGCTGCTCTCAGAACTCGACATGTAATTCCTCGAGTTGAGAACTAATATGCCCTAATGAGGTACTTCCGGCTTGACTTGCACTCGCACCCTCTCCTTATTCTAGCTCCTCTTCTTCTTCGTCTACGGATTCTTCTTCACCTTCCTCATTGGATTGAAAAGGACCACCCACCACACGACGACCTCCATACCTTTGTCCACACGACTAGTTGCGCCGGTTGGTGATATCCAACCGTTCTTCGGCATGATTATGATTCAAGCGAGCCGCGACACTGTGGGGGTCATACCCGTGGCGATAGATTGTTTGCGTCTTATGTTTTTCCAAGAACTCCATGTTTCGCAATCGAACACTGTCGATAGGATCGGGAAAGTACCTTGGAGTCCATTTGGCAAGGTAAGACTCGAAGCCTTGCTTCTTAAGAAAGTGACAAATTATGTGGCCCATGCCAATGGTCATGTTACGAACTTCAAGGCTGATTTCCCGAAGGCAATGGAGAATGCAGGAGCCAGTGTTGACACGACGACCATTCATGGCATTGAAAATGATAAAGAGATCGTCTTTACGGATGTTTGATCGTCCAGTGTCTCGGCCAAAGACGGAACTTGAAATGATCCGATGGAGAAGTCGAACAATTAGGTTGCAAAAATTCCGAGCCTTAGAATTACTCGGGCAATGAATCTTTGATTGACTTTTCCAGGATTTTGGATACCGTCGCCGCCAACAGGTGAGAGCCTTCATTGCTTCTTGCTCATTGAAATTGACGCATTCTCCGTAGTATAGCCCGTCTAAAGGAAGACCCAAAGCATTGCCAAGGTCTTGAACTGAACACGTTCTCTCTTCCTTGGCCACCCGATAGGTAAAAGTAGCATTGGATGTTCCATCCTCCTTCACCACCAATGAACTTAGAAATTCAAGCACTGCTTGGTCGATGATCGGGTCACTAATGGTTACAAAAACCTCCCAACCCAAAGTCTTGATAAAGTAATCCATGCTTGGCTTATAATGGATGTCTTTTGTCGTTTCCTCATGATAGACATTAGGAGCACATATCTTCCATTGCTTAAACCTCATAAACCTTCGTTTGTGCATTTCATCACTAAAGGTGACCTTCACCTTTTGATCACATTGAATGAGAGAAGCGGGTTGTGCCTTGTATCGATTTTTGTCGGGTTCCGACGACTCAGGTGGTGGAGGGGTCAGTTCTTTCTCAATTCGAGCTTGCTTATGTCGACCCGTTAGAACAAGTAGAGAATGGAGAGTTATAGCAACACTAGACTTGCACAAACCCTAAGTCTCAAACAAGAACACTAACAAACAGCAACCGAAATCAGCAAATAACGAAATTGACACTCAAAGGAGCAAGAAATACCTGAAGTAGTAACTTAGGCACATTGCTTTGCCATTTTCGACAACCAAGGAAGAACACCACCCAGAAATTTCACGTGAAAAGCTTCAAAAGGATGAGAAAAGGTTGAGAGTGGCGCGGTTAGGGAAAGAAATCGCAAGTTGGGAGAGTGATCGAAGAAGGAAGATTTGTGAGGGATTGAGAGGTTTAGGGTTTGAGTATTAGGGTTTAGAGAGAGAGAGAATGTCGTTTGAGAGTGTGAGAAGAAGAAGAAATGAGTAAAAATGAGGGGGAATAGAATTAAAAGGCCCGGCAAAATCACAGCTCTTCGATGGACCGTAGGTACGATGTAATAGACTGCAGGTGCAGTCTCTCTCCAGAGCAAAACTTGGGAACATCAGCATAGCATGACCGTAGGCGAGGACCAAGTAGACCACAGGTGCGGTCTCCCTCTGTCGATGCTGTATGGGAGATGTCGCGGACGCTACATAATGGGTGGCGGGCGCGACCTCTTGGATGCTTCGGCATTTTTGTTGGGTTCAGACAGGGGTAGCGGGGGCTACGTCAGAGGTAGCGCCTGCTACCTAGCTTTGCTCAGCACCTGAAAAACTCAAATTTCTTTGAAAATAAAATCAAGTCCTAGGATTTCTACTCCTCTCATTATTAAATCCTCTTTTCTTTACACTCAAAATCATTCATAAACATCTCTCAACACTCAAAAACTATAATGAATCACTCTCTTCACAAATTTTTCTTCTCACTCTCGAATTTTTCAATTTTTCTCAATTTTTTTCTTTTTCTAATTTTCTCACTCTTTTTCTTTTTTCCTAAAACTAATACATCACAGAAAAAGATAACATAAAAAAAAGAAACAAAATATGGAGTGCCTCCCATAAAGCGCTTGTTTTAGGTCTCTAGCTCAACGCAATACTCACTCACTTGATCCTTGAAAGGTCGGGTGTACATGAAAGAAAGGTTGTAAGCTTCCTCCACCACTGCTTCCTTCTCTTCTTTCCACACTTCCCAATCATCGTTATAGAAGGATTCAAATAACCTTCCGGTGGTCTAGTTAGTAGCAAAGGACATAAAGGTAACCCTTTCCTCGGTCTTTTCCACTCACGCTTCCTTTTTCTTTTCCATTGCCTCCCAACTTTATGTAAATAAGAAATATGCCTCTTCGGAAGTTTAGAGGGCCGGAAAGAAATAGAAGTCAACTTTGGCTTGATGTTGGGTGGTTTCCCGGGTCTTGGACCTTTGAAAATCACCCTTTTCACTTCCATGCTCTCAATGTAGGTTTCACCCAGTGAAATCTCTCTCCTCGTAGGAGCAATGTCGAGGAAATTGTCACAAAGAGTGTCTCCAACCTCATAAAATACAGGTTGCCTAACCTTAAGGTGGTCATTCTCACTCGAATCACTAGGTTCTATCTCAAGTAAATAGCCTTTTTGAAGGGACTCATAATCATGACCTTCTAAAGCCTTTCCCTCTATCTCCACTCCTCCTTTGAATTTTTCTTCCTTCAAACTACTCATCATGGAAGGTATGGGTTTAGGGTGATTACCTCCACCCCAATCATCCAGTTCTACTTCAAATAAAAAGCCCTCAAAATCAACCTCTTCTAAGGTTTTCCTCTCCTCCTCAATTTCACAAACAGATTCAAGCTGCACTTGAGGAAAAGAGAATGCTGAAAATGTCATACCTTTATTCATCATCTTTAGAACTTCCATGCGTTCAAGAAGAGGCTCCACTAAAGGGATTTCATCACAAGTTGACTTTGAACTAAGAAAATTGGAGAAGAATGTAATATCGCTATCTTCGAGATCAAATTGTAATACCTCCATTTGGCTTTCTTCCAAAGGACTATCATAGGTCGACTTCGACATGTGTAACTCCATAGAATAATCGTCCACCACCTCGAAGAAGGGCTCCAAAAGTGGCTCCTCCAAAGAATAATCATAGGTATGCTCAAGTAAATAGGATTCATTCGAGTATTCATTGATCGCCTCTTCTATCGCATCTAAGGCATAGCATGGGTCCCCAACCGAGAGGTTCTTCATGGATCCTTCAATATTAAACACTATGCTTGCATTGCCCTTGCAAAGAACTTCTTGGATTTCCATACACTCAAAATGAGGCTCATCGATAGTAATCTCCTCATGTGCTGGTGACGAATCAAGGTTGGTGGGAAACGTGATGTCGGTGTCGTCGGTCTCAAATTGAAAGGATTCTAGGAGACATGCTCCCAAAGGATCATCACATGTAGACTCAAGTAAATGAGATTCTTCTATATATTCGTCGACTAGGACCTCCATGACATCGATGGCGTAGCATGAATCCCTATACGAAGGATTTTTGAAGGACCCCTCAAGGTTGAAAATAATGCTCTCATCACCGACATTTAATGACATGCAACCATGCTTCACATCTATCATCGCTCTGGCCGTAGCAATAAATGGCCGTCCCAAAATAATAGGGATGTTAGAATCCTCATCCATTTCTAGAATAACGAAATCACATGGTATCAAAAATCTGCCCACTTGTATCGGAATATCTTCTAATATACCCAATGGTCTACGCACGGAACGATCGGCCAATTGAAGGATGATTGTTGTGGGAGTCAAATCATCAAGATTCAACTTTCGGCATATAGAATAGGGCATAACACTTACGCTAGCCCCCAAATCACAAAGAGCACGACCAACCCTCATGTCACCGATAGTGCAAGGAATAAAAAAACTCCCGGGGTCAGTGAGTTTCTCCGGGGTTTTGTTGTCAATAATAGCACTACAATCGGCGGTCAAGTGGATAGTAGACTTCTCTTGGATTCTCCGCTTGCTAGTGAGAAGTTCCTTTAAATGCTTCTTAAAGTGTGGAACCTCGGAAATAGCATCTAGGAATAGGATATTCACTTGAAGTTTCTTGAGCATCTCTATGAACTTAGAAAACTTCACTTCCGCTTTTGGTTTGGCCAACCGGTCGGAAAAAGGGACCGGTGGAAGTTTCGGTTTCTCAATAACTTGAATTGGTTCTTCTTCTATCATAACTCTCTTCCCTTTTCTTACTCTCTCCATCTCTTCTCTTTCTTTCTCAATCAAATCTTTTTCAAAACTAGATTCCCCTTGCTCCTCCTCACAAACTCCCTCACTTCCCTCAACAAAAACAAACTCACTCTCCTCTTTTTCTTTCAAGTTCTCCTCCTCCGTAATATCCACCACATCACCTTCTTTTTCTCCCAAAACACCTTCCTCCACCATTCTAGGACCCTTAATCTCCCTACCACTCCTCAATGTAATTACATTAAGTTACCCCTTGGGGTTAGGTTGAGGTTGGCTAGGAAGAGATTGGATAGGTTTGGCTTGTTGTGCCATTTGAGCTAGTTGCAACTCAAGGTTCTTAATACGCGATTGGTCTCTATCTTGGGTCAAAGAGATCTTTTGCAATATTTTCTCAATGGAAAACTCTTTTGTGGTGGTTTGGATGTTTGGGATGATTGACCATGGTGAAGGTTTTGTTGGTATGGACGACGGTTTTGGTTTTGTGAGGGTTGTTGGCAATATGTATATTTCCAATGAGGATGAGAGGGATGTTGGGTAGTGTAAGCAAGGTATTGTTGGGGTATACAGCTTGTACTTGCTCGAGTTGACATTATCCCGAAAGGTGTTGTCCTCCACAATAGGCACAAATATTCATCTTAGCATCTAGAATGGGTATAAGCTTTTGAATCTCCTGGGAAATTTTCACTTGCCTCGTAGTCTCCTCAAGGCTTGGTTTTGTTGCATCTCCAGCATGGCATTCATGAGGAACTTAATAGTTGGGTTGCTCTCCAAAGGTGCGCTTCCATCGCCGAAACCACGATGTCCTCCCTAGTGTGGAGAGTTTTGAGATACTCATGCATGAACACATTTGCCTCTTCCGTTGTGTTCTTAAGAAACGTGCCTCCCGAGGCATGATCAATAGATTCTCACAAAGAACTGCACAAGCCGGAATAAAAATGATGTAGAAGGAGCCAATCATCTAGGTTATGGTGTGGACACCTTCATTGGTGGCCCTTGAACCTCCCCCAAGCTTCAAACAAGGTCTCACCAGGTTCTTGTTTAAAGCTCATGATTGCTTGCCTCAATCGACATGTCTCATCATTTGGAAAGAACCTTTGAAGAAAATCACGACTGAGGGCGTCCCATGAAGAATGAGTACCCGGTGGACAAGTATTGAGCCACAATAATGCCTTCCCTTTCAAGGTGAGAGGGAAGAACTTCAACTTCATATATTCGGATGAAACACCATGCATACGAACGAACCCAATGTGTTGCTCACATCTATTGATATGATCGATGGGATTCATGTTCGCCTCCATGGTATGGGGTGTTCTCAAATATCTCAAGTAGATATGGTTTAAACTCGAATGATGCGTTTGCTGGTAGTTCAGCTAATATGATGGGGTCGCCTCCCGTACCCGAGGATGGCAATGAATACGAAGCTAAGATACGGGGTGGATAAGGTAGTCCTTCGGCCATTGAGAATTCAAGTCTCCTCAGTTCTCTTTGTCAGTACGAGCCTGCATACACAAGAAAACATAGGAGAATCAACTCTTATGACTTAAGACACCAAATCTCTAGCAAGGAAAGTAATCTTAAACAACCTAAAACCAAGAAGCTAAGCTAGGTGCACTTGCTCCCTGGCAACGACGCGATTTTGTGTAATGAGGTTTTTGTACCTCGGTTTTAATATCGTTATTCTCGAGGGGCTAGGGGCCTTGGCTAGGGCGACTTGACTTTAGGTGAGGTTCAAGATCACAAGATAACTAGAGCGTTTTTTTTATGATAAACAGCGGAAACGAAACACAAACACAACTATGTCCGGTCGATATTGAAAAATGGGTGTCGAGAGATTTCGAAATGTAAATGGCAGTAAGAACGAGGGTTTCGCAGCTAGGAAGTAACAAAATAGAATAATCAAGTGACAATCCCGTTAGAATAAACCCACCAGATTTCCTTTTTCAAGGATAATCCGGATTAACTTCCTCAAAGCCCACCACGGACCCGGAGGGTTAAAGGAACGGGACTATCTAGTTAACCTCCTTCCACTTTCGTGGGTGAGCATTAACTATCCCATTTCCTATCTTCCAACGCAAGTGTTGGATGTATTCAAGAGCTTTCGATCCTGAATACATCCCACTTGCGTTGGGAGAATAGGAATGGGAAATTGACTCGACTAGAAATTACCTCCTAGAATTGCTAACCCAAGCCAAATCAACCACTCACATCCTTAATTTCTCCCTAACCCAAAGGGGTTTTAGCCACTAATCATTCTAATTAACATTTTAGCAACATCAACAACTTCAATATTCATGATCAAAACAGAGAATCTAGCTAGGAAAAACAACAATCCAAGTAGCATAAACACAATAACAATCCAATAGCAAAATAGAGATTGAAATACTAATAAAGTGAAATTAAAGAGAGTAGGGATTAAGAAATGCTCATTAATTGATGACAATGGGAAGGATGATCAAGAACAAATACGACTTCAAGCTCCAAAATAGAAAGAAATCTTCAGATCTTTAGAACTTCAATAGAATCCAATTCAAATGCAATAAACCTCCACTTATCACTCACTAATCACTAAGGAATTTCTCTAATCTCACTCTAATAGTGCTTTACTCTCTAATAATCCAACTCTCAGCTGCCCCCTTCTACTAATCGTTCAAGGGGGTATTTATACATAGCAAACGTAGCTAGTTAAAACGCAACACTTCAATCAACAGCCCCGCGTGAAATCCTAGAGACCAAAGGTGTGGTCCTGCGAAGGTCCTAGTCGAAGAGTTCTCTCCTACGCTAGACAACAGCTGGTGTCTCCAAGACCGCTGGTGCGGTCTTCCTCGGGGCAGAAATACTTCCGGGCGTAGCGCCTGCTACATGGAGGGTAGCGGGGGCTACGGTCTTTCTGCGTGTGAAGGCGTGAAGGTGAGATAAGTAACGCCCGCTACCTTGAACCTAGCGGGTGTTACCTTTACAAAACTCAGCAAAACTCCATCTTTGCGATGCTCGATATGTCCGGCCTTGCTTCTTTCTTCGCCTTTGACTCGGCTTTGGCCTGGGGAATCTCGGGATTCCCAAAATTGTTACAAAATAGCCCCTTTTTGCTACATTTTGAGTAAAAACACGAGAACCTACAAAATAACCAAAAACATAGTAAAAGACATGAAATTAAGCACGTAACGAGTCAAAAGCCTAAGAATTAAGGCGCTATTTAGACACAAAATTGAGTTTAAATAGGGGTCACGCCCGTGACCATCTCGGATTTTGCCTTCTCCTCTTTTGGCCTTGGGATTAAGGCCTATCTTCCGGGGTCCCGGGGCGACTTCTTCAGTATCCCGAGGGGGACTCTAGACACCAACGAACTCAGAATTTTCCCATGTTACGATCCCAAACTAACCTGCATAAAACTGGTAAAAAGACGAGTAAGAAATGTTTATTAAGGAAGGAGACGAACTAAATCCTCGGTGAAAAGAGTAATATTCAGGCAAAAAAATCGAGCCTAAACACCCCCCTACAATTAGGATTTTGCTCGTCCCGAGCAAAAACTACCAAAACATGCTACCTAAATAACTACTCCACTTTCGTGGGAGACAACGGGTGCATTTAACGTATGCACCAAGCCCTTTAAAACCCTCGGCAGCCTGGGTGGACGAGGTGGGTCTTTTGAGGGTTTGTAGCGACTTTAAAAAAGAAAAACAAAAGAAATAAAATGAAGGAGAGTGAAAAACAAAACAAAGAAAGAAAACAAGGGAAGGAGGAAATACTCAAGCCCATAACAACGCACCTAGACATCCAATCAGTCTTACTAATCAAAAAGAAGGGGCAAACATGAACAATTAAGGACACTTAGGTTGGAAGAACGCCTATCCTAAAGCTTTTCAACCCCTAACAGTTTCATGATGAGCGAAAACCTTGTGTGCGAGTGTATGTGGGCCTCTAATCGAACTTTTCTAGCCTAGGTCGGTCGATCGAAGAAGTTTTCACGCTCAATCTAGGATTTATTTGTCAACTTCCTTATTAACTGTCACCAAATCTATTGGTGTCGCCCTTGGCTTTGTGACGGCCGTAGGAAACATAGAAAAGGGTTTCACTGCTTTAATGATTTCCTCGAAGTTTTTTTTTTAATGTTGGCATGTTTCGAGATCGATGTGCGGCATGTTAGGGGGTTACTCTCCTAGCGTGGCTACGCTCCATTTGTACAATTGTACTTCAGGGGCGAAGGGCATTAGACACGAGCAAGAGCATTAGACAACTAAGATCAACCAACCTTAGCAAAGAAATGAACAAAGATAGGCATGTAATAAAGTAAGGAAATCACTTTCTCATTCAAAGGAGGGGTTTATTAAAGGTAAATCATGGCAATCAACCAAACTAAGGCCAATTGTCGCTCATATCGGCCACTTCTAATCGATTTGTTTGATCAATTAGGTGGCTATTTACACCTTCCTAAAAGAGAAAAGAAAACACTTTTTGGGGTTTTCACTACCTTTTCTCCTTTTTTTCTATCATATTTCAAAGCAACTTACCAATTTTTCAATCAAAATTTTTTTTCGAGTTTTAGCTAGTTAAGAAACTAGAACGGAAAAAAAGCTAGGCGAGCTACCCTATATACAAAGACAACTCCCCCTCCCCCCCCCCCCCCGCCACTTGAAATCAACAATGTCCTCATTGTGGAAAGGGTGTCTCACGATAGCTAGAAGAACTAGAAAAAACATCGAAGGAAACAACAATTAGCACAAAGAAAACGGTGACGACCCGAGCCCACACAGCTCCAACAACAAGATTTTTCAACACAACACATACTAAGGGGCACACCACCAAAAGAGAAAACCAAGCATGCAGCAAAGATATGTACAAGAAGGGGAATGGAAAAAGAAAGTAAAGAGGAACGAGCTCACCAAGAGATGTCTTCATAGCGTAAAAGAGCATCGAATTCGAGAAGGGAGGGGGGCAAAGGAAGAAAACCGTTAGTGGAAAAAAAAGAATGCCGCATGCATGATTATGTACACCTAATCTAAAAAATTGCAAAATAAGAGATAAAACTAACTACAAAGAAAAACAAACCAAAAAGAAACGAGCAAAGACTAACTATAAAACAAACCAATAGAAGAACCTACATACTAAATAAACTAAAAACTAAGGAAAAAGAAAACATATTCACAAAATATACATTGTCTGGGATAAAACCGGCTTAATACTCGATGTTGTTGAGCAAAAGCCGGCGAGAACAAACTTCACCAAAGTCGCACACTTTAGAAAGTGTGGACGAACTACACATCGCCACAAACCAACCAATCATAATGGACTAAAAGCATATGGTACAAACTGACAATGACCTTGATTCATCATTTTTAATGCCCTCACTTTTTCCACAAGCGATGGAGATATCGAGCAACGGGATTGCAAAAGTCCCTAGCTTTCGTGCGTTACGGGTCAAAGTACCTTTGGTGCGTCATATAGGCCCCGAGATTTTCCCTAGTTCGGCACGTGAGCAACTTCATGGCCTTGTTGGCCGGAAATCCATCAATGTTAGCGGCAGGGAGGCCACCCGCTGGAAGATGCAACTTCTCACTTAGTTGGTCGAGTGTAAGTGTGACCAAGCGACCATTAATTTGAAAGCTAAGTTGCTCATCGTTCCTAGTCGGCTGGGTTACTTCCAAGGAGCTTAAAAATTCTAAGATTACTTGGTCATAAACCTTAATTTTAATGTTGATAAACTGCCTCCATCCTAGAACCTCAAACAAATGCTCCAAACTAGGCTTTAAATTTATCTCTCTACATGTTTCGTCATGATAAACGAAAGGGACGGCTATTTTCCTATATCTAAATTTGAGGTATTTGTCTCTGTGCCAATCGGCATGCCATGTGAGCCTAGATGGGTCCGCTACATTCATTGGTTCAGATTCAGAACGCATTATAGGGGCCATACCTTGAGGAGTCTGTGTCGGACCTGAGCCAGAAGTTGAACCAGGGCCGGAAGTAGGGATGGCAACTGGGCGGATCGGTGATGGGGAAGTATATCCCCATCCCCATCCCCGCTCCCAAAACTCGTTCCCATCCCCATCCCCGCGGATTCTCCATCCCCAATGGGGATCCAACGGAGATTTTTTAAAGCTATCTAAAATCTAACCAAATTTTAATCGGACCTGATTTTTAATTGGACCCGGTTTTTAACATGTTCAACATACAACGTATTTAACTTGCTCAAGCAATAATACATCAAAATCAAACAATAATTCATCAACAAGTGTTATTCGGAAAAAATAATACAATAATACATCCTACTCAAGTGTGATTCAGAAAAAAATCACTACTTTATCCTTGTTATTAATATATATATTGAATTAGAATAAAGGTTATTTGGTAATTTTAAAATTTTCGGGGACGGGGATCCGGGGATGGGGAAAATTTTGTCCCCATCCCCGCCCCGTCCCCGAGCGAATTTTGAAAAATCGTCCTCGTCCCCGTCCCCGTCCCCATCCCCATCCCCATCCCCAATGGGTGTGGGGATTTTTCCCCAGAGGGGGCGGGGCCCTAGCGGGTTCGGGGATTCCCCCCCCCCCCCATTGCCATCCTTAGCCGGAAGGTGTTGGACGTTGATGCTTTGAGCGACTAGAGCCCGCCATTGTGCACGAAATGACCCGAAACTTGGAGAAATCTGAGAGTTGAGGAGGTTAGGGGTAGTACCGTTCTTTCTCTAGCACCCAACTCACAAGGGTGGGAGTTTTGGTTCTAGAGAGAGAAAGGGTGGTAGTGGTGGTTCAGAAGGTGGAAATGGTGAGGATAGTGGTGCTTGTGGTGGTGGAAGGCTTAGAAGAGTGAATGTGAAGGGTTTGGGTTTGTGAGGAGTGAAAATGGTGGGAGGAGATGAGTGATTGAGGGAGGTTAGGGTTGGTAAGTGTGAGAAGATTGAGGATGAGGGGTTAGGGATTGGTGGTAAGGAGGATGAGAATGAGAATGTGAGGAGATGGAGATGGAGATGGAGATAGAGATGGGTGAGGGAGACTGAAAGATGAGAGTTAGGGTTAGTGAGGAGAGGGGTGTCGCGGGTGAGAGGAATCTTGTGGAAAAAGTGGGGGCAGAAATCGCGAAATAGGGTTTTAATTTTCGACAACTGGTTCATCACGGACGTTACCAGGGCTCGTCACGCCCGTGACGACCTGGAAAATGGATTTCTTGCTGGGACGGGGTAGCGGGCGCTACCCCAGGGCGTAACGCTCGTGTCCTAATTCGACAAATCTGCAATTTTTACTCCAAAAAGGGGTAGCGGGCGCTACCCTTAGTGGTCACGCCCGTGACCACCCTGTTTTCTCCTTCTTTGAATTTTTCTTACTTTCAACCCTCATCCTAACTCCACTACACCCAAATATAACTCTAAATCGCTCAAAGTAACTCCCCTCACTCAGAATTTTATTCACACTCCTTCCTTCCCAACTTTAATTGCTTTTTAATCACCAAACTCCCTCAATTATTTTCTTCTCTCTTTTCTTTCACTTCAATTTTTTTTTCCTCCAACTCCCTCGTTCATCTCACCAATTCACTCTAATTTTTTTATCTTCTTTTTTTTTTGAATTTTTCTGTCTCTTTTTTTTTTTTAGAAGCCTAGATTAATACCTCGGAAAAGAAAGAAAAATAAAGAAAAATAAAGAAAAAATATATAGAAATAAAAGCAAGGGTTGCCTCCCTAGAAGCGCTTATTTTAGGTCACGAGCCTGACCATGATACTTACTCAATCTTCTATGCTTGGAAGGTAAACAACGCATGTCGTAGGGATTGTTTTGGGGTGGATGTAAGGCTTGAGCTTTGAAGCGTGACCTTGAATATACCCCCATCTTGCCTTTGAAGCTCGACTACTCCAAAAGGGTGGACCTTTTCAACCCGAAATGGACCCGTCCATCTCGTTTTCAACTTCCCCGGAAAAAGCATCAACCTTGAGATGTAAAGGAGGACTCGGTCGCCATCTTGGAACTCTCTCTTGTTTAGTCTCTTGTCATGCCACAACTTAGTCCTCTCTTTTTATAGATTTGATTGTTCTCGTCAACATCTCGGCGAACCTCGTCAAGTTCCTCCAATTGCAACAACCTCCTTTCACCCGCCGCCTTCATGTCATAGTTAATGCGCTTCACGACCCAATGGGTTTTATGTTGTAACTCAATCGGGAAATGGCGAGACTTTCCATAAACTAGCCGGAAAGGGGTTGTTCCTATCGGGGTCTTGTATGCCGTGCGGTACGCCTATAATGCATCATCTAGCTTTTCGGCCTAATCCTTCTTCGAGGCACCGACGGTCTTCTCGAGGATTTGCTTCAGCTCACGGTTTGTGATCTCGGCTTCACCACTTGTTTAAGGGTGATAGGGAAGGTCGCGCTTGTGAACCACTCATATTTGGCAAGGAGTGATTGGAATTTTTGCTCAATGAAATGTGAGCCATTGTCACTTATCACCACCCTAGGCACCCCAAAACGAGGGAAGCTAACTCTCTTGAAAAGCTTGGAAACCACTCGGGCATCGCAAGTAGGACTTGTCGCGGCTTCCACACATTTGGACACATAGTCTACCACTACTAGGATGTACTTGTTACCTCTTGCTGATGGGAATGGTCCCATATAATTGATTCCCCAAACGTCGAAGACTTCAACCTCCAAGATGTAGTTAAGGGGCATTTCATTCCTCAGAGAGATGTTGCCACTCCTTTGGCATTTGTCGCATGCCTTGACATATGCATTGACGTCTTTGAAATGCGTTAGGCCAATAGTAACCCGATTGAAGCATCTTGGCTATCATCTTGGAGGGGCCACCGTGACCTCCACAAGGCATGTCATGACTGTGAGCGATGATTGAGGGAACCTCTCGTTGTTACACACATCTTCGGTAAATACCATCTTTGCACAACTTGAAAAGATAGGGGTCACCCCAATAGTATGATTTGGATTCATGAATGAGCTTTTGCATTTCGTGATATGGCAAACCTGGCATTAGAACTCCCCCTACCAAGTAGTTGACTAAGTCCGCGTACCATGGTAGTTCGTCTTTTGAAATGGCCATTAAATGTTCGTCCGGAAATGTGTCATCGATTGGGGGACCCTTGTGCTCAATTATGATCCTCAAGAGGTGGCCCTCCACCACATTATGCATCCCAGCCTTGTCTCGTATTTCGATGTCGAACTCTTGTAGGAGTAGAACCCAGCGAATGAGACGAGGTTTTGCATCTTTCTTCTCCAACAAGTACTCAAGGGCCGAGTGGTCAGTGAACACCACGACTTTGGAGCATAGTAGATACTGGCGGAACTTCTCGATAGTGAAGACTACCGCTAAGAGCTCATTCTCGATTGTTAAGTAGTTCTGCTGAGCATCATCCAAAGTTCTACTTGCATAGTGGATGACGTACGACTTTTTGTCCTTCCTTTGCCCCAACACCGCCCTGACGGTGTAATCACTCGCGTCGCACATAATCTCAAAAGGAATGCTCCAGTCGGGCGGTTGAATCATGGAGGCCGAGATGAGAGCTTGCTTGATCTTCTGAAACGACTCAAGACATTCATTAGAAAACACGAAGGGGGTATCTTTGGCGAGACGATGAGTTAGAGGCCTCACTACCTTAGAGAAGTCCTTGATAAAGCGGCAATAAAAGCCCGCATGACCAAGAAAACTTCTCACCCCCTTCACGGTGGTCGCGGGAGGTAGTTTTTTTATGACCTTGACCTTAGCTCGATCGACTTCGATACCCCTTTGGGATACCACATGGCCAAGTACTACCCCTTCTTGGACCATGAAATGGCACTTTTCCCAATTAAGCACAAGATCGACCTCCTTACATCTAGATAACATTGTTCCGAGATTTTCTAAACAACTTTCAAAAGTTTACCATAGACTGAGAAGTAGTCCATGAAGACCTCCATAATGTTGTCAATGAAATCCGAAAAGATGGCCATCATGCAACGTTAAAAGGTGGCATAGGCATTGCATAACCCAAACGGCATCCTTCGATAAGCGAAGGTACCGTAAGGGCACGTGAAGCTAGTCTTATCTTGGTCGTTTAGGTGGATTGGGATTTGGAAAAAACCAGAAATCCATCCAAATAACAAAAATAAGAGTGCCTAGCCAACCTCTCAAGCATTTGGTCTATAAAGGGAAACGGGAAATGATCTTTCCTAGTGGCGTGGTTCAATTTCCTATAGTCAATACACATACACCAACCGGTGATGGTCCTAGTAGACACTAATTCATCTTTTTCATTTTTTACAACAGTCATCCCTCCCTTTTTAGGCACTACCTGAACGGGACTCATCCACTCGCTGTTCGTGATGGGATAAATGATGTCCGCCTTAAGTAACTTCATTACTTCCTTTTTTACGACCATTTGCATATTCGGATTTAGCCTCCTTTGCGGTTCTCTAGAGGGTTTATGCCCGTCATCAAGGTCAATACTATGCATGCATAAGGACGGACTCACTCCTTTGAGATCCTCAATACTATACCCTATCGCACGCGATGTGCTTGCGAAGCACATCAAGAAGACTTTGAAGTTGGGTGCCATGAAGGTTAGAATTGACGATCACAGGAAAAGACTCAGAAGGACCAAGAAATTCATGCCTCAAAGATGGTGGCAAGAGTTTCAACTCAACTTCTGGCCTCTTCCTCTCCTTGATTTCTTGTGGCTCGTGCTCCTCCACACTTGCTATAATTTCACTTCCCAAGGATGGCCCGTGATATTCCGAAGCTTCATCGAGAATGGAAACATAGGAAGCCACATCTCCCTCTAAGGTCTCCCATTCAAAAGCTTCCAACTAAACCTCCTCTAGAGGGTCCTCAAAGGCCATAAAGGAGCCAAGTGCTTCATCAACAACGTCTTCGATAATATCAACTTGATAGCATGTCTCCTCAATTGATGGAACTTTGCAGATTGAATTCAATTTTCTCATCCCCGATGTGGAGAGAGGCGTTCTTCACGTCAATCATGGCTCTGGCGATTGCTAGGAAGGGCCGACCTAAGATAATCGAGATTTGTGCATCTTCGGCCATGTCTAAGACGATGAAATCACAAGGAATATAGAACTTTCCGGCTTGAACCGGAACGTCCTCAAAAACTCCTACTAGGCGCCGAATAGACCGGTCAGCTATTTGAAGGGAAATTGTAGTGGAGACAAGGTCGTGACACTTCAATCTTTTGCAAATTGAGTGCGACATTACACTCACACTAGCGCCGAGGTCACAAAGAGCACGGAATGAAGAAGCTCCCAGGGTCCGAAAGCTTAGGAGGATGCTTATTATCGATGATTGCGCTGCATTCTTGAGTCAAGGAGACCACCACATTCTCTCCAATCATCCTCTTGTTAGTGAGGAGTTCCTTGAGGAATTTAGTGTAAGATGGCATATTTGTGATCGCCTCATGAAATGGGATGTTAATGTGGAGAGTTTTAAGAATCTCCATGAACTTAGCAAACTTCGCATCTTCCTTAACCTTAGCAAAACGTTGGGGAATGAAAGAGGTGGAGCACAGGGCTTGACTTGTTGAATGATCGACTCCCCTTTCTTCTCGACCGCTTTCCCTTTCTTCTTCGACCCATCTTCCTTGACCACTTCCTCCACTTTCTCCTCTTTCTCCTCATTCTCAACTCCCTCCTCTTCAACGGTTTTATCCTCTACCACAACTTCGCTTCCAACTCCTTTGTCACCCTCAAGCTCCTTGCCACTCCTCAAAGTGATAGCATTGGTATGGCCTTTCGGATTTTGCTGGGGTTGGCTAGGCAAGCCTTTGGAGGAGGATTAAAAGTTGGAAACTTGCTGGGCTAGCCTCATTTCGCTTTAGTTGAGCGACGTTGAATGGCTCTTGGTTTTTGAGGTATCTTTGCATGAAGTCCAACTCTTGAGTCATTTGCGGAGGGGATTGTTGATAGGATTAAGAGGCTTGATGGTGAGTGCCTTGGTTTTGATATGAATGGTTTTGGTGATGAGCACGGTTTAGTTGAGGATGGCTTTGGCCTTGGCTTTGATTTGGGTATGGAAAACCGGGGGGAGTGTAGGATGGGTTCCCTTGAGGGCAGACCGGATTGGGGGTGAGGTATGAGAGGTTGTTCTGGTAAAAGGCGTTCGCTTGCTCATTAACTATCAGCTCCGTTTGGCACTCAAAGTTCGTATGTCCTCCACCGCATACCTCACAACGGATCGTCTAGTTTGACGAAGATGAAGGAGTGGAAGATTGAACTTCCATAACCTGCTTGAGTTGTTGATTCGTCTTCATCTCGGTCATATCTTGTGGGAGTTGTTGCATGGCCTTCATGAGATAATTTATGTTCTCGCTATCACCAGTAATCACCACCTCTCTCGAGTTCCTTCCCCAATTACACATGCATTCTCCGCCATTTGAGCCAAAAGTGCATCCGCTTGGTCAGGGGTCTTGCTTAGGAAGACACCACCCGAAGCATTATCAACCGAATGCTTCGTGGCCATAGTGAGGCCTTCATAGAACGTGTGCAGGATAAGAGCGGACGGGAGGTTGTGATGCGGACAAGCCCGTTGAAATCCCTTATATTGCTCCTAAGCCTCAAAGAGAGACTCCCCCGGTTGTTGTTTGAAGTTTACAATTTCTGTCCGTAAGCGAGTCGTCTCCATAGGAGGAAAGAACCTTCTTAAAAAGCCTTGACTCAATGCATCCCAAGTCCGAAAGGTGTTTGGATTACAGTTATCGAGCCAACCTCGAGCTTTCCCGGAGAGAGAGAACGGGAAGAACTTGAGGTGGATATACTCCTCGGGGACTTCGTGCATCCTGATCATGTCGCACCTTTCCAAGAAGTTTGAAATATGATTGATCGGGTTTTCCGAGTGAAGCCCATGAAACTTGGATTGCTCAATCAGACTGAAGAAATTAGGCTTAACCTCGAATACAGTCCCTTCGGGAAGGTCAGGCAGGACAACGGGTGATCCTCACGTACCCGTTAAAGGTGATGCGAATGAAAGAAGGGTACAGGGTTCTAGATGTGGTTGTGTCATAGCCTCTCACTGTTGTTGTTCAAGGAGTTGTCTCCGGGCATTTGCAGCATTATTGTGTCATGCAGTAGCTTCAATTTCATGATCGAATGGTACAAGAGGTATTTGATCTCTCCTACGTATGCACTAAACAAGAAAACGACGTAAACAGCCCTAGGGACTCTAGACTCGACTCAGCAAGGTAGGGGTCACTTGAACTAAACGTTCATAGAGTAAATTAAGACTAAAAGGGGCGCTTGCTTCCCGGCAACGACGACATTCGTTTAGTTGTAATACAACCGGGGTTTGTTTGTCGAACAATAGGGAGCAAGGGCCTTTTTGATCGAAATTCACGTTACAAATCTAGTTTAAAGTAAAGAAATGATGAAAGGATGAGATAGATGAAACAGAAACGAACTAATAGAGAAAAACAGAGAAAGACAGGGTTCAAGGGTCGGTTTTCGCCTCCTAATAATCACCCTAACACGAGGTGGTTCTAGTTATGACACTGAGCCAAGATAGAGGTTGACTTATTGCAATGAAAAGGCCACTCAGGGGGCCTCTCCCGTGGTGTTCCCGAATTTAACCCTCGAGGTTTGTCTACTAAATGAATGAGGACTCACCTAAAGGGCTTAATATGCAAATCACCCTACTCGAACTTCTCCACTAAATGAATGAGGAGTTGTTCAAATATCCATCCAATCACCCTAGAGACCATGTTTAAGTAGGTTTAGCGGGCATCCGCTACGTACTAAACCCCACGGTCAAGAGAGCTATTGGATGAAAACCTCATAAAACATGGCCTAATGCCTTAACTACACCCAACCTTAGGAAAGGGATCCTATTAGGGGCTAAACCTCCCCCTAAACCACAAGAAAACTAGCTACTAATCATGCTAACGAACATTAAAACTAATAAACATAAAGCAAGAAACCTAAACATGATACTAAGAAAGGAAAAATAAGAAGACTAATCACGAAAAGAACTAACTAAGAAAAACATTAAAAGAAGGAAAGAGATTCACCCATATGAGAACTAGGATGATAATAATAATAATAATAATAATAATAATAATAATAATAATAATAATAATAATAATAATCATAATAGAAAGAAGAAACCCAAAGCTTGAATAATAATAAGTCTTCAATTAATTCTCCTTGATTGCAATAAACCAAAGTAAATACTATAAAGGATGTGTTTGAGAGAAAAATGAAGAGAGAATCTATCTAGGGAAAGGTGCTAAGTAGCCTCCAAAAGGAAAGTGAGCAGTAAAAGCTAAGCTGCTAGGTTAAGATTAGGAACAAGTACATATACATTAGGGAAAAATTACATAAAACACAGTCGTTTTAACCCCTAAATTTCTGAAAGTCAGGGTCGTCACGAGCGCTACCCCTGGCCGTCACGCCCGTGACGAGGCGATTTCACTCCGCAGTTTTCAATTCTTCGTTGTGGCAGCGTGCGCTACCTTCAGACGTCACGCCCTCTACCTCCTGGAAATCAGCTTCCTTCAAATTCCCTTCAGTAGCGTCATGGGCGCTACCCCCTGCGCATAACTCCCATGTCCTAGCTCGGCATTTTGAACCAAAATTTCCATAAATTGGGGTGCTACGTTTGGGGGTCATCCCCATGACCATTTGGGATTTTTCCTTATCTTCTTTTGGCCTTAGGATTGAGTCTTATCTTCCGGGGTCCCGGGGCAGCTTCTTTAGTATCCTGAGGGGGACTCTAGACACCAACAAACTTAGAATTTTCTTATGTTACGATCCCAAACTAACCAGCATAAAACTAGTAAAAAGACGAGTAAGAAACGTTTATTAAGGAAGGAGACGAACTAAACTCTCGGTGAAAAGAGTAATATTTAGGCTAAAAAACCGAGCCTAAACACCCCCCCCCCCCCACACACACATACACACTTAGGATTTTGCTCGTCCCGAGAAAAAATTACCAAAACAAGATACCTAAATAACTACTCCACTTTCGTGGGAGACAACGGGTGCATTTAGCGTATAAACCAAGCCCTTTAAACCCCCCAGCAGCCCGAGTGGACGAGGTGGGTCTCGTGAGGGTTTGTAGCGACTGTACCAACAAAAGCCAAAAGAAAAACGAAAGAAATAAAGGGAAGGAGAGTGAAAAACAAAATAAAGAAAGAAAACAAGGGAAGGAGGAGATACTCAAGCCCATAACAACCCACCTAGACATACAGCCGGTCTTAGCAATCAAAAAGAAGGGGCAAACATGAACAATTAAGGACACTTAGGTTGGAAGAACGCCAATCCTAAATATTTTCAACCCCTAACAGTTTCATGATGAGCGAAAACCTTGTCCGCGAGTGCATGTGAGCCTCTAATCAAACTTTTCTAGCCTAGGTCGGTTGATCGAAGAAGTTTTAACGCTCAATCTCGGATTTATTTGTCAAATTCCTTATTAAGTGTCACCCAAATCTATTGGTGTCACCCTTGGCTTTGTGACGGCCTTAGGAAACATAGCGACCGTTCAATGAACGGTCGTTCAACTCTGTGACCGTTTATGAACGGTCGTTAGATAGCGACCGTTCAAATGAACGGTCGCCCGGTTCCACAAACGACCATTCAGAGGCGACCGTCACGAACGGTCACAAATGAACGGTCGCCCGCCCCCCAGAACGACCGTTCAAGCTAAATTGTGACCGTTCATAACGGTCTTATTTTTGTTACCATGTTGTAGTGTGCTTTAATGATTTCCTTGAAGTTTTTTTTTTAATGTTGGCATGTTTCGAGATCGATGCGCGACCCATTAGGGGGTTACTCTCCCAGCGTGGCTATGCTCCATTAGTACAATTGTACTTAAGGAGCGAAGAGTTGCTACCCCCTACGCCTAGCCACGTTGGTAAACCAACGATTTTTGAGATTTTCAAATTTTTAGGAGTTTTGGGTCGTGTTTTTTTGGAGTTTGCACGACCCTCCGAAAAGGGGTTACCCTCCCAACTCGGGTTGCTTCATAAGTAACGAAGTACTTAAGGCGCATGAGTGCCGCCCACTCATGCCAACCCTTGTTGGTTTGCCGACTTTAAAAGGTTTATTAGACACGAGCAAGAGCATTGGACTACTAATTAAGATCAACCAACTTTAGCAAAGAAATGAACAAAGATAGGCATGTAATAAAGTAAGGAAATCACTCTCTCATTCAAATGAGGGGTTTATTAAAGGTAAATCATGGCAATCAACCAAACTAAGGCCTATTGTCGCTCATATCGACCGCTTCTAATGGATTTATTCGATCAATTAGGTGGCTATTTATACCGTTATGGCCAAAAGCATCTCCTAAAAGAGAAAAGAAAACACTTTTTGGGGATTTTCACTATTTTTTCTCCTTTTTTCTTTCATTTTTCAAAGCAACTTACTAATTTTTCAATCAAATTTTTTTTTCGAATTTTAGCTAGTGAAGAAACTAGAACGAAAAAAAAGCTAGGCTAGCTACCCTATATACAAAGAGAACTCCCCCCCCCCCCCCCACAACTTAAAATCAACAATGTCCTCATTGTGGAAAGGGTATCTCACGATAGGTAGAAGAACTAGAAAAAACATCGAAGGAAACAACAATTAGCACAAAGAAAATGGTG
Organism: Portulaca oleracea; assembly: GCA_029582165.1. Taxonomy (NCBI): domain Eukaryota; kingdom Viridiplantae; phylum Streptophyta; class Magnoliopsida; order Caryophyllales; family Portulacaceae; genus Portulaca; species Portulaca oleracea. The sequence continues at coordinate 40,605,805 of CM055870.1, forward strand.
GTGACCCGAGCCCACACGGCTCCAATAACTAGATTTTCCAAGACAACACATACTAAGGGGCGCGCCACCAAAAGAGAGAACCAAGCATGCAGCAAAGATATGTACAAGAAAGAGAATGGAAAAAGAAAGTAAAGAGGAACGAGCTCATCAAGAGATGTCTTCATAGCCTAAAAGAGATCGAATCCGAGAAGGGGGGGCAAAGGAAGAAAACCGTTAGTGGGAAAAAAAAAAAAGAATGTCGCATGCATGATTATGTTCACCTAATCTAAAAAGATGCAAAATAAAATATAAAACTAACTACAAAGAAAAACAAACCAAAAAGAAACGAGCAAAGACTAACTATAAAAGAAACCAACAGAAGAACCTATAAACTAAATAAACTAAAAATTAAGGAAAAAGAAAACATATTCACAAAATGTATGTTGTCTGGGATAAAACCTGCTTAATACTCGATGTTGTTGAGCAAAAGCCGGCGAGAACAAACTTCACCAAAGTCGCACTCTTTAGAAAGTGATGACTAACTACACATCGCCATTTTGGGTAACAAGACACTTAGAACATAGAGAGCTTAGCCTCAAAAACCTCTCCATTAAGAGTTTGTAATTGATGGGTGTTTGAAACCCTAATCAACGAAAAGTTAATCCTTTGTGGAATTGCTTGTGTGAGTCTCTTTGCTTACTCCCTCCGTTCCATATTAATTGTCTCGAAGTGCCATTAATTTCTCAACATATACAATGTTCTAATATACGAAAAGTCATAACGAAAAATGCTATCATAAGAATATAATGTTGTAACTTTTTGATAAAATATACTATAAAAAAATTCTTAGTCAAAGATAATATTTTGGACAATTAATATGGAACTGAGGGAGAATAAGTGTGTGATGTTTCTTCACTCCCTGGCGAGATTTCTCGAGTGATTTAATACTCCTAGCTTATGGAAGATTCTTAGTTATCCTAGTTCAACTTTGTGAGTGAATTGTCTAAAGAGGTATTCATGTCTAGACCAAGGATTCTATCGATGGATTTCCATCAGCCACGAGATTTGCCTAGACCTAGGTTTCGAAACTCTCCATTTAGTATTACAGCTTGGCATAAAACTCATAATTTTGTTAGAAAATATCTTGTTTGTGCCCGAATTGCTATTTGTTGATTTGGTGGTGTTCTTGGTGTTGTTGGGTGTTGTTGGAAGTTCTTGATTGATATTTGAATGATTGGTTAAGGTGTGTATTTTGTGGTTGAGATTGAATTGTTGGAATTTTCTTGAGTTGTGCGGTTGTGTTGTTGGTGGTTGTGAGCCCATTTAGGTTTGGTATACATTGTGTGCTTTCCCCTTACCAGTTTCACCCCATCTTCCCCCACAAAAAATAGTCTTATGAAACTCCTCAATTTTCCCACCCATGAAGAATCCAAACCTCCATCCGGTCATATTATGCACCCTACAAAAGAACCAAACTCCACAAATGGCCTCCTTGCCATATTACTTTGGCAAACTCGATTCCCCTCCCCTTCCTATTCCCTAAACCTAATCCTCCCTCAATGCAACTTGAATCTTTGAGAAGGGTTAGTGGTGCTTCACCATGTGATTCTAGAACTTTCCATGGTAATCACAAGCAGTTTCATGTCGGACCTCGATATGGCGGTTCTAACAACAACTCTAGGGTTAGTGGTCCCTGTGATCAAAGAAAGATGAAGAAGGATCATTCATGGTCTTCTATAAAGGAAAGCAATCACTCTCAGAGTGAGACTTCATCCAAGGGAACTCGGTCTCCCAAGCTACTGAAACCATCATCCCAAGCTCAAATGGAAGCGAAATATCTTCAGAAGCTCAAGGGTAGAAAATGCTTCAAATGTCAAGCTTATTGTCATTATCAAGCTCAATGCCCTACAAACGTGGTTAAAACTCCGGAAACAGGTGAAATAGCCATATCATAGGCTCGAAGGCTAGTGTTGAGGTCCGCGCTTAAGAAGGAGAGACGTCGACCCCTAAGCGGTCCTTTATCACAATCAAGGACCCCAGGACGACTCTCAATGGGGGACAATCTTCCAAACTTGGTGCACCATCAATAAGAAGGTGTGCAAGCTAATCACCAATGGTGGAATTTGCACCAACTTGGCCTCTATTATCCTGGTAGAGAAGCTCTAACTGTCGATCTGGGCTCATCCCCAACCGTATAGCTTGCTAGGGCTTAGTAATGGAGGCAACCGCAAGGTATCTTAACAAGCCTTGATCTCTTTTTCCATTGGTCATTACCAAGATAGTGTTTCTATGGATGCTTACCACATGCTCCTTGGGTAGCCTTAGTAATATGGCAGACATGCCATCCATGATGGTTTCCAGAACACGTATTTTTTCATGATGTGAGAAAAATAGATCAAACTCGCTTCTTTACCCCCGTCCTTGGCCTATACACAATATACTAGGGTGAGAAGTGAGAAGAGAGACATCTAAGAGAGTGAAACACGAGACGAGCATGCTTTGAGCGAAGGGAAGCCACATCTTTGCTTTTGCAAAAAGGCAACCCATGTGACGGAGAGAAGTCGTAACTACACAGAAATATCCTACCTCCCTCCCTTGTCCCTCACCCTTACCTAAAACTCTTACCAGGCCCCACAATGAACTTGAAAGCATCAATTTGTGATGGACCACTGCCAAGCTAATCCTTGGAGATGGGTTGCATATTAGCACGTCCATGACCACTCGCTCGGGCTCAATTCCTTACAAGTCGGGAATGAACAAGGAAAAGGCGCCCCTTTCTCGCCTTGACCTCGTCATGTCTGGTAATGATTTCCTCTCGTTGCATTCAACAAGTTGATGAGTGAGAGACATTTGGGGGTCCCTTGTGATGGTGAGTTGACCCCTCCTCCTTTCGGAATTGCTACACCTATATGAAGGTCGAATCGATGAGTGTCATGTTTCTCTTGTCGATGGAGTGCATGTTTTGGCTTCGAATGAGGATGCTGATGGATTTGAACCCCCAAGAGTTGAGGACAACTCTTTTTCAAGAAGGGGAGCCTGGAGCGTATTGGGATAGTTTTGAAGTTATCAGCTCGCTTAAAGTCTTCCCATCCACTCCTTGAATGATGAGGGTCCATCTCAACCTGCATTGCTAGTTGGGACAACATGGAATTTGGAGAGGACTTTCTTTCCTGAAGTCCACAGCAGGTCTATTCCTAATTGGGATCCTGCTGGGAATTCAGAAGGGATTAAGTCCCTCTTACAGCAAGAATGAAGCGGCTAGGGAAGACAGGTCCTAGGGTAATTTTGAAGCTATAAAAGGGAGTAATGCGATCACCTAAGGAGCCTGTGCTAAAGGCAGCTTTGGCCTTAAGAACCAAAGTTCAATTCATGCAATTGAACCTTGGCAGAACCCTAACCTATGAAATCATTGTTCATGTTATTTTAAGGAATAAGTTGTGGTTGAAAGTAATGACATTTAGTGGTCTCTATGTATTCCTTGGTCCATCAACAGCCTATGATCGAGGAGTGCAAGTGACTGAGATCCCAGGACATTTTCTACAGCAAGCATAGTCATGAGTATGTATATGATCAAGCAAGTAGCTGGACAGTTTGGGAATTCCTGGTTTTGTTAAGGTCATTTAGTCATTTACTCTTTAATGATCAAATTGCCTCAGAGAGTTAGTTCTATTACTACCAGAACTCAGCAGCAACAAAGAAAATTAATAGCAAGTGGAAGGATGATTAATGCAGCAAGGAAGCAACTGATGGCCCAACCAGAGAGAACCAGCAACCTTCATTTTATTTTGTTGTTTCTTTTGATGTAATCAGATGTAATTATGCATTGTATTAGTTTAAAACAGCTCACTTATGTTTATTAACTGAGCTTAGAAGTAGATTACAGGTTTCTTCCAGCTTAGGAAACCTCAATTACTCGAGGTAAAGCCATCTGCTTGCTTAAAGCAGCATATATAAGCCAGCTCCTTGTAATATCATTCATCATGTGAGTTTTATGCAATCAGTCGAGCTTGGCTCCTGTGTTTGTGAGTGTCTCATAACTCTCGTTCATTTCTACTTATTTGTAACTAAGTTGTGGCAGGCTTAGAAGGTGTTAAGTATAGCTTGATTCATGCTAATTGTTCGGTGATAGAAATTGGGGTAAAAGAGTAGGGGTTGTCGTATCCTCAGGGATGGTGTGTTAAGTTTTCAGGCAATTGGTCTGGTAAAGGTTTTCAAATTGCAGAAAGTAGTAAATAATTTAAATTAAACTAATTAGAATGAGAAATTGAAATCAATGAGACTAAAGAGAACATGAAATTGAAAATAAAACCTAACTACTAGAACAAGAACAAGAAACTAAACAAGAAAACGAATGCATAATCAAATAAGAAAATTAATAACGACGAATGTCAAAATTGAATTTAAACCTGAATTTAAAGAAACGAAGCATAAACCTGAACTGCCATTAATCTTCTCCTCTTGAATCTTGAATCACCGATCTTCTCTGGAACAAACAAGAAAAACGTGATTCAGATTACTAAGACTACACGAATCCCCACCTGAAGGGAGAATTCGAGGAACCTTAATCCTCCTCTTCACTAAAAAGATTGGATTTTTGTGTGACTAGTGCTAGTAAAAATTAAATCTTGAGACAATGAATAAAACTAGAGCAAACAAGAATTGAAAACTTATATTGAATTGAAACTTGAAAGAAAAGTAAATTACAATCAAGGAATTGAGAGAAAAACTAAAGAAAGCTTAAAACTAAAATTAATCTAAAACTAACCTAAACTAAAGAAAAACTAAAAACTAACTCTCCTTCTAAGTCTAAAGAATAATGTATATATAGAAAAGTTTAGGAAGGGAAAAGAAAATAAAATAAATCTCCTAAACCCTAACGGCCACCGCGCAGAGAAAATAAGGAAAAACCAGCCAACACGGTCCGTGGTGGCTGCCACGGGCTGCCCGTGGTGTGCACTGTTTCTTCCGTTTTCGTCCTTCAAAGTCCAGTCGGCCAACACGGTCCGTGTTGGACCAATTTTCGTCGCGGGTGTTGGATTTTTCAGCACTTTTGATTTCCATTTTCCGCTTTTCTTTTATTTAACCTACAAAACACAAAATCATCAAAATTTATTCATAAATAGGGGATTAAAACAAGAAAAAACCCTTTATTAACGGTATCAATTCGGCTCGAAATGAGACCGAACACTAATGGTGGTGTGGTCTGTATCCATTTGTGTGAATTGAGTACTGCTCTTGTGTTTCTTGCTGTGGTGTTGTTTGTATCAGCTGGAATCACAGGTTTATCTTTGTTTCTTGTTTGTTTTTCGTTCCTTGATGCTTTTCCTTCCCTAAGAAAAGCTTAAGTTGAATTGTCAAGGTCGGGGAGGGCCTTTGGTGTCTGTCCAGGCCAGTGCACTCTGATTAGTTTTGGCATGCACATACATCAGCTTTGGTATCAGAGTTGTGTGACTTTCTTGGTGAGCTTCTTGTTGGTTTAAGGATGTCTACTAGTAGGACTGTTGAGGATGTGGCTGCGCAAGCTCATAGAGAGAAGGCTGAATTGGAGAAACAAGTCCAATACTTGAATGATCAGCTGAAGAATTATCTGTATCTGAAGAGACGAAGTCTAAAGGAGGATTCTGAGTATGCTGAAGAGGAGAGCTCTTTTTCCAGCGATCCCTTTGCTAAAGAGGAGGGCCCTTCTGGAAGAACAAAAGTCAGGTCACGACAGAAGAAGGCTGGAATGGATGACAAATTAGATTTCAAAGTAGAAATTCGAGAATTTGAAGGTCAGTTGGATGCTAAAGTGTTCTTAGACTGGCTTCAAATTGTGGAGAGAGTATTTGATCTGAAGGAAGTTACTGATGAGAAGAAGGTAAATCTTTTTACCTTAAAATTAAAGAAGCATGCATCAATTTGGTGGTCTAATATGTAGAGAAGGCGAGTATAGAAGGGAAACGAGAAGGTTAGGACTTGGAAAAAGATGAGGAAGAAGCTGGTGGCTAAATTGTTTCCTGGAAACTACCTCAGGGAGAATTATAGCAAGCTGCAATAGCTGGTGCAAGGCAGTAGGTCTATAGAAAAGTACACTAAGGAGTTTGAGCATCTATTGTAGAGGTGTGACCTAAAGGAGAATGAAACTCAGGTGTGGGTAAGGTTCCTGGCAGGTATGAATGAAGGCATAAGGAATGTGGTGGAACTACATCCTTATTCTACTTTGGATAAGCTTAGTTCTCTGGCTCACAAAGTGGAAATGCAAAGGAAGTCCAAAGGGAAAGAATTTGCTGCAAAAACCCCCCATACAAATCCTAAACCAAACCCTTTACCTATCCCAAAACCTATCCCCCAACCCTAAGAACCCCTTATACCCCAAGATACCCCACAAAACAACCCACTACCCCACAAAAACAACCTACAGCTCCTCAAAGAACCCCAAACCCTATCACTACTGATAACAGAAGGTGTTTTAGATGTCAAGGACTAGGGCATATAGCCTCAGAATGTCCCAATAAGAGGATAATGACCTTGGCAAACTATTAAGCCTCATGGTTTGTTGAGCCTGAAGTTGAGGAGGAAGAGGAAGTGCATGAGGAGGGACAAATGCTTGATCATGTATATGATGAAGTGGAGGAAGGTCCTGACAAGGGAGAACTGCTAGTATTTAGGAGGATCCTTAGTAGTTCCTCTGTGGAAGCAAGACAGGAGCAGAGAGAAGCTTTGTTTCATACTAGATGCACTGTTAAAGGGAAGGTCTGTTCAGTACCAATGCAGCCTCGCAGGAAATGGTGGAGAAGCTGTAGCTAGCAACTTCACCCCATCTAGCACCCTATTCTACTGTAGGACCCGGGAAAAAATCCAACGGTGTCCCACGCGTTGTATGACGAGTCGAAAGGGGTGTCTTTTCTTTGAAAGGATTTGCTAGAAATTAAATTAAATAAAATCTTAAACAAACTCTTTGACTTTGATTATAATTCAGGGATTCATTTATTCAGAGGGGAAAGAGAAAACAAAAAAAAGGAAAAGAAGAAAAAAAACGGAGACAGAGAAGCTCAAAGTCGGACCCGAGACCACAGACTGGAATACCTGGCAGTATTCTGCTAGTTAGTTGTCCGGAGATGACTTCTGAACCTGGAAGTCAGAACCCGAGCCATAAGATCGGCCAACATACAGCCAAGTATTTGGCCGATCTAGGGCTCGGAATCGACTTCCGAATCTAGGAGCTAAATCTGAACCAGGGGACTGACATGAATACCGCCAGGTATTCTGTCAGCCTTTGACTCGGAATTTCTGTGATAAAACTGCAAACACGCTTTAAAATCCGAATGAAAATTCACTTTTCCACTTTGAGATTGAGTTTCTGGAATCCGAAATAAGCCCCAAAAAAAATAAAAAGAAAACGAGGGAGAGTCGTGTTTAGGCTTGGTTTTAGGCCTAAACAACGCATTTCAGCTTGCTATTTTGGTTTGATTGTAACGTGGTTTATGAGACCTCGGTTATATCGTTCTACCATAGGGAGCTAGGGGCCTTAGCTGCAACTACTCGACTCTAGGTAGGGTTTACGATCACAAAAGGGTGATAGATTTTTGGGGTAAAAACAGCACAAACACACTAGGTTCGGTCAGAAAGGTGAGACAATGGGTGTCGGGAGACTTTCGGGATGCAAACGGGGATAAGGAAGTGGGTTTCGCAGCAAGAGAGTAACGAGATGGGAAAATCAAATGGTAACTCCGTTGGAAAATACCCACCGGGCTTCCTCTTTCAAGGACAGTCCGGATTGACTTCCCCAAAGTCCATAGACAGACCCGGGGAGTCGATGAAATGGAAATTCCTAGTTAGTTTCTATTCGCTTTCGCGAACTAGAAAACTAACTATCCCAATTCCTACCTTTCAACAAGCACTGGATGTATTCGGGATGCTTCCGCACCCAAATACATCCCACTTGAGGGAAGGATAGGGTTGGGAAGTTGATTTTCTAACTAGTTACTCACTAACATTGCTAACCCAAACCTAATCACCCATTCACACCCTTAATATCTCCCTAACCCATTAGGGTTCTAGCCACTAAACATCCTAACTATCATGATACTAACATCAACAACATTAATCATGCTTAAAAAGATGAACAAGAACAATAAACAATCAACAAAGCCAATAATAACAACAATAGCAAAAACAGGGATTAATAAATAAACTATGAAGTAAAAGAGAGAAAGGTTAAGAAGTGCTCATTAATGGTGATGACAAAGAGGAAAAACTTTTGAATAAATAAGCTCCAATGCTCCAAATATGATAATAATCTTCAATCTTGAAATAAAACTTGAGAGAATCCAATACAAGAATCAATAAACTCAGCAGAAATCTTCACTAATCCCTCTAATCCAAAGCTTAAAATGTGATAAAAGAAAGCTAAAGTATGATAAAAGGTAGCTAAAGTCTGATTAAAGATGTTCCTCCAGCTAAAATGACTTAAAACAATATATAGTAACTCAGGTTGTTACTCAAAACTCATCATTTAACGCTACAAACAAAACGTGTCCCGCAGGGGACCGTGGGCACGGTCAAGGTGACCGTGGCGCTACGGCCCCGTAAGGCGTGCAGAACTCAACTCGCTCGCAAGACTACGGGCACGGTACCCAGGCACCGTGGGCATGGTGTAGGCGATTAGGGTTGACATCTTTTCGCTCCTTCGCACCACCGTGGCTACGGTCATAGGAGATCGTGCCCACGGTCTTGTTCGGCCAGCTGCTTCCTGGGGCAGGACAAGGATCTCACCGTGGCTACGGTCAAGGTGACCGTGACCACGGTCCATCTCGGGTTGCAACTCTCCTTCCTTAAGCATTTGGCTCCATCTTACCGTGGCTACGGTCAACATGACCGTGGCCACGGTCTATCTCGGCCACAGTTTATCTTCAGGGCTTCCATTTCCGATGCCTTTGACACGACCAAGGCTCGGGAAATCTTAGGGAATCTCGGGATTCCCAAGATTGATGTAAAATTGGCCCATTTAGCATAGTTTTGAGTAAAACCTTCGGAAACTACAAAAATAACCAAAACGCATTAAAAGTTATTAAAACGAGCTACGAGACAAGTCTAAAGCCTAAGGATTTAAGCGGTATTTAGACGCGAAATCGGGTCTAAACACCCCCCACACTTAAACCTTTGCTCGTCCCGAGCAAAACAAAACAAAAACTAATTAACTAACACTAACTCCTCTGTCGTGGGAGAGAAACGGGTGCATTTAGCGTATGCACCAAGCCCTTTGAACCCCCCGGCAGCCTGGGTGGATGAGATGGACTCGTGAGGGTTTGTAGCGGCTGTACCCACAAAAGCCAAAGAAAAAGGAGAGAGGGAAAGTGAAAACAAAACCAAAGAAAACAAAAAGAAGGAAAAACAGAGGCTTTGATTCACAAGATCTCGCAATCCAAACAAAGAAAACGTGATTAAACCTCCCAAAGCAACCGTTAGGAGCACCTCACAACACCAAACTCAGATAAAGGTCGATCTTGAAGATTTTTCAACTCCCTTCACCTTGTACCAAGCGAAACCCCACATGAAAAGGTTTTAACGGGAACCAAAAGACTCTAAAAACTCGTGTCCGAATTTGAAAACAACGAAACAACTAAGAGAAGCGTTTCCCTCCCTCGCATTTAGTCGCCCTTGGCTTGGTGAGGGCCGTAGGTGATGCAAAGGGAGGCCCCACCCTTTTAAGAAGAAAAAACTTTTTCTTTTCTTTCTTTTTGAATTGGAAATACCAACGAAATTTGCTTTTTCTTTTTCTCTCTTTTTTTCTTTTTGGTTTTTAAACGTCGGTATTAGCCTTACTTTCGGGAATTGGACAGCCCATATAAGGGGTATACCCTCCCAACACGGTCTTTTCCATTCGCCTCTCCGTCGCAAAGCGATATGGGAGGAGGGTTAAGGGGTATCCATGCCGTACCACGAATACCGGGCCCGTGTAGGTTGGCTAAGTGTGGGTGGTTAATGTCTTCAGCGACACGCTACACTTATTCAGGTTATTGTATCTTATGAAAGCTTTTCTTTTCTTTTCTTTTTGCACTTTTTGCTTTTGCTAAACGAGAAACAAAACAAACCCGGACACAAGCTCCTAGAACCTCCCGGTTCTAACAAAAAGAGAAAAGAACGGGGGTCTCACTAGACACTTAACGAAAGGGGTTTATTAAGGGTAAGTCTCTGCTAGAACCCGAATTAGGGTCGAAAATGCTCCAACCGGTTACTTTTAAAGAAGTTTAAGAACGGCTTCTCAACTTCGAAAACGAGATCCAGGAAACAAAACCAAACAAAGACAAAACGAAAAGAAAAACTGAAAAGGTTTTCACTCCCTTTTTTCTCCTTTTTCACACAAAATTTTCAAATTTTAGCAAAAACTAGGCATACAAGGAACAAAATGACTAGGTGATCTACCCTTGAAGTAGAATATCTCCCCCCCCCCCCCCACACTTAAAGCTCCACAATGTCTTCATTGTGGGAAGGTGTCACATGAAAAGGGTAGAGAACCTACAAAACACAAACAAAGACAACTAGCAAGTAGAAATGGTGGCGACTCGAGCCCACACGGCTCCAACAACAAGATATCCCAACACAAACACTCAAAGGGGTTCGTCACCCAAAAGAAAACCAAGCATGCGATGGATCATGGTAAGAATTCACATAAAAAGGGTAGGGTGGAAAGATATTACCTCAAACTCTCCATAAGCGTTAAAACAGCGATCCAGAGTCATCGTTCGAGTGAATCAAAACAACGTTAGAGTAAAAGACGACTTACAAACAATAGAATTCGCATGCGAGACCAAAAACAAAAGAAAGGAAAAACTAACTTAAAAGACTATGAAAAGAAACTAAAAAGATGAAAAACAAAACTATTTACAATATATACATTGCCAATGACTTATCTTATCCCCGAATCTCACTCATTGAGGCGGGAAATAAGGGTGAAACTCCATACAAACCAACCGAAATAACAGATTCATTACATTCATCACAAACAATATTCGATTACAAACCATCAATGATCAAAATACATCGAGACAAGCTTGAACAAACTTCTAGCCCATCAAGCAACCAAAAGACAACCCGGCAACCTCAAAAGACATACAAGATAAACAAACCTGAGCATCCTAATCAAACAACCCCACAATCATGCCAAAACATGCCAAATGAAACCGAGAGATCAACACACCAAAACCACCAGACATCGCATCCAAAACCCCGAAGAAGCACCCCCCACACTTATACTTCACAAAATAAAGTAAATAAAAACGATGATAAAGGTAGGGTGGGGGTGAATGCTTACAAACGGTCCTCAAGCGGACCCTCCCGGAGGATGACGGGGTTGGAGTTGTGATTGGATGCTAGCAAGCATCTCCTGTTGGGTCTCGATCAACCCTTGCAAGTTTTCAATCAACGTCTACTGGTTTTGGATGAGCTCCCGTTGTTCTTGAAACTCATCTTGAAGTTCTTGGAGTTGCTCGCTGATACGTTCAAGAGTGGCATCCCGCACTTGACTCGGCTCGGCTTCGTCCCCTTGCGGTTGTCCTCCCTCTTCTTCTTCTTCCTCATCTTCTTCTTCTTCACCCTCCTCCTCTTCGTGATCCCTGGGACCACCCACTACAAAACGATCCCCAAACGTTTGGCCACACGGCCAATTGTGGCGGTCGGTGACATCTAGGCGTTTCTCGGTGTTGTCGTCGCCCAAATAAATGGCGACGCTATGGGGTTCGTTTTCGTGACGGTAGAACGTTCGTGTCTTGTTTTTCTCCAAGAATTCCATCTTCCAAAGGCGAACACCGTCGATAGGATCGGGGAAAAACCGGGGAGTCCACTTGTCGAGGTAAGACTCGAACCCTTGTTTCCGTAGAAGATGGGTGATGATGTGACCCATTCCAATGGTCATGTTCCGGCTTTCGAGGCTTATTTCCCGGAGACAGTGGAGGATGCATAAGCCGGTGTTGACTCGGCGACCGTTAATTGCATTGTAGAGGACAAAAGAGGTCTTCTTTCCGGACGCTTGATCGCCCGGCGTCACGGCCGAATACGGAGTTCGAGATGATGCGGTGGAAGATGCGGACGCTGAGGTTACAAAAATCCCGGGCCTTGGAGTTGCTTGGCTAATAAAACTGCGCTCGTTGGGTTCGAACCTTGGGATAGCGCCTCCTCCAGCAAGTGAGGTCTCGCATAGCCTTTTGTTCATCGAAGTTAACACTCTCCCCATAGAAGATTCCGTCCTCGGGTAGGCCTAACGCATTGCAAAGATCCTTAACCGTGCAACAGTACTCCTTTTTATTCACGATGTACGAGAAAGAGGCATTGGATGTACCGTCTTCCTCTACTACCAAAGAACTAAGGAACTCGAGCACCGGTTATTCGATGATTGGCTCGTTGATGGTGGCGAAGACCTCCCAACCCATAGTTTTGATGAAGAAATCCATGCTCGGTTTACAATAGGCGTCCTTTGCCGTCTCTTCATGATAGAGGTCCGGAGCACAAATCTTCCGCTTCTTGAGCCTCTCATACCTCGCCTTGTGCATATCGTCCCGGAAGTTAAACTTAACCTTCGGGTCGCATTGAATGATCGAGGCTGGTTGACCCTTGTACCGTGTTTTATCGGGCTCGGTAGAGGTTGATGGGACGGGGGTTGACTCTGGCTCGGTCCGGGCACGTTTTCTCGACCCATTGATAGCAACTAAGAAAACAACCACCACAACAAAGAAACACACAAGAACACTACCCAAAGTTTCCTGAGCAACACGAATTCACAATCAACCACAAAATCCAACCCAACAATTCACCAAAAATTCCACCTCCAACTCAGACAATTTGTTCAACCCAAAAACCCACAAGAATTTGCACAATATTCAACCCAAAATTGCAAGAAAATCGGAAATTTATGCACCAACAATCGGGGAATACCTGGAATGAAGACTTTGAAGACTCTCTTGCTATTTTCGAACCCCACAAGGAGCAAAGAACCCAGAAAATTTCTTCAAGGAGCTCCGAAAATGGCGGAAAACTTCACGAGATGCGCAGCTAGGGTTAGAATCGTAGGGGTTTGGGGAGAAATGGAAGAAAATGGTGATGATTTTGTCAAATCTTTGAAGGAATTTGTGGGTTTAGGGTTTTAGGAGGGTTTTCGAAGGTTATGAAATGGAAGGAATTGAAAGAGAAATGAGAAAAAATGAGAGTTGAACCCCGACATATCCGCAATTTTCGACTCACCGTGGCCACGGTCGATTTGGCCGTGGGCACGGTGTGGCTCGGGTTGGGGAAAAGAGGGAAATTTGCAGGGTAGTCACCGTGGCTACAGTAACATCCACAGTGGTCACGGTAATCTTCGAGAAGACCTTTTTCCAAGAACTTGTTGTGATGAGACCGTGGCTGCGGTGAAGCTCACCGTGGTCACGGTAACCTTCGACCTAAGGAAACTGGGGACGCTTTGCATAACATGACCATGGGCACGGTCCCTTTCGGCCTAGCCACTGAACCTACAAGGCTCAAAACTTGGAAAAAAAAACGTTAAGTCCTAAAATCTACCCTCCTATCATCCACTCCCTTTTCTTTCTAGCTCAATTTATCATTCAAGGGTATTTTCCCATCACTCAAAAATCACATTCAAATCCCGACCCTCATAGAACATCTCTTTATTTTCTTTTACGCTCTCGAGTTTTTTTTTCTTCTTTTCAATCTTTTCTATATATTTTTTTTCAGTTTTTCTAATTTTTCTCTTTTCTCTTTTCTCTTTCTTTTTCTCAAATTTTTCAATAAACACTAAGGAAAATGAAAATGCTAAAACAAGGGAAATGAAATGGAAGAAAATGAAAGAAAACACTAAAAGAAGGGGAAGTAAGTCATACCTATCCCGGGTGCTTGTTTTTGTTGGTCATAGCTCGACCTTTCTCGATGCTTTTCAATCCTCAAAATTCGCGAGATACACCACAACTATCCCGGAATAATCCTCACCCATGATGTACGGTTTAAGCTTTGATGAGTTTGCTTTGAAACACTTTCCTTAAGCATCCTTCAATTCTACAACTCCGGCAGGGAGAATTTTCACAATTTCAAACGGACCGGACCATCATGATCTCAATTTCCCGGAGAATAACTTTAGCCTCGAGCTGAAGATGAGAACCCTATCGCCTACCACAAACTCACGTCGGTTCAACCTCTTGTCGTGCCATGCTTTGGTTCTTTCTTTGTAGATCTTGTTGTTCTCATATGTATGACGCCTCAACTCCTCAAGTTCTTCTAGTTGAAATAACCGACTACTTCCGGCCGCCTTAAGATCGAAGTTCAACTTCTTGATTGCCCACATGGTTTTATGCTCAAGCTCCACGGGAAAGTGACACGCCTTCCCGTAGACAAGACAGTAAGGTGTAGTACCGATCGGAGTCTTATAGGCGGTGCGGTATGCCCACAAAATTTCATCCAATTTTTCTGCCCAATCTTTCCTTGAAGAGTTGACCGTCTTCTCTAAGATTTCCTTGATGGCACGGTTTGAGATTTCCACTTGACCTTGTGTTTGTGGATGATAAGATAGTCCCTTCTTATGATTGATGTCGTACTTTGCCAAAAGAGACTCGAACTTCTTCTCAATGAAATGGGAACCGTTGTCATTAATGATGACCCTTGGAATGTCGAATCTTGGAAATAGGGTCTTTTTCAAGAATCTCGAAACGGACTTCCCATCGCACCTCACGCATGGTATGGCTTCGACCCACTTTGAGACATAATCCACCGCCACTAGGATGTATTGGAAACCCCTTGATGACGGGAAAGGTCCCATGAAGTGCAACCCCCACACATCGAAGACTTCAACTTCAAGAATATAATTCAACAGTGCTTCATTTTTCCGGGAGATGTTTCCGGATCTTTAACATCTATCACATTGCTTGGCATGCAAATGGGCGTCACGAAAAAGGGTTGGCCACCAATAGCCGGCTTGTAGAACCCTCGTCGTCGTCTTTTGGGAGCCACCGTGACCTCCCACCGGAAACTCGTGACAATGAGTCAAAAAGGATTGCACTTCACTCTCGGGAATACATCGCCGGTACATCCCATCGTTGCAAAGCCAGAAAAGGAAGGGATCATCCCAATAATAATGCTTCATGTCGTGGAGAAATTTCTTCTTTTGGTGATGGTTCAAGTGTTGGGGAATCACTTCGCTTGCCAAATAATTCACAATATCCGCATACCAAGGATGACAGTTGATCGTCAAAAGTCGCTCGTCCGGGAAAGCATCTACAATCGGTTGGGTGTCTTCCAAGTCGACAAGAATCCTCGAGAGATGATCGGCCGCGACATTCTTCGTGCCCGCCTTGTCGCGGATTTCCAAATCAAATTCTTACATGAGCAAGACCCACCGTATTAGCCTCGGCTTTGTCTCCTTCTTTCTCATCAAGTATTTGATAGTGGCATGATCCGTGTAGACTACTACCTTCGAGAACATAAGGTACTGCCGGAATTTGTTGAGCGCAAAAACGATCGCCAAAAGTTCCTTTTCCGTGGTGGTGTAGTTTCTTTGGGCACTATCAAGCGCATGGCTTGCGTAATAAATAACCATTGGCTTCTTGTCCACTGTTTGGGTCAAACACGCCCCCACGGCAAAGTCACTTGCGTCGGCCATGATCTCAAATGGTAGTGTCCAGTCCGGAGGTTGAACCACCGGGGCGGAAATCAAAGCCTGCTTCAATCTGTAAAACGACTCAAGACACTCATCAGTAAAAATGAAAGGAGCATCTTTGCATAAGAGGTCGGTTAGAGGTCGAGCGATTTTCGAAAAATCCTTGACGAACCGGCGACAGAAGCCGGCATGGCCAAGGAAGCTACGCACCCCTTTAACAGAAACTGGGGGAGGTAGGCGCTCTATGACCTCAACCTTCGCCTTATCCACCTCGATGCCCTTTGAAGAGATTAAGTGACCCAAAACAATACCTTGTTCCACCATAAAGTGGCACTTCTCCCAGTTGAGTACTAGATCCACTTCTTCACAACGAGTTAATACTTTTTCCAGGTTTAGCAAACAGTCATCAAAAGCATTACCGTACACAGAAAAGTCATCCATAAAAACCTCCATGCATTTCTCAATGAAATCGCTAAAAATAGCCATCATACAACGTTGAAAAGTCTCAGGGGCATTACATAAACCAAATGGCATGCGACGGTAAGAAAATGTCCCGTATGGGCAAGTGAAGGTGGTTTTTTCTTGGTGTGAGGGGTGGATTGGGATTTGAAAGAACTCGGAATACCCATCTAAAAAGCAAAAATGTGAGTGACCCGCCAACTGTTCTAACATCTGGTCAATAAAAGGAAGGGGAAAATGGTCCTTCTTTGTTACTTTGTTAAGCTGACGGTAATCAATGCACATTCTCCAACCAGTCACAGTTCGGGTACTTACCAATTCTTTCTTATCATTTTCAATTACGGTCATTCCACCCTTTTTTGGCACACACTTAACCGGGCTTACCCATTCGCTATTTGTGATGGGGAAGATGATCCCAGCAGTGAGCAACTTCACTACCTCCTTTTTAACCACTTCTTGCATGTTAGGATTTAATCTACGTTGTGGTTGCCTAGTAGGCTTGGCATCTTCTAGCAAATCAATCGAATGCATGCAAATGGACGGGGATAAACCTTTCAAATCTTCTATCCTATAACCTAATGCACCTTTATGCTTCCTAAGCAGATCAAGCAACTTAGACAATTCAAAATCATTCAAATTTGCATTCACAATCACAGGATAAGATTTTTCATCATCCAAGTAAGCATATTGGAGGGAAGGGGGCAAAGGTTTAAGATCTAAAGGAATAGAAGATTGAACTTGGGAGGAAGACATACCTTTGAAGATCGCATCTTGAATCTCCATGCACTCCATAATAGGCTCATCAATAATAATTTCCTCGTGCATAGGTGAAGAGTCAAGAAGGTTGGTGAAGAAAGTGATGTCGGTGCCATCGGTCTCAAATTGAAAGGACTCCAATAAGCATGCACTCAAGGGGTCGTCACAAGTAGACTCAAGTAGATGGGACTCCTCAATATACTCATCAACGAGAAATTCCATCATGTCAATCGCGTAGCATGAGTCCCCATATGAAGGACCCTTCAAAGACCCCTCAAGTTGAAAAATAATACTTTCATTCCTAACATTCAACGACATACTTCCATTCTTCACATCAATAATTGCTCCCGCCGTAGCAAGGAACGGCCTTCCCAAAATAATGGGGATGTTGTTGTCCTCCTCCATCTCCAAGATAACAAAATCACAAGGGATCAAAAATCGCCCTACTTGCACCGGAATGTCTTCTAATATCCCCAAGGGTCTTCGTACGGAACGGTCGGCCAACTTAAGGTTAATAGTAGTAGGAGCTAGATCATCAAGATTCAACTTCTTGCAAATTGAGTAAGGCATGACACTCACACTTGCTCCTAGATCACATAAGGCATGGCCAATTCTCATATCACCGATGGTGCATGGAATAGAAAAACTCCCAGGGTCGGCTAGTTTCTCCGGTGATTTGTTGTCGATAATGGCACTACAATCCGCCGTCAAATGAATTGTAGCTTTCTCTTGGATTCTCCTCTTGCTCGTAAGAAGCTCCTTCAAATGTTTCTTGAAGGATGGGACTTTAGAAATGGCATCAAGAAATGGGATGTTAACTTGAAGCTTCTTAAGCATCTCAATGAACCTTGAAAATTTTGCATCGGACTTTGGTTTTGTCAACCGCTCGGGAAAAGGCACCGGCGGTAACTTTGGTTTCTCCATGGTTGGGATTGGTTCTTCTTCTGCCATCTTTCCCTTCCCTTTTCTCACTCTCTCCATCTCTTCTCTCTCTTTGCTTGATTCTCCCAATTCTTTCTCTTGTACTTCACCAACTCCCTCACCCAAGACTAATTCACTCTCCCTTTCTTCTATCAAATCCTCCTCTTCCTCAACATCCACCACATCGCCCTCCTTATCACCCAAGACATCTTCCACCACCATCATAGGGCCATCGGTCTCCTTACCGCTCCTCAATGTGATAGCATTCAGTTGTCCTTTCGGATTTGGTTGAGGTTGGCTAGGTAAAGATTGGATGGGTGGAGATTGTTGCGCCATTTGAGCTATTAGCAACTCAAGATTCTTGATGCGAGTGCATCTTTTTCCCTTTCTAAGGCTATCTTCTCTTGAGATAAGAGTAACTTCTCTTGAGCTAAGGCCATCCTTTGAAGGGCTTGCTCAACGGGTTCTGGTTGGGGTGGTTTGGGTGCTTGGGATGATTGAGCTTGGTGATGATTTTGATGGTATTGCCGGCGGTTTTGGTTTGGGAAACCGGGAGGTGGATTTTGGGCTAATGGGGCTTGTTGGTTATAAGCATAGTTGGCACGAGGTCGAATGGGATTTTGGTTGGCATAGGAAAGGTTGTTGTTAGGGTAAATGGCTTGCACTTGTTCAGCTTGATACTCCTCACACCTCTTCAATGAATGTGGCCCTCCATAAAAATCTCACACAAGAACTCGGGCTTCCGGAATAATCATTGATACTTCTTGAGCTGCTTTGACTTGCCTTGTGGTCTCTTCTAAAGCCGACTTTTGTTGCATCTCGAGTACGACATTCATAAGAAATTTGATCGTGGGATTGCTTTCAAGCGAAGGGCCATCCCTCGGACCACGGCCTCCTCCCCAATGAGGAGAGTTTTGCGATAGCTCGTGAAGAAATACATTGGCTTCCTCTGCCGTCTTCTTTAGGAACATGCCTCCCGAGGCATGGTCAATAGATTCTCGTAGGGAGCTACTCAATCCGGAATAGAAGTGGTGCAGTAGTAACCAATCCTCTAGGTTATGATGTGGACACCTCCGTTGGAGACCTTTGAATCTCCCCCACGCCTCGAACAACGACTCATCGGGCTCTTGCTTGAAGCTCATGATGGCTTGCCTCAACCGACACGTCTCGTCATTAGGGAAAAACCTTTGAAGGAAGTCGCGGCTAAGTGCATCCCATGTAGAATAAGTTCCGGGCAGACATGTGTTGAGCCATAATAGCGCTTTCACCTTCAAGGTAAGCGGGAAAAATTTCAGCTTCATATATTCGGTGGAAACTCCATTCATCTACACAAAGCCGATGCGTTGCTCGAATTTGTTGATGTGGTCAATAGGGTTTTCGTGCTCTCCTCCATGATACTGATTATTCTCGAAGATGTCCAACAAATAAGGCTTGAATTCGAACGTAGCGTTCGGTGGTAATGCAGGAAGTATAATGGGGTCGCCTCCCGTACCCGACGATGGAAGGGAATATGATGCTAGGGTACGGGGTGGATCTTGTTCTCCGTCGGTCATTGGATCCTCAATTGTTTCTTGCTCCCTTTGTTGTCTTCTTCATCTCGATCCGGCGCTTGCTTGTCGAATAATGTTCTCCAGGTTTGGATTCGGCGGAATAATCGGAGTTTGGCCTCGTCGAGATCGAGTCCGCATGCACAAAAGGAACAAAGAGAAAAAAAAATCAAATTGCCAATAACCAAGGATAACAAAAATCTCTAGCAAGTGAAATGATCGTAAACAACATAAAGACAAAGAGCTAAGCTAGGTGCGCTTACTCCCCGGCAACGGCGCCATTTTGTGTAACGTGGTTTGTGAGACCTCGGTTATATCATTCTTCCACAGGGAGCTAGGGGCATTAGCTGCAACTATTCGACTCTAGGTAGGGTTTACGATCACGAAAGGGTGATAGATTTTGGGGTAAAAATAGCACAAACACACTAGGTTCGGTCAGAAAGGTGAGACAATGGGTGTCGGGAGACTTTCAGGATGCAAACGGGGATAAGGAAGTGGGTTTCGCAGCAAGAGAGTAATGAGAAGGGGAAATCAAATGGTAACTCCGTTGGAAAATACCCACAGGGCTTCCTCTTTCAAGGATAGTCCGGATTGAGTTCCCCAAAGTCCATAGACAGACCCGGGGAGTCGATGAAACGGAATTTCCAAGTTAGTTTCTATTCGCTTTTGCGAACTAGAACAATAACTATCCCAATTCCTACCTTCCAACAAGCATTGGATGTATTCGGGATGCTTTCGCACCCAAATACATCCCACTTGAGGGAAGGATAGGGTTGGGAAGTTGATTTCCTAACTAGTTACTCACTAATATTGCTAACCCAAACCTAATCACCCGTTCACACCCTTAATATCTCCCTAACCCATTAGGTTTCTAGCCACTAAACATCCTAACTATCATGATACTAACATCAACAACATTAATCATGCTTAAAAAGATGAACAAGAACAATAAACAATCAACAAAGCCAATAATAACAACAATAGCAAAAACAGGGATTAATAAATAAACTATGAAGTAAAAGAGAGAAAGGTTAAGAAGTGCTCATTAATGGTGATGACAAAGAGGAAAAAACTTTTGTATAAATAAGCTCCAATGCTCCAAATATGATAATAATCTTCAATCTTGAAATAAAACTTGAGAGAATCCAATACAAGAATCAATAAACTCAGCAGAAATCTTCACTAATCCCTCTAATCCAAAGCTTAAAATGTGATAAAAGAAGGCTAAAGTATGATAAAAGTTAGCTAAAGACTGATTAAAGATGTTCCTCCAGCTAAAATGACTTAAAACAATATATAGTAACTCAGGTTGTTACTCAAAACTCATCATTTAACGCTACAAACAAAACGTGTCCCGCAGGGGACCGTGGGCACGGTCATGCGACCGGCGTAAGCGTAGAACTCAACCCGCGATCTGGTAGCGCGGTGTAGGCGATTAGGGTTGACATCTTTTCGCTCCTTCGCACCGTCGTGGCTACGGTCATGGAAGACCGTGGCCACGGTCTTGTTCGGCCAGCTGCTTCCTGGGGCAGGACAAGGATCTCACCGTGGCTACAGTCAAGGTGACCGTGACCACGGTCCATCTCAGGTTGCAACTCTCCTTCCTTAGGCAGTTGGCTCCATCTTACCGTGGCTACGGTCAACATGGTCGTGGCCACGGTCTATCTCGGCCACAGTTTATCTTCAGGGCTTCCGTTTCCGCTGCCTTTGACACGACCAGGGCTCGGGAAACCTTAGGGAATCTCGGGATTTCCAAGATTGGTGTTAAATTAGCTCATTCAGCATAGTTTTGAGTAAAACCTTCGGAAACTACAAAAATAACCAAAACGCATTAAAAGTTATTAAAACGAGCTACGAGACAAGTCAAAAGCCTAAGGATTTAAGCGGTATTTAGACGCGAAATCGGGTCTAAACATTGATTCTGAGTCTTTTTCATCGTTTTTACTAGTTTTTTAGATGTTTTGTAGGTTTTCACACTTTTGGAGCAAATACAAGGAAAATGAACTAAATCGAGGCTTTTTAGGGAATCCCGAGCGATTTCTCGAGCCGACCTGGGAACCTTTTCCCCATTTTTGGTACAAAAAAGAGGCGTAGCACCCGCTACAGCCCTTGTAGTGGGCGCTACAGCCCAAGGAAGGAAGCATAAGGGAAGAGGCAGGAAGGCGTCATGGGTGCTACCTACGTTGTGACGCCCGCCACAAGCAGCGCAAGTCACCCAATCTTCCAGTTGGTCGCGCCCGCGACCTGGTGTGTACCGCCCGCGAAGACAGCTGAGGAAATATCGGCAGAGGCACGCCGCGGCCACGACCTCGCGCAAGCCCAAATCTCCTAGGCGTTTTCCTCACTTTCGCGCCCGCGACGGAGGCTGTCGTGCCCGCAACCTATCGACTGCCTGTGTATTTTTCTTGGCTAAACGACAGCGTTTGGCTCAACAAACTTGCCTGGTATAAATACTCCAAATGACGTTTTGATGAGTATCTAGTTTTTAGGAGGGTTTTTATTCTGCTTGCATCTAAATTAGAGAGAGATTAGAGTTTCATTAGGGAGATTTTCGCTTAGGGTTTAGTGAATTTTGTGATTGTATTCAAGATTTGAAGATTCAACAATTGAGAGATTGTGTTGGATCTTCATTTCCATTGTTTTCCTTTGTTCATTTACAACATTAGATAAGTATTCTCTTCCCTTAAACTCTTCTCTACTTTGTTAATTACTTTTCTTGCTTGATTAATTGTTTTACTTGCCATTTCAATTGCTTTGCTTGAATTTTGGTTGTTGGATGTTAGAATTCATGCTTAGGGCTGGAATTGTTGATGTTAGTTTAGCGATTATGTTGATTAGTGGCTAGAAACCCCATGGGTTAGGGGGTAATTAAGGGTGTGAATGGGTAATTAGGTATGGGTTAGCAATTTTAGTGAGTAATTAGGTGGAAAATCAATTTCCCACTCCAATCCTTCCCTCAAGTGGGATGTATTTGGGTCTGAAAGCTCCCGAATACATCCAACACTTATCTTAGAAGGTAGGAGTTGGGATGGTTAATGCTCACCCACGAAAGTGGAAGGAGGTTAACTAGGGAATTTCGTTTTATTAACCCTCCGGGTCCGTGGTGGACTTTGAGGTAGTTAATCCGGACTATCCTCGAAAGAGGGAGGTCGGTGGGTTTTTTCTAACGGAATTGCCACTTGATTTTCGCCTTTTGTTGCTCTCTTGTTGCAAAACTCGTCTCCTTGTTCCCATTTGTACCTCGAAAATCCTCCGAAGCCCATTGTCTCATCCTAACCCGACCTTAGCTTTATTTGTAGTTTTGTCACCGTTATCTACCCGTTTCCATACCTCAGCGATCTCAACCATAACCTCAACCTGGATTCTATAGCAAAGGCCCCTCGCTCCTTGAGAAGAACGATAAAAACTGGTTGATACTAGCACGTGTACACAAAATGGCGCCGTTTCCAGGGAGCTAGTGCCCCTAGTTTTAGTTTCTTGGTTATAGGTTTGAGATTGCTTTCACGCTAGAAGTCAGTTTGTGCTAATCCAAATGAGTTTGATGCTTCTTTGGTTCTTGTTGGTGCATGCAGGTTCACTTTAGTGCCCTATCATGCATCGTAGGAGGTTTCAAGTCATGATGGCTGAGGCTCAAGATGGTTCACCTCGCACCTTAGCTTCATATTCCGTTCTATCTTCAGGTGCGGGAGGCAACCCTATCACGTTACCACCATTACCACCCAATGTTGTGTTCGAGTTTAAACCTCACTTACTTAAAGTCTTCGAAAAAACCCGTTTCATGGGGACGATGGTGAGAGTCCCATTGCTCATATTGATAAATTCGAAGACTGGATCAGTTTCATGCAGATTTCAGGAATATCATCAGAGTTTATAAAGTTGAAATTCTTTCCTCTCACTCTAACGGGGAAAGCAAAGATATGGCTCCAGACTTGTCCACCTGGTTTTTATTCTTCATGGGAGGCGTTTAAAGGAGATTTCCTTCATCGTTTCTTTCCGACGGAAGAGACGCTCCGACTAAGGGCGGAAATTTTGTGTTTCAAGCAAGAGTCGGGAGAAAGTCTTTTTGAAGCTTGGGGGAGATTCAAGGATCTCCAACAAAAATGCCCTCATCACAAGTTACCAGATTGGATGCTACATCAAAATTTCTACCATGGGCTCCGTGGTCATCTTAGAGAATCTATTAACAGTGCATCCGAAGGGATGTTTTTGAAGAAGACCGTGGAGGAGGCCAACATTTTCCTCCATGAGATATCTCAAACCGCTCCTCATTGGGGAGGCGGTCGAACTTAAGGAGATGGAGACTATTCCTTGGAGAGCAACCCCACTATAAAGTTTCTATTGGCCACCGTCTATGAAATGCAAAAAGAAAGGGAAAATGAGGAGGCTTCCAACCAATTGAGAGCGACCCAAGAGAAGCAAATCTTCACATTCACTTCTATTCCCAGTATTCACATTTATGAGTTTTGCTATGGTCCACACCTCACTCAACATTGTGCAAAAATTCAAAAAATGGAGCAGGTGAGTGCCATTCATTCTTCCCACATCAACCAAGATCCTTATTACTCAAAAGGGAATTATGCTCATGGCTACACCGCCAACCATTACCCTTCTACCTCTCAACTCTGTGACCACCATTCATTTATCCAAGAAGAATCCTTCCATCAAACCCAACAAGATATTCCACAACCTCAAATTTCTCAATTATCCCAAGAATCCTCGATTGAATTGATGTTGAAGCAAATCATGGATGGCCGAGAGAAGGATCGAGCTTACATCCAGAACCTCGAACTCAAATTAGCTCAAGCCAACCAACCTCAACCTATACTCATCCAACCTCCTCTCATCCAAGAGGTGGGGGTGAATGCTATTACTCTACAGAGTGGAAGAGAAGTTGAGGGACCCAAGTTGGTAGAGGAGAGACCTTTTAGAGAGAATGAGGGAGATGTCGAGGATATAATCGAAGAGGAGGATATGGAGGTTGAGCAATCTTGTGATGGGGAGAAGGAGGTCGAAGTTGTGTTTGAGACACCTAGAGATGAGGAACGAGAAGACTTAGTGAAACCCAAGGAGAGTATTGAAAAAGATAAAGGGGTCATGGAGGAGAATGATCATGATCGACCCACGGGGCAGTTGAAACCATACCGACCACCAATTCCATTTCCCGAAAGATTGGTTCAACACAAGAGTGATGAGAAATTCTCTAAGTTTATTTCGATGTTGAAGAAACTTCAAGTTAATATACCTTTCCTAGATGCCATGTCGGAGGTTCCTTCATTCAATAAACATCTTAAAGACCTTTTGACAAACAAAAGAAGAATCAAGGAGTCGTCGACCGTTCGTCTCACGGTTAGTTGCAATGCTATTATGAGGAGCAAAACTCCCCAGAAACTAGCCGATCCCGGCAGTTTCTGCATACCGTGCTCGATTGGAGAAATGAAGATGGACAAGGCACTTTGTGACTTGGGGGTGAGTGTGAGTATCATGCCACACTCCAAATACAAGAGGCTCAATCTCGATAATTTGACCCCCACGACGATCAATTTGCAACTTGTCGACCGAATTATTAGAAGGCCATTGGGGATTCTAGAAGATGTCCTGATTTAAGTGGGGAGTTTCCTCATCCCTTGTGACTTTGTTATTCTGGAGATGGATGAAGATTGGAGCAATCTTATTATTCTTGGTCGACATTTCTTGGCCATTGTAGAAGCTATAATAGATGTGAAAAGAGGTTGTTTGTCTCTTCATGTGGGTAGGGAGCATATCGTTTTTGACATCGATCCTTAGAGGATGAAACCCTACAAAGAATCCCTTTTTAAGGTCAACGCAATGGCCGACATCTTGGATGTACACCAAAAGGAGTCATACTTTCTTGAAGTTGAGCCCGATGATTGGGGAGAAATCAAGTATCAAAGGGCCTCGAATTCCAATCCAAGTGAAGTTGAGAGCATCTACCGCGATAAACCTCTCAAGATTGTCCCATGGAGAAAAGAAATTTCCTTGAGTGAAACCTATGTTGAGTGCAACAAGTAAATGGGATGATTCTCAAAGGGCCTAGGCCCGGTAAACCACCCAACCCCAAATTGAAGCTACCTTCTATTTCCCACGGCCTACTAAATTTTTGAAAAACCGAGCTGTGTTGTTGCCCAAGGTTAGGAGGTGTTGGAAAAGAAAAAGGAAGCGTTGGTGGAGGAAACCAAGAAGAATGTTATCCGGGTTTCCTAGGTGGATAACTAGACCACTGGAAGAGTGCCCCAATTCATCCACGAATCTCTTCGAGAGCCGTGGGAGAAAGAGGAAGAATAATTGGTGGAAAAGATTGATGATGTTTCTGGTTTGTGTCCCAAGACTTTCAAGGATCAAGTAAGTAATTGGGTCAAGCTAGGGACCTTAAACAAGCGCTATATGGGAGGCAACCTATACCTTTTCTTTTCTTAATCTTCTTTTGTTTATCTTTCTTCTTTCTTTTGAGGCATTAGTTCAAGGAACAAAAACAGAAAAAGTTTGAAAAAAAAGAACCAAAAAAAGGAAAAAGGAAAATGATTGAAAAAGATTTGAAGTTGGGTGAAGGAAAGAAAAGTATAAGTGTAGGGGAGTGAGAGTGAGAGTGAGAGTGAAGTTTGAAGTGATTTTAGGAGTATTAGTGAAGTTTAAGAAGAATGATTTCAAAAAGGGGATGAATTGTGGAGTTCTAGGACTCAAAACAAGCAAGTTCACATTTTCCAGCCCGTAGCACCCGCTACGCTATTCTGCCAGTATACATTCCAGCTCGTAGCACCCGCTACGGCAAGCGTAGCGCCCGCTACGCCCTGACTGTAAGTTCTAACTGCCTACTTTCCCTCCTTCCTCATTTTCTTCCCTTCCCTCTTCCCATCTCATCTCCCCATCCCACTTTTCCTTTCCCCAAGTTCCACCCTCAATTCCCGCCTCAAATGCAATGGGATTCGGGGTTGAGGCATGATCCCGGTTAATGATCTAGTTAGCTTCTTTTCTAATCTTGCATGATAGGACCTAAGCATCTAGGTAGTTTTATTTGCTTATCCTAACCCTATGCTTGGTTCTCTTGGATCGTGGATCGAGTTGTTTTTAATTGAAGACCTTGAGGTATCTTCCTTCCGCTCTCTATTTGAGTGAATATATTTTCGATCCATGTTGCATGCTTGATTTTTCTTTTGGTGGCGAGCCCCTAGTGTGTGCTTGTTGTGTTTATTTTGTTGTTGGAGCCATGTGGGCTCGGGTCGCCACCACTTTTACTTGCTATGTGCTTTTGTGTATTTGCTTTTTGTAGGTTTTCTACCTTTCTTGAGACACCCTTCCCACAATGAGGACATTGTGGCGTTTTAAGTGTGGGGAGGAGATATTTATGTTTAAGGGTAGATCACCTAACATTTTATTTTTGTTTTTCCTAGTTTTTTGCTAAAATTTGAAAAATTTTCGTGAAAATGAAAGAAAAAAAGGAAAAATAAAGTTGTGAAAAACCCCCCAAAAGTGTTTCTTTTTCTTTTAGAAGATGTTTTCATTCACAATCGTGTAGGTAGATGTCTAATTGGTCGATTTAATAATTTAGAAGTGGTCGATATGAACAATGATAGGCCTTAGGAAGGATTTCTGCCATAATTTACCTTTATTATACCTTGACATGGAATGTGAAAGCAGAGTCCTCACTCTTACACGCCCCGATTGTGACTTTCTTACCCAAAGTTGGATAGTTTGAGTTGTTCAATGCTCTTGCTCGTCTTAACTAATTCCATAATGTCGGTTCCACCAATGAGGGTTGGTGTGGGTGGACGGCGCTCACGCCCCTTAAGTACAATGTTTACATATGGAGTAACCCGAATTGGGAGGGTAACCCATTGCGAAGGCCAGTCCTATTCCCGAAACAAACTGACGCCCCTAAAATCTTGAAAATAAGAAAAAGAGCAAGGCAAAAGAAAAAAAGAGAGTAAAAAAAAAGAAAGCAAAGAGAAAGAAAAGAAAAAGAAAATGTTGAGAAAGAAAAAAAAAGAAAAAGAAAAAGTTGAGAAAGTGAAAGAAAAGAAAAGAAAAGGAAAGAAAAGAGAAGTTGGAAGAAAAATAAAGAGTGAAGTTAAGCTAGTTAATAATCCCGAGCTTGAGCATGAAAACAACTTTTGTCGACCGACTTAAGTTAGAAAGGATCGATTAAAGCCCACTGCACTTGTGCACAAGGATTCTTGCTCAACATGAAGTGTCGGGGTTAAAAACCTCAAGGATTAGTAGTTTTCCAACCTTTTTGTCCTTGTTTGTTCATGTTTGCTTCTTCCATTTGATTGATGAGGCGAGTTGGGGAACTAAGTGCATGATTGGGGATTGGACTATCTTCTTCTCTTTTGTTTTTGTTTTTGTTTTTGTTTTTTCACCTTTTCTTCTTTCCCTTTTTCCTTCTTCATGGATTTTGTGGGTATAGTCGCTACAAACCCTCACGAGACCCACCTCGTCCACCTGGGCTGCCAGGGGGTTTAAAGGGCTTGGTGCATACGCTAAATGCACTCGTTTTCTCCCACAACAGAGGAGTAGGTGTTTAGTTTAGGTAGTTTTTGTTTTGTTTTGCTCGGGACGAGCAAAAGTTCAAGTGTGGGGAGTGTTTAGGCCTGGTTTTAGGCCTAAATAACGCCTTTCAGCTTGCAATTTTGGTTCGATCCCGAGTCTTTTTCATCGTTTTTACTAGTTTTTTAGATGTTTTGTAGGTTTTCGCACTTTTGCAGCAAATACAAGGGAAATGAGCTAAATCAAGGCTTTTTAGGGAATCCCGAGCGATTTCCCGAGCCACGCCGAGCCAAGATGCGAAGCGGAACCGACCTGGGAACCTTTTCCCCATTTTTGGTGCAAAACAAGGGCGTAGCACCCGCTACAACCCTTGTAGCGGGCGCTACAGCCCAAGGAAGGAAGCAGAAGGGAAGCGGCAGGAAGGCGTCGCAGGTGCTACCTACGTTGTGACGCCCGCCACAAGCAACGCAAGTCACCCAATCTTCCAGTTGGTCGCGCCCGCGACCTGGTGTGTACCGCCCGCGAAGACAGCTAAGGAAATGTCGGCAGAGGCATCTCGTGCCCGCGACCATGCCAGGGACACCCACGACCTCGCACAAGCCAAAATCGCCTGGGCGTTTATCTCACTTTCGCGCCCGCGACCTGTCGATTGCCTACGTATTTTTCTCGACTAAACGACAGCGTTTGGCTCAACAAACTTGCCTTGTATAAATACTCCAAATGACGTTTTGATGAGTATCTAGTTATTAGGAGGTTTTTATTCAGCTTGCATCTAAATTAGAGAGAGATTAGAGTTCCATTAGAGAGATTATAGCTTAGGGTTTGGTGAATTTTGGGATTGTATTCAAGATTTGAAGATTCAACAATTGAGAGATTGTTTAGGATCATCATGTCCATTGTTTTCCTTTGTTCATTTACAGCATTTGATAAGTATTCTCTTCCCTTAAACTCTTCTCTTCTTTATTAATTACTTTGCTTGCTTGATTAATTGTTTTACTTGCCATTTCGATTGCTTTGCTTGAATTTTGGTTGTTGGATGTTTGAATTCATGCTTAGGGCTGGAATTATTGATGTTAGTTTAGTGATTATGTTGATTAGTTGCTAGAAACCCCATGGCTTAGGGGGTAATTAAGGGTGTGAATTGGTAATTAGGTATGGGTTAGCAATTTTAGTGAGTAATTAGGTGGAAAATCAATTTGCCACTCCAATCCTTCCCTCAAGTGGGATGTATTTGGGCCCGAAAGGTCCCGAATACATCCAACACTTGTCCTAGAAGGTTGGAGTTGGGATGGTTAATGCTCACCCACGAAAGTGGAAGGAGGTTAACTTGGGAATTCCGTTTTATTAACCCTCCGGGTTCGTGGTGGACTTTGAGGTAGTTAATCCGGACTATCCTCGAAAGAGGAAGGCCAATGGATTTTTTCTAACGGAATTGCCACTTGATTTTCCCCTCTTGTTGCTCTGTTGTTGCAAAACTCATCTCCTTGTTCCCGTTTGTACCCCGAAAAGCCCCCGAAGCCCGTTGTCTCATTCTGACCCGACCTTAGCTTTATTTGTTGTTTTGTCACCGCTCTCAACCCGTTTCCATACCTCAGCGATCTTGACCATAACCTCGGCCTGGATTCTATAGCAAAGGCCCTCGCTCCCTTAGAAGATCGATGAAAACTGGTTGATACTAACCACGTGTTCAAGTTGCCAATTAATTTTTAAACGAGAATAAATAAACTCAAAATTTTAAGACTCCACAAACAACGAACCACGAGATTCGGATCCAGGGGTAAGGTTACGAATTCGAGAATAAAAATTCTCGAATTCGCCTATTCAACGAACGGACTCTACTAAACCGGTTAATTAAAGAAAAATAAGAAGAGGAAAGGAAAAGAGCATAAACGAACGATTAATTAATGTAGTTCATCTCACTTAGTTGCATGCAAATGCAATAATAAATGTGAGAAATAAATTGTAAAACCTCGAGTTTTAGGAAGAACGAAACTGTCAGGATTATTACCGAACCGTTAGGTCTGAGTTTAAGTTTCGAGGACGAAACTTCTTTTAAGGAGGTAATGATGTAAAACCCCGAAAAATCCAAGGATGTTGACCGTGACGCCGTTAGTAAGTTAGGTTTGACTTCGTTAATTGTTTATTTGTTCGTTTGTGTTTATTGTTGCTAACACTTGAGCTCGTAGGATCGTTGAGGGACTAACAAGGGTATATCGGTAATTTCGTGGGTATTATTATTAGTAGTATTACTCTTATTATTATTATTATTATTATTATTATTATTATTATTATTATTATTATTATTGTGATGATTATAATTTTTATATGATTTATTATGTGAATATTATTTGCTATGTGATTATTACTATTATTATTAATATTATTTTTATTTTCCAAAAAATCTGATTTCTTTTTGGGTTGGATTAGGATTAAGTAGTATTAGTTGGGCTTTTTAATTGATAATATAAAAACCCCTCTCCCTCACAAAACCCTAATATCAAAACCTAACCCTAGCCTCTCTCTCTTTCTCCCACCTCTCTCTCTCCCTTCTCTCTCTGTCGTCCCACCCAACACCACCGCAGCCTCCGCCGTCCGCCGTGCGTCGCGGGAAAACCACCACAACCGACGGTCGCTCTCTCTCTCTCTCTCCCCCTATCATTCTCTTTTCTTTTTCTCTTCCTCACATCTGCTCCGTCGCGACATTGCCGGAAAGTCGTCGCCCCGACGCCAGACAACCGTCGCGCCACCGCCACCGCTCTCCCCTTCCACCGTCGACGCCCAGATCGAAGGGTGGTTGGATTCGAAACCACGGTTGCTGCTGTCCAACGCCAGGCGCTACTAATCACTTTTCCGACGACCACCAACGACTTGTGCCGCCGACTGACCTCGTCATCGCTGTCGCCGCCACCTCTGACCGCCGCCTATCCAGTGACCACCGGAACTTGCCCTAGCGCCCCTCTAACGTAAACCCTAAATTTATTTTGAAACTTCTCTTTCTTGTTTTCTTATTTTCTATTATTATTATTATTATTATTATTATTATTATTATTATTATTATTATTATTATTGTTATTATTATTTCTTTTTATTACATCTTGTAATTTGGTAATCAAGAATGTAAATCTATTAATTTGTTATTTGTAATTAAATTGTTCTTGTGTTGTATTGTTTACATGTAATTTGTCTAAATTATTATATGTAACTTTTATGTTCTAATTTGCTGTAGCAGGGTTGTAATAGTTGTAGTTAAATTGTTAATGTTCGATTGTATGATGTACCTTGTTTCTTGTAGAATTCATGTTTAGGGTAATGTTATTATTATTTCATGCATATTTTAGGGTTAGAGAAAATATTAAAGTTGTTTTCATGTTCTACAATTTGGTTTTGATGGTAGGAAGTTTGATGTTTGGACCTTAGTTGGATTAGATTAAATACCTTTAACCTTAGCCACTGTTTTAAGCCCAAATTAAGACCCGAGGATCAAATGGTGAAAGTTAGAACCGAATTAATCAATTATATGGGAACCGGGTGCGGGACAGTTTTGATAGGGTCTAAAGAACGAATCACCATGAGAGATATAGTCGTCCACTGATCGAACCCTTTGGATTGGAGGTTCCCTTAGATGTTAGCTTCCATAGGAATTTTGCGGATCGGACTTTGAAGTTGTATAGCTCGAGTTATAATCGTTTTACCAGAACTTGTCAGAACTAGACCAGTTGGAGAATTTGGTACTTTTAGAGTCTTTCGGAGCTGATATAGGCTTAGTCGTCAACATAAGAGTTTTAGTATAATTCCCGAGGTTTCCGAAAAGTCTAAAACCAGACCCATAGGATGTCGGGAAGTCAAGTTATGGCCCTTTCTATATGGATGTTGTAATCTGTCTTATTGATGTTAGTAATTAATGAAAGTGTTGTTGAGTGAAAATGTTGTTTTGATCTTGTTATGTGATTACTTGGAATGTGATAGGTAATTTAAAGTGTAAATTCATGAATGATGGGAACCTATGGTTTTCCTAGGGGAGGGTTAGTTAGAAGGTAGTTAATACTAACTTCGAAGGGCGCGTTTTGATTATAGAAATTATTTCTATTTTAGGCCCGAGCTAGTTCGCGTCCTTAGTGAGCTCAAGTGTGTTCGTTTTTGCTGTGAAGTGAAGCTGACCAGATAATGTCTATGCCCTAATCCCCACTGGGATGCACTTTAAATGTGTTTTTTTTTTATTTATAATCTGTTTTGGAATTTGCATCCCGAAGGGGACTTTATGTGGAAAATGTGACCATTGTCTTTAATATTTGATTGTAATTGTTGATTTGTGAGTTGAGAAATTGGATGGTCTTTTATGCATAGTTTTATTATTGGTTTTGATAACATGGGTTGGGTTTGACTTGAGAGTTGTGAGTTGAGTTTTGCATAAGATACTAATAATTCAAAGTGAAACATTAAGCGGATTTTGGGGCCTAACCCGGAATTCAGGATTTGGTATCCTGCCGGGTTATAGACCAGGAGATCAGGGCTTCTTCCCTGATATAGGATAGTTGAATTTTGATGTCTGTGGTAGGCGAATATTTTGATGCCTATGGTGGGCGAATTTTGATGCCTGTGGTAGGGGAATTTTGATGCATGTGGTAGGCGAATATTTTTGATGCCTGTGGTAGGCGATGTTACTCTAAGGGATGTGGTATCCCGCCCGCATAATAAAATATGAATAGGTTGGGTCGAGGAAAACATTTAAGGGATTAAAGGTTTGTGAAATAGTTTGACTTGTTCCCTCTCTCTCAAATGAATTGAAATGAACTTAACTTGTCTTTAACGTTAGGGGTAGACATTATTGAGATTTCCCCCTCATTTTTGAAATGTTTTGTTTTCAGGTGAAGATCTATATGCTGGGGACGGGAATTAGAAGTGAGGACGACATGTTTAGAAGTTATCTTTTATGTTATGTTTCTTTTTGAAAGACTTGAAGTTAGTTTGAGTTTCTTAGTTTGGTTTACCGAATTGAACGGTTGTTAGTTTCCCTTCTTGCATTGTATTCCTTCGGGGATACGGCAGTGACACCCCAAAATAAGAGTTGAGACTTCCGCTAAAATTTTTTCGTTAACGTTAGTTTGACGTTGACTTTCTATAATTGAATTTCCGGGGCGTTACAGAATGATATTAGAGCTCTGGGTTGCGACCTAGTAGCTCCTAAGTGTCCTTTAGGTTATTGTTGGACCCTAGGAAGCAAAAGTCGGAGTGATGAGAATAGGATGGAAAAAGGGTTTTATGTTTTCCTATTATTACATGATTATGTCTGTAATTTTCTGTGCTGCTAATATGTTCTAACCTTGTAGGATGGCTCAACGCAGTCACTGCTACCATCATCCCACCCCGTGTTTCCATCGTTATACCCATATTCCTCCTAAGGAGAACCTAGGAACTCATATGCTTAACTTCTACGACGAGATTGAGAAGTACACCCAAGATGTCCCGAACTCATGCCTTCGTGGTAAAGAGGAGAGTCAGGCGAATGCATTTTTGCTCACGCTTCGGGAAGACCCTTGGTGGGGCTATGCTGTACCATTATTGTTACCACCCCCACTTCCGATCGAGGAGTATCCCCACCCGTGTTGTTGGTGCAGGAGGTACCGAGCGGACTCAAAGCACCGGATCCCGGAAGTCTTTTCCAAGATCGCCATGATTGGGAGGCGTGATGTGGAAGGAGTTCAAGTGAACCCAACTCCAGCACTTGTCATGGACATGGATCCTGAGAGTGACCCAGACGAAGATCCAGAGGAGGATTCTGTGGAGGACTCCGTGGAGGATTCTGAGCCCGAAGTGACCTCTGGAGTTACAGCCGCACCTGCCGATGAGCCCGAACAGGAGACCGAACCCGAGGATGAGGTTATGGTGGACTGGGAGATAAGAGAAGACCCCAAAGAGGACTCGGGGGATGAGTCTGATGATCCAGGTTGGACCCCGATCGCAGCTAGGAAGAACCCTCTGTGTAGGAGGATCATATGAGTGGGACAGTAATAGTAGTATTAGGATTGGTCGCTATAGTTACTTATGCGTGGTTAGTTTGATTGTGATATATACTTGAGTGTGGTGTGTTGTTTTCTTTGTGTGTTAACCCTAAATAAGGGATAGATATACATACTATTACGCTGGTGTGCAAAGTATTATAAATAATAGTCTTGATTTTTGAGATGTTAGTATATATATGTCCTTCTTTCTTTTCAAGGGATGTGGGATGAAAGAGTATGTGAAATATGATGCTATTACATGGGCTTACTTGTTGAAATATGTTACAGTTTTGTGTCTGCTTAGTACTTTTATGAGATAGCTGGATTGAATGATTCCTCGTTAGAATGGGTGATTTATACTGTGAGATTAAACCTTAAGTAGTCCTAATCAACCCTTTGAACCAGGATGTCGAACACGAACGGTTCTCACTCCAATATCGTTAATCGGGAGCGCCCGCAAGCTGCGGCCGAACAGCGCCCTCAAACCGCGACTGGACTGCACTAACGTTATGCTCACTTGATATCAGGGTCGAGTACAACAACACCAGGGAACGACCTTTCTAGCATGCTAGTGATTGAGATGTTGAACAAGCACGAGGATCTACTGAAGAAGGTGATGGATCGACAAGGAGGAGAAAGGGAAGATGACCCCTCTACTCTCCTACAAAGGTTCAATAGCTTCAACCCGCCCACTTATACAGGGGTAGCTGACCCCAAGGTCTTTGAAGATTGGGTTAGGGAGATTGAAAAGATCTTCGACACAACCCGTTGTCCCGAGGAGCTACGGGTGGATTTTGCTGCATACCACCTGAAGGAGGAGGTCGATCTATGGTGGGCCAGTGTGAAGGAGATACGGGCTGAACCAGGTTTCGATTGGAACCATTTTAAGGTTGTGCTGAAGGATCGATTTTACCCCATGTCCCTACAAAAGGCAAAAGAAAAGGAATTCATGAACTTACGCCAAGGAGAGCTTAGCGTGCTCACTTACTCCACTAAGTCCACCGAGCTATCTCGGTTTGCATCTGCTTTGGTATCCAGCGAACAGCTAAGGATGGATCGCTTCTGGGATGGGTTAGACTGCAAAATTCAGGATTGGATGTCATCACGTAAGTTCATGTCTTACCAGAACATGTTGAATGTCGCCCTCATTGTAGAAAGGGTAATGCACGACATGGAGCGACAACTTAGCATACAAGGGCATAAGAGGAAAGAGTCGCCCCGTTTCAACCCACCTCAACCCTACCAAGAGAAGAGGTTCCGCCCCAACAACTAGCAGGGTAACCAATCTTCGGGACATAAGCCATCGCACATGCCGATATGCAAGATTTGTGGACGACCCGGCCATTACCCTCGGGAGTGTAGAGCGAAGATTGTAAGGGGGGTGTTTCAAGTGTGGAAGCCCCCAACAACATATAAAGCAGTGCCCTCAGCTGACCTCAGGAGGCTATAATAACGGAAACTGGAGGGCCCCGCAATCAACATATCAAAATCGGGGAGGCTACAATGGATACCAAAGGCCGCAATAACAAAATCGGGTGGCCCCGGTGGAAATCAGAACAACCAAGGGAGGCTAGCAAACCCGCCTCGTCAGCAGCAACAACCGCCACGTAACGTAGGAGGACGGGTGTATGTGATGAGGAATGATGAGGCTGAGAATGAAGCGGACGTCGTGACAGGTACCTTCTCTCTCCATCTCTACAATGTCTCTGTTTTATTTGATTCTGGCGCTAGTCATTCTTTTATTTGACGAGCTATAGTAGAGAAGGCCAAGATGAAACCCTCGGAGAATAGTAAGCCTATGTCGGTAGCTCTACCCACCGGGGATACCATTAGATGTTGAGAGTTATATGGGGATGTCCTATAGTGATAGCAGGTTAGGAATTTGATGCGGACCTCTATACGTTTGACCTAATGGAGTTTGATGTTATTTTGGGGATGGATTGGTTAGCAAAATAGAGAGCTCAGATAGATTGCTACAAGCAAAAGGTAACCTTAGTAGGACCAAACGGGAAGAAGGTAGTGCATTGGACTGATAGGCATCTTCAAAGTGTACGGATCATCTCTGCCCTCAAGGCTCAAAAGTTGTTGGGCAAAGGTTGTGAAGGGTTTTTATGCAAT
This sequence comes from Portulaca oleracea, assembly GCA_029582165.1. Taxonomy (NCBI): domain Eukaryota; kingdom Viridiplantae; phylum Streptophyta; class Magnoliopsida; order Caryophyllales; family Portulacaceae; genus Portulaca; species Portulaca oleracea. Next base: position 40,641,702 of record CM055870.1, read on the forward strand.
GTAATTGACACCAAGGCGGAGGAGCCTACGATTGAGAGCATCCCGATAGTTAAGGATTTTCCTGATGTCTTTCTAGAGGAGATTCCGGGAATGCCCCCACTCAGGGAGGTGGATTTCTGCATCGATTTGGAGCCCGGGACAGCACCCGTTTCAAAAGCCCCATATCGAATGGCCCCCGCAGAGCTTAAGGAGTTGAAGACCTAGTTGGATGAGCTGTTAGAAAAGGGGTACATACGACCCAGCACGTCACCATGGGGAGCACCCGTACTATTCGTGAAGAAGAAGGATGGTAGCATGAGGTTATGCATCGACTACCGAGAGTTAAACAAAATTACCATAAAAAATCGGTACCCTCTACCTCGCATTGATGATCTCTTTGACCAGTTATGGGGTGCAATAGTGTTCTCCAAGATAGACCTGAGATCAGGTTATCATCAACTACGAATCCGAGAGGAGGACATCTCTAAGACTGCTTTTCAAACTCGGTATGGTCATTACGAGTTCGTAGTAATGCCGTTTGGACTCACGAATGCCCCAGCCGCTTTCATGGACTTAATGAACAGAGTGTTTAAGCCGTTTCTGGACAAGTTTGTGGTGGTGTTCATCGATGATATATTGATGTACTCAAGGACATGGGAGGAGCATGCGAACCACCTGACAGAAGTGCTGACGACCTTACGGAGCAACGAGCTTTATGCAAAGTTTAAGAAATGTGAATTTTGGTTGGAGCGAGTAGCGTTCTTAGGACACGTGATGTCTAAGGAAGGAGTAGCAGTGGACCCTCAAAAGGTGGAGGCTATCACCAAGTGGCCGACACCGAAGAATGCCACTGAGGTTAGGAGTTTTCTGGGTTTGACAGGCTATTATAGGAAATTTGTTCAGGATTTCTCGAAAATCGCCACCCCATTGACCAATTTGACTCGGAAGACAATAAAGTTCGCGTGGTCGGAAAAATGTGAGCAAGCATTTCAGGAGTTGAAGAAGAGGCTTACCGCGGCCCCTATTCTCGCTCTACCTCAAGGGGACGAAGGATTTATCATCTACAGTGATACATCACATGGTGGATTGGGTTGTGTGCTCATGCAGAATGGGAAGGTGATTGCATATGCATCCAGACAACTGAAGACACACAAAAAGAACTACCCCACTCGTGACCTGGAATTAGCAGCGATAGTTTTTGCACTTAAGATTTGGAGACACTACCTTTATGGGGTACACTGTGAGGTATTCACTGACCATCAAAGCTTGAAATATCTATTCACACAGAAGGAGCTAAACCTACGTCAGACTCGATGGCTGGAGTTTCTGAAGGACTACGATGTAAACTTTCAATACCATCCCGGGAAAGCAAATGTAGTGGCTGATGCCCTAAGTAAGAGACCCTACCCTGTTGTAAACCACTTGATGATGATACCGCACGAGCTGTGCGAGGAGTTTAGGAGATTGGAGCTTAATGTGGTGATACCATGAAGGAAAGTTGTACTGAATGCCATGGAGTTACAACCTACTCTCATGGAAGAGATTAAGAGGACTCAAGAACTGGATTTGCAGCTTATCAAAATACGAGAGGAAGTGTTGCAGGGGAAGGCCCCTGGTTTCGTGATCCACGAGGATGGTACATTATGGTTTCATAACCGCATCTGTGTACCTAACATGGAGGAGCTAAAGAGGAAGATTTTAGAAGAGGGGCACAACACACCATATTTTGTGCACCCAGGGGGAAATAAGCTTTACAAGGATCTGAAGCAAATGTTCTGGTGGAGTAATATGAAACAAGAAGTGGCGGACTTTGTGGCGAAATGCCTCACATGCCAACGGGTCAAGGCAAAACATCAACGACCTGCCGGACTTCTGCAGCCACTGGACATTCCTGAGTGGAAGTGGGACTCGATATCAATGGGCTTCGTAGTGGGTGAACGTTTCTGACATCTGCAGCCACGGGTCAAGGTAAGCTGAAATAAAGGACAATAAGAGATAACTGAATAACCTCCTTTATTTCGATGGAACAATATATGCTTGAAAGTGACAACTGCCTAAGGTGAACGTCCTTAGGGTTGCAGAACAACAACGAGCAATGGCTTCAATCGAGTTTCGAAAACACACACCAACCACAAATTTGGTGTAAACACTAATCGATCCTAAGTCCTTCTAGGAATCGATTACAAGAGTATCAATCAAATCCTAGTTCCGTTAAGGAATCGATTACACTCAAACACAAATTTCTCAGCGAATAGAACTTTTCTACACGAAGAAAAGAACTCAAAACAGAGCACCCTCTGTTTTGGTAACACCCGATTACTTCACGTGGAATCATTAATTTCTTCGGTCTTCAATTCATCTATTTATGGGCGCAACTTGTAGGTAGTAGTCGTTGGGGATCTATTCTTTCCTTCTACGAATCCTGCTTGTCTTTCTAGAATTGATGATGATTTTTTCCTTCTTTGCACTTTGCTTGTCTTTCCGGAATTGACGATTTTCCTTTCCTTCTTTTGGAAGATTTCTCCGTAAATCACGATCCTTGTTCCTTCTAATTTCTTCACGATTGTTTCCTATACAGCAAGGTATACAATCGGTTAGTCTAGTTAGAAATAAGAATGGAGGGATCGAGTAACTGGTTTCCAGAAATACTTCCTTGTTCCTTTTATCTTTCGTGCTTGACATGAACGTCCTTGAGATGCTTGTCGTAAATGTCCTTCAGCCTCTTGACGTAAATGTTCTTCAGCCTCTTTCGTATCACAACTTTTCTGGCTAAATGAATTTTGGCTTTTATTCAAAACTGACCCAGTCGCCAAGGCAACATCCTTGAGGGGTTCTAACAGGTGGATTACCATCATCCACGAGATTTGTCTAGACCCATGGTCCGGAACTCTCCAATTACTCCCTAAACTTCTTCAAGGGTTTTTGGGTCCAAATTATCCATACTGAGGGCCTATGAATAATTCAAAGTGACTTTTTCATCAATGACAGTCTATACTTTTATCTTATTTTCTCATGGCTTAATATTACATTTTCCGGCAACGGAAAAATGACGTGGCCACTGCACTACACGTTGTTGGCTGAAAAGTATAGACTCTCATTCGCCGAAAAGTCGATTTTTCCATTGACCACGTCATTTTTTCATTGGCCGAAAAATGTTAATATTACTCTATGAGAAAATGAGATAAAAATATAGACTGTCATTAACCAAAAAGTTACTTTGGATTATTTCTAGTCACAAGGTCCTCAATACGGATTATTTGGAGCCAAAAACCATTTCTTTAATGACCTTTAAAAAAAACAGTCCCTTTCCCTTTCATTTATTTGTTAGTTTAATGAATTTCATTTCTCTGTCTTTTTTTCTAGTTTTTATTGCTCTCTCTCTCTCTCTCTCTCTCTCTCTCTCTCTCTCTCTCTCTCTCTAATGTATTTCCAAATTCAATTGACCTTTTACATTCGTTAAAGCTCTCTCTCTTTTTTTTAGTGTGAGTTGATGGACGTAATTGCGATGGAAAAACCATAATTCTTTACTGTCCCTCTAATTTGTCAACGGAAAACAATGAAAATTGAGAATTCCAGAGGTTTTGATTTCTAAATTTGTCGGGACAACCAAGTTGGTGAAGGAAGATTGGGTTATTTGGCGACGAGACAAAGATTATAGGGGTTAGTCGTTAATTACAAAAGTTAAGGGTTAATTAGATGATTTTTATTGATGTTATCTGCATTTGGTTCCAAGTTTGTTATCCATTAACAGGTTAGGTTAGGGGTTATCATGTGTTTAGGGTTTCTAATTCTATCTGTCAATAATGAAAATTAAGTTGTTTATTACCTATAAATTACGAATATTAAGTTGATGGTCTGTTTGTCCCATGTTTATATTTTTGGCAATTAATTTATCTATAGGGTTCAAAATGGATGAATTGGCCCTTCATCTTCATTACAGGGGTAGATTTGTAAAAGGGGGAAGGATAAGATATGAGGGTGGTCAGTTCCATGGCTTTGAATGCATTTCTTTGGATCAATTATCATACTGGGAGTTGAACGGATATGGTAATAATGTTGGGTTTGAATCATCTTGCACGTTTATGCATGGTACTCTTGGGTTCAGTGTGGATGGTGGACTATGTAGAGTTATGAATGATGATGAGAGATATGATTAAAAAAATGGTGGTTGGTCACAAAGAGGCCCATGTATATATGTTGGAAGGAAGTATTGATGACAAGAGCCCAACCCAATAGACAAACCAAAAACTGTCACAAGGCCAACCCATTGGAAGCAACTCAACCCCAAAACCTAGCAATGGCACTGGTAGAAGCCCAAACACAAAAAGTCCACTGATTTCAAAGACCAAAAAAAAAAAGCTTTAATGCCCACTGTTACTAGCCCTATAATTAGCAACAACCCAGACATAGAATCACAGAGTAGAAACCAACATTCCATTATCCAAAGTCCTTTGTATATCATCCAACCTTCACCTATGATTACCCAAACTTCACTACCCACAACCCAACATTCAACTATTGAGTATGATTGGGAAGATCCAAGACCTGATTCCCCTATACTATGGCATGTACTAGTCAGAGATAAGCTATTAAGTGGCAGCTCTTCTGATGAAAACTATGAACCTGCTGAGGATGAGTTTGACCAAAATCAAATAGGGGAAGAATCTATTTGCAAAAGGAAAGATAATACCTTAACTTTCTAGACTTTACTTTTTGGACAACGATACATATTTTTTGTGGTTGTGAATTAATATTGAATATTTGATACAACATGACAATAATTACATTTTATTTGTTTCCCATGAAGGTAAAATAAAGGTCATAGTTCTTGTCGAGGAAAATGTTGGCAAATATGAACATGAGATCAATTGGGGCCTTACATGATGTATGTATAATGTATAGCTCAATCAAATCAGAGTGCACGAGCTAGACACACACCAAGAGACTTCCACGGGCTGATTTGGTTATAAGAACATTGATTTTATGATTAAAATAAACATTAAAGAAAGAAAAACAAGGAAGAAAAGATAAAAGCTTATATATTCTAGCTAATATAGAAACACTACAGCAAGAACACACAAGGGCTAGACTTAATTCACTCATATAGATACAGAAACACCACTAAAAGAATGAAATCAAGCTCCACTTTCACGACTTGATCTGCCACAATCAAGATACAGGAGTGGAAGATTGAGAGTTATTAGATACTCACAAACAAGAGAAGCAACAAAGATCTCGTTTCTCATTCATAAACTCATATAGTGAGCTAAGTGACACAAAGCTTGAATGTATACAACAACTAAGTAGCCACACACCTAGCTAAACTAAGCTATTAAAATTTCCTAATGATGAAGAAACCTCTAAGCATGCTTAACTATTCTGAATAACATTAAAATGAGCTGGTTAGGCTATTATTTATACAAAGATATATTGTTTAGCATAAAAAAGAGCCACATAACATAAACTTGTTGGCTGGATACTTTTCATTGGTCCAACACATGTAGTTTAGTGAAGCTTTAGGCATAAACTCCACCTCCTTTGAATAATTGCCCTTCCTTTCCTTCCCAAGTCGCATCATCACCTCTAATATCATAATGTTGGGCTGGAAATTTGAAAATGTGGAGAAAAGACCGATATCCCTTTTTAATTGCAAAATACCAAAGCTGGACAATGTTGAATTTCGCTGACATACCCGGAGTGTTTGTGCTATAGGAAATGTACCTCTAAGACAATCTTGTGCACTCTTTGGACAGTCTTGGTGGACTCATTAAGGGCTTCAATGGCTTTTGAATCAACCATTTTGGACACCAAATGAGCATGCACAAAGCAAAACAAAATCATCGTGTCAGACTTGATTTTCTGGAATAGTAGGCTGTAATAATGTAGGCTGAATATACATAAAATGACCTTCAAGTTGAGCTTATTGGAAAGTTATTCAATGCCCTTCAAAATTCCTTTAGGGCTCTTGCTCAAGAGATGCCTCAACTTAGAGATATTGATGCAAACATATGGGATACCGAGTTGGAGATTTGATACCCTAACTGTTTGGAATTTGGTTGTGTTCTTGGACAACCATCATTAGGAATGAAAAATGGTGGAGGGTTGGCTAGATCTCCATCCTTACATATAGTGATGACACATATAGTGATGACACTGATGTGGATGATATTGAGACAAGTGATGAGGATTGGGGGTTGGCTTACACAAACGTGCAGTACTTAAGGAAAATAGAAAACAAAGTAGCCGTTAGAAGAGAAGATTATGGGTAGAATGTGATTGTAACACAAGCCATTGGGCTGAATATGCATGCGAAAAGTGCTACTCAGAGAGTCAGAATGTCAATACAATTAGAAGCTCAACCCTTAGTGGAATGCAGTTGCTTGAAAGTGAGTACGAAGATTCGGATGAAGAGATAGACACACCTGTCTCCCGTGATGATAAAGACATGACTATGGGGAAGAGGAGAAAAAAACCACCAAAGATTGTGAATCAATCAACAACTTTGAAATGCCTTGTGTTTCAAAATAAGGCCTATGCTTTCCCTTTTTTAATACAAAAAAAGAAACAAGTATTATTTGATCTATCATAATAGTAGTAGTAATGATCATTTAAAAGAGATATGAATAAGGAAAGCTTGGTTAAATCTTTATGTGCTAACCATGCAAAGATAATCATAATCAATTATGATTATGATGGCCTTAGTTAAACAGTAGAATTAAATTTGATAACGATAATTGTCAATGAAATAAGCTTCACATTGTATTTCTCATATAATTAGATAGTTATTCCAATTACCGTGGACGTCGATTAAGGCTACAATATTCTTTTACATTTTTTTTGTTTTTTGTTTTGTTTGAATTGAAGACCACCGTATCTGCCAACATGGTGCAATTTATTACATACTCTTAGAGCATGTGCTCCAAACTTATATGTTGTTCACTCTCGATAGCATAATTGTTCATTTATACCTACGTGTTATTCACGGTCAACAACATAATTGTTCATCCATATTTACCTGGAACATGTGCTCTGGTTGCATCTCATATGTATTGGCCAACATGGTGCCTGGAGTTTGTGCTCGAGGTGTACATAGTATGTATTGCAACCCAAGGCCCAAATCCACCGTTGGATCCAAAAAAACCTAACGATCAAGCGGATGGTGATTAAGATATAGAATAAAATACAGTCAATTTGATTTGATGTTCATAGTATGTAGTGTTCATCTTCGTGCTAGTGCTTTTTTGATTTGATGTTCTTTTTGCTTGATTTTTGGAGATTCAATTTGAATCGTGAAATTCCAATTATCGTCATTTTTACTTTTAATTATGGTCTACAGTTGGAAATTTGTGCTTGTTTACTGCTTGTATTGAATTGATGGATTTGATTGTGCTATGTTTTTTGATGCCTGCTTCATCCAACTAATCCACGTTTACTAGTTTAATTTGCAACTCTCTTGATCTAATGTTGTGGCATGCAGACTTTTCATTTTTAAGTTCTCTTTTTTAATGTCTGCATATTATAAAATATGAGCCAGTAGAAGTGAGATATAATATTTGAATGGTGCTAATTAGAGGTGGTGGTGGTGGGAGTTACGAACGGTTTGTCGATTGCTATTGATACTAGTAACAAATAATTAGTGGTGGTTAGAAAATAATTATTGTCATTGAAATTACTTACTTGGAATGGTAGGTGATTGTGGTTCTGTAGTGAAGGATGCCATCACTAGGCTTATGATGAGACGATGATATAAGGTGTGCGATCAGCATTGCCGTAAAAGGACAAAAAGTGTGGACTAAAGTTGGTTGAATGACTTGGAAGTTGATCTAATTCTAATTCTAATGAAAGGCTTGTTATGCTTATAGTGGTATATTGTTTGATATGATTGGATACAAAAGTGCATGGTTTTTATATAGGAAATTCAGTACATCTTTTTTGATAGGATAGGAAATTCAGTACATTCTAGATATGTTTCATAATTGTCTTGAAATTTGAGGAATTAGGAGGTATAATAAATTTATAAGGCAAATCAAAAAAGATTTTGAACTATTAAATCATTAGATGCAATGCATGAGGTGAAAACGGAGAAGTATTTCTAAAATACTGTTTGGTATTTTAAGGTAGATAGCGAGCAAGGTGGGAAAAATAATTACGAAGTCTACATGAAACAAGGAATGTCCAAAGGATTTTGCTTGGTTGATACATTCTTTCTGCATAAAAGTGAGTCTCTATGATTTATCTTAGTCCCAAGGATCATGAGCTAAGCATGCATGGAAACTTGAATCATTCAAAATGGATGCCAAATCAGCTCAAAATCAACAATTAAACACTTAGTGAATCAAGTGAATGTATCTAACTCAAACTTACCCATCTGATTCAGCATAAAATGAGCAACAAAAATCACCCAAGAACCCAGCAAAAACACACGAACACAACCCTTGAACAATAGCTTCAAATTTAGGACAAAACTAAGAACAATAGGAAGGGTTTCAAAATGCACATAATATCATTAATATTCATCATATTCAGCTTAGTATTCATTCCCTTTAGCCTTAATATTTATAGGGGAAATAGGCTTGAAGGGGTAGGGTAAAAACCCTGGGAAATCAAGGGCTGAGATAAGCCTATAGCCTAATAGTTTCCTAGCAGTTAGAGTTGGGCATTGGGCCGGGGGCCCTATGGGCTCTAAGTGTAGAGACCGGATTTCAAGGGTCGAAGCCCGTTCAGAAACAAAAGGGGGTCGGGCCTTTCATGGATCTGCAAAATTAGGGCCAATATAGGGTTGCTCGCGGGTCAATTTCGGGCCAGTGCAAATGACCTGAAAGGCTGAAACCCCGTCGACCCTTGGAACACGTCACCAGTCAACCCTCCCTTCTCAGATTTCATCAGAGTTTTCACCAGGGCCAGAGCAAATCGCCAGCCGCCAGCCGCCGCCGCACGCCGACTAGTCCACTTGCCGGAGAAACCCTAGACTCACCTCCATCTCCGACGCATATGCTGGGGAATTGTCCTTTGGATCTTCATTCATACACCTCTCTCTCTCTCGTGTCTATACAAATCGAGAAGATGTTGATTGTCCTCTGAATTAATTAAACACATGTTCTGCACTTGGATTCATTGATCTTTCATCGCCTTCAAATTCATCAGATCAATTCTTCGTTTCGATTAAGGTCAATCTCTATCATCTTTCTCTGTGTATGTGGGTTTCTGTTCACTACGAAGAGTAAGGAATTTGTAGGGTTTTAATTAGTGAATTTCAGATGTGTTTCTCGATTGTTATTGTATGAATTGTTGACTTGTTGTGTTTCGATTTGATTTTGTTTGAATAATGTTCGTCAAATCGTCAATGATTACTTGTTGGTTCATCTGATTGTTCCATGCTTTGACTTCGATCTGAAATGATTTTGATGTTTATTAGGGTTTTTTGGGTATTGAATTGAAAGCTATTTGCGCAGATCAAGGCTGAATTTATGTGAAAAGGCGTATCTTTGATCGATCGGGTTCAATTCGCCGTCATCTTAGTTTTGATCTTGTCCCGAACTTTTCATTGTTTTAGCAGCAACATCAGGAGCATGATTTGCAATTCTGAGATTGTCAGCAACTCAGCATCATGATGATCATGAGCAGCAGCAAATGGGCGGGTCAGGGTCAGTTGACCCATGACCCGACCCTATGTGTTAGAGCAGCCAGCTGACCCTGACTCATCATGGCAATGGGTCGGCCCTGACCCGGCCCAACCCAGCCCATTGCCCAGCTCTACTAGCAGCTAAATAAATTTAATACATCCCTAAAATACTTAAGAAATGAGCTACATTTCGCCCGTAAGGCAGCCACCATGTTGGATTGTGGGTTAGTACAAAAGGACAACACTAGACAAAGCTGTACTATTTTCAGAAGGCTCTGGTTTGGAAGGTTCATTTGCATTTTGTAATTTTTTTTTTTTTTTTGGGGGGGGGGGGGGGTGGGGGCGGTTAGGCTTAACGCTGTTACCAAATATGTTTGTCATTTTGTATGTTCATTTGCATTTTCTAATAGCTGGTTGTGTATATTACTTGTAGGTTTCAATTATATATGGGATTTTGTGTGTGTTTTTCCTTTCCTTTGTTTTTGTGTCTGTGTGTGTTGGGGGGGGGGGGGGTGGTAAGAGGGGAATGTGAACTTCTTCATAGGCATATGTGCGTAGAGTGGCTTTTAAGATTCCCTTTAGCAATTTTATGTCTTGATTTATGTTTAAAGCTATCCTTCCCATTAAAGCCATTTTGTTAGAGAGCTTGATCAAATATCTTCTTATTGTATTACATGATTGACTCTTTTGTTACTTTTCTTCCCAGTTTCATGCAAATTAAGCAAAATTCATAAATTAAAAGATAGGATGGACTTCAGTTTTAGCTTTCGTGGATGCTTTTTGATCGTCCTTTCTTCTATTCATGAATACAACTATATATAGTTTTTTTTTTCTCTTCTTCTCACCCCACAAAGAAAGGTGAACTTCAATTTCAGTTCTCTTGGTTATAGGCCCTCCTGCTTTGGTGGTTTTCAGGTTTTTAGTGAAAGTGTGAAACAAACACCATTCAAAGGATGACCGCGAATGAACATGATCAAGATGTCATGCAATGGGGTTTACAGGTTCTTGATTTTTTCAATTCCCATTATGGACCCTATTGTAGTCAGGAAGATGCAAGCATCTATCGTGGAAATTGCATGACAGACTATAGCTGTAATACAGAGTGTGATTCTGCGTGCAACTATGCTGAAGATAATGCCATAATTCAGCATAATCTTCAAGAGGAATTTTCACAATTAGAAGTTGATAATGCAGCTGAACCTTCCCAGCCAGATGCAGAGGAGTTCCATTCATCCATTGTTGCATCTGACTGGCTTGTACCATCTGCAGTGAATTACTTCCCTGGTACCATCTGACTGTTTGATCTAGTATATATGTCATTTGCCTGCTTTTTCATGTCTATATTTTTGAACTACAGCTCAAGAGGATGTGCTAGAGGAGGCAAATGATATAGGGTACACAAGTTCATGTTCTAGCCCTGGAGACAGATCATATGATGGTGAAGATTATTCTTACTCTCTGGAATTGACTGATGACCCTGCACTTGATGGAGAACTGGGTAGGAGATTGAACCAAATGGTCCCTGTGCCGGTACGGGAAATCCTTGAATGGTTATTTTATATCTTTTCTTGTACTCTGAATTGCTAAATTTGTTCATTATTTTTTCTTTTTTCCATGTACTGTCAACTAGTATATTTATTCTTTTGCAAAAAAATATTATTTAACTCAGGTTGGATTCATTAGTATGAGAATTCAGCACTATCATTTTCAGAAATATCGAGGGTGGCAAGGGAAGCAGACCTCTTGATAGAGAATGGGAAATAAATAAAAGCTAAAGATAAGAATTCAACATCCCCGTGTTGAATTCAAGAGAAGAGTTCAGCATCCCCGCGTTGGATTCTGGAAAAGATTAGCATCCCCGTGCATAATCAACAAGAATTCATATATTCAATATTCAATATCAATGTAATGTCTAGCAAAGCCCTTATTTATAGGTATATAACCTGCCTAATACTAAACCTAACAGAAATAGGAAATTAGAATAATAATCCTAAACAACTTAGGAAACTATAATATTCCTTATGAGAATAGGAAACTATATAATAAAACCATAAATCTACTAAATATTATAATTCCTAAATATATTAATATGTATTTCTATCATTCTCCCCGGCTTGAAAGTAACGTTCCTCCGGAGCGTTTGCATGAAGGTATGCAGCAAGAAAATCAATGCTACAGATTTCCCAGTTGCAAAACACACGGCCTCTGGTTTTGTAGAAGGGTAGGGAAATAAAAATCCAACCAAGGAACAACATATGCACTTCAACACGCATAAGAAAATAGTGCACGCCTTTGAGCTTCTCCAGAAAAAGTAGCAATTCGAGGAGGGGATGATGCTTGTTTCTAGTGAAAAATTCATTGTACAAATAAATCCACATAGCTAAATTTCTGTCGTGGCATCTCCACATGTTTACCCGGATGCTAAAATAGAAAATTTTGAGCAGTCAAGATATTGTAGTCATGTGTAGTGTCTGAGTACTCGTCTTCAAGAACTGCTTCAACATCTTCAGCATCAACAACAAAGGGCATAATAGGAGGCAAACTAGGTACCATAACCTCTGAAGTTGTAGAACCACCTAGGGCACAAACCGAAAACATAGGAGGCTCAAAAGTATCTTCAGATAGTGTCAAATCCTCAACATTTGACATAGGATGAATAGATAAATTAGGAGGTAAATCAAGTAAGTCCCCGTTGGAATAGATTTGTTCACCCTTAGTGTGAGTTGAAGATTGAACACAACTTATGAGAGATGGAGGACTCACTTCCTTTCCTTCTTCGTTACTAGAACTTTCATGACTCTTGAATTGACTCATGATCCCTTGAATCTCTTCCTTAAGTGACTCCTGAAGATCATCTAGCCTAGAGGTAATTATTTCGCCAAGTTCGAAGAAATCTTCCTCAATTTCTTTCTTCAAAGTTCTCATCTTTTCACCTATTCTTTTATCATAGTCTTCAAGGTTTGCCTCACTTCCCATGGTTTTTTCTAAAGAGTAAAGACAACCATGTTTTGGGAAACATCATGGTGCCACCAGCACCACAGCCCTAACAGTAGCAGAACACAGCACTGTAACACAACACTGAACAGAAGTAGAACAATGACACAACAACATTTGTAGCAGCAAGCGGCTGGGGTTTTCTGGGCAACTTTTTTTTTTTTTTTTCCAAGATTGGATGGCAGTGGGAAAAGGGAAAGAAAAAAAAATTTAGGTGAAGGCTCAGAATCGAGAACTTGGGTATCTGATAGAGAACGAGCTCTGATACCAATTTGATAGAGAACGAGAGCTCTGATACCAATTTGATAGAGAACGGGTAATAAATAAAAGCTAAAGATAAGAATTCAACATCCCCGTGATGAATTCAAGAGAAGAATTTAGCATACCCGTGCTGGATTCAGGAAAAGATTAGCATCCTTGTGCATAATCAGCAATAATTCATATGTTCAATATTCAATATCAATGTAATGTCTCTCATAAAGGCTAGCAAAGCCCTTATTTATAGGTATATAACCTGCCTAATGCTAAACCCTACGTTACCTGGACTCGGCAATTAGGGCTGCCGTACCACGGTCGACATGACACGACACGGATCCGGACACGGGATCCATGGCGGACCCTGGACGGAATGGCTGGACACGGCCAAAGAACGAAACCCTAATCCTGGCAAACCCTAGATCGAACAATTGGACGACCAATTGGTCGGTATTCGGGGTGGTAGCTGGGGGCTTTTGGTCGACTGGACTGTGCGACCCCACCGGTGGGTTTTCTCCGGTCAGCAGTCGCCGGTATCGGTCACCGGAAGTGCATCTTCTATTCTTCTTGGTTTTCCAGACATATTTCTCTCACTGAAGTGAGGAGAGAGAAGGGGGTGGGGGCTGGGGGGAGGGGAGGCGTCAGGCTTGAACATCTTTTGACAGAGGAGAGAGAAGGGAGTTGGGGGAGGGAGGCTTGAAGAGTGACGTTGGACTAGGGTTTGCTTTTGAATTGTTTCCTTTTTTTTCTATTTTGATTATTTTAAAATTAAAGTAGTAGTAATTGTTTAGGCTTTTTAAATTATGGGATGAATATATTCTATACATGGGTCAAATCAATTTAAATTAAAGTATCCCTAGATTTACAAATTTTAAGAATGTCTCTAAAAAGAATAATATTTCACTTTTAATATAATTAAATATATCATGCTACCTAGGGGTTATGTTTCCTCTGCCGTGACGGACCCTTGGATACCGTGTCCCCAAGTCCGTAATTTTTGGAGATGCCATGTCGGACCCTTGGATCTGTGTCCGTGTCGGACACCGGTGTCCCGAGTCCAGGTAACATAGGCTAAACCTAATAGAAATAGGAAACTAGAATAATAATCCTAAACAACTTAGGAAACTATAATATTCCTAATAAGAATAGGAAACTATATAATAAAACCATAAATCTACTAAATATTATAATTCCTAAATATATTAATACGTATTTCTATCATTTTTGATAAAGAACGAGCTCTGATACCAATTTGATAGAGAATGGGAAATAAATAAAAGCTAAAGATAAGAATTCAACATCCCCGTGTTGAATTCAAGAGAAGAATTGAGCATCCCCGCGCTGGATTCTGGAAAAGATTAGCATCCCCATGCATAATCAGCAAGAATTCATATATTCAATATTCAATATCAATGTAATGTCTCTCATAAAGGCTGCGAAAGACCTTATTTATAGGTAGATAACCTGCCTAATACTAAACCTAATAAAAATAGGAAACTAGAATAATTGTTGAAATTTTTGAGAGGAGCGTAGCAGAAGTGTAGTGGGCCAAATTTGGAAATAAAACTTGGCATTTGGATTTGGAAGTGGAGAATTTTACAAGGGGGGGATTGGATACATGGTGGTGGTGGGAGGAACTCATTATTGGAGCTTACTAATTCCACACCTTGAGAACATGTCCCTAATGCTATTTATATGTGTAGTAAGGAGGTACTAGAATCTTTAACCTCCTTACTAATTTGTCATTATCTATATTCTAGGTTTTTCTTACATTATCTCTTAATATATCTAGAATATTCCATGATATTTTTTCACATAATATCTTAGATTTTCTTATAGATCTTTCTAGTAATTCTTTTCATGATTTTTCTAGATTGATATTTCCAACACTCCCCCTTAATCTAGAAAAATCTTATTCATATCTATTCTAGAATATGATGTCAGCTCCTTGTCATTTTGATATCCTTGATCTCTTGATAATGATGTGCATCATTTTGCTGCTTGCATTTTTCCTCGGAACTCCACTTCTACCTTTTGGTTGTATGTGCTTTAAAATTTGCCGATTGTATCTCAACGATGTATGGCTTGGCGGCTTATGGCACTAAGCTTCTTGCAATAGTCTTGTTCCAGGTTGCCTCATTGCTTGAAATTTCTTCTTCATGATCCTCCTCCATTGCTTCTTGTGTCTAACATCTTGCCTTGAACTCTCCACTGTTTGAATTCATTCACTCTTCCCAAATATTTGACCGTATGCGTCTTGGATTTCATTGATTTGTTGTGTTTGGGATACTTTGTCCCAATTGGGGGAACTTGTCCATCTGTTGGCATCCTCCCTATATCATGAATTGGGTTGGCTGTTTTAATTGGCCACCCATTCATTGTTGATTAGGTTAGACTTTTAGCTAACCTTGCTTGGTTAAGAAAGGTGTTCATGCTTTTCAGCAATGAACAATTTTTTTTGGTTGGCATCTTAGCCATGTTTGGTAGAATATGTGGGAAGAGTTGTTGATCAATGCACTTGGTTTGGAATGTGGAGAAAGATGTTGAAACAATGAAAAATGTTTTTGGGAAGCATAGAAAAACTTTTCTTATCACAGTATGAGTAGAGATGGAGGAGAAAGGATTAATCTGAGCTCTGATACCATGTTGAAATTTTTGAGAGGAGCGTAGCATAAGTGTAGTGGGCCAAATTTGGAAATAAAACTTGGCATTTGGATTTGGAAGTGGAGAATGTTACAAGGGGGAATTGGATACATGGTGGTGGTGGGAGGAACTCCTTATTGGAGCTTACTAATTCCACACCTTAAGAACATGTCCCTAATGCCTATTTATATGTGTAGTAAGAAGGTGCTAGAATCTTTAACCTCCTTACTAATTTGTCTTTATCTATATTCTAGGTTTTTCTTACATTATCTCTTAATATATCTAGAACATTCCATGATATTTTTTCGCATAATATCCTAGATTTTCTTGTAGATCTTTCTAGTAATTCTTTTCATGAATTTTCTAGATTAATATTTCCAACAATAATAATCCGAAACAACTTAGGAAATGAGAATAGGAAACTATATAATAAAAAACCATAAATCTACTAAATATTATAATTCCTAGATATATTAATCTGTATTCTATCACCTTTGTTCGGCTACAACTCTTTAAGACTTTGTTACATGTGATGTTTTCTGTTCCTGTTCCTTTTTGTGTGTCTACTGTCCACTGAAGAATTCTCAACAATCAAGCGGCGGTGCAGCCCTTGGTTGGACTAGCTGAGATGCTATTTTGAAAAAAAAAAGTTTCTGTATAGCGTTTAACAGTTATTTGTTGACAAGTGACATTTTAGTTTAGGGTTTAGGGTTTAGGGCTGAACTCATTGAATTTGTATCTACATTTTCATTTGTAAAGATATCGATGAGTAAATGGAATTTTAGATGTGATTTTGGTCATTGTATACTTCAAGTACATAACAATGTCACCGTCACATGCATTTGCTTGCATCATGTTCTATTTAAGATTTTCTATGGAAAGCAGTTATTGAAAATATATCATCTGCCTATCCAGCATGTTCCTAAAATTAATGGGGAAATACCTACAACGGATGAAGCAACTACAGATCATCAAAGATTGTTGGATAGGTATTTCCTCTTCTTCTAACAATTTGTTACTTCTTTGTCTCCATCAAATCCAGATGCTGTAAAATCAATTTCTTCAAGAGGTTTTTGCCATGGTCAACTATTTTTAATTATC
Organism: Portulaca oleracea; assembly: GCA_029582165.1. NCBI lineage: Eukaryota > Viridiplantae > Streptophyta > Magnoliopsida > Caryophyllales > Portulacaceae > Portulaca > Portulaca oleracea. Next base: position 40,658,296 of record CM055870.1, read on the forward strand.
TTTGCTAGGTTAACTACTATTGTGGCCCATGTCTTTTAATCTACTGCATGGTTTCCTTTCCTATTTGAACCCTTTTATCTATTGTTCAACTATGTCAAATAATGAATGTTTGAAGTGATTGCATATTGTGAACTTGTCATAATAGTGGTCAAAAAGCATGAAGGATTAGAAAGTGAGGCGGAATCAATGAAAGTATAGTATAAAAACTTCATGTATGCTTCCAGGATGCCATAAACCAAATGTGTTCTTGTGCCTGTTTGGTTAATTTCATGTCCCCCCCCCCCCCCTTAAAGATTTCACTGATCATAGGATTGGATACTTGTGGATGATTAATTTTCATGTAACAGTCTACACTCTAGATGTTTTCTATTTCGATGGTACTTTAGTCTTATATCGTAGAATTGCTTGTCAATCACTAAGAAAGCAATATCTTCGTTGTATCAGAATATTTTGCGACCAACGTAAAGATTCATTCCTGCATGTTTCTCAGTACTTGGAAATTGATTGCAACATGTGTAAGGACTAGGAGTGTTCCATTTACTGGGTGCACTCAATCATTGGTGCAAAGGGCAGTTTCCTCACTCATTCTTGGTTCTCTGATTTATCTGCTGTTGTAGTGTCACAAGCAGTTATCTTGATCTTTGATTCATTAAATATGAGCATGTCATCTCAACTTTTCTCTATAGGCACTGTCAGCACCATGCATTACTTCTGCAAAGGTGCTACCAATAGTTTGTTTCTACTATCCTTCATGTTTTGTGCCAATCATCACCTACACTCCCTCCTCTGCTATCCCCCATTTTACTTGTTGCCCATGGGGAGAATGATGTGCCTGATTGGGAAATTCAAAAGGGAGACATTTAAATAATTATTTTATTAGATTCATCTCTAATAAGTATATTTTCTCTATGCAAGCAGTACTTCCTTTGTATTCATGACATGGAGTTCCCTTCTTATCTGGCACTAGTTTTTATAGCCCAAGATAAGTTGATTCAGTTGTATGCTATGTTGCTTTGGGAATTTGGAAATAAATTGTCTTTAGTTCATATTGTTTTCCTTTATTCATCTTGTTGATACGCTGTTCCATTATAATTACACCATTAAAATATATCCTCTTTATTACAAGTTGCTCAACCGGAGAGGTTTGCTCTAGTTGTGGTAGAATGCTTTTTCTAGAGGAGTATAGTCTGTCTTGTAGCCTATACTTGCTCTTCTTTTAAATGTTTTCCTTCCAATTTTCTTGCCCTAATTGGGCTCGCTGATGTCACTCTTTTTCTTAGATTGCGGCTGTACAACTTGGCTGAGCGCAAGGTCCAAGGGGATGGCAATTGTCAGGTTATTTGCTCTACCTGGCTCTTTTCAGTTTAATGTTTAGGCTCTATAGTATGTTTAAGTTTTCAGAGTGTGACTTCTAATTCTGGTTCAACTTCCATATGTAGTTCGGTAAAGCGGAGGGTAATACCTTCTCTGCAACGTGCTTGCTTGTCTTGGATTTATTTTTTTTCTCTTGTTCTGTTCAATGCCCTCTATTGTCTGAGTCTACTATGCATAACTCTTTGTAAGTGGTGGCAGGTACTTTTTTAGTAAAATACAACGTTGTTTTCATCATTTTGGTAATTAAGTGTGCCGTGTCTTGGAGCATGGAGTGTGAGCTCCTAACTCTTCATTCTAACTGATTCCCTGTTTTCCTCAGTTTCGTGCTTTGTCGGATCAGTTTTACCGCTCTCCTGAGCATCATAAGTTTGTGAGGCAGCAGGTCATCCATCAGGTTTGTTTCGAGATAGACTAAAACATGAATTGCTTCTTGCACGTTTCTTTAGGTGGCTTTATTTTATATATATATATATATATATATATATATATATATATATATGCTGACACATGTGTTCTCTTTTGCTTCACTATGAATATTTTCAGCTTAAGTCTCACCCAGAGTCCTATGAGGGATATGTGCCAATGGAGTATGGTGAATACTTACAGAAAATGTCCCGGTAGTTCTCATCTCTTCTTTAGTTTTGCTTTGTAGATTTCTGGAGGTTTTTGAAGTATTCGTTAGTCCTTTATACAATTTACATTGGGGTACGTTGCAATATATTGATTAATTAGTTTTCCATCTTTAGGGATTGTTATTCTTCCTAGGGTGTAATTATTTAGATTACTCTTTCATTAGATAGGTTTCGCATGGAAGGACTCTTGAACTTATCCTTTGTTCAAAATATGTAGAAATTTTGGACGACAATAATATGAACCTTGGGGACACATGCCGATAATAATATAATAAATTTTCTTAGACACTGGTAGTACCAAGTACGGACCTATTTTCCCTTAACAGTAGGCCATTGAGTTCATAGGTGTTTAACTCGAAAAAAGATGACACATTGCCCAATTGTGTAAGCCGGAGGTTGGAGCAAGTGGAAAAAATGTATACTGCCACATTTTTTGTCGACTAAGCAACGTTGACCAATTTAGCTAAAGAATAATATAAAAATAGAACTTTAATTGTTTTTTAGCTAAGTTGGTCAGTAATGTCGCCTTATTGGTAAAAAATATGGCAGTTAATTTTTTTCCCACATGCTTTGACATTCAACTCACACAATTAAGTGACACATCATCTTTTTGTCAAGTCAAACACCTGCTAACTTAGTGGCGTAATGTGACTGGAAAATAGGGTCGTAGCTGATACTGCTAGTGCCCAACAAAATTGTTTGTATTATTATCACAGCCAAAACCCCTAATGTTTGCATTATTATTGTCCAAATATCCCAATAAATATTTGAAGGACACCACAGAGATGTCACCCTTATACTAAAGGAGGCTTAAGCGAACAAAAAAAAAAGCATCAATCCCTTGAGCTGCAATAGTCTTATCCACAAAATCCAAAATGGTCATCTCTTTACCATGAGGAAAACTTTGACACCAACTACATAAAGCTTTGGGAAAATAAAGTTTAATATTATGTAGTGTTCTACCCTTGTCCAACTCTTGAACTTATATTTTATCTTGATGATTACCTATATACTTCTACTTCAATAAGTTTAGGTTCTTCAGGTTTTTGGTATCAAAATAAATATATGATCTTCCATCTAGGTATGTTATTAGTATAATCTTCTTAACTTTCCTTTTAAAGGGACATTTTAAGGGTGTTTGACCCAACAATTTTTTGGTGAAAAAAGAGCTTTTTGGGGGCATTAGCTGTTTTGACCAAGTCAAAATAGCTAATGGGGTGTTCGGTAAACAACTTTTTGAATTAGTTGTTTTGCCCCTAAAAACTCTTTTCCAAAAATTTATTTGGATGAGTTTTTTGGATTAACTTTTAGTTGTTTGACATTAAAATTACACTATTGCACTCATATTTTCACCAAATTACATCATATTTTCTAGGACATTTGTCAACATGCGCTTGCATTAAGGGCTTAGAGCTTGTCATATAATCATCTTACATTATAATGATTTTGGTAATATTTTCTTAAGGTGATTAATAATTCTTTTTGCGTATGTAGTGAACTTAATATTTTTCACTTCTTTGGATAAAAGTCATGTTTTGATGGTATTTAAGGGCTTAGAGCTTGTCTTCTAGGACATTTGTCAACATGCGCTTGCACCAACCTGCGTTCTCCTGCACCTACTCACACCTACCCGCACTTAGTCTAAAAATTAATATGTTAGTAAATAATAAATATTAACATTTAAATTTTATAAATTTTATCTGAATACTTTATCAAGTTAAAATATCCTTGTAAAGTTTTAAATTAAAGAAAATTAATATATTAACATGCATCCATGAGAACTATTGAGAAGTCTACGCTCGAGATGTGAAAGTTATCCAACATAGCTTAATTAACCCATATTCAATTTCCCAAGTTTCTATTTCATATTGAATTGCAAGTGAATTTCTAATATTTAAGATCCACTTTATATGATTAGGAAAATATTATTTAGCTGATTCTGCATATCCAAACACTCTTATATATTTAGCTTCATATACGGATAGAGGAGTCTGCTTCCATGTTCAATATTTCAAAAAGAGTGGACTAACTCGTGATAAAGAGATCCTCAATTTTTATCATTCTTCACTTAATATGACAATTGATAAGATATTTGAAGTGTTAAAAAGCGCTTGGAAAGTATTGATAAACGTAATCTCTCAAGTGCCTTAGCAACGATCAATCCCATATAATTATAACAAGTTGTACATTACACTATTTCAACTAGTGTATATAGTCCTCGGGTCAAGGAGTCATGGCAAAGGAATTGGGTAGCAGTCTTTTATCCTTCCAGTTCTTTTCGGCCGCAAATAGGGATAAGGTATTGGAGAAGGGCCTTGGACGTTTGGCAATGCTATGTTGCTGCTAAAACAATAGTATGGGAATGAGCAACCATTGGAGATCAAACTTGATACGACAAGATTTTGGGCAAAGTGAATGGAGTTGCCGATGAGGAAAAATATGCAAGCTATTGCGGAGTTTTGGGCAATACTTTCGGTATGTATCTTGATGTTGATGGGGACGATGTTCTAAGACATTTAAAATACTTGCAAATCAGGATAGGCTTAGATATTATAAACCGATTCGGAGGTTGAGAATAAAGATAAATGGCATTCCTAAATGGATATGTTTGAAGTACGCAACAATCCAAGACTACTGCTGATTATATGGCACGTTTTTAAACCTTGTGGCAGATATCAAGTGAGGGAGAGGGTTGGAGACATGCTATATGGGCTAAAGTTAAAGGGATCCTAATCCAGAAAAAGATGACAAGAGAGGGAGATGAAGAGCGGTTTGAGAGGAGAAGGCTTTCGAAGATGTGGGGTGTGGGTGGTGCAGTGAGGATAAAATTTGCATAGTCAAAACATGAATGGGAGAACCAATTGTACGAGAACACGTCCAATAGCCGGAAGGGGAGTGACGTAGATGATGCGCTGCTAGATAACTTTAATAAGTGGAAAGGGGAAGACTTAGAAAGGATACATGAGGAGAGAGGAAGATTAGGCTGGTGGTGGGTGCAACCGATGATGATTCAGAGGTGGAGACAGGTAACGCCTAGTCTCACCTAGACCAATGAAAATTCTATGCTGGAACTGTAGGGGAGGTGGCAAACACCTTACAGTTCACTTGCTCCAACATTGGAGCAAAATTTTTTACCCGGACATTATCTTTCTCTTTGAGACTGTCAAATGTGGCTCGAATGTTGAAGCTTAAAGGGAGCTCGATTGCAGACATGCTTTAGGACTTGTACTGATGGCTATGGGCATCCAAACCAGTTAACTGCATTTTTTGTTAACCGCATTTCACCGTTTACGGATTTCGTAACCTAAACCAAAATTACATTTGGAAACTTAACAGAACCAAACCAGAATCGCTGGTTAACTGTTTGGGCTCGGTTTATGGCTAACCGCCAGTTCTTGGAAATTTAAAGTAAAATTGGTGGCATTGCAATACTAAGTCCAACAATATGTCAATTTACCGCTTAGGATTTTTTCTTTTCGATTAATCAAAACTAGTTGGCCACGATTAACCATTTTTCAAAAAAGGCAAAACCGAAATTGTAACCCATTAAATTTGTTTTATTAATTGAAATCGCAAATTTCAAAAACCCATGGTTTTGTTTTCGGTTTAGTTTTTTCTTGGACACCCTAGTGATGAAAGGTTGGAGGGGGTTGATGCTTTTTTGAAGAGATGAGTTCGATCTTGCCTTTATTGATCTCTCTCGGGCTACATTGTACTGGACGTGAAGAAGTGGAATAAGGAGGTTATGCAACTCATGGGAATATATGAGTGGCCAGAGACCCAACAAAAATGGAAGACTTAGGGAACTTTTAAGGGATAAGGCGAGGGAGGTTAATATCTTGACGGTAGTAGGAGGGATTTAATTACAATACTTACTCGTTGTGAAAAGGAAGATGGGGTTGATAGAGAATGGAGGCTCATGGTTTCAGGAGGCTCTTGAGGTCCGTGATATGCGAGACTTAGGGGGGAAAAATACAAGAACCAATATTTGCTTTATTGCAAATAGTAGATGGTACGGGTAGTGAGTTCATGTTAGGGTGGAGACACTCACAAAATGCACTTCAAATCATTTACCAATATTTATGGACTCAAACTCGATTAGAGAGTCTAGTTGGAGACCAAAGAAGATGTTAAGATTCGAAAAATTGTGGGCAGATGACGAAGATTGTGAAGCGGTGGTTGCTAGTTCGTGGGCCAATGCTCCTCAAAATATTTGGAAAAGATCCGATGCTATTCAAATGTGCTATAGGGGTAGAGCTAAAGTAGATTCAGGGTTATGGTTCAGAAGCTGAGGGAAGTGGAGAAAGAGCTAGGGGACACTCTCAACAAGCCAATGATCCAAGAGGCACCTACTAAAGAAATGGAGCTTGAGGCAGAGATGGAAGAGTTGTTGGGCCAAAGGGAAAGGCTTTGGTTGATGAGGCCTAGAGTGAAGGAGTTAATAGATGGAGACCATAACACATCATATTTCCATCACAAGGCCAAATGACCATGGTAGTAAGGGGGATTTCGAAGAAGAAATCCACCAAGCCTTGTTCCAGATGCATACACCTAAGGCCTCAGGAAGAGATTGTATGCATGCTCTATTTTATTAGAAATATTGGCTTATTGTGGGTGGAGATTTAGCTGATGCTGTTTTGTCTATTCTGTTTGGGCAGCCAGTCTTGAGTTGAAGAAAACCTTTATCACTCTTATACTTAAAACGTATTAACTTCTCAGTATGCTTGATTTATGACCATTAAGCTTATGGTCCCGTATAAAATAACATCTAAGGTGCATGCAAATTGACTTATAAGTATCCTTCTTGATATTATTTCACGAAACCATAGCGGCTTTGTTCCTGATTGGCTGATAACTAACAATATTCCGGTTGTGTGGAAGTCTTCCATACTACGAAATCCAGGTCCTGCGCCCTGAATGGTATTATGGTAGTCAAGCTGGAAATGAGCAAGGCATATGACAAAGTATAGTGGTCTTTTCCATCGGAGTACAGACAAGCATTTTTTAGCGATGTACTGGTGTCAGAAACATGTTGGACACAGACACATCCAAACATGTCGTTGACACAGTGTCTGACACGGGTAAAACGTATCTGAGAAGAAAAGGTTAAAATTTTTTGGGACATGTTGGGGACACTTCCATGACAAGCGTATATGAAAATCGCACACTGCCCGGGACTCGTTTGAAAAGCAGGCTGATTTTCCACCAAATTTTTGTCAATTATTGTGTCACTCGAAACGGATCAGAGTGCACCAAGCTAGACACACACTAAGGCAAGACTCAAGAAATGAGGGGAATTTTCAATAATCGAATTTATAAACTTAGATCAAGGGCAGAGAAACAAATGATGGAAAGATAGAATAAGTAATCTACGTTTGATACAAAAACACCACAAACATAAATCACATGGGCTTGATGAAGGGCCAAATCGCCAACCTCCACATAAGGATTTAGAAGTTTCTCGATAAAAATTGAAGTGAATGAGAAATTACTTCCTTGACTCTCAACCATGCTAGAGCAAATGTTGATTTTGCTAATTTTTCCACCCGGTTTCAAGCTTTCTCTGATAGTGATTCCATACATGAACACTACATTATGGATCCTAAATGTTGGTGGGTTGTTTATGGAACAAGTAGCGCTACTTCAAAATTTAGCTTTGAAGTTTCTTGAATAACCATCGTCATCATCTTGTTATGAAAGGAATTGGAGTACCTACTCCTTCATCCATTCTTTTAGAAGGGATAAGAATAAGATGGCTCCAAAGTGCGCGGAGGACCTGGTTTTTGTCCATAGTAACTTTCGCCTCCTTTCAAGGAAAACTCCGGAATGTGTTAAAGGAGAATGTAGGATGTGGGATATTTGTGGAGATATGTTTGATTCTTTTGAGGATGTTAGAGAGTTATAAATTGCACAACTCTCTCTTGATGAACCGGAGTTGGAGAAAGTTATTTTCTTAGACGATGAAGATGATGCTAATCAAGGATATGGTGCTGATGGTGAAGAAGGAAATGCTATTGAAATTGATTGAAAATCCACTTACACATATTTGGGTTCACTAGTAATCATAATCTTTTGGGTATAGTGATATATTTTGTATATTATCTTTTGGACATTTTGGATGCTTGAAAGATGTCATCATATTTTTGCAAGCCTATTAATGAAGGCTACAATGGATGCTTTGGTGTAGTATAGCGATATATTTTGTATAGGCTTATCTTAACTATTTGGATGCTTGAAAGATGACATCATCTTTTTGCAAGCCTACTAATGTAGGCTACAATGAGATGCTTTGTTGTATAATTTAATATGTCATTGTCTTATACTCTTATTGATAGTCATTAGTAGGCCTGTGCAAATGGGCGGTTGGCCATTGGGCAGTTGTGAGTGGGTCGGAAAATACGGGTTGTACCCGTTTAAATTGAAAAATGGGGCGGGCTCTTAACGGGCACATCGTTTATTTCATTTCACGGGCCCCCGCGGTCCGAGTTTGGGCTTGATAGTAATTAAAAACAGGTTAGAGCAAGCACTATTGGTTGGTTTTATGCTGTCATTGACATGATTGTTGATGCACATTCAGAGCTTGTCCCAACACAGTCCTGCACCTGGGAACATCTCTAAAGAAGGCACAAATGTTGTAGTAGTTTTCAGTGCAAATAAATGTGAGGATTAGGAAACATGGGTACTGGGAAGGAATAAAAGAGGGTTGAAACATAGAGAAAATTGCCAAAGTAAGTGGGTTATGAAAAGTGCAAATTATCTCCACTTTCCACTAATATGTGAAGAATTGATGAATGTTTTTTTATGCTGAGATTTTGGATGAATAAATCTTGCGTTAATCTAGATAATTTGGTCATCATAGTTGCAAAGTTTTCTCTTATTAATAGCCAATTAGCCATTGATTTCAGATTTCAGACCTTTGATCAGCTCAGCCCAAACCCGGCTCGGCCCGTTTAGGGTCCGTTAAAACCCAACCCATTTGGGCCCAGTAAAAAACCAGCTGCCCGGCTCGGCTCGACCCATTTGTGACCGGCCCGAACCCGGCCCTGTCTGGCCCGTTGCCCAGTTCATTAGTATTCTCATATCTATTTTTCAATTATCAGTATGGAATAAATTTGTATACTATGTATTTTCAGTTTTATATTGTTATCTACAAAGAAAAAAAAAATGTAATTAGCTAACGTGTCGGATAGTGTGTCGTGTCCCATGTTTTTTTTGAAAATAGTGTGTCGGCGTGTCCATGTCGTGTCGTATCCATGTCATGTGTCCTTATTCGTGCTTCATAGGTCTTTTCTAGAGGCTATACTTTGTAGACTGGGGTTCAAGGAAGAATGGGTTAGAGTGGTGATGAATTGCCTAACTTCAGTCAATCACATTTTTTAGGTTAAAAGGAGAAATATATGGGGTTGTTAAGCCTACTAGGGGGATTCGCTAAGGGGATCTAATATCTCCTTTTTCTTTTTATTTTGGTAGTTGTGGCTCTCTCTCATCTGATTAAAATTGTAGTTCTGGAAAAAATAGTTACATGGGGCTAGAGCTAGTAGAAGAGGTCTTGAGATCTTACTACAAACTAGCAGAAGAGGTCTTGAGATCTTATGCTTATTTTCTTTGCAGATGGCAACATACTTTTAACAAGGGCGACGAGCCAAGAATGCTCAAAAATAGGTTAAATTCTCAACTAATACGTACGAGCATCGAGCTAAATTGTCAACTTCAACATATTTGAAGTCTCCAACAAAAGTGTTTCACTGCAATGGCAGGAAGAGCTAGCAAGTATCCTACAAATGAGGATAGTTGAATAACACAGTAAGTATTTGAGAGCCCCTACATATGTAGGTAGGAGAAAGAAAAAAACTGTTTGATGGGGGTGAAAGATAGAATGTGGAAGAAGTTGAGCAGATGGAAGGAAGAAATACTCTCTCGGGGGTGGGGGGTGGGTAAGGAAGTTCTTAAATAATATTCAAGCTATTCCAACTTATTTTCGGATTCCCTATTATGCTTATTGATAAGATGCATAGAATGTGTGTATGATTTTGGTGGAGAAGTGTTAATGGGGGAGAGAAAAGTTTATTTGAGAGCTTGAAAGGATATTTGCAAGTGAAAGTGCCTTAATGGTGTGGATTTAGAAGGTTTGATGTTTTTTTAATGAGGCATTGTTGGCTAAACAAGGGTGGAGACTCACTCAAAATCAAAACTCCTCTCTTCTTGCCCAGGTTATGAAAGCCAAATATTTTCCTTGATTCTCCTTAGAAGCTTATGCTTGGTCATTCCCCTAGCTACTCTTAGAGGGGATATAGGGGGCAAAAGCTTTGTTAAAATGTGTCAGATGGCGCGTTAGAAATTGATAGAGTATTAGAATTTGGAAAGATGGTTGGCTACTTGATGGGAATAGGAGGACATCTTGCATGGTTAGTGACTTCATAAACGAGGAGAGTGCCACATGGAAAGGGGAGCTAGTTACGCTTGTCTTTGGACAATCCTGACACATATACCGTGCGCACTGCCACACTACATACTTGCTTGGAGCATCTTATAATCTTAGTGAGTATGAGGATTTTGGTGGAAAATACTATTCCACTATTTTAGACCTTACTTGAAGTACGGAGACATGATGGAGCACAACTTGTGTCCAAGATCCGGAATTGATTAAGAGGCAGTGTGGCACGCCTTGTTTGATTGTAAGTATGCACAACAAACATGGAGGGGAATGGAAACCAGGGCGTGGCAGATGAGACAAGAGGCTAGTTCCTCGGGAGTTATCCAATCTTGGAAGGCAAACCTAAGCCCTAAATGCTTCCAATATACCACGACTCTAGCTTGGTTGATATGGGCGATCATGAACCAATGGGTTTTTTTTGGAGAAGACAACACCAGTGTTACTCGGGATGCGGGACGATGCAACAATCCTCGTCCCAATTCGATTGTCCTAGTTCGGGGGACAGGAAGCATAGGAATCGGTTGGAGTGATGGAAATCAGCCCACGCTTGCTCCCCTAGGTCCAATCAAGAAGGCCCAATTAAAGGTCCATCATACACATAAGGTCCTTCATCAAATGACTTCAACTCATTTAGGGCCAACAGGGCATATTTGGTTCAACTACATCAAATGGGCCAACGAAGAAAGGTACAAAGTTGAACTACGAAGGCACATTCATATGGTGTGCTTCATATTTCAAGAGGATGTCCAAACATCCTAGATGGGCCAAGGCCACACGCCAAGCTCAGGGAAGAAGGAGCATCACACGTCCAAAGTCAAGGGCCCAAGTCCAATTTTATGATCTTGATTTTTGGATGTAATTTAATTAGTTATAGTTTAATTATTTTTGGTGTGTTTATTTTAATTAGGCTAGAATAGTCCTGTGATTTATTTTCTAGTTAGGAATTGGCTAATTTTGTAACTAATCCAATCCGGATTAGGAAAGCCAAGATAATTAGGATAAGGTTTGTTACAACCAACTCCCCCTAGGATAAGGAATCCTAATCCAAGGAGGAGTAGAATAGATTAGGCATCTAGTAGTAGAACTCCTTGGCTTGCACGCCAAGTTGGAGAGTTCTAGTCCCTTTAGGACTCTCATAGTATAAATAGGGATGTAGCCTCTCAAGGCAATGAATCAATTCAGAAATATGAAACCCCTTAAGCTTTTAGCTTTCCCTCGAGTTTTTGGATAAACTCTCACCCTTTTCTTCTATTGTATCTTGGTTTGGCACCCAAGTGGTTAGGAAGAGCTTGACCCTAGGTTGCGGTCTAGGTCAAGTTAGCCCTAGGTTGTCCTTTTTGTGGATTCAATTAGGAAACCTAGATCTATCCGTTCTTACCTTTCTATCAATATAGTTAAGGTAATTACCCTGTGAGCTTTCTGTCAATACAGTTAAGTCACATTAATCCTATACCCTACCCCTTTATCCCCAACGCCACATCCTCCCATCCACATCCCCACAAACGTCACCCTCTCTCCCAATCCAAATCCATCTCACATTCCCTTTTCTCTCTCCATAACAACTATCCAACAACCTAATCACTCCTCCAACAACCTAACAACCTCTCTCTTTTCCCACCTCCAACGTCACTCCCCTTCTCTCCCACATTAAACGCCATCTTCCCTCTCTCTTCCCATCCTCACGTCAACCCCCCCTCCTAGCCTCCATTCAAGAATCAACCATCTCCTCTCTTTCCCATTCAAGATTCATCTCTCGCTTGAATCTTGAAATCACAAAGCCCTCACGGCAAAACAACCTCCACAAAGAACCCTAATTCACGAGAACCTTCCCTTTCACTCTCCCTAATCTCGTGAACCATCCCACCCTCGTTGTTTGGTTACACGTGTTTCATGTATTATTGGAATCAAGAACCTTTCTTGATCCGGTAATACATCATGGAGACGCGTACCAATTCCACAAGCATGGCGACCCCTATCAGAAAGTATGAACTAGAAGAAAGAATTAAAGAACTGGGTTAGTATGCTTGGTAGTGGTCGGCGGAGAAGTAGCAGCCAGATCTGCCTTGGATGACCTACCTTTCTTTTTTCCTCTTCTCAATTTCCCCCATCCTTTTCACCTTCTCTTCTCTCTCTCTCTTTCTCTCTCTCTCTCTTTTGTTCCTCGAAGTCGATGGTGAGGAACTAAGGAATCTTTTGCTTTTTCTCCCTTTCTCTCTTTCTCTCTCCTTTGTTATTGCGTTAAAGTTGCCCTTTCTTTAGGTAAAAAATATTTTATAATATAAGAAAAGTTGATTGTTTAGAGTAAAAGAAAAGGAAAGGTTAATTGACTAAATTGGGAAGTAAAAAGCTATTGACATGTCTGATTGTCTGCATTGGGAACTGCCAAAATGGAGGTGAGAATTGGGATCTCTATTCCCAATTTTATTTCATTTACTCTTACTATATAATAAAAGAGAGAGTGAGTTGTCTGATTGTCTGCTTAGCTGTTTGCGTTTTGTAGCTTGCCCGTCTGTCTACCTACCAGTTTGTGTTCATACACGAATTAATCATTTCATCCCCGAATTTATTATTATAGTTAATCAACATCTTGCCTAGCTTGTAGCTCGTGTTCACTTACAAATTGATTATTTCGCCCTTGAATATAATAAAATCAACAACTTGCCTAGCTTGTAGCTTGTGTTCACACATGAATTCACTATTTCGCCCTAGAATATAATAATTAATTAGTAGCTTGTCTAGCTTGTAGCTTGTGTTTACACACTACTTTACTCTTTTTCCCTCGAGTACAATTACCAAGGATTTCACACACGAATTTACTCTTTTGCCCTCGAGTACAATAGCCAAGAATTCTAGCATCAAATGAAAATTAAGTTACTAAACCTATCAATTTGGATGGGCAGGTTAAATACCGGTCATATGTATGTCTGGTTAGGGCAAATACATGTTAGGTGTAGTTAGAGTGTAGACAAATTTGATATTAAAACTATGAGTCGGGTGTATTTCGAATTTAAGTAAATACTTATATTTTTGTTCACACGAATTTAATTTTCTTACTTGAATACAAAGAATCATAACACCAAATGAAAATTAAGCTAATAGGCCTATCACTTCAGGTGGGCGAGTTAAATTTAAGTGGAGCGCATATTTGGTTGGAGCAAATACGAGCTAAGTGTATTTCAGCTTCATGCAAATTTGACGTTAAAAACACGAGTTGCAAGTGTTTCGTATTTAGGTAAGTTAATACAGGCCAGGTGTATTTAACCCGTCCGTAGGGTGGGCCAATTAATCAGCAACTAATATAATAGATAGAGTTTTATACGGAAGGGCCGATTAACTAGTAACTAATATAAAAGATAGAGTTTTTGTTGTATTTTGCAGCTTCCTGCCTGCCTGCCTTGTAGCTTGTTCTCACATACAAATTTACTATTTTCCCCTCGAATATAATATAATAACAAGCAACTTGTGTGTCTGCGTGCCATGTAGCTTGGTTCACACAAAAATCTACTCTTTTATTTATCCTCAAATTTAATATAATAACAAGCAGCTTGCCTTGTAGCTTATGTTCACACTCGGATTTACCATTTTGCCATCGAACAAATTATAATAACAAATGACTTGCTTTGTAGCTTATATTCACACTTGAATTTACTATTTTGACCTTGAATATAACAACTAAGGATCGTAACATCAATTGAAAATTATGTCACTAGACCTATCAATTCGGATGAACGGGTTGAATGCAGATTGTGTGTATATTTAGGGCAATACAAATTATGTGTATTTTCGGTTCAGGCAATTTTGACATTAAAACTATGAATCAAGTGTATCTAGATTCAGGTAAACACTGATAATTTTAATAGTTTGAAAACTTGGACCCTATTGTTTTAGAGTGTAATATGGAGGGTGGGAAATGTGGGATAGACTCGGTGGATAGGATAGTATTTGACAATGTAAGTCACATCAATCACATCATGTAAATATATGAATTTTTAAATATATAGTTTATAATTTTTAATATGGTATTGTGAGTAAGACAAATCACATCTGTCACATTATTTATTAATATTAAATATATGAATTTTTTAAAATATATATTATGTAAGGTAGGTAAGTAAGTATTAGTGTGGTGAATAAAAGTGGGATAATGTAACTAAGAATGTGATATGTAAGATAAATTTATCATACATCACAAACGAATAGGACCTTAACTCGTTCGTAGGACAGGGCGTACTACTAGGTTTTTTTAATTTTTTTTTTTTAAATTCACCTTTAATTGTAAGGTTAAAACAAATAGAGTTTAAAAATTCATTAGTTATATTTTTCAATATGTTTTATAATGTTTTATCGTCCATAATATTCCCGCGTATTCTAAATTGTAGCACTTTGTACGCAATTCACCTTAGGTTGCGTTCCCCGTCGCATCGAATCTCGTCTCGGGTAACTATGGACAACACGCATGAAGCTCTTGGGAGGAAAGGCAAAGGGCATGATAGTTGACATGAACAAAGCTTTAGCTACTACTGAAACAAGTGGGCTGCCTTGCTCCATCTTCTTGGACTCCACCAATCGTGTGTTGCGTCAGAATTAATACTAACGTTGCTATGCTTGATGGGGTTTGGGTGGGCCTCGGGGCTTATGGGCCGGTAAGCAGCTGGTAGAGTGATTTGGGTTGCGTCTAAGCTTGTCAAGGCCGAATGGACGTTACAAGCTGCAGAAGCTAAGGCGATTTTCCTTTTATCACCAATTTTAAAATAATATGCCTCAATTATTTCTTATGATGGCATGCGTGTAATTTTTGGTGAATGTTGGGTTATATGGTAATTTCAACAAACAGCCAATCCAATCTGCTTTCAGCCTATTGAAAAATCAACCTATTGAACCTAATCAGCCAAATGAATAGGTTTACCAAAATCCTGTTTAGCTTATTTGACTTGGTCAAATCTTCCAATAGGCCATTTTTCTCAATAAGCCATTCAATAGTCTGTTTACCAAACACCCCCGCAAACTGCTAATGCCTACAGCTAAGTCGAACAACCAATATAAACAACTACTAACAGTTGATAGCCAAATAGGGGCAACATTTTTGCTCTGTTCTGGTACATTTTTGAGCAACTTTATATCATTTTCCTAGTAATCAGGAATGTGGTCTGTATTTGGGATATGAAGATTTTATCTATGTTGGAATTGCCTGTTTATCTTTCTCTTGTTTGGAAACAGGAGTGGTGAATGGGGCGACCATGTTACTTTGCAGGCCATTGCAGACTTGGTAAGCATGTATAATTTGTCGTCACTTGTTTTTGGACTCCGTTTATCTTTTGTTTGTTTGTTTGTTTGTTTGTTTGTTTCTTTCTTTCTTTCTTTCTTTCTTTCTTCTTTGAAGTCTGAAATCTTTGTGTGGAGATTATTATAAACGTACTCATAATAAATCATTTGTGTTGATATCTCCGCAATTTTGTCTCACCTCATACTTACATTAGTATGTTGAGGTTTAGAGATGAATTTATGCTGTCCTTTTTTCAAAATTCTTTGTATTATTTCTTGCATTCGATTTCTATCCTGAAAAAGCTCTATAGGTGAAAGTTTGCTTTGGAACTTCTGTATGTGGTGTACTCCATGTGTTATTTTCTACAAAAACTTAGTTCCCTTTCTAAGGCTAATTCTGTGGCACAGGGGCAAATGCTCATGGTGATCTTTCGAAATTCTGTTCATTTTGGTTTTCTTAGCTGTCTTTGTTCCTCATTGGGAACTTTCCTTTTGCTGAAAGCCCTCTTCCTGGTGGATCAGGAATCAGGATGCTTTAATGTGACGTGAGTGTTATGCTTCTGGATGCCCTGTAGTGTGTCTTCTTTTCAGTGTAGTCACAACTACACTACTGTGTCTTTAATGGTTTTTTTGTTAACAAAGAATGGATATCTACTGTTTGCAGTACGGTGTAAAAATATTTCTTATAACTTCGTTCAAGGATACCTGTTACATGGAAATTATTCCCAAGATTCAAAAGTCAAATCGAGGTGAGCTATTTAAGTGCTAGCACTTCTCCAGATTTTGTTTGAAGTTCAATATGAACAATGTTAATTCTTTTCGGTCATCCTGTCTAACTCCGTGGTTTGATGAGCACAGTAAAGTACTTCAATTGGGCATTTGTGGTCCTTTACTTTGTTGTTCCTGTACCAAGTGGTATTTATGGCTTTGAGGATGCAAATGTCTCTTAGGTTGGGGATTGAATTCAGACAAAAGTGATGAAGTTGAATACATGTCTTCAGTGTGTGCTCCTTGGTCTGTTCTCCTGTTTACTTTCATGAAACTGAAGAATTGCTTTCAAACTTCAAGTAATCTATGGCTGTCTCATATAATGTGACATTCACAGTTCTATGGGTGGTTTCTATATTCATGCTTACTCCTCAATGCTTATTATTTATGTATAAGAAAAGTTAAGTTGTGACAGAGCAAGATTCATGTGATTTCTTTTCTTGTCTTTTTTCCCTGGGTGTTGACACTGTTGAAGTGCGTGAAATTGATCTGAAAGTGATGTTGGTAGTAACTTTGTTCAGTTTTGCTCAAATGAAATCATTAAATTTTTGTGAAAGTGAAGTGGGTTGTAACTTTTCTCAGTTTGCTCATATGAAATTGTACTTTCCATTTTCTTTTCTTTTTTTTTTTCTGATTTGTTTTTGTTTATGCAGTTATATCTCTAAGCTTTTGGGCAGAAGTGCACTACAATTCAATCTATCCACAAGGAGGTAACTTTAGCCTCTCTGCATGGGTGTAGTTACTCTCACTTGTATTAAGATCTTATGGTTGTGTTGATGAAGTTCTGTGCAATGCAGACCAGATAGGTGACATTAATTTAAGTCCACAATAATATAGCAAACCCCCCCCCCCCCCCCCCCAAAAAAAAAAAAAAGAAAAACATCTGATTCACTCTCAAGGCTCACCAAGGGGCAAAGCAATAAGTAGGCAAAAGTCAGCTACACGAGTTCATTTTCACCGCAATGTGATTTAAGTTCCCCAAATTAGTTTGATCTGATCCCGAGCCCTTGCAATACAAAGTCTGGCTTTGCCACTGAGCCACAACCACACCCAGCCAGCCTCTCACAGTGAGGAGAGGGAGACTGATTCACGAGGAAGGAGGGTGTGTGTCACTTATGAGGAATATCAGATTTGAACTTCTGCATATTACAATTTATCTCTCAGCAAGAAGTTGTAGGTTTATTTTGAAATTACTAAGATCAAAGTACTGAAATGCGATTGTGCTTTACTATGCAGAAGTGCCTCCTCCACGTGAGACGAAGAAGAAGAAAAGATGGTGGCATTTAAAAAAACAACAGACAACTGACACAGATTTATCTGGTTGCTCTCTTTAACTTTGTCAGCTTTGTGTGTGTATATAATCTGGACGTCCTGCTGGCGCATTGACTTCAACCGGTACTAACAATCTGTTCGTCATTGATCAATATCTCCTAATTTATCGCCATGGAGTATGTCGTGTAGGTTAGTAGAATGGAACCTTTGGTATGATGAACGTAGGACGTGTTTCGGCTTACACATTTTATGGCTGGCAATGGCATGCTTTTTGATTTGCATGCTAATGCCATTTTGAGCTTGTTTTTCTGGTTAATACTTAATAGGAGCTGTTTGGTTGCTACTTGCTACCTATTTTTAGGTTATGTGATCGTTTTTATTAGCAAGTATACTCCCTTTATTCTTAAGCCTAATTTAGTGAGATGTAAATTTTGGGGTTTTCATTTTGAGGTTTTTGTGAGGTTTTCTTGCAACTTATTTTGAACTTATTTATTGAAAAATTATTTCAATCGAGCTAAACAATGTTATAATTCTTATGGATGAAAGCATATTGTCAGTAGACCGTAGATGGTCCTCCTTCGCAATCAATTGTCCTCGTTTATATTTTTATCCTCTATTGATTTTTGTTTGTCATAGTTAAAATGCTCTTACGCTTATTGTATCTACAGCAGACTATAGATACAGGGATTTAGTATATCAAACTATTATTATTATTATTATTATTATTATTATTATTATTATTATTATTATTTGATTGAGTATATCAAATTACTATTATTATTATTATTATTATTATTATTATTATTATTATTATTATTATTATTATTATTATTATTATTATGTTTGTAGCTAAAAATGTTATCCTAAAAAATAACTTTGTATTTTTAGTAAAACATTATGTGGAGTGTTGTTGGTAAGGATATTAAACATAGTAAAAAGTCCATAAATAAAATGGAATCATGGTGTACATTTATTATTATTATTATTATTATTATTATTATTATTATTATTATTATTATTATTATTATTATTATTATGTTTGTAGCTAAAAATGTTATCCTAAAAACTTTGTATTTTTAGTAAAACATATGTGGAGTGTTGTTGATAAGGATATTAAACATAGTAAAAAGTCCATAAATGAAACGGAATCATGATGTACATAAGTTGTTTCTTGCCTTTTATGTGAGCATAAGAACTCAAATTGTTAGAGTTAAATAGTCCCTTTATATATATAATTCTCACCAAAGGTGAGAAACAATAATCACATATCACCTATAGGGATGGCAATGGGGCGGGGAATCCCCGAACTCGCTGGGGCCCTGCCCCGCTCTGGGGAAAAATCCCCGCCTCCATT
This sequence comes from Portulaca oleracea, assembly GCA_029582165.1. Taxonomy (NCBI): domain Eukaryota; kingdom Viridiplantae; phylum Streptophyta; class Magnoliopsida; order Caryophyllales; family Portulacaceae; genus Portulaca; species Portulaca oleracea. Next base: position 40,677,392 of record CM055870.1, read on the forward strand.
GGGGATGGAGACGGGGACGGGGACGATTTTCCAAAATCCGCGTGGGGACGGGCGGGGATGGGGACAAAATTTTCCCCATCCCCGCCCCCATTTTCCACACTGAGGTGAATTCCCCGTCCCCATCCCCGAATCTCCATCCCGAAAATGTTAAAATTACCAAATAACCTTTATTCAAATTTAATATATATGTTAATGGGAAGGACAAAGTAGTAATTTTACAATTTATTCCCATAAACCCTAAACCTAAATACAGACTGCCTGGCGCCTGCCCCATTCTCTTGAGTCTGAAATTTGAATCTGAAAGACTGAAACTCATTGAAAGACAGAAACCCTAACCCTAAATCTCATTCTCTCGAGCCTCTGCGACGCCGACTTTGTTCCCTGCCGGCTGCCTCCCTGCTTCCCTCCTCGACTTTTCGTTCGGTGCGGTGTTCGTTTGGTGCGGTGTTCACTCGCTGAATTACTATTTTGGTCAGATCTCCCTCTCATTTTGTGATGTGTGTGTGTGTGTTCAAGTCTCAGTGTGTGTTCAAATCTCTGTAATTGTGGGTCAGATCTCACTCTCGTTCAGTGTGTTCATTTACGAATCTATGCTCGCTCTTGTGTGTGTGGCTGTGTGTGTGAATGTGTGTTCGCAGTTCACTATAGTGTTATATTCCAAATACTAGTTGAACACAATAGTTTTCTATTTGCAAGTTCTGTTTGATGAAAGTTCTGTTCGCTATAGTATTCGTCATATATATTTGGTAGTTCATATATAGTGTTCATCATATATATTTGGTAGTTCATAACCATTCCGGTAAATTTGATGCAAGTTACGTTTTAATGTTTCAGAATCTCTATGTGAGGTTTTTCATTTGGACATTATATATTAAATCTGACTATGGTGTTAGTTCATATATATTGTGCTTTCTAATCCAAAAATCTGAAACATTTGAGGAGGATGTTGATGAAGAAGTTAGAGATACCATCGCTTAATGGAGGATGTTGGTGAAGAAGTTGGGATGTTGATGAAGATGTTTTTTTAGTTTACTTTATGTTTGTCATTAAACAATTTAAACTTGAACAGGATGTATTATTATATTTTTTTTTCCGAATGACACTTTTTAATGTATTATTATTTGATTTTGATGTATTATTACTTGAGCAAGTTAAATACGTTGTATTTTGAACAGGTTAAAAACCGGGTCCGATTAAAAACCGGATCCGATTAAAATTTAGTTAGATTTTTGATAGTTTTAAAAAATCCCCGTTGGGGATGGGGAATCAGCGGGGATGGGGATGGGGCAAGAATCAATCCCCGAAGCGGGGATGGGGACGGGGATGGGGATGAGTTTTGGGAGCGGGAATGGGGACGGGGGTATACCCCCCCATCCCCGATCCGCCTCGTTGCCATCCCTAATCACCTAACAATTTGACTTAAATTAGACGATCCCTCTACTGTCTATGTTACTCAAATCGACCTACTTAGATCAGTTGAATCGAGAACCGATAGTTCAATCGGGTTGGTTTCAAGTATTGTTGGACTTATGGGTTCAATCAACCGCACAAAACAGGATTGAACCAGTTGACCCGGTTTGAACCGGAACTAGGAGTTCGACCAGTTTAGTAGGTTGTTTTTATTTTTATAATTGCAAAACCCAAAATGGCTTTAACACATGGGAGCTTTGTTGCTATTTGCTGCCTTCTCCCTAATTGGCATCCTTTCTCCTTAGAGTTTCTCTCTCTAGGCGATTATAAGGGAGAAAGCGGCATGAAAAATCATATGGATCGAAGAATAGTGCAACTAAATGAGGTACTCTAGTGCTTATCCTTCAACTTTGATGTATTACGGGACAAAGAAAGGTTCTTGATCCAGTAATACTTAATTACACGTGCAACCAAGGCAGAAAGATGGGAGAGTTCACGAGATTGTGGAGAAAGAAAGAGGGGAAAACTCGTGAAATTAGGTTTAATGGAAGGTTGTTTTGTTGTGAGGACTTTTGTCATTTCAAGAATCAAGAAAGATTAATTCTTGAATGGGAAAGATGGGAGGGTGACGTGAGGAAGAGGAGAGTAAGAGAGGATATTTGGCGTGTGGTTTGAGAGAGGAAGAGAGAGAGGGTGTTTGTTGGGAGCTTGTTATGGAGAGAGAAGAGAAGGTGGTTAAGGTTCTTTTGTGAGAGAAGAGGGGAGAGGACGAATTGAGAGAGGGGAAGAGGAGACGTTTTGTGGGGGTTGAAATAAGCTAGGGTTTTGTCTTAACTATATTGATAGAAAGACAAAGGGTGTGATTATCTTAACTATATTGACAGAAAGATAAAGACGGATAGTTTTAGGAATCTAACTTGAATATACAAGAAAGAAATCCTAGGGCTAACTTGACCTTCGACCGCAACCCTATGTTGAGAAAATCGGACTGCATCGTTGGTTCGACCGTCCGATCCGAACCTGACACTGCATCGATCCGATCTCGAGGTCACCGCTCGATCGGTTTAATCGTTAAAAAAACGGCGAACCCAGTTGACCCGGACGAACCGGTTGATCCGACCAACCACAGTCAGACCATTTTTTTTTTTTTAAAAAAAAAATTGCTTTTAAATTAAAAGAGAGCTCGAACGAGTTAGTATATGAAAAGACGAAGGTGTGTTGAGAAGACATTATGTAAGAGTGCTCTAGAGGTAATGTGGTTGAGAGAACCGAAGCCTCGAAAATTGCATTTTACATGGAGAGATAGAAGGAAATTTGATCAACAATGATTACTAGGAATTCGTACTGGCGCTCTATTAATTTCCCCCACTAATGTTGGCTCATTACTCAATTGCTGGCAAACATTCAGTTTGAAATAAGTTTGACTCAGTCAAGTGTCTAAGTTGGACAAAAAATTGTTACTACCTCTATCCCAAATTATTTGTTCTTTTACCTAACTTCTTTGTCCTAAAATATTTGTGATATTTACAATCCCAACAACTGTAATTCTTTTTCTATTCCTAATTAATAAATTTATTTATTATTTTTTACAATTCTAATAACTATTATCTTCAATTATTGTAGCGGTAATTTGGGTAAATTACATATTTTTTTACCTACATCAATGTAATCAAAGTTGCAGCTCCCCTTTTTTTAAAATTTTTTAATGGAAACAAAATACCAACAGGTCATGTTTCTTCAATTGGATTGAATGTATAGATTTTGTGATTATATTCTTGTGTTATAATAGTGTATTTGGGGATGTTCTTTTGGTTTATCATAACTAATTTGTTGGTGATTAGTGGTGAGATAGCCAGCTAGGTGATATTGATTCAATTTTCGGGTTGTTGATATTTTGATTAGTAGATGGTATTTGATTAGGGTTGAATGTATTTTGAAGTACATGAATTTTTTTTTTGTTTATGACCGGTTCATGCCGGCTTTGACCGGTCCAACCGGTGACTCGGGTCAACCGAGTCAACCCGATCAAACCGGTCCGACCAGTTGAACCATTGACCCACTGGGTCAACCCTGTCTGGTTCTGACAACATAGCCGCAACCTAGGATCAAGCTCTTCCTAACCACTTGGTTGCCATACCAATACAATAAAAGAGATTATCGAGGTTCTCACGAAACACTCAGGGGATAAGCTAAAAGCTTAATTGTATTCATAATTCAAAGGGGGTTGCCTTTGAAAGGCTCCAAGCCTAGCTATTTATACTAAGAGAGTCCTATAGGGACTATGACTCTAGACTTGGCGTGCAAGCCAGTCTAATTCTACTAGGATACTCCTACTTGGCGTGCAAGCCAAGGAGATCTCCTAATTCTAGACGCTTATCTATACTACTCTCCCTTGGATTAAGACTCCTTATCCTAAAGGGAGTTTGTTACATCATTTTTATCCTAATAGGTTTAGGCTTTACTAATCCAATATGGATTAGTTACAAAATTAGCCAACCTTATCTAGGATAACAACCAAACTTGGCGCCTAATCTAGACATTCACACGCCTAAACTCACACACACTTTTCTAGAATATTCTAGACTAATCTAGACTCCTATTGACTTGATGCTCAAGTTTATAACTTACTTGGTATCTTACATGACTCTTATTAACTATGACGATAATATAAATCACACAAAAAAAATTAAAAGCTTTAAATGTAAAAGTTACATCCAAAAGACCAAAAATGTGAAATTCACTTTGAATCTTGAACTGAGCCTTTGGACGTGGACTTGGACCTGATTGGCGTGGCTTTGGTTCATTCTAGGATGTTTGGACATCCTCTTGAAACTGGAAGCACACCATGTGAATGAGCCTTCGAATCTCCACCTTGTATCCTTCCTTTTTAGCCCATCCTATCTTCATGAAAAAGAACTGAACCTTCCTTGTTGGGCTTGTATAGAATGGAGTCTTTTGATAAAGAATCTCATCTTTAACTTGGTGTTTCAATTGGCTTTCCTTGATTGGGCTTGGGGGACTTAGCGTTGGCCGATTTACATCAAAATTCCACCTTCTACCCCATTGGCGAGCGTTACTCAATCGCTGTTGAGTCCACTAATGACCCCAATGGTTGCACCTCTAGCTACAGATCCATAGCCTATGAAGCAGCGTAAAGGATTGTCATCTTCTAAATTCAATACGGTTATGAAATCTCCCGAGGATAATGAGAATTTGCGAACCTGGGTTGAGGTGCTGAAGAATAAAGCACAACTGATAGAAGTTGTTGCTAGTATCCCTTTGATGCTCAAGTAATGCCTTTCGAAAGTATAGGCATAACATAGACTTCTAAATATTCTTAGATGAGCATATCCAGGTTTATTACCATAAGGAACCTCATAAAGTGTCTTGTCATCAAGAATTGATGAAGGAAATATGTTGATTAGGTAGGCAGTTGTGCGAATGTTTTCTCCCTAGAATGTTTTGGAGTAAATTGGATTGCAACATCAAGGGTCGAGCTACTTTTAATAGGTGTTTGTGTTTCCTGTCAACTATACTATTTTATTATGTAGAATCAACATATAAAGTTTGATGAACAATGCCTTTTTCTTAATAAAACTGAATGACATTGTTGTCCTTGAATTCCATACCATTGTCTGTCCTCATACACTTAACAATAACATCAAACTAAGTTTGCACATAAGAGATAAAATGTTGCAATAAAGGGAAAAAAATTACTTTTGCAAGACATCAAATGAATCCAGGTCGCTCTAGAAAAATCATCGACAATGGTCTAAAAATACTTGTAGCCGTTATAGGTAGAACATTTATAAGCACCCGAAATGACAACATGAACAAGTTCGAATATTCTTGAAGACTTAGAAGTAGTAAGAGGAAAAGGTTGATTGTGTAATCTAGCCTTAGGACAAACTAAGCAAATTGTTTCTTTCTTGTTACTACAAGGTAAATCTATACATTTGATTTTATTGAAAGGTAAATGTCCTAGCCTAAAATGTCAAGAATCTACTATACTAAAACTGCTATATTAATGAAGAATAAACTGACTCTGCATAGCTTTTCTGCTGTCAATGTGTTCACTATTCTGTTTTGTATGATATAAGCCTTGATGAGCTTTACCAACGACCACTTCCTAAAACATTGGTCCCTTAATAATGCAATCATTTAATGAAAAGAACAATGATACAGAGTTGCTAACACAATCTATAGATAGATAACATGCTGAATTGGAACTCAGGCACAAATAATACATTATGCAAAATGATATTGTTACTTAACTGAACAGTTCCAGTATATGTTTCTTAATTGTTTCCCATTTAGCATAAGTATGAAGCTTGGGGTTTTCACAAGACATACAGAAGAAAATAATTCTTGAAATGAAGTAATGTGATCACTAGCACCACTATCAATTATCCAATCATAGTTATTGAAAGACGCAAAAAAAAAAAAAGTTGTACCTGCCATGAAACTAGTATTATGGTATTGAGGAGTTGGTGATTGTTAATTAGCCTCCTTAGACTACTAGTCTAGAAAAGAAATGAGCTGATAATACTATTGTGTAGTAAGAGGTGGCAAAGAAACTGTAGTTAGATGAGCTTGATCTTTCTTGAGCATCAAGGATGACATTGTTTCAAGAACCTGGACCTTGATCTTGTGCGACAGTAGCAGCCACACGTTTTCCTTTATACTGTCTGTGATTTGGTGGGTAACCATGGAGCTTGTAGCATTTATCCATTGTGTGCCCTTGCATCTTACAAAATCACAAAATAACGGCTTCTTTTGATCATACCCTGATGGAGCTTTGTTCTAATAACCTTGATTTCTGGGATTTCAATATTGGTGATGATTTTTAGAATTTTCATATTTGAAATGTTGTTCAGACAGGATTAACATTCCTTAACCCAGAAAAAGAATTGTGTTGAATTCCTTCTAGTAAAATTGACATGATTTGCTATTGCAATATCTTGGTTGAAATAAGAATTGGTACTAGCATTGGAAAGAAATGTTGTTGACTAAGATAAAATTGGGGGAGAGGAACTCATTTCTCTCTGATTTTCTTGTTGTAAAAAACTATAGTAATCTTCATTAACACTAGGAAGAGGCTAACTTATCAAGATATCGACTCTAACAATTTTGTAAGCATCATTTAGACCCACAAGAAGTTGTATTAAATGTTCTTTAGCAAGCACCTCTGGAACATATTCATATGCATCACATTCAATGACATGAGAACATGTAGGAACATAAACCATTGAATCTTATTCATCCCAAAGTCGTTTGATATGAGTAAAATAGGAAACTATGTCTCGATTACTTTGTGAAATGGAGTGCAAATATCTCTTTACTTGGAAAAGCTTAGTGTCATCTTATTTGCCAAAACATTGTTCAAGATCAACCCAAATTTGCCTCGAAGAGATTGAGTAGAGAATGATGTATGAGATGGTTGGTTCAACAAAATTGAGAAGCCAGGAAATCACCATTTTGTCGCATCGATCCCACAAAGACAGTAAAGGTGAGTCTGCTCCTGGTTTGATTCATTTTTCTGTGACGAAATCCAATTTGTTCTAGGCTATAAGAGCAATCTCCATAGACTTGCGCCAAGATCCATAGTTCTTGTCATTCAGAAGATTGCTAACAAGAACACTATTAGGGTTGTTCGAAGGATGAAGGAAAAGAACATGAGTAAGACCAATCTTTCGAATTGGAATTGGAATTGCATTTGGAATCGCCATGATGTCAACAGAAGAGACTAAACTTCAAATTGGAAAGATGAAAAGAAAAACTGAATAAGAATTAGTCAAATCAAATTGTTCTGCTTTGATACCATGTGATGCATAATGAATCAAAAACTAATCCATTATACACGAAATGAAAAAGGATCTTTCACAAGTAAGAACTTGCGATTGTTGATTTCTCAAACAAACGAATGATCGGAATGATTTAGATTGAAAAGGAACGAAAGCTAAAGGCTTAGACGAGAGTTCTAATGATTATGACATGAATGACAATCAAGAGAAACAAAAGACTAAGCAAAAACGTACCAACTCAACGAAGAACAACACGATTTGATGTAGAAACAAGATAGATTTGGCAATGGAAACCTCCTTGATTGATATAGACGCACCACAGTCAATTTGATATCCAACTCCTCCTTTGCACCATCCAAGATTGCTCCCTCTTGGAATAGAAGAGAAGATTTGAACGAATCCCCCTCAAGGAATTCGAATCTAGCTAGAATGCTAGAGAGAAACTAAAGCATGATGACTTTAGAGAAAACTTTGTGTGTTTATTATGATTCAATAGATTGTGTTTACAAGGCACCATAAATGGGTATTTATAGTAATCACACCTCCCTTTAGGCGTGAATTACATCAAGAAGTTAGGCCCTTAAGGCTTACATTACCCAATACAAAAGTGACATCACAAAGATACAAGTGTACATAAGCTAGATTAAAATGATGATAACTAGCTCAATACTTATCCAAACTTAAAGATTCAAAAACCATGATGTAGATCTTCCAAAGCTCTTCAACTTTGATGGAGATGAATCTTCATGGATCTTGTTGTAAGTAGCTCAATAAACCTCTTCCATAAAGACTACCATGGATGTCATGTGAATTAGAAGCTTGTAGCTCATTTAAGAGAATTGTAAGATCTTTGATAGCTTCTTCATGATGCTTATGATATGAATATGCATCATTCACCCCTTCTTGAGAAAAGTTTGCCCTCAAAGTTGGAATCTCTTCACCTTCTTGATAATAAGGTTTGAGATCACTTACATTGAAGGTACAACTTCCCTCATAACCATCATCTAGCTTCAACTTATAAGCATTATTACCAATCTTCTCAATGACCTCAAAAGGACCATCACTTCTTGGTTTCAATTTCCCTTTTCTTCTACTCGGAAATCTTTCTTTCTTGAGGTGTATCCATACTAAGTCTCCAGGTTTGAAAATAACTTTCTTCCTCTTTTGATTGACCTTCTCTTCAATCCTTTGAGTATATCTCATGATCTTTTCACGAACCTCCTCATGTAACTTCTTAATCTCCTCTACTCTCTTACTAGCTTCAAAACTGAATTTAGTTGATGTAGACATAGGAGATAAATCCATAGGCTTGAGAGGATTCTTCCCATACACAACTTCAAATGGAGATAACTTTGTAGCTCGATTTGGACTCCGATTATAAGCAAATTCAGCATGACTTAGCAAAGTATCCCAGCTTTTCTTATCCTTGCTCACCAAAGCTCGTAATAAGGCTCCCAATGTACGGTTGACAAACTTCAGTTTGTCCATCCGTTTGGGGATGACATGTCGTGCTAAACTTGAGCTTTGTACCCAACTTCTTCCATAAGGTAATCCAAAAATGACTAAGGAATTTTGAATCTCTATCACTCACCATGGTCTTTGGAATACCATGTAGCTTCACAACTTCTTCAAAGTAGAGATTTGCAACCCTAATAGCATCATAAGTAGTATGGCAAGGAATGAAGTGTGCCATTTTCGAGAATCTATCAACAACAACCATAATAGAATCTTTCCCTCTTTGAGTCCTTGTTAGACCCACAACAAAGTCAAGACTCACATCTTCCCATGGATGGTAGGGAATAGGTAGAGGCGTGTATAACCCTTGTGGTAGAACATGAGACTTAGCAAGATTACAAGTCCCACATCTTTTTACAATATGCTCAACATCTTTGATCATGTTTGGCCAAAAATAATGATCTCTCTTCATCAAATAAGTCTTTTCAATACCAAAGTGACCAGCTAGGGCTCCTCCATGAACCTCCATGATCAATAATTCACGCAAACTACTCCTTGGGATACAAAGTTGATTTCCTTTGAAAAGAAACCCCTCTTCAATATGAAACATCTCGTGTGGATGCTTCTTTGAGAGCTCAAATACCTCTTTGAAATCTTGATCATTCTCATACAAATCTTTAATATGATCAAATCCAGCAACTTTTGAATCAAGAATATGTGTAAGCAAGTACCTTCTTGAAAGAGCATCGGCACCTTTATTCAAATGGTCGGCTTTATGCTTGATCACGAATTGGAAAGATTGCATGAACTCAACCCATTTGGCATGTCTTGGATTGAGTTTATGTTGCCCTTGGATATACTTGAGAGCTTCGTGATCACTATGAAGAATAAACTCTCCACTTAGTAGATAATGTCTCCAATGCTCAAGAGCTCTTATAATGGCATAGAACTCTTTGTCATAGGTACTATACTTCCTCTTTGCCTCATTCAACTTCTCACTAAAATAAGCAATTGGCCTTCCTTCTTGAGACAAAACCGCTCCAATACCAACACCATTTGCATCTACTTCAACTTCGAAGATTTTGTCAAAGCATGGCAAGACAAGTATTGGTGCATTACAAAGCTTCTCTTTGATCATTTCAAACGCCTTTTGAGCACTTATACTCCATTCAAACTCCTTATTTTTCAACAACTCGGTCATAGGAGCCATAATAGTGCTAAAATTCTTGATAAATCTTCTATAGAAAGAAGCTAAACCATGAAATGATCGTACCTCATGGATGGACGATGGTGTAGGCCATTCGTGAATAGCTTTGATCTTGCCTTGATCTACTTGAATACCATCTTGTGAAAGCACATATCCAAGGAAGACGACCTTGGGTGAGAAGAAGGAGCATTTCTCCATATTGGCGTAGAGCTTCTCTTTCTCCAAAATACACAAGACTAGCTCTAAATGCTTTACATGATCAAGCTCACCTTTACTATATACAAGAATGTCATCAAAGTACACTACTACACATTTGCCAATCAAAGGCTTCAATACATGATTCATTAAACGCATAAATGTGGAAGGTGCATTTGTAAGGCCAAATGGCATGACTAACCATTCATATAGACCTTCCTTTGTTTTGAAAGTCGTTTTCCACTCATCACCTTCATGGATGTGGATTTGGTGATAACCACTTCTCAAATCAATTTTGGAGAAGACTACACTCCCATATAACTCATCAAGTAGATCCTCCAAGTGTGGGATAGGGAATCTATACTTGATAGTTATCTTGTTGATGGACCTACAATCCTTACACATGCATTGCGAACCATCTTTCTTTGGAACTAGTAACACCGGGACGGCACATGGACTCATGCTAGGCCTTATCAAGCCCTTCGAAAGTAGCTCATCAACCTGTTTTTGCACTTCTTGAGCCTCCTTTGGATTCATTCTATATGCCGCTTTATTTGGAAGAATGGCTCCGGGAATGAGATCAATTTTGTGTTCTATGTCCCTTCTCGGTGGCAAGCCTTGTGGCATCTCATTAGGGAACAAATGATTGAACCTCCTTAGGATGGGTTGGAGCCATGGGTGTTCACGAGTTGGGGCAGCTTGTTCTTCTTGCAAATTAGCCAAAATCAACTCCTTTTGCTCATGGAACTCATGTTGATCCGCTTTTAGCAAAGAAACAATATTGGATTCCTTCTCTTTCTCCTTTTGTTGGGGTGGCCGAATGATAGAAGAAGGTGGCAAAGGAGCCAATGTGATCTTCTTCTTGTTGATGGTGAAGGAATAGGTGTTCATTCGCCCATCATGCGTGACATACCTATCAAAAAGCCAAGGTCTTCCAAGAAAAATATGACACGCATCCATTGGTATTACATGACACCATATTTGATCTTTATAACTCTTCCCAATGGATAAAGATATTAGCACACGTTTATCAATCTTAATGCCCTTCCCATGACTCAACCATTGAATATTGTAAGGAGAGGGATGAGGACTCACTTCTAACTTCAATTTTTCAACCATTATAGTAGAGGCCGCATTAGTACAACTACCACCATCAATAATGAGTGAACATACCTTCCCTTGAACCGTACATCTAGTATGGAAGATAGTTTCACGTTGATCCAATTCATTTGGTGTAGAAACCACGCTTAATGCCCTCCTCAACACAAGCAATTCTCCATCATCCGCTTCTTCAACATTTTCCTCTTCACAAACGTCATTTTCCTCCTCAAGTTGCTCTTCTTCATACTCACTTTCATGACAACTTGGTTCAACATATAAAGCACTTTGATATTCAACAAGAGAAACTACACGTTTGTTAGGACATTCGGATGCAATATGGCCCAATCCTTGGCACCTAAAACATCTTCTTGGAGGCAATGTCCTTGATTCTTGGACATGGGGTTTGGATGGGGGATTTTGTGGCTGATTTTGTGGGGGTTTGCCGTGGGGTTTTTGGGAGGATGGGGGCTGATTTTGTGGAGTTTTGTATTGCATTTGGGTAGATGGACGTGTGATATAGGATTTGGATTGTGTAGGGTACGTTCTCATGGTGTCTTTTCCCCTTTCTTTCCTTTGCCTTTCTACTTTCAAGGCCAAAGTACTTAATTCATCCAATGATTGATAAGAATGTAACTCAACAACATTACGTATCCAATCATTTAAACCAATTAGAAAACGTACCAAAACTTGTGGCTCATTCTCCTTCAAATCACAACGCCAAAGGAGATGTTCAAACTCCTTAGTATACTCTTCCACCGACTTGGATCCTTGAACTAGCTTTTGAAGCTTGACATAATTGTCTTAGACGTAGCTTTGGGGTAGAAACTTGCTTTGCAATTTGGACTTCATCTTATCCCATGAACGAATTTTGTCCTTTCCTTTTGCTTGTCTCTTCTTTGGCAAGTTAGTCCACCAAATAGAAGCATGCTTTCTCAACTTCAATGCTACATACTTCACTTTTAGCTCATCATTAACTTCTTTCAAATCAAATACTCGTTCAACCGTTTGAATCCAATCAAGAAATACCTCCGGATCTAAACTACCATCAAATTCGGGTATTTCAACTTTAAAATCAAAACGTTCACTCCTTCTTGAATGTGAACTAGGCGTGCCATATGAAGCACCTTCATCAACATTTAAAGACTCCTTTTGTAAAGCACGGTTCAAATCCATATAGGTCTTTAATTGTTTTTGCAAAAACTCAATACGCATCTTCATAGCATCAACATCCTTAGGTGAACTGGTTTGAGACTCGTCATTTGCCATTTTGATTCAATCTTGATGTCAAATTAGAACTCACGTAGGGTAAGGGACGGATTTGGCTAGGTTTGTGTTTGGTCTTAGGGTTCTTTGTGGAGCTTAAGGTTCTTGATGAATTCTTGATGAATTCTTGATGAGTTCTTGGAAGAACTCAAGGGTGGCGTATGAATGTGATGAAAACAAGGTGTAAAACAATGCAAGAAACAAGAGATATCAACAAGCTAAGCTCTGATACCACTTTTGATGCATAATGAATCAAAAACTAATCCATTATACACGAAATGAAAAAGGATCTTTCACAAGTAAGAACTTGCGATTGTTGATTTCTCAAACAAACGAATGATCGGAATGATTTAGATTGAAAAGGAACGAAAGCTAAAGGCTTCGACGAGAGTTCTAATGATTATGACATGAATGACAATCAAGAGAAACAAAAAACTAAGCAAAAACGTACCAACTCAACGAAGAACAACACGATTTGATGTAGAAACAAGATAGATTTGGCAATGGAAACCTCCTTGATTGATATAGACGCACCACAATCAATTTGATATCCAACTCCTCCTTTGCACCATCCAAGATTGCTCCCTCTTGGAATAGAAGAGAAGATTTGAACGAATCCCCCTCAAGGAATTCGAATCTAGCTAGAATGCTAGAGAGAAACTAAAGCATGATGACTTTAGAGAGAACTTTGTGTGTTTATTATGATTCAATAGATTGTGTTTACAAGGCACCATAAAGGGGGTATTTATAATAATCACACCTCCCTTTAGGCGTGAATTACATCAAGAAACTAGGCCCTTAAGGCTTACATCACCCATTACAAAAGTGACATCACAAAGATACAAGTGTACATAAGCTAGATTAAAATGATGATGACTAGCTCAATACTTATCCAAACTTAAAGATTCAAAAACCATGATGTAGATCTTCCAAAGCTCTTCAACTTTAATGTAGATGAATCTTCATGGATCTTGTTGTAAGTAGCTCAATAAACCTCTTCCATAAAGGCTACCATGGATGTCATGTGAATTAGAAGCTTGTAGCTCATTTAAGAGAATTGTAAGATCTTTGATAGCTTCTTCATGATGCTTATGATATGAATATGCATCACCATGATATGATTTATCCAGCAAAACAAAGATATAAAATTGGGAAGATTGAATCACAAAGAGTATGAAAGAAAAGAGAAGGCATAGAGAATTTTTTATTATCAAAAACTGAATGTATACAACAGATTGAATAAATGACATAGCTAATTACAACTATATATATATATATATATATATATATATATATATATATATATATATATATATATATATACATATGTATATCTAAACAGAAAAAGATGAGAAGAGGAAAGACTGTGTATTGCTACATTTTGTACGTAATCTAATATCTTTAGTACAAAAATAAAAATGATTAAACAGGGATCAAAAGATTGGTGAACACGAACAACTACAATGAATAAATTTACCATAGTGAAGGGATGGCAAATTGAAGCTCAGAACAATTACAGAAAAGAGGGGGGGGGGGGGGGCGGAAACAAGCAGTTTCCTTTACACACGACGCCCATGTGGGCAAACAACTTTATTCTCACTAAGAGAGGTGCAAAACTAATCCACTGGAACAATATTAAGGATTTCAGCATGTTAGGCTTGCAAGTATCCATGTTCCTCCAAATACGATATCACAGTTTCAGCCATTTCACAAGGGCTGATGCAAACATCTGGTCTTTGCTCCAAGATAATCTGCAAAAATACAAACTTTACATTGTAAGTTTCAACCACGAGAAAAGAGAGAGAGAGAGAGAAGAAATTTAGCTTATGACATGTTTGGCAAAATTAGTGGTTTAGGTTGCAAATAGTTGTTCCAGTATAGCAAATGATGAACGTTTAAAGAGTGTGTTCACAAATTTAGTTATAGGGGTAGATTATCAATGTAAACTTAGTATAAAAGGCTATGAATTTCTAAAGGTTGGCTTTTGACAAAAATATGAAACACTACGTCTAAGGGTCAAATGCTAACTTAAACGTTTTAAGACCAGTAACAAATATTATTTTAACTTAATCAACACTAAGCGCTACACCATACTATGCTGATAACCACGGCCTATGATTATGATTAAGAAATGGTGGGTCTCTTTATGAGCAGAAATGCTTATAGTGGTAAAGACCGCCTGGTGTGGATCTCCTAGAACCCACTATATATTGCGGGATTCAATGTTAGGAATTGGTTGTTGTATTAATTAAGGAACAATGGACACAATACAAAGATGAGAATCATGAATAACGCAAATTCTAACGTGAGAATAAACCCATTTTTGTCCATGGCATCATCTGAAAAACACCAGATTTTAAATAAATTCAACCATCGGTGGCATCTTTGGCAACCAAATCTTCACTTGATAGGCTGAGTTACGCTTTGGTATTCAGTTGTTAATTGTTACATATGCATTATTCTAGTAGGTCCACATAATGAGCTTTTAACTGAGAATGAATGAGCAGTTAAGGGTGTGTGTTTGGATCATACAAAAATGGGTGGAAAGAAAAAAATTGGAAAATGAGAATGTTTCCTTTGTTTGAATTTGAAGAAAAATGAACGCAAAAAAAAAATAATTAGAAAAGTGTATGGAAAGTTCGGGTTAAGAATAAAATTAAAAAAAAAATTCCGTTCAAAAATGAGAGGAAAATTGAGAGAAAATATTTGACATAAAGGTCAACCTTTCTTAGTTTCATCTCCCGCGCCTCTCTCTCTCCTCTCATATGTATTTTATTCTCTCTCTTCCCCACTCATTTCTCCCCACTATCTCTCTCATGCACCTCTTTTCTTTCTCTCCATCAATTTCTCATGCATCCGTTTTAATATTTTTCTCACTTTCTCTATCTCCCCACCACTACTTCTCACGTATCCGTTTTCTTTCTCTATCTCCCTAAAGAAGGACAAGAAAATTGGCAAGAAAATCAATTATTTTTCCTTCAAATTTTTACTTAAACCAAAAAATAGAAAGAAACTTGCTTTATCAATTTTTTTCCTACTAATGTTTTTTTCCACATGATTTTTTTTACCATTTTTCCGCAATCCAAACACATCGCAAAGAACAGACAAGAGATGGCACCTCACAGTTTTGCGGTCGTTCATAAGGATCATCAATCCCTGTAAAGCCTGAAAACATTTGCATAATGGGGAGTCAGTTCAGCCAGTTCCATTGAGAACCAAGGCATGAAACAATGGAAATAAAACAGAGTAAATCTCATTCATCCTATCTGAGGTTACTGTAATAATTTTTAGACACATTACATTTGTCAAATGATATTAACCATACTTCAACAGAACTGTAGCTATTTTTTACCCCTAGATTTTTTTGTAATTTTTTTATTTGGATTTTCTGGCCAAAATATAATTTTGAAAACGAATTGTCAATTTTTTTCCCCTTTGTTTAATTTCTTACTGACTTCCTTTAATGCTCATAGAGCCTATTCTTTTCGTGGGTAAACTACCAACAAATTATATAAACTACCTATACCTACCTAAAGTGACCCAACATCTTTTTAAAAATTTATATGAATTCAAATAATTTTATAAAATTTATAGAATGTGTAATTGTTCTGAGTGACAATTTTTGTAAAGTTGTTTTGAAAATCTAATATAAAAAAAGTTTTAAATTACAAAAATACAAAAATAACTCAGAAATGGAAAATTATCAATCAAAAAAATGTAATTTAAAAATTTTTGGTGTTTAATGTTGAATTTT
This sequence comes from Portulaca oleracea, assembly GCA_029582165.1. Lineage (NCBI taxonomy): Eukaryota > Viridiplantae > Streptophyta > Magnoliopsida > Caryophyllales > Portulacaceae > Portulaca > Portulaca oleracea. Next base: position 40,693,581 of record CM055870.1, read on the forward strand.
TTATTATTTAATTTTGAGGAAAATTGGATTCTAATAATCCCTGCTTTCACCAATTGTATAACAATAATCCCTACTTTCATTTTGAATTCCGGTAGTCCAAACAAAAAAATAAAATTGGATTGTAATGGTACCAAATCCAACTCCACATTCTTTTTATTTTTTTCATTCCTACCTCATATTGTTTTTATTTTTTCATTCCTGCCCCCAAAAATGTAATAAAGTGTAGTTACTAAAACATTTTTTAAATTATTTTTTTGAGACTTGGAGCAATTATTATAATTTTTTTAAAAGGAATTATATTGAAAAAATCGTTAAAAAAATGAAAAAATTGGGAGCAATTTCACAAATTCATTAAAAATCGTGGAAAAGTGTTATACTAAGTTTTGAATCAAATGCAACCCAAAATCTATGATATTTAGGGTATACTCTCGATGATGTCCCACTACAATCCAATTTTTTTTTTCGGACCACCAGATCCAAATTGATAGTAGGAATTATTGTTGTCCAATTCGTGAAAATAGGGATTATTAGAATCCAATTTTCCTAATTTTTATATTCTTTTAATAATTTATTTTTCCTCATTTTGAATTTCATAATATTTTGAATTTCGACTTTTTCAATTCTTAATATTTTGAATTAAAATTAAAATTTAAAAAAATAAAAAACAAAACTAGAAATATTAAAATAAAAATTAATAAAACAATAAAACCAAAAAAATTGAAAAAGTATAAAATATAAAAGTAAAATATACAAAATATAAACAAACAATAATAAATACAAAAATAAATAAATAATCTGAAAATAAATAATAAATAAAAACAAAAAATAAAAAAGTAAAAAAATAAACAGAATAAGCAAAACAAAAAATGTATTTAAAAATTCAAAAATTCAAAAAACAATTGAAAAATAAAAAATTAATAAAACTAAAAACTTAAAAAAATATATATTACATTTTTCTACCTACATCTACAAATTCTACCTATACCTACCAAACCTTATTTACCTACATTTACAATTTTACATCATCCACAAATTCTACCTAAACATATTTAATCAAAGGGCGAAATGTGAATTTGTATTCAAAATTAAGTTTTCGCGTGAAAATCCAAACAAGAAAAATTATACAAAAACCTAAGGGAGTAAAAAAAAACTACTACAGCCCTGGTGAGGTAAGGTAAAAATCATTCCCAAAGGTGGGGTGTCTAAAACTTATTACAGCAAACTCCAAGTAGGGTAAATGTAATTTAACAATATCAGCCATTGACTCATTGCACTGCAGATGTTATATAGCTAAAGCAGAGGACAGCTCAAGAATTTCAGTTTGTGAGTGTTTACAAGTTAGAATTTTAATGACTATTGCAACAGAGGGACATAAAATCCAATCCAGTTCCATAATCTCCCCCTAAACATACCAAAACAAGAAAGAAAGAAAAAAAAATTCTATGTTGCCATGCAAGTCTTGCCTATTCAGCACCAGTCAGGTAGTCATAAACATGCCGGTCAGAGTTACGAGTTTAATTAACAAAGTTGATTTGGTTTTTCCCAAAGCTTGATCAAAAGCTTCAATTTCAGCTCAAGTTGTGATAAAATAATATATGCACACAAGCACAAATCCAAGTTCCTGAGACCAAGGTCGTTAGAATCGGGATACTAACTCGGATCCATGGAGTAGTTAGTATCGAAAATAACCCACATAAGATCGTGGATCGGAATGTAGTTAGTAGAATCGCATCAAAGATTTTGGATCTATGTTACTCAGACTCGGGTACGCGTGTCCATATCGGACACGGATATGGGTGTCGGACTCGACTATTTTAAAGAAATTTATACATTTTTCATTGTAATTTGAAGTGTCGAGTGTCGTACCCTTGTCCGGGTATGAAGGGTCCGACACGGGTACGATAGGGAAAATGAAGAGTTGGAGTAACATAGTTTTGGATCATAAAATCATAGGATCGTAGATTAGGGTCGGGACTTTAATAACTATGCCTGAGACACAGCCTCTGTGGGCAAACTGGGTGGTAGCCCGGTAGGTATACAAGGCATATATCCAGATCGTTCTGTGCTGCACTACTCAGTGGACTACTCAGTGGGTACATACCCCATGGTGGCTGTCACTGTAATATTGACTATTATGATCATATTAATGTGAAAGGACTTACTTTGTCCAGGTAACGAGTAACGAGCGATGACATATAAAAACAAATGGAATCAAAGGTGAACTTGGTCAAGCTCCAGAAATCTTGCTAATCCTATGTAGTATCTTTGTTTTGAAAGAAGCTCTAGAACTTTACAGTGTACTATACAGTCTATAACCGGTCAAGTGAAACCCATCCTTACCTTCCTAAATGCTCTTCATCTAAGTATTCAACACTCTCTCAATAATCTGACCACTACCTTGAGACAAGTCCATGATGAAATTTGATATTTACTCATAACAAGGTAAGGAAACCTGTAGCTGAGTTGAATGCTTCACAGTAGAAATGCTCTCCTCCAACCTCTAGTTAAGTTATGTCACTAAATTTTGGTTCAACTCAAAGCACTGGCTTGCTCCTTTGCCTGGCACCAGGGGCGGATATGTGTATACTTTAGGGGTGTCCACGGACACCCCTAGCCAAAGAAAAATTTGTGATTTTCTAATGTTATTCGGAAGAAATTTTCTTAATTGGAGCAAGTGGACACCGTAAAAAAAAATCCAAAATATATAATAGAGATGTCCAATTTAGCAGCAACCCAAAAACCTTAAAATAATACTCCATTTGTCCTAAATAACTTATCCAAGTTGACTAATTAGGTCAAAATTTTTAAATTGTGATCGTTAATTTATCAAATTATATGTTGAGTTATTATAAAGACTACCACTATTAGATTTATGATGAATTTTTTTACCTAAATACAATATTATTAGTCTTGCTAAGATAAAATGTGAAATATTAGTAGTCAAAGTATAGCATCGAAGACCGTAAAATAATAAACTGGACAAATTAATTGGGGCGAAGGGAGTACCAAATTATTTTTTTATAAACAAATAGTACAAGTCAATGAATTGGGTAATTGAGTATCAGATGTAAAATTTTGTTAAACTTGTAAATATGTCATTTAATATTTATTTTTATTTTTATTGTTATTTATTTAAATTTTATTTTTTAAAAAGCATTTATGTAATAACAAGTATATTGGACATCCCTAAAATGAATGTCTGGATCTGCCACTGCCTGGCACTTGAAATGAAATTTGCACTGTTCATTTTAGTTAGGATTTATTGAGAAGGGATGTCTTGAATATCTTAAAACCTATAGGTTTCAGAATTTAAAAGAGTTCCTGCCAGTATATTGGATCCTGCCATGGGCATTAATACATGTCTTCATACTTCGAAAGGAAGAGTCCCAGATTAGTTGATTGTTATGTCAGACTCAATGAATAGTCTGTAATAGATCCAAATTGCCACCTAAGCTGATTTATTGACTAGCATAATTCAACTAAACCTACAAGAAGTAAAGTTAAATTGAGGCAGTCACAGGTCTATCTATTGCTTTGTTCAGCTTGGCCTAGTTCTTTTCATATATGAATAATGCCAGTTCAATGTGCATGCTGCTGTTGGACTGTTTTGCATGTCTCCACAGAGATAAGAAAGAGAACCCTTAAAATGTCAAAATCCACTACACTGAATCCAAACTCAGTGAAAGAGTGAAACTACTTTGCTGAACCAAATGCTAATCCTGCCTGGCCAATGGTAGACCAGCTTGATTTTCCCAGCCAATGGGTGTTGCTACTTATTGTTTCTTCTCTAACACTAAAGCCAAATTCCTCCCCTTATGACTTCACCTTTCCACAAACTTTAATTAAAATAAAATTTAAAAAAAAAAAGCACACAGAGAGCATCACATCATAAAGAGAACACGAAAAAAGGGACTAAGAAATATTGAACAATGTAAAGAATACCTTTGATTTTGCCAGCTCGTGCCAGCTTATATAGGCCTTTTGGGTCCCTTGCTTCACAAAGTTGAAGGGGAACATCCATGAAGACCTGATAGCGTGATTGTCAATGACAGAACTGAGCCAAGCAGCTGGGTACATTTTTACTTTAAATGTACCTTCATCAAGAAAGAATTGTCAAGAAGACACACCTCAACGAAATCTCCTTTCGGCAAAAGTGCACGACAGGCATCTCGGTCCTTTCTATACGGAGATATCAAACTAGCAATGCAAATGACACCAGCATCAGCAAACAGCTTTGCTACTTCACCTGGCAAATGGAAAGAAATACCTTCAAATGGGGGATAATTAGCTTAAGCGGAAGATAAATCAATCGCTAAAAGCACCTACCAACTCTTCTTATATTTTCCGCACGGTCATCTGCTCCAAAACTAAGATCCCTGTTTAAACCATGGCGAAGATTATCACCGTCTAGAACATAGGTTAACTTCCCCCTCGAGTGTAAGCTACAACTCAAGGCACATGCTAATGTGCTTTTCCCTATGATAAAGTGATAAGTCAAAAGCCAAGGAGAAAGGAATCACAGTAAAATAGCAAGAAGTAAAGAATAATTCAAGTAAAAAATAATCAATGACACCAAATGTGGAGAAACATATGAAGGTGGGGTTATAGGAGTAAATCTAGCAGAAGAATGGACTCAGGAGATTCACTCATTCAAACAAGCAACAGATTCAGATGAAACTTGTCTGGTGTACTGATACTGTCGAGATGAATAAAAAGAAAGTAGGAACTCGGAAAGTTGCATTTGAAGTATGAACAAAATTCAAATAGACCACGATAAACATGGTAGTAAATAGCAACAATGCATCCACTGCATGTCAGTATGTACTATTAATTAGCCTAAAAGCATGCTTTAAGCTCAAGTAGCAGTTATGTTTGCTCTTGCTATTACGCACATATTCGAAGAGTTTTGACATCATCAAGCCTTGGAATGATTAGATGACGATAAGTTATGGTAATCCTCAATGCATTTTCCAATTCGCTCAAGAGTTTTGATCACCTACTCTACTTCCATTACTTCTGTGGAAATGCACGGAAACAAGCATAGAAAATGATATCCAAACACTGCCATTATATGTAAAAGCAAAGTGCCATGTCCATAGCATAGACAAACCTGAACCGCTGAGCCCTGTTATCCATATCACACAACCTTTTTGCTGAAGTAAATTTTGCCTGTCATGTTTGCTCACTGAGCAATCGTGCCACACAATGTTTGAAGAATTCTCAATGAATGACATCTGCTTTAGGATTTTACCTAGTCAACTATTACTAAGTTAGTTCCTGAAAAAACAACTGTGGAATATATTAAACTATTAGTTTGGACATTTCCAAAGAATGGGCATTTGAATGATGAAGCAAACCACGACACAATCTTGCTAGTTAATCAGTATGGCAGTTAGCATTGGAAAGAAAAGGAATGAAATTTGTGTATCTGAAATCACTTTGATGTCAATGCAAAGCCAATTATAAACAACAATACACTATATATTTTGCATCTGCACCCAGCAATTTCCTTAATCGGAATCCTTGATGAAAACCACCCACAAAAGCTAGGGTGCAAACTGGAGAATGGAGCAGCAAGTAATTGTATTTGAAGCAGTACAATGCGTGCTGCTTCTCCACTCCATAAGTCCATCAAATTCATTTATAAATCATCAGAGACGACCGTAAGAGAGGTGACAGAAAAAGTTTGCCCACCGCTGATGTTGAATTGAAACCTGCACAGGTTCTCTACAAGACTGAATACTCCACTGACCACGCTAAAACAAGGCACGTGACACACAAACCTACCAAAAGGTTTCAAGATCTGTCAGAGTTCTTCCCATCCATTGTCACATATCATTATTGCCATCATATAATAGAATGGAAGAAAATAAGAAAAGTAACCAGAGGCGCCACCACCCATTATCGTCATATTGCTCTCATCTCTATAGAACATCAAAGGCAATTTCTCCTCCCATATAAGAGTAACAAAGACCATATCTTCAACTAAGAGGTGAGTACAAGTCTATGCATAAGAATTGAGCACCCACATTAGGATTATGCAGACATTTAATACTGCAACCAAGGAATGGGTTCCATACTTCCATTACATATTTACAATAATAACAAGAAGAGTAGCAACACTATCAACAGCACACAGGAAAAATCAAGAGTAGGCGGGGAATGAGATGCACGTACATTATTTTTTTTCTTTTTTTTTTTTTTGTTGGTGTCAATTAGCTGCAGTTAGGTTGGCACTAGTACCAAAAATTCCGTCAATACCCATTACCCAGGAACCCATTTCTTTAAAAAAAAAAAAAAAAAGGGCAGTCCCACGAAATTAATTCAGTTCAGATGACAGACCCAACAAATCTGAAACTCACATAGTCAATTACTTAGAGGTACCCTAACTTTTGAAGAAACAATTGTTTGGTACCCCAACTTTTCAAAACTAATTTTGGGGTACCCTTAATTTTAGGATTAGAAATTACTAGGTGAATTTCCGGCGAAACTCCGATTGATTATGTAAACTGACCGAAATACCCCTAATTTTTGACAAAGATTGACTATAATACCCCTAAACCATACCTAAACCAAAACCCTAAATCCTAATTAAACAACAACCCTAAACCCTAATTAAACAAAGCCCACCACCCATCTTTCAACCAACTCAGATCAAGAGATCTGATGCTGCCCAAAATGTCGACATCCTTCGCCCACTTCCAAAATAGAATGCAACAGCCGCACCAAAACCAACCTAACTGCCTCCATTTTTCGTTTTTTTTTTGCAACAGAAACTCTAAAACCCCCAAATTCATTTTACCTTCCAAATTCCCAATTTCGTTTTCAAACTTGTTTTTTTGCAATAGAAAACACCACAGTTTGATTTTAGATCTCAAAATCGTTTTCAAAATTCGCAAAATCCCCAACCAAACATTGATGTACTAACACATACATAGTAAAATACATACCTTATCTCTTCTTTAACCAATCTTCCTTTCAATGGCTTACACTCTTGTTTAACCTATCTCCTTTCAACGGCTGTGACTGTTGTTTAACCTATCTCCTTTCAATGGCTGTGACTCAGAAGTGACAGAGAAGAAACATCAGAACAAAAGAAGAAACGAAGAACAAAACGAATGTGAGGGGGTTTATTAACGACCCTTTTTTTGTTTTCTAACAAACAAATGACATTTTCGTCCACAAAAACACTTAATCAATTTCCCGCCTAAAACTCGCCGCTAAATTCAAATCATTGACCAGAAATTCACCTAATTATTCCTAATTCTAAAAGTTAGGGTACCCAAAATTAGTTTTTAAAAGTTGAGGTACCAGAAAAATATTTCACCAAATGTTAGGGTACCTCTAAGTAATTTTTTGATCAATAATTCTTCAAATTACCATTGGTGCAGTATCTATGAAAAAATATACATCACAAATTAGTACAGAACAAATAGTCAAGAATAGAACATTGTAAAAGATGGAGACAAAGCACAAGGCATAAATAACACAGAACTCAAATTCTATCTAATCATCGAGATAATCCAGACAAAATTTCAACCTCTAATCATACCAAGGTTGTTCATACCCAAAACAAGTAAACAATTACTAAAAATATTGAAACGATGATCGAAAAAGGGGTTTCAGAAGGAGACAGAATATAATCCTTTACCTTGAGTCACCCTTATGATCTTGAGCTTAGTTTAAGCAGAATGAACGAGAGAATAATACAGAGGAATAAGATATGAAAGGGTCCAAGCCTCCCAAGGAATAATAGAGTGAGCGACAAGGTCAAACTACGAAAGAATTTCCCATTTGACACTTTCAGTATCACAGCACAAAGTATTTTGCTCGGATAAACTCACGAACATTAGCGGCCATTTTGGAGAAATTTGAGGAATGGAATGGGTATTCAATTATAAATTTGGAGGGTTAGATATGGAATTATAATCTAAAACTGAAGTTGTTTGGTTAAAAATAGGATGATGTGGAAGTAGTGGGATCCACTAAGAGAGTTAGAATTTTACTCTATGCTTTCCAACGGTGAGATGAGTTTGGATTAAATAAATAAAAAAAAGTGTAGGTCATAAGTTTAATAATTAAAATTTTCTTTTTCTTTGGATTATTTTTTTTTTCTATGGATTTATTCTATTTAATTATTTGGAATTAAAACTTTTTACTCTATGCATGTTCATATTCATCGGATGAAATTAAAATTTTGACTCTATAACGTTAATTATTTGGAATTTGATTTGAAATTAAAATTTTTCATGGATAATAATGTAAATAATTTGGTTCTTTGGATTTATTCTATTTAATTACATTTACCGAATACATAATAATAAAACAGATGACTCTAATAGTCAATAAATTAATATAAAATTGATTTTAAAATGTGAATTAAAACTCAAATATTCGCACGACATTTAAAAATAACTATAAAGCATAAAATTTTAAAGTATGAACACTTGATTTAAAATTTATTAAAGAGGTCCATAAAACACAATAATTTATTTTGCAACAAAAAATAAAATACAATATTTAAATATACAATACAATACAATATTTCCAAAATCAAATTTGAATTACAATACACGTACAGCAGCCCAACCTTCACTCCTCACTTGAGCCCAGCCCACTCCAACATAAACTTCACGCGAGCCCAGATCTTTGGCACCCTCCGCCTCAAAACGACGTCGTTTGGGCACAAAACGGAAAATTAAAAAAAAAAAACCCTAATTCAGCGAGAACTCGTCGTTCTCCTCGGCACGCGAGCTCAACCCCGAGATTTCATGGCTACCCAGTCTCGCCCTCGCCGCTACTCACACGAACTCGTCCTCACCCGCGACAGGTGGCGGCCACCTCAGCCCCAAACTCGACGTTGAAGATGCTCTTATAGGATTTATTATTGTGATAAATTTTGATATTTTTTATTAGTTATAATTATTTTTTCAACTTTTAATAATTTGTAATAGTAATTTATTTAATAATTAATCTTTGTCTTCAACTTTTATTTTTTATTTGTTTAATAATTAATCATTGGAGTACCAAATATTGGAATAAAGCAAATTGCCACCAAAAATCTTCCATTCCAATTGAAAAATCCACCCTTTTCCAGGAAATGACTTCCGCATTAACAATAAGCCACCAAAACTTTAGTCAAATTCATGAATTCACACTCACCCTCCCACAATCCAACAGAGCACATCAATCTACTCCATCAAACCGAATTCTATTTCAGATACAACACACAAATCAAAGTAAAAGAGATGAAATTTTCAGAATAAAAGGAAAAAAAAGTTCAGTTGAACAAAAAGTTGTTGTTACTGACGGGAAGCACTGGTGTGTTGGCAGCGACAACCTTGTGGTGGTTAAGCGGCGCACCTAGTGTGTTGGCGTCAGTGACCTTATCGGTGGTCCGGCCATGGCAGCTATGGAGATTTGTCTTCTCTCTCTACCCTCTCTCTATCCGAGGTTGGAGATGTGGAAAACGATGATGGGTCTAGAGGCAAGAAAATATGGAATCTGATTTTTCTTTTTTTATTTAATATAAACATTTAGTCCTGAGGGATAGAAATCCATTCCTCCCATAATTGGGAGGTATCTAATTCCCCCAATTTGGGTGGAATATGAAACCCTCTAGAATCACAATTTCATTCCACAACATACTCTCCAAACAAGAAGAAAAAGAATTAGAACCCATTCCATCCTTATTTCATCCTTATTCCATTCTTTTTTGTCTCACCAAACAGGCCCCATGAGTATTGTACAACATGAAAATTCTATTAAAGAGTATTAATTAAATTAAACCAAGACTAATCAAAATAATATTTGATTAGCAGTACTAACCATGTCCGCTAAGAAAGTCGTTGTTGAATTTATGATCTTTTTTACCACCACCATTCATGTAAGAAAACGACGGCGACCTCTTTATTGCAAAAAATTATTTAGAGGTACCCTAATTTTTAGAAAAACTATTTTTTGATACTCCAAGTCTCCAACTTTTCAAAACTCATTTTGGGATACCCTTAATTTTAGGATTAGTAATTAAAAGGTGATTTTCTGGGCAAAATCTGATTGGTTTTATAAACTTTAGCGAAATACATTTAATTTTTGACCAAGATAGACAATAATGCATTTTAGTTGCCCACGTATACTGCCTTCACTAATTGGGTCTTGGAAACTGAAGTCTTCTATGATATTCTTCCTTCCATCCATCGACGTTCAACTCCTAGAATTACCCCTCTCTTCAATCTTTTTTCAGTGTGTCCGCTATAATTAGGGCTTAGGGTTTCTTAGTGAAGGAGGAGAAGAGGAAAGCAAACTACCCAAACATACAAACTAGAACCCTAAACTCATTTTATAAATTTTTTGATGTAATAAACACGTATGCTTGGTAATAAAAAGGGTTATAAAGAAGAGTCGCCATGCGATTTTAGGAAATCGAGAAACCCAAAAAGAAATAAAAAATAACTTCGGTCTACGGACCCGAATTCTAAGTCCGGAGGCAAGGTTACGAATTCGAGAATTAAATAATTTTCGAATCTGCCTGTTTGAAAACAGACTCTACTACAATCGAACTTGAAATGAAATGAGCGGGGAGAAGTTTAATTAATTTTACAAAATTATATTCCGAACATGCAAAGACTAAAATATGAGATTTTACAAAATAGTGTACATGTAAGCCAACTTAAAGAATAAAATTGCATGATTGGAATACAAAAGATGCACAAACCTCATTTTAAGCTTTAGGGGGATGGATGGAAGATCGATTTCCGAATGCTTGGATTTGGCACCGGTTTAGAACTTGGATGTAAGTATGAGTGTAAGGGTGGCTAGGAGTATGGTATATGGATGATAGGATGATGATAGTGAGGATGATTATGGAAGAAAATTTGAGAGAGAATAATGGAGAGTGGATAGTAGTTGATGATGTTTGTTTGTGGAGAAAGTTGATGAGAAAAGTTGATAGGATTAGGTGATGAAATGAATGGAGAGGTGGGGGTATTTATAGGTGAAGGATGAAGGATGAAGATGGAAGGAGGGAGCGATGATGATGATCATGGCTGAATCGTAGGCCGCATGACCTACACCATGATCATGGGTCAAAAAGTCAAGGTAATGATCAAGGGATCTGGAGGGAGAGCGTTGGCGCCAAAATTCAAATTTGATTGCAAAGGTCAAGCGGCCTATGGTATGCAATCACACGGATTGCTGACTTGGTAGCGATGGAGCAGGCTGAATTTTAACAGCATAGGTCAGGCAGCCTTTGCTTCTCTTTTCTAGGCTCGACCCGCTTGTTGGGCTAGTGTGGGAAGTGTCGTAGGCTATGCAGCCTACGCCTTCTTGATGCTTGGCTGGATTTGTTTACTGGGCCCACCTTGATTGTAACATAGGCCCAGTGGCCTATGCTAGCTCTTGAGTCGTGGTTTGTTGGGCTTTGGCAGGTCAGTTTTGATCTTTCAAATTTGTCGGTGCAAATCCCGGTGTCTACACCGATCAAAGGGTGCATATGGTTCTTCCCCCCTAAGTCCGATCAACCATTAAGTCAACGACTCCAATGCGTGTTGATTCACGCACATACACTCCCCCATGAAGCACCCTAAGCCTATAAATAGGCCAGACCTTAAAGCTTGAAGCAAAGACACACCAGAACACACAATTCTATTCTCCATACTCACACCTAATCTCTCCATTCTCTTAAATCTTTTCTCTAATCTTATACCATTCTTATACTCATTCTATTCTTTTCCTAAATCCTTTCCTAAGCCTAATCACATATCCATCTAAAACCCCACAAAAAACCTAAATTCATTCTACCCAAAAACACCACAAAAACAACAAAAAAACACCTATCAAAACCCCAACAAAAAGAGCTTTTTCCCTTTCCTTTTCCTACCCTATTTCTTACCCAAATCTTGGTTTTATTTCTACATTAACAAAGCAAGTGTTCAAGTCTCCAAGCAAAGCTTCATCAAGTACAATGATGTATATAAGCTCACCAATGCACTGATTCTAGCAAGCTCATAACATCACAAGGACACCAACAACTCGAGACAGCAAGTAATCACAACAATAGGATGCAACAAGCATCAAGGAGCGAAAAACAAATGAAGGAAAAGATAGAATCAAGTATTATCTCACTTGTTTCAGAAACACCTTCAAGTGAAACGATACTCGGGCAAGCTTGAGTGACCTCGTTTGGTTACAGAAACACCTTCCAAAGAGATCAAATCAAGTTCTCAACACCACTAGATTGCCAATCTAGATACTGGAGTAGAAATGAGAGTTTGAGAAACTCACAAACGAAGAACCTCTCGGTTTCTTGGGGTTTTGTATTTCATATGATCTATCATGAAGTTGCCAATACAATGATACATATACTCGGCTGAAACAAGGGAAAAGGCAGCCAAACAAGTAGCAAGTAGCTCAAACTAATTAGAGTGAGGTTTCCTAATGACGAAGAAACCTCCTAAACGTGGTTAATTAAGCTAATTACAAATGATTAAAGCTAATACATTTCTTCTCCATGAAGTACTCGACCAGCATTGGACCAACAAAGGACAATCACAGCCCTCCTCTTGGCACTTCCTCATTGGTGGATCTTCATTCACTTAGACTCCAATCCATGCAAGACAAGTGAAGAAACACAAATGGTTTTGTTCCAATTTGGCGGGAACTCAGCAAAGGACCTCCAATACTATTAGGGAAAACCGGACCTCATGAGAAAAGACCAAAATGCCCTTGACAGAACGTCAAAATATCACGGCTGTCCAAATAAAGGACCTTATCGTTGTCTAGATATAGGGCCTTATCGCACGTCAAAAATAGAACGACTGTGCAGGATCCCGAAGGACCTTCGCTGTTGAGATATGGAGACAAACAGTGAGGACATCACATGGGGTGAATGTCCTTGACCTCCTTCTACACCAATGCCCTTCTTAATTACGCCCACCAAATGATAACACTCTTGGATCAACTGGATTTGTGAAGGTTGATTCCCATCATCCCCCCCAAATTAAGAAGAGTTTGCCCTCAAACTTGGTAGCTCTTCTCCTTCAGCGTAATAAGGCTTCAAATCAGAAACATTGAACGTAGCACTTCCTCCATAATCATATGAAAGTTCCAGCTTATAGGCATTGTCTCCCACCTTCTCTAACACTTCATAAGGACCATCTGCCCTGGGAACCAACTTGCCCTTCTTTCTAGATGGAAAACGATCCTTCCTGAGATGGATCCACACGAGATCCCCAGGTTGGAAAACCACCTTTCTCCTACTCTTGTTAGCCAGATTTGAAGCTTTCTCATTGAACTTGGCTATCTTTTCTTGGACATGTTGGTGTAGCTCCTGAATCTCCTTGGCTCTCACACTAGCATCATAGCTGAACCTGGTTGAGGTGATTATGGGAGCCAAATCCATAGGGGTGATTGGATTCCTCCCATATACTACTTGAAATGGGGACAGACCAGTAGCCTTGCTAGGAGCTCTATTGAAAGCAAACTCAGCATGAGGAAGCAAAGTATCTAATCCCTTCTTGTATTTGTTCACCAAGGACCTTAGCAGTGTACCAAGAGTCCTATTGGTGACCTCGGTTTGGCCATCAGTTTGGGGATGACATGCCGTGCTGAACTTGAGTTTGGTACCAAGCTTCTTCCATAATGTCACCCAGAAGTGACTTAAGAACTTTGCATCTCGATTAGAAACCATGGATTTAGGAACTCCATGTAGCCTTACAACCTCCTGGAAGTACAACTCAGCAACTCTCACAACATCATAAGTAGTATGGCATGGAATAAAGTGAACCATTTTTGAAAAACGATCAACAACCACCAAAATAGAATCTTTACCTCTTTGGGTTCTTGGTAACCCAACAATGAAGTCCAAACTGATATCTTCCCAAGGACCTTGGGGTATAGGCAGTGGGGTATAAAGACCTTATGGTAGGCTATGACTCTTTGAGAGTTGACATAATAAACACCTTTTGACCCAGTGCTCAACGTCCTTTTGCATCTTTGGCCAGTAGTAATGCTCCTTCATCATCAACGTAGTCTTCTCGATCCCAAAGTGACCTGCCAAACGACCTCCATGAACCTCCAAGATGAGACGCTCACGTAGGCTAGTCTTTGGGATGCACAGCTTGTTTCCCTTAAAGAGAAACCCATGCTCAATGTGGAATAAATCTTGGGGCCGCTGTTGACATGCTTCATAAATCTCCTTGAAATCTTCATCTTCCGGATACAAGGCCTTGAGGTGCTCAAAACCAAGCACTCTTGAATCAAGGACATGTAACAAAAGGAACTTCCTTGAGAGGGCATCAGCTCCTTTGTTCAAATGACCGGCCTTGTGGTGGATCATGAAATGATAGGCTTGCATATACTCAACCCATTTGGCATGGCGAGGGTTTAGTTTATGCTGGCCTTGAATGAACTTGAGGGCCTCATGATCACTATGCAAAATGAACTCATTACCAATAAGATAATGCCTCCAATGCTCCAATGCTCGAATGATTGCATAAAACTCCTTATCATACACACTGTACTTCTTCTTGGCATCATTCAACTTCTGACTAAAATAAGCAATAGGCCTGCCTTCTTGAGATAAGACAGCTCCTATGCCCAACCCAGACGCATCACACTCAACTTCAAGTACCTTTGAGAAACTAGGCAAGGTTAACACAGGGGCAGTGGTTAACCTTTCCTTGATAGTTTCAAAGGCCTTCTGTGCTGATGGAGTCCAAGAGAAACCTTTAGCCTTCACTAACTCAGTCATGGGAGCTAGGATGGTGCTAAAGTTCCTCACAAACCTCCTATAGAAGGAAGCCAAACCATGGAAACTCCTCACTTGCTGGATGGTGGTGGGGACTGGCCAATCTCTTATAGCTTGAATCTTCTCTTCATCCACCTGAATGCCCTCGACAGAGATCACATAGCCAAGGAACATAACATTGTTGGTGAAGAATTGGCATTTCCCTAAGTTTCCATAAAGCTTCTCCTTGGACAGTATCTCTGAACCGTGTGGGATCGGTTCGCTTTTTGTTTCGACTACGGTTCCCGGTTTGCTACAAGCCACTCTCTCCTTTCCTCGAAACTAACTCGGTTTAAACATCCATTTCATGGTGGATACGGGTCCTTTGAGGGCCATTATGGCCACTAAGAGAGCGGTGTTTCGTTCTACAAAGACCTCAGGCCATTGGATGTCATCTAAGGTCTCAGTAGGACCATTTCTGAGCCTTCTAAGGGGCTTCGGAACCATCGACAAGAATAAGCGCAAACGGGTCAGCGTGGGTTTGTCGGAATGGACGCGCCTTCACGCTTTGAGTCATAACTCCTTCAATACAACTCCGATGAGTCTCAAATTTTGGGAGCTTATAGTACACACTAAGAGATTTCCAATGGTATCTTACGGGCCTAAAACGGAGTTCGGATGAAAAAGTTATGCGCGTTTGAAGTCGGCAGGGAAAAGCTGCCCAGAAGCATGGCTCGCCCGAGCCGCCCTGTGGCTCGCCCGAGCCACCTTTTTGCCAGGTTTTGTCGCGCCCGCGACCTCCTCTGCCCAGCGACGATTTATTGCGGTAGAAGGCTTGCTCGCCCGAGCCACTCCTTGGCTCGCCCGAGCCAACCTTCTGTGAAGAACGCGTTGTTTCATAATTTTGTTCTGTTTTTAACCTAAATTCCTGTTTTAGTATAAATAGCTTGTTAGCCCTTTTTTCCAGGCAGATTATGTTGATGAATGATTAGGAGCTAGACTCAAGAAAAATCCTCTCAATTGGAGAGTGTTGTAATTGTGGGTTTTCAAACCCTAATCAATGAAGCTAATCCTTTGGGTGGAAAAGGCTTGGTGATTTCTCTTCCTTGTGAGTGAGTTGTTATCCTACACTCTTTGTGAGATTCAATACTCTTTGCTTGTGGGAGATCCTTGTGCAAGTATTTGAACATCTAAGTTCAATTTGGTGAGATTTCTCTCTTTAGAATTGTCCATATCCTTTAATTTCATGTTTATCTCCATTAATCCAAAAATCCCTAAAAATTAGTTTGGTGTTCTTATGAGTTCTATGGGTGGATTTCCATCATTCACATGCTTGTTTAGACCCTAGGCTTCCGTGATTCTCTCCATTTGGTATCAGAGCTAGGCATAGAACTCATAGTTTGTTGGATATTTATTGTTTGTGCCCGGAATTGTTCTTGTTGATATTTGGTGGTGATTTTTGGTGTTCCTGGTGTTGTTGATATTGTTGAGCAATTTGGGTACCCCCATTCCCTGTGATCATCCATTTTTGTTGGGTGTGATTGTTGTACTTGATTGTTATTGAATGGTTGGGAGTATTATTGGAGCTTTGTGGTGAAAGTTGGAAATTGTGCATGGAAGGTGTTCGATGAAATGATTGTGAGGATTTGTTGTGTTGGTGGTTGCTTTGTTGGTGGATATTATTGGTGATGGTTGTGTGGCCATCCGGGTTTGTTCTTCTTGGTGCATTCCCCTTGCTGGTTTCACCCCATATTCCTCCACAAATCTAGCCTTGCAAAAACCCCCTCAAAATTTCCTACCTACAAAGAACCCAAGCCTCCATCCGCTCAAATTATACACCCCACAAGAAAACCAAGCTCCACCAATGGCCTCCAAGTACTATGCTTCAGACAAACATGATGTCCCCTTTTTCCCTAAACCCAAACCCAAACCAACCTTCGAGGAAACTCTTCAACGTATTGAAGAGAAGGCTCGAGAAGTGCAACGTCGAATGGATGACATACTTCATGCTACGACCCCTACGCAACTAGAGTCCTCGAAAAAGGATCGTGGTATTTCAACTTGGGCTCCTAGAACTCACCATAATGGCTATTCGAGGTATTTTGATGACTGTCGACATGGTGGTTCTCAAGGAAGAAGAATGGAGGAGAAGGTTACTTCATGGCCTTCTAGGAAGGGAAGTCGAACTTCCAAGCTACCCAAACCATCTTCCCGAACTAAAAAAGAAAGTGCTAAATATCTTCGGAAGCTCAAGGGTAGAAAATACTTCACGTGTCGGGTTTATGGCCATTACCAAGCCCAATGCCCTACAAAGATGGTTGGAAATTCCAAAGCAAGTGAGGTAGCCACACCGGAGGCTCGAAAGAATAGTGTTGAGGTTTGTGCTCAAGAAGGGGAGAGTTCAATTTCTAGGCGATCCTTTATCATGACCAAGGATTCCCGGGATAACTCTCAACGGGAGAATATTTTCCGAACCCGGTTCACCATCGACGAGAAGGTAGCCAAGCTCATCATCGGCGGAGGGAGCTGCACCAACTTGGCCTCTACTTACATGGTTGAGAAACTCCAATTGCCGGTCTTGGCTCATCCCCATTCGTATAGCTTGCAAGGGCTAAAAGATGGCGGCGAAATCGAGGTAACGCAACAAGTCTTAGTCTCTTTCACCATTGGAAATTATGAGGATAGTGTTCTTTGTGATGTTGTTCCCATGGATGCTTGTCATTTACTACTTGGTAGACCATGGCAATTTGATCGACATGCTATCCACGACGGCCGGAAGAACACCTACACCTTCTCAATGGGAGAAAAGAAAATCAAACTCATTCTTTTACCCCCTTTTGAAACCGATACACCACAAGTCGGGGTGGGAAGTGAGAAGAGAGACCTCCAAAAGAGTGAAAAATGGGATGAGAGTGATTTGAGCAAAGGGAAGCCACATCGGGTTTTACTTTTGCGAAGAAGCGACCCTAGTGAGGTTGAGCGATCCTTAGCTCCACAAAAATTTCCAACCTCCCTCCCTTGTCCCTCACCCTTGCCCACAACTCCTACCGAGCTCCGCATAGAGTCTCCTAGTGTTGAGCCATGCTCAATCGCTACCGAGCCTCGCCATGGAGTTGAGCTGCATGAGTCCACATCCATGACTACTCACCCGAGTTCCATTACTTCCACATCGAGATTGAACGAGGAAAAGGTTATTTCAATTGGCCTTGAACCCGAGCTCTCATGTGACGAATTCCTTGTTGCTTTCAACAAGTTGATGGGTGCTAGCCGTGTTCGGGTCCTTCGTGATGTCGACTTGGCCCTTCCTTTCCACCGGAATTGCTACATTTTTGAGAAGGACGGGTTGATGAGCGTCACTCTACTTCGGCTGTTGGAGTACATGCTCTTGGGTCTACATGGGTACCCGGTAATTTTGAACCCCCAAGAGTTGAGGACAACTCTTTTCAAAGAAGGGGAGAATGAACCGTGAGGGATCGGTTCGCTTTTTGTTTCGACTATGGTTCCCGGTTTGCTACAAGCCACCCTCTCCTTTCCTCGAAACTAACCCGGTTTAAACATCCATTTCATGATGGATACGGGTCCTTTGAGGGCCATTATGGCCACTAAGAGAGCGGTGTTTCGTTCTACAAAGACCCCGGGCCATTGGATGTCATCTAAGGTCTCAATAGAACCATTCTTGAGTCTTCTAAGGGGCTTCGGAACCATCGGCAAGAATAAGCGCAAACGGGTCAGCGTGGGTTTGTCGGAATGGACGTGCCTTCACGCTTTGGGTCATAACTCCTTTAATACAACTCTGATGGCTCTCAAATTTTGGGAGCTTATAGTACACACTAAGAGCTTTCCAACGATATCTTACGGGCCTAAAACAGAGTTCGGATGAAGAAGTTATGCGCGTTTGAAGTCGGCAGGGAAAAGCTGCCCAGAAGCATGGCTCGCCCGAGCCGCCCTGTGGCTCGCCCGAGCCACCTTTCTGCCAGGTTTTGTTGCGCCCGCGACCTCCTCTGCCCAGCGACGATTTGTTGCGGTAGAAGGCCTGCTCGCCCGAGCCACTCCTTGGCTCGCCCGAGCCAACCTTCTGTGAAGAACGCGCTGTTTCATAATTTTGTTATGTTTTTAACCTAAATTCCTGTTTTAGTATAAATAGCTTGTTAGCACGTTTTTCCAGGCAGATTATGTTGATGAATGATTAGGAGCTAGACTCAAGAAAAATCCTCTCAATTGGATAGTGTTGTAATTGTGGGTTTTCAAACCATAATCAATGAAGCTAATCCTTTGGGTGGAAAAGGCTTGGTGATTTCTCTTCCTTGTGAGTGGGTGGTTATCGTACACTCTTTGTGAGATTTCTTGGGTGATTCAATACTCTTTGCTCGTGGGAGATCCTTGTGCAAGTGTTTGAACATCTAAGTTCAATTTGGTGAGATTTCTCTCTTTAGAATTGTCCATATCCTTTAATTTCATGTTTATCTCCATTAATCCAAAAATCCCTAAAAATTCGTTTGGTATTCTTATGAGTCCTATGGGTGGATTTCCATCATCCACATGCTTGTTTAGACCCTAGGCTTCCGCGATTCTCTCCAATCTCCATCACAGCTTGCAAATGCTTGACATGATCCTCCTCATTATGGCTATAAACAAGTATGTCATCAAAGTAGACAATAACACACTTGCCTATAAGGACCTTCAGAACCTGATTCATCAACCTCATAAAAGTAGATGGGGCGTTAGTTAAACCAAAAGGCATAACCAACCATTCATACAAACCTCCTTTAGTCTTGAATGTCGTTTTCCACTCATCCCCTTCAAAGATTCTGATTTGGTAATAGCCACTCCTTAAATCAATCTTCGAGAACACTTGAGCCCCATGAAGCTCATCCAGAAGGTCCTCAAGCCTAGGTATAGGATACCTATACTTGATGGTGATCTTGTTGATAGCACGACAATCAATGCACATTCTTTGACTCCCATCTTTCTTTGGCACTAAGAGAGCTGGTACAGCACAAGGACTTAAGCTCTCCCTGATCATCCCCTTTGCAAGAAGGTCATCTACCTGTCTTTGAATCTCATGAGTATCACTGGGGTTCATTCGGTAAGCTGGTTTATTAGGGAGTATTGACCCAGGCACGAGGTCAATTTTGTGCTGAATGTCCCTCTTGGGAGGTAAACCAGGGGGCATCTCTTCAGGAAACACAAAAGAATAGTGTTTCAAAAGAGGGGCAAGAAGGGGGTGGCTGTTTGAGGGGCTTGGCTTTGTGTTTTGGTCTAGGAGAATAAGGTCCTTATGATCATGAAACTCATGGTGTTCAGCAACCAAGTGTGATCAAGCTTGGTTCAGTGACCAAATTCTCCTTGGGTTTTGGGAGCAGGGTAGGCTTAAGGGGTACAAGGGTTATCTTTTTGTGGTTAAAGAGAAGGGTATAAGTGTTTTCCCTCCCATCATGACTCACGGATCTATCAAAAAGCCAAGGGATGCCAAGTAATACATGATAAGCATCGATAGGTAAAATATCACACCAAAGAGAGTCTTGGTACGTTTTACCAATTGAGAAGTTTAACAGACATCTCTGATCCACGTGAATGCCCTTGCCATGGTTGAGCCACCGGATAGTGTAAGGGGTCGGATGAGGACTGGTTTGCAACCTTAGCTTGCTCACCATAGACTGTGAGGCAGCATTGGTGCAACTTCCTCCATCGATGATCAAATAGCACACCTTGGCATTGATAGTGCACCGAGAATGAAAAATATTCTCCCGTTGCTCCTGTCCTTCCTCCATAGAAGAGCTACTAAGAACTCTCCTTACCACCAACATCTCCCCTTCATCCGGTTCCTCAACCACCTCATCATAAACAGGATCTCCCAGGGGTTCATTTTCAAGCTCCTCTTCCTCTCCTAGTTCTGGTGCAACAAACAAGGCTGCTTGGTACTCAGCGAGTGATACCACTCGTTTGTTAGGACATTCGGACGCAATGCGTCCAAGTCCTTGGCACCGAAAACATCTCCTTTTATCAATGGGTTTAGGTTCAGTAGGGGTAGGCCTTTGTGGAGTATATGGCTAAGGGTTTGGAGTTGGTTTAGTGGGGGTGTATTTGGGCTGGAAAGGTTGTTTTTGTGGGGTAAAGGATGGTTTAGGGAATGTGTTTGGACGTGTTTGGGGCTGGTTTCTGCTAGGAACCTCCTTCCTTCTACTCCTCCTTTGCAACTCCACCTTGTGAGCCAAAGAGCTCAACTCATCAAGGGAAGTGTAAGGGTGCAACTTAACAACATTCCTTACTCTTTCATCCAAACCAAAAAGATACCTCACAAGTGTTTGAGGTTCATTTTCCTTAAGATCACACCTCCAAAGTAAGTGCTCGAACTCCTTGGTATACTCCTCTACTGTTTTGCCTCCTTGAACCAACTGTTGAAGCTTCAAATAGTTATCATTAAGATAACTGGCTGGAAGGAACTTGGCTTGTAACTTCTCCTTCATTTTCTTCCATGAACGCACCTTATCCTTCCCAATAGAAACTCTCTTCTTCTGCAAATTAGTCCACCATATAGATGTATGCTTTCTCAATTTCCAAGCTACAATTTTACCTTCTTGTCATCGGGAACGTCCTTTAGATCAAAGACCCATTCAACCGTTTGCATCCAATCTAAGAAAACCTCTGGATCAAGGTTTCCCTCGAATTCAGGTATATCCACCTTGAAATCAAGCCTTTCCTCCTTAGGTGAACGTCTCCCTAGCACGCTTGTAGCCTCCATTTCTTCATCTCCAAACGGATTCCCTAAATCAGAATCACCTCCATCCAAACCCTTAAGCTCTTGGTTCCTAAAGTACATATAATGCTTATGTTGAGCTGTGAGGAATTCAACTCGTTTCTCCAGCTCTTCTTTCTCCCTTAGAACCTCCTCTTGGCTTTGAGGTTGAACTTGGCTGGTAAACATAGCTTCGGTTTCTTCTTACTTCACACCAAATGAATCAAAACAAACTCACCAAGATGGTAAGCTAGCTCTGATACCAATTATGATGTATATAAGCTCACCAATGCACTGATTCTAGCAAGCTCATAACATCACAAGGACACCAACAACTCGAGACAGCAAGTAATCACAACAATAGGATGCAATAAGCATCAAGGAGTGAAAAACAAATCAAGGAAAAGATAGAATCAAGTATTATCTCACTTGTTACAGAAACACCTTCAAGTGAAACAATACTCGGGCAAGCTCGAGTGACCTTGTTCGGTTGTAATTTTTGTGGTTTTATAAGTTAAGGTTGTCGGTCCACAGGGATGGGTGTGAGGCTTGATTAAGGATAATCGGTTTGTGTAAAGGGGTTTTTCTCAATGAAGAAAGCAATAAATTATGTAAATGAAGCAATAAACTAATCTAGACAAGATAATAATAAAGAAAACAATTAAAAGCATGAAATCAAATAAAGCAATTAAAGCAAGGAATGAAAATCTAGAATGAACAATGAAATTAGAGACAAGAAATTATACCTTTGATGACTAATCTTCAATAAACCTTCAATCTACACTTGAATTTCCCCCGAACAAACAAGAAATTGTGGTTTGGATTACCAAGAATCCCCCAAACTCTCACTAGTAAGTAGAATTGGAGTTCCTTGACCCACCTCCCCACTAAAAATGGAGTTGATTGTGGCTAACACTATAAAGCTTGGAAAACAAGTCAACAATGGAGATTAGAGAGGAGAGAGAGAGAGAGAGAAAACTTGTAAAACACTTCAATGAAGACAAGAGAGAGCTTGAGAGAGATTGAGAAAGCTTGAGAAAGTTGAATACAAATGCTAGAAATCAAAGAAAGCTTGAAGAACAATGAAGAACAATTGAAAACTTGAAGAACAATTAAAGAGAGATTAAAGCAAATAAAGGAAAGCAATAAATCTAATTCTACTCCTAAACTACCTAGGCTAATTGATTCTTTAGATTAATACAAGTGGGTATTTATAGAAGAAGGAAAAATACAACCCAAAACCCTAGGACAAATCGCAGCACGCGCGTCTGCAGACAGAGTGGCTCGGGCGAGCCACCCTCTGGCTCGGGCGAGCCAGCGTTCTGGCTGGTGTTTTTGTTGCCCCAGAAGCCTGGCTCGGGCGAGCCAGTAGATGGCTCGGGCGAGCCAGCAGATGGCTCGGGCGAGCCAGCGTTCTGGAAAGTTTTTCCCTGCCGACTTCAAACGGGCATAACTTCTTCATCCGAACTTCGTTTTAGGCCCGTAAGATATCGATGGAAAGCTCTCGGTGTGTACTTTAAGCTCCCAAAATTTCAAAGCTATCGGAGTTGTAACGAAGGCGTTATGACCCAAAGGCTGAAGGCACACGTATTTCAAACCTTTAAGTTTTTACCGTTCCCCTGTTTTGCGCCAATTTTGATATGGAATTTCCGACTTCGGTTTCGCCTCGGCTCTCGGCTCGGGTTGACTTGGTTTGACTCGGATCTCGGCTCGGGTTGACTTGGTTTGACTCGGGAAATAGCTCGGGATTCCCTAAAAACCTTCAATTAAGCCCAAACTTCTTCTAACTCCTTATTTTCCTACAAAACACCAAATCATTATATCTAATATATAAATAGGGGTTAAAACAAGCAAATATACCCTATAAAAGAGAAGAAATTCGGCTCGAAACGAGGCCGAATACCACTCCAACACAAGGGTTTGCTCGCCCCGAGCAAACTAAAAACGAAGAAAAGGACTAAAAAGAAAAACTAAAAACCCTAACTCACTTTCGCAGGAATCGCGGATGCATTTAGCATCTGCATCAAGCCCTTTAAACCCCCCGGTAGCCCGGGTGGACGAGGTAGGTCTTGTGAGGGTTTATAGCAACTATACCCACAAAAGCCACGAGAAAAGAAAAAGGGGAAAGAAAAAGAAATGAAAACCGAAAAACGAAACAAAGCAAAAGCAAAGAAGATATTCCCGTCCCCAATCATGCACCTAGTTCCCAAACCCGCCTCAACAATCAAATGGAAGAAGAATGTATAAACAAATTAAGACACGAAGGTTGGAAAACTGCCAATCTTTGAGATTTTGAACCAAAACACTTCCTGATGAGCAAAAAACCTCGTGCATATGTGCAAGTGGGCTCTAATCGGTCTTTCCTATCCTAAACCAGACAATCAGAGTTGTTCTCATGCTCAAGCTCGGGATTATCTATCCTACTTCACTCTTGGTTTTTCATTCAACCTCTCTTTTCTTTCTTTTCCTTACACCACTCTTTTCTTTCTTTTTCTTCTCTTTTTTTTACTTTTCTCTTTCTTACCATTCTTTTGCTCAACTCTTTTTTTCCTTTTTCTTGCTTCGCTCTTTTATTTCTTTTTCAAAACCTACGCTCTTTTCTTTACACTCAATCGGTTTGTGTCTTTTAGAGCGTTTGTGTCGGTTTCATGATTTAAGCACCTTCGCAAAGGGTTACCCTCCTCGCTGGGTTTCTCCATACGTGAGTCATTGCACTTAAGGGGCATAGGTGCCGATCCACCCAAACCAACCCGTGACGGTAGAGGCGACAAGAATTATTTAATGCATTAATTAAGAGCTTAAGCAATTGAACAACTAAAACCGTCTAACTTAGGTAATAATTCACAGTCAAAGCGTGTAAGAATTGAGGATTCCGCTTTCCCATTCCATGTAAAGGTCTAATAGAGATAATTCATGGCAAAAATCCTTCCTAAGGCCCATCATTATTCATACCGGCCGCTTCCAACTGACTAAATCAGCCGATTAGACAACTATCTACACAACTGTGAACGGAAACATCCTCAAAAAGAAAAACAACTTTTGGGTTTTTCACAACATTTCTCCCCTTTTTATTTTCTTTTCACACAAAATTTTCAATTTTTAGACACAAACTACGAAAAACAAAAACAAAGACTCAAAAACTAGGTGATCTACCCATGACACATGGAAAATAACACCCCCCACTCCCACAAAAAACTTCACAATGTCCCCATTGTGAGAAGAAGGATGTCACAAATAAGGTAGAAAACCTAAAAACACACAACAAACACATAACAAACAATAATTGGTGCACCGAGCCCACACGGCTCCAACAACAATAATATCCCAACATTCACATTCAAGGGGTTCGCTACCCAAAAGAAAACCAAGCATGCAACATGGATCATCGATATATTCACATAAAGAGAGTGGAAAGTAATTACCTCAAGATCTTCAATTAAAAGCACTCAATCCACGATCCAAACAACATCACACATAGGTTAGAAATAAACAAGAAAACATACTATGTGTGATGGTTCATCGCAAGATCAAAAAGAAAATCAAACTACACAAGACACTAAGGATTAATGAACTAAGAAAACAAACTACAATAATTACAAAACGACTCTTTTTTTCTTTCTTAGACTCGAATACGGAATACATACTACCCTCCACTCCAACACAAAGAGGTTGTCGTGTCCTCAAAATGGAAATGTAGGTAAGCAAGCACCCCAAAATTAAAGACAAAGACACACAAAAAGAAAATAAAAGAAGAAAAGAAAGACCAACTCACTAATTATACAAGAAGGGTGAGGAAGGATATTACCTCAAAGGCATCTTATCAAGAAATTCACTCCTTCTCACCTCAAGATATCGGGCATCATGTCAGAACCATTCAAAGCCCGGAGTAACAAATCATGCATCCTCTCATGCATCTCAGAATGGTGGTGGTAAGAGTACACTCGCAATAGCACATAAACAAACATTAGTGCCCTTAACAATTTATCAAATGCTTTAGAAAAGTCATAGAACTGATAAAATTCATGAATATACAAGACTTTTCTAGGCACGGTGAAAGAAGACATGACAAATGGATCCTCCCATTGACTCGTAAATGGAGATTGGGTATACAAATCAACGAAAGGAGGCAATACAACACATTTCTGAACATGCTCATGCGAAGACTTGGATGCAAACAATGGTTCAAACTCAATTTCCATGCAATTTTCATCAATCACAAATTCCAAATCACCACTCTCATCCAAATAATCATTACAATCGTCAATAGGTGATAAGAAAAACAGAGGATTAGACCACATCACAACACTCCCAACATCACACACAAGCACATCTTCATCTTCATCAATATCAGACTCACTAGAAGAACTATCAACATCAAAAGACAAAGGTGCATCATCCAAAGCAACATCAAAAGTGAAAGTGGAAGGTTCAGGGTCATAACTCATCGTGAATGTCTCATAAAGCATGTCATCATCAAAAGCGTCATTGTCAACAACCAAGTTCAAACAATCATGATCATTCCCCAAAAAATTATGCTCATCATCACAGGTATGCACATAAATGGACTCACATACAAGGGTAGCTAATGCCTCACTAATGCAATGATCCTCAATGAAAGTGAACAAATCGTTATCAAGCACACATTCAATCACAACAGATTCAATTTCACTCTCAACAAGATCATGCTCAATTACATCATGGCATTCACTAAACACAATCTTTTCTTCACATAAAGGCATGGACAAGGGTGTTGACAATAGTTCATCATCTAGCATGTTTTCAACTAATTCTACATCATCACACACAAAATCATCATGTTCCTCATGCTCATTAGGTAGGGCTGGAGCTAAGGAATTACTAAGTAGCCCAAGGCATGGTCAGTTATAATAGTCATCATCCTCATCATACACAGCAGAATCAATATGCATTTCAGGACTCAAAGACGATGAATGACCTATTTCAACATTCGAATCAACCATTTGTGAATAAGGAGTTACTACCCTTTGATTAATTTCATGGACAAATTCACGCATTTACTCATTCATGTTCGCACATAATTTTTCTACTTCTGCCTTGAAGGAAACCACTATAGCTTGCAAAAAAGAAATTGAACTATGATACGGCGAATCACACAAGGAGCACACGAAAGGAGACTCATCGGCACTTTGGGAAAGTTCATAACAGTTTTCCACATATCCCCCATCATAAGATTGATCATCGACATACACGGGGTATTCACATGATTGTTCAGTTTCGGTCCCAAAGGGTGGTGCATAAGGAGGTTGGAAGCTAGGACTAACATTTTGTTGTTCAAACTCATAGGAATCCCTAGACAACCATTCAAGTAACTCCCATGCTGGTTCTTCTCCTAAACTAGAAAACCCGTAATAATCTAAAAGGTTTCGGGTCTCATAATTCACACCCTCACTAACAATTCCCAACAAATTCAATGTATCATAAAAAATGCCATACAATTCACATTGAGCACGATAATCATGTAATCTAGCAAAATACCTCCAACATATTTCATGCTCAAATTGAGGGAATTGGGGACTATCCATAACTCTCTTTTTTCTATTTTTCTAATTTTCTATTTTTTTCTTTTCTTTTCTTTTCTCACTTTTTTTTTCGATATTCAAGTTTTTCTTCGCTACATTTTTTCTAGCATAATCGAGAAAGCAATGAACTATGTACACACAAACCAATAGCCTAATCTACCAAATAACGCCATCCCCGGCAACGACGCCATTGTTCAGTTGTAATTTTTGTGGTTTTATAAGTTAAGGTTGTTGGTCCACAGGGATGGGTGTGAGGCTTGATTAAGGATAATCGGTTTGTGTAAAGGGGTTTTTCTCAATGCGGAAAGCAATAAATTATGTAAATGAAGCAATAAACTAATCTAGACAAGATAATAATAAAGAAAGCAATTAAAAGCATGAAATCAAATAAAGCAATTAAAGCAAGGAATGGAAATCTAGAATGAACAATGAAATTAGAGACAAGAAATTATACCTTTGATGACTAATCTTCAATACCTTCAATCTACACTTGAATTTCCCCCGAACAAACAAGAAATTGTGGTTTGGATTACCAAGAATCCCCCAAACTCTCACTAGTAAGTAGAATTGGAGTTCCTTGACCCTCCTCCCCACTAAAAATGGAGTTGATTGTGGCTAACACTATAAAGCTTGGAAAACAAGTCAACAATGGAGATTAGAGAGGAGAGAGAGAGGGAGAGAGAGAAAACTTGTAAAACACTTCAATGAAGACAAGAGAGAGCTTGAGAGAGATCGAGAGAGCTTGAGAAAGTTGAATACAAATGCTAGAAATCAAAGAAAGCTTGAAAACAATGAAGAACAATTGAAAACTTGAAGAACAATTAAAGAGAGATTAAAGCAAATAAAGGAAAGCAATAAATCTAATTCTACTCCTAAACTACCTAGGCTAATTGATTCTTTAGATTAATACAAGTGGGTATTTATAGAAGAAGAAAAAATACAACCCAAAACCTTAGGACAAATCGCAGCACGCGCGTCTGCAGACAGAGTGGCTCGGGCGAGCCACCCTCTGGCTCGGGCGAGCCAGCGTTCTGGCTGGAGTTTTTGTTGCCCCAGAAGCCTGGCTCGGGCGAGCCAGCGTTCTGGGCAGTTTTTCCCTGCCGACTTCAAACGCGCATAACTTCTTCATCCGAACTTCGTTTTAGGCCCGTAAGATATCGATGGAAAGCTCTCGGTGTGTACTTTAAGCTCCCAAAATTTCAGAGCAATCGGAGTTGTAACGAAGGAGTTATGACCCAAAGGGTGAAGGCACACGTATTTCAAACCTTTAAGTTTGTACCGTTCCCCTGTTTTGCGCCAATCTTGATATGGAATTTCCGACTTCGGTTTCGCCTCGGCTCTCGGCTCGGGTTGACTTGGTTTGACTCAGATCTCGGCTCGGGTTGACTTGGTTTGACTCGGGAAATAGCTCGGGATTCCCTAAAAACCTTCAAATAAGCCCAAACTTCTTCTAACTCCTTATTTTCCTACAAAACACCAAATCATTATATCTAATATATAAATAGGGGTTAAAACAAGCAAATATACCCTATAAAAGAGAAGAAATTCGGCTCGAAATGAGGCCGAACACCACTCCAACACAAGGGTTTGCTCATGAGCAAACTAAAAACGAAGAAATGGACTAAAAAGAAAAACTAAAAACCCTAACTCACTTTCGCAGGAATCGCGGATGCATTTAGCATATGCATCAAGCCCTTTAAACCCCCCGGTAGCCCGGGTGGACGAGGTAGGTCTCGTGAGGGTTTATAGCAACTATACCCACAAAAGCCACGAGAAAAGAAAAAGGGGAAAGAAAAAGAAATGAAAACCGAAAAACAAAACAAAGCAAAACCAAAGAAGATATTCCCGTCCCCAATCATGCACCTAGTTCCCAAACCCGCCTCAACAATCAAATGGAAGAAGAATGTATAAACAAATTAAGACACGAAGGTTGGAAAACTGCCAATCTTTGAGATGTTGAACCAAAACACTTCCTGATGAGCAAAACACCTCGTGCATATGTGCAAGTGGGCTCTAATCGGTCTTTCCTATCCTAAACCAGACAATCAGAGTTGTTCTCATGCTCAAGCTCGGGATTATCTATCCTACTTCACTCTTGGTTTTTCTTTCAATCTCTCTTTTCTTTCTTTTCCTTACACCACTCTTTTCTTTCTTTTTCTTCTCTTTTTTTTACTTTTCTCTTTCTTACCATTCTTTTGCTCAACTCTTTTTTTCCTTTTTCTTGCTTCGCTCTTTTATTTCTTTTTCAAAACCTACGCTCTTTTCTTTACACTCAATCAGTTTTGTGTCTTTTAGAGCGTTTGTGTCGGGTTTTGCGGGATTTAAGCACCGGCCTTGAAGGTTACCCTCCTGCTGGGTTTCTCCATACGTGAGTCATTGCACTTAAGGGGCATAGGGTGCCGATCCACCCAAACCAACCCATGACGGTAGGCCCGACAGTAATTATTTAATGCATTAATTAAGAGCTTAAGCAATTGAACAACTAAAACCGTCTAACTTAGGTAAGAATTCACAGTCAAAGCGTGTAAGAATTGAGAATTCCGCTTTCCCATTCCATGTAAAGGTCTAATAGAGATAATTCATGGAAAAAATCCTTCCTAAGGCCCATCATTATTCATACCGGCCGCTTCCAACTGACTAAATCAGCCGATTAGACAACTATCTACACAACTGTGAACGGAAACATCCTCAAAAAGAAAAACAACTTTTGGGTTTTTCACAACATTTCTCCCCTTTTTATTTTCTTTTCACACACAAAATTTTCAATTTTTAGACACAAACTACGAAAAACAAAAACAAAGACTCAAAAACTAGGTGATCTACCCATGACACATGGAAAATAACACCCCCCACTCCCACAAAAAACTTCACAATGTCCCCATTGTGAGAAGAAGGATGTCACAAATAAGGTAGAAAACCTAAAAACACACAACAAACACATAACAAACAATAATTGGTGGCGACCCGAGCCCACACGGCTCCAACAACAATAATATCCCAACATTCACATTCAAGGGGTTCGCTACCCAAAAAGAAAACCAAGCATGCAACATGGATCATCGATATATTCATATAAAGAGAGAGTGGAAAGTAATTACCTCAAGATCTTCAATTAAAAGCACTCAATCCACGATCCAAACAACATCACACATAGGTTAGAAATAAACAAGAAAACATACTATGTGTGATGGTTCACATGCAAGATCAAAAAGAAAATCAAACTACACAAGACACTAAGGATTAATGAACTAAGAAAACAAACTACAATAATTACAAAACGACTCTTTTTTTTTCTTTCTTAGACTCGAATACCGGAATACATACTACCCTCCCACTCCAACACAAAGAGGTTGTCGTGTCCTCAAAATGGAAATGCAGTAAGCAAGCACCCCAAAATTAAAGACAAAGACACACACAAAAAGAAAATAAAAGAAGAAAAGAAAGACCAACTCACTAATTATACAAGAAGGGTGAGGAAGGATATTACCTCAAAGGCATCTTATCAAGTAATTCACTCCTTCTCACCTCAAGATATCGGGCATCATGTCAGAACCATTCAACGCCCGGAGTAACAAATCATGCATCCTCTCATGCATCTCAGAATGGTAGTGGTAAGAGCACACTCGCAATAGCACATAAACAAACATTAGTGCCCTTAACAATTTATCAAATGCTTTAGAAAAGTCATAGAACTGATAAAATTCTTGAATATACAAGACTTTTCTAGGCACGGTGAAAGAAGACATGACAAATGGATCCTCCCATTGACTCGTAAATGGAGATTGGGTATACAAATCAACGAAAGGAGGCAATACAACACATTTCTGAACATGCTCATGCGAAGACTTGGATGCAAACAATGGTTCAAACTCAATTTCCATGCAATTTTCATCAATCACAAATTCCAAATCACCACTCTCATCCAAATAATCATTACAATCGTCAATAGGTGATAAGAAAAACAGAGGATTAGACCACATCACAACACTCCCAACATCACACACAAGCACATCTTCATCTTCATCAATATCAGACTCACTAGAAGAACTATCAACATCAAAAGACAAAGGTGCATCATCCAAAGCAACATCAAAAGTGAAAGTGGAAGGTTCAGGGTCATAACTCATCGTGAATGTCTCATAAAGCATGTCATCATCAAAAGCGTCATTGTCAACCAAGTTCAAACAATCATGATCATTCCCCAAAGAATTATGCTCATCATCACAGGTATGCACATAAATGGACTCACATACAAGGGTAGCTAATGCCTCACTAATGCAATGATCCTCAATGAAAGTGAACAAATCGTTATCAAGCACACATTCAATCACAACAGATTCAATTTCACTCTCAACAAGATCATGCTCAATTACATCATGGCATTCACTAAACACAATCTTTTCTTCACATAAAGGCATGGACAAGGGTGTTGACAATAGTTCATCATCTAGCATGTTTTCAACTAATTCTACATCATCACACACAAAATCATCATGTTCCTCATGCTCATTAGGTGAATGGAGCTAAGGAATTACTAAGTAGTCCAAGGCATGGTCGGTTATAATAGTCATCATCCTCATCATACACAGCAGAATCAACATGCATTTCAGGACTCAAAGACGATGAATGACCTATTTCAACATTCGAATCAACCATTTGTGAATAAGGAGTTACTACCCTTTGATTAATTTCATGGACAAATTCACGCATTTACTCATTCAATGTTCGCACATAATTTTTCTACTTCTGCCTTGAAGGAAACCACTGTAGCTTGCAAACAAGAAATTGAACTATGATACGGCGAATCACACAAGGAGCACACGAAAGGAGACTCATCGACACTTTGGGAAAGTTCATAACAGTTTTCCACATATCCCCCATCATAAGATTGATCATCAACATACACGGGGTATTCACATGATTGTTCAGTTTCGGTCCCAAAGGGTGGTGCATAAGGAGGTTGGAAGCTAGGACTAACATTTTGTTGTTCAAACTCATAGGAATCCCTAGACAACCATTCAAGTAACTCCCATGCTGGTTCTTCTCTAAACTAGAAAACCGTAATAATCTAAAAGGTTTCGGGTCTCATAATTAACACCCTCACTAACAATTCACAACAAATTCAATGTATCATAAAAAATGCCATAAAATTCACATTGAGCACGATAATCATGTAATCTAGCAAAATACCTCCAACATATTTCATGATCAAATTGAGGAATTGGGGACTATCCATAACTCTCTTTTTTCTTTTTTTATAATTTTCTATTTTTTTCTTTTTTTTTATTTTCTCAATTTTTTTTTAGATATTCAAGTTTTTCTTCTCTACATTTTTTCTAGCATAATCGAGAAAGCAATGAACTATGTACACACAAACCAATAGCCTAATCTACCAAATAACGCCATCCCCGGCAACGGCGCCAATGTTCGGTTGTAATTTTTGTGGTTTTATAAGTTAAGGTTGTCGGTCCACAGGGATGGGTGTGAGGCTTGATTAAGGATAATCGGTTTGTGTAAAGGGGTTTTCTCAATGCGGAAAGCAATAAATTATGTAAATGAAGCAATAAACTAATCTAGACAAGATAATAATAAAGAAAGCAATTAAAAGCATGAAATCAAATAAAGCAAGGAATGGAAATCTAGAATGAACAATGAAATTAGAGACAAGAAATTATACCTTTGATGACTAATCTTCAATACCTTCAATCTACACTTGAATTTCCCCCGAACAAACAAGAAATTGTGGTTTGGATTACCAAGAATCCCCCAAACTCTCACTAGTAAGTAGAATTGGAGTTCCTTGACCCTCCTCCCCACTAAAAATGGAGTTGATTGTGGCTAACACTATAAAGCTTGGAAAACAAGTCAACAATGGAGATTAGAGAGGAGAGAGAGAGAGAGAGAGAGAAAACTTGTAAAACACTTCAATGAAGACAAGAGAGAGCTTGAGAGAGATCGAGAAAGCTTGAGAAAGTTGAATACAAATGCTAGAAATCAAAGAAAGCTTGAAGAACAATGAAGAACAATTTAAAACTTGAAGAACAATTAAAGAGAGATTAAAGCAAATAAAGGAAAGCAATAAATCTAATTCTACTCCTAAACTACCTAGGCTAATTGATTCTTTAGATTAATACAAGTGGGTATTTATAGAAGAAGGAAAAATACAACCCAAAACCCTAGGACAAATCGCGACGCTGTGCAGACAGTGGCTCGGGCGAGCCACCCTGCGGCTCGGGCGAGCAGCGTCGGGCTGGTGTTTTTGTTGCCCAAGCTTTGGCTCGGGCGAGCGGCGTTACGGCGATTTTCCTGCCGACTTCAAACGCGCATAACTTCTTCATCCGAACTTCGTTTTAGGCCCGTAAGATATCGATGGAAAGCTCTCGGTGTGCACTTTAAGCTCCCAAAATTTCAGAGCTATCGGAGTTGTAACGAAGGCGTTATGACCCAAAGGGTGAAGGCACACGTATTTCAAACCTTTAAGTTTGTACCGTTCCCCTGTTTTGCGCCAATCTTGATATGGAATTTCCGACTTCGGTTTCGCCTCGGCTCTCGGCTCGGGTTGACTTGGTATGACTCGGATCTCGGCTCTGGTTGACTTGGTTTGACTCGGGAAATAGCTCGGGATTCCCTAAAAACCTTCAAATAAGCCCAAACTTCTTCTAACTCCTTATTTTCCTACAAAACACCAAATCATTATATCTAATATATAAATAGGGGTTAAAACAAGCAAATATACCCTATAAAAGAGAAGAAATTCGGCTCGAAATGAGGCCGAACACCACTCCAACACAAGGGTTTGCTCGCCCCGAGCAAACTAAAAACGAAGAAAAGGACTAAAAAGAAAAACTAAAAACCCTAACTCACTTTCGCAGGAATCGCGGATGCATTTAGCATATGCATCAAGCCCTTTAAACCCCAGAGCTTGGGTGGACGAGGTAGGTCTCGTGAGGGTTTATAGCAACTATACCCACAAAAGCCACGAGAAAAGAAAAAGGGGAAAGAAAAAGAAATGAAAACCGAAAAACAAAACAAAGCAAAAGCAAAGAAGATATTCCCGTCCCCAATCATGCACCTAGTTCCCAAACCCGCCTCAACAATCAAATGGAAGAAGAATGTATAAACAAATTAAGACACGAAGGTTGGAAAACTGCCAATCTTTGAGATGTTGAACCAAAACACTTCCTGATGTGCAAAACACCTCGTGCATATGTGCAAGTGGGCTCTAATCGGTCTTTCCTATCCTAAACCAGACAATCAGAGTTGTTCTCATGCTCAAGCTCGGGATTATCTATCCTACTTCACTCTTGGTTTTTCTTTCAATCTCTCTTTTCTTTCTTTTCCTTACACCACTCTTTTCTTTCTTTTTCTTCTCTTTTTTTTACTTTTCTCTTTCTTACCATTCTTTTGCTCAACTCTTTTTTTCCTTTTTCTTGCTTCGCTCTTTTATTTCTTTTTCAAAACCTACGCTCTTTTCTTTACACTCAATCAGTTTTGTCTTTTAGAGCGTTTGTGTCGGGTTTTGCGGGATTTAAGCACCGGCCTTCGCAAAGGGTTACCCTCCCTGCTGGGTTTCTCCATACGTGAGTCATTGCACTTAAGGGGCATAGGGTGCCGATCCACCCAAACCAACCCATGACGGTAGGCCCGACAGTAATTATTTAATGCATTAATTAAGAGCTTAAGCAATTGAACAACTAAAACCGCCTAACTTAGGTAAGAATTCACAGTCAAAGCGTGTAAGAATTGAGGATTCCGCTTTCCCATTCCATGTAAAGGTCTAATAGAGATAATTCATGGCAAAAATCCTTCCTAAGGCCCATCATTATTCATACCGCCGCCTAACCGACTAAATCAGCCGATTAGACAACTATCTACACAACTGTGAACGGAAACATCCTCAAAAAGAAAAACAACTTTTGGGTTTTTCACAACATTTCTCCCCTTTTTATTTTCTTTTCACACACAAAATTTTCAATTTTTAGACACAAACTACGAAAAACAAAAACAAAGACTCAAAAACTAGGTGATCTACCCATGACACATGGAAAATAACACCCCCCACTCCCACAAAAACTTCACAATGTCCCCATTGTGAAGAAGGATGTCACAAATAAGGTAGAAAACCTAAAAACACACAACAAACACATAACAAACAATAATTGGTGGCGACCGAGCCCACACGGCTCCAACAACAATAATATCCCAACATTCACATTCAAGGGTTCGCTACCCAAAAGAATACCAAGCTGCAACATGGATCATCGATATATTCACATAAAGAGAGTGGAAAGTAATTACCTCAAGATCTTCAATTAAAAGCACTCAATCCACGATCCAAACAACATCACACATAGGTTAGAAATAAACAAGAAAACATACTATGTGTGATGGTTCACATGCAAGATCAAAAAGAAAATCAAACTACACAAGACACTAAGGATTAATGAACTAAGAAAACAAACTACAATAATTACAAAACGACTCTTTTTTTTTTCTTTCTTAGACTCGAATACCGGAATACATACTACCCTCCCACTCCAACACAAAGAGGTTGTCGTGTCCTCAAAATGGAAACAGAAGTAGGTAAGCAAGCACCCCAAAATTAAAAACAACGACACACACAAAAAGAAAATAAAAGAAGAAAAGAAAGACCAACTCACTAATTATACAAGAAGGGTGAGGAAGGATATTACCTCAAAGGCATCTTATCAAGAAATTCACTCCTTCTCACCTCAAGATATCGGGCATCATGTCAGAACCATTCAACGCCCGGAGTGACAAATCATGCATCCTCTCATGCATCTCAGAATGGTGGTGGTAAGAGCACACTCGCAATAGCACATAAACAAACATTAGTGCCCTTAACAATTTATCAAATGCTTTAGAAAAGTCATAGAACTGATAAAATTCATGAATATACAAGACTTTTCTAGGCACGGTGAAAGAAGACATGACAAATGGATCCTCCAATTGACTCGTAAATGGAGATTGGGTATACAAATCAACGAAAGGAGGCAATACAACACATTTCTGAACATGCTCATGCGAAGACTTGGATGCAAACAATGGTTCAAACTCAATTTCCATGCAATTTTCATCAATCACAAATTCCAAATCACCACTCTCATCCAAATAATCATTACAATCGTCAATAGGTGATAAGGAAAACAGAGGATTAGACCACATCACAACACTCCTAACATCACACACAAGCACATCTTCATCTTCATCAATATCAGACTCACTAGAAGAACTATCAACATCAAAAGACAAAGGTGCATCTTCCAAAGCAACATCAAAAGTGAAAGTGGAAGGTTCAGGGTCATAACTCATCGTGAATGTCTCATAAAGCATGTCATCATCAAAAGCGCCATTGTCAACAACCAAGTTCAAACAATCATGATCATTCCCCAAAGAATTATGCTCATCATCACAGGTATGCACATAAATGGACTCACATACAAGGGTAGCTAATGCCTCACTAATGCAATGATCCTCAATGAAAGTGAACAAATCGTTATCAAGCACACATTCAATCACAACAGATTCAATTTCACTCTCAACAAGATCATGCTCAATTACATCATGGCATTCACTAAACTCAATCTTTTCTTCACATAAAGGCATGGACAAGGGTGTTGACAATAGTTCATCATCTAGCATGTTTTCAACTAATTCTACATCATCACACACAAAATCATCATGTTCCTCATGCTCATTAGGTGGGGCTGGAGCTAAGGAATTACTAAGTAGTCCAAGGCATGGTCGGTTATAATAGTCATCATCCTCATCATACACAGCAGAATCAACATGCATTTCAGGACTCAAAGACGATGAATGACCTATTTCAACATTCGAATCAACCATTTGTGAATAAGGAGTTACTACCCTTTGATTAATTTCATGGACAAATTCATGCATTTACTCATTCATGTTCGCACATAATTTTTCTACTTCTGCCTTGAAGGAAACCACTGTAGCTTGCAAACAAGAAATTGAACTATGATACGGCGAATCACACAAGGAGCACACGAAAGGAGACTCATCGGCACTTTGGGAAAGTTCATAACAGTTTTCCACATATCCCCCATCATAAGATTGATCATCAACATACACGGGGTATTCACATGATTGTTCAGTTTCGGTCCCAAAGGGTGGTGCATAAGGAGGTTGGAAGCTAGGACTAACATTTTGTTGTTCAAACTCATAGGAATCCCTAGACAACCATTCAAGTAACTCCCATGCTGGTTCTTCTCCTAAACTAGAAAACCCGTAATAATCTAAAAGGTTTCGGGTCTCATAATTCACACCCTCACTAACAATTCCCAACAAATTCAATGTATCATAAAAAATGCCATACAATTCACATTGAGCACGATAATCATGTAATCTAGCAAAATACCTCCAAAATATTTCATGCTCAAATTGAGGGAATTGGGGACTATCCATAACTCTCTTTTTTCTATTTTTCTAATTTTCTATTTTTTTCTTTTCTTTTCTTTTCTCACTTTTTTTTTCGATATTCAAGTTTTTCTTCGCTACATTTTTTCTAGCATAATCGAGAAAGCAATGAACTATGTACACACAAACCAATAGCCTAATCTACCAAATAACGCCATCCCCGGCAACGGCGCCATTGTTCGGTTGTAATTTTTGTGGTTTAATAAGTTAAGGTTGTCGGTCCACAGGGATGGGTGTGAGGCTTGATTAAGGATAATCGGTTTGTGTAAAGGGGTTTTCTCTCGAGAAAGCAATAAATTATGTAAATGAAGCAATAAACTAATCTAGACAAGATAATAATAAAGAAAGCAATTAAAAGCATGAAATCAAATAAAGCAATTAAAGCAAGGAATGGAAATCTAGAATGAACAATGAAATTAGAGACAAGAAATTATACCTTTGATGACTAATCTTCAATACCTTCAATCTACACTTGAATTTCCCCCGAACAAACAAGAAATTGTGGTTTGGATTACCAAGAATCCCCCAAACTCTCACTAGTAAGTAGAATTGGAGTTCATTGACCCTCCTCCCCACTAAAAATGGAGTTGATTGTGGCTAACACTATAAAGCTTGGAAAACAAGTCAACAATGGAGATTAGAGAGGAGAGAGAGAGGGAGAGAGAGAAAACTTGTAAAACACTTCAATGAAGACAAGAGAGAGCTTGAGAGAGATCAAGAAAGCTTGAGAAAGTTGAATACAAATGCTAGAAATCAAAGAAAGCTTGAAGAACAATGAAGAACAATTGAAAACTTGAAGAACAATTAAAGAGAGATTAAAGCAAATAAAGGAAAGCAATAAATCTAATTCTACTCCTAAACTACCTAGGCTAATTGATTATTTAGATTAATACAAGTGGGTATTTATAGAAGAAGGAAAAATACAACCCAAAACCCTAGGACAAATCGCAGCACGCGCGTCTGTGACAGTGGCTCGGGCGAGCCACCCTGCGCTCGGGCGAGCCAGCTGCTCGGCTGGTGTTTTGTTGCCCTGTTCGGCTTGGGCGAGCCATCGCTCGCGCTTTTTCCTCGCCGACTTCAAACGCGCATAACTTCTTCATCCGAACTTCGTTTTAGGCCCGTAAGATATCGATGGAAAGCTCTCGGTGTGTACTTTAAGCTCCCAAAATTTCAGAGCCTTTGTAACGAAGGAGTTATGACCCAAAGGGTGAAGGCACACGTATTTCAAACCTTTAAGTTTGTACTGCTCTGCTTGCGCCAATCTTGATATGGAATTTCCGACTTGGTTTCGGCTCTCGGCTCGGGTTGACTTGGTTTGACTCGGATCTCGGCTCGGGTTGACTTGGTTTGACTCGGGAAATAGCTCGGGATTCCCTAAAAACCTTCAAATAAGCCCAAACTTCTTCTAACTCCTTATTTTCCTACAAAACACCAAATCATTATATCTAATATATAAATAGGGGTTAAAACAAGCAAATATACCCTATAAAAGAGAAGAAACTCGGCTCGAAATGAGGCCGAACACCACTCCAACACAAGGGTTTGCTCGCCCCGAGCAAACTAAAAACGAAGAAAAGGACTAAAAAGAAAAACTAAAAACCCTAACTCACTTTCGCAGGAATCGCGGATGCATTTAGCATATGCATCAAGCCCTTTAAACCCCCGGTAGCCCGGGTGGACGAGGTAGGTCTCGTGAGGGTTTATAGCAACTATACCCACAAAAGCCACGAGAAAAGAAAAAGGGGAAAGAAAAAGAAATGAAAACTGAAAAACAAAACAAAGCAAAAGCAAAGAAGATATTCCCGTCCCCAATCATGCACCTAGTTCCCAAACCCGCCTCAACAATCAAATGGAAGAAGAATGTATAAACAAATTAAGACACGAAGGTTGGAAAACTGCCAATCTTTGAGATGTTGAACAAAAACACTTCTTGATGAGCAAAACACCTCGTGCATATGTGCAAGTGGGCTCTAATCGGTCTTTCCTATCCTAAACCAGACAATCAGAGTTGTTCTCATGCTCAAGCTCGGGATTATCTATCCTACTTCACTCTTGGTTTTTCTTTCAATCTCTCTTTTCTTTCTTTTCCTTACACCACTCTTTTCTTTCTTTTTCTTCTCTTTTTTTTACTTTTCTCTTTCTTACCATTCTTTTGCTCAACTCTTTTTTTCCTTTTTCTTGCTTCGCTCTTTTATTTCTTTTTCAAAACCTACGCTCTTTTCTTTACACTCAATCAGTTTTGTGTCTTTTAGAGCGTTTGTGTCGGGTTTTGCGGGATTTAAGCACCGGCCTTCGCAAAGGGTTACCCTCCCTGCTGGGTTTCTCCATACGTGAGTCATTGCACTTAAGGGGCATAGGGTGCCGATCCACCCAAACCAACCCATGACGGTAGGCCCGACAGTAATTATTTAATGCATTAATTAAGAGCTTAAGCAATTGAACAACTAAAACCGTCTAACTTAGGTAAGAATTCACAGTCAAAGCGTGTAAGAATTGAGGATTCCGCTTTCCCATTCCATGTAAAGGTCTAATAGAGATAATTCATGGCAAAAATCCTTCCTAAGGCCCATCATTATTCATACCGCCGCCTAACCGACTAAATCAGCCGATTAGACAACTATCTACACAACTGTGAACGGAAACATCCTCAAAAAGAAAAACAACTTTTGGGTTTTTCACAACATTTCTCCCCTTTTTATTTTCTTTTCACACACAAAATTTTCAATTTTTAGACACAAACTACGAAAAACAAAAACAAAGACTCAAAAACTAGGTGATCTACCCATGACACATGGAAAATAACAC
Organism: Portulaca oleracea; assembly: GCA_029582165.1. Taxonomy (NCBI): domain Eukaryota; kingdom Viridiplantae; phylum Streptophyta; class Magnoliopsida; order Caryophyllales; family Portulacaceae; genus Portulaca; species Portulaca oleracea. The sequence continues at coordinate 40,733,866 of CM055870.1, forward strand.
CGCCCACTCCCACAAAAAACTTCACAATGTCCCCATTGTGAGAAGAAGGATGTCACAAATAAGGTAGAAAACCTAAAAACACACAACAAACACATAACAAACAATAATTGGTGGCGACCCGAGCCCACACGGCTCCAACAACAATAATATCCCAACATTCACATTCAAGGGGTTCGCTACCCAAAAAGAAAACCAAGCATGCAACATGGATCATCGATATATTCACATAAAGAGAGAGTGGAAAGTAATTACCTCAAGATCTTCAATTAAAAGCACTCAATCCACGATCCAAACAACATCACACATAGGTTAGAAATAAACAAGAAAACATACTATGTGTGATGGTTCACATGCAAGATCAAAAAGAAAATCAAACTACACAAGACACTAAGGATTAATGAACTAAGAAAACAAACTACAATAATTACAAAACGACTCTTTTTTTTTTCTTTCTTAGACTCGAATACCGGAATACATACTACCCTCCCACTCCAACACAAAGAGGTTGTCGTGTCCTCAAAATGGAAACAGAAGTAGGTAAGCAAGCACCCCAAAATTAAAGACAACGACACACACAAAAAGAAAATAAAAGAAGAAAAGAAAGACCAACTCACTAATTATACAAGAAGGGTGAGGAAGGATATTACCTCAAAGGCATCTTATCAAGAAATTCACTCCTTCTCACCTCAAGATATCGGGCATCATGTCAGAACCATTCAACGCCCGGAGTAACAAATCATGCATCCTCTCATGCATCTCAGAATGGTGGTGGTAAGAGCACACTCGCAATAGCACATAAACAAACATTAGTGCCCTTAACAATTTATCAAATGCTTTAGAAAAGTCATAGAACTGATAAAATTCATGAATATACAAGACTTTTCTAGGCACGGTGAAAGAAGACATGACAAATGGATCCTCCCATTGACTCGTAAATGGAGATTGGGTATACAAATCAACGAAAGGAGGCAATACAACACATTTCTGAACATGCTCATGCGAAGACTTGGATGCAAACAATGGTTCAAACTCAATTTCCATGCAATTTTCATCAATCACAAATTCCAAATCACCACTCTCATCCAAATAATCATTACAATCGTCAATAGGTGATAAGGAAAACAGAGGATTAGACCACATCACAACACTCCCAACATCACACACAAGCACATCTTCATCTCCATCAATATCAGACTCACTAGAAGAACTATCAACATCAAAAGACAAAGGTGCATCATCCAAAGCAACATCAAAAGTGAAAGTGGAAGGTTCAGGGTCATAACTCATCGTGAATGTCTCATAAAGCATGTCATCATCAAAAGCGTCATTGTCAACAACCAAGTTCAAACAATCATGATCATTCCCCAAAGAATTATGCTCATCATCACAGGTATGCACATAAATGGACTCACATACAAGGGTAGCTAATGCCTCACTAATGCAATGATCCTCAATGAAAGTGAACAAATCGTTATCAAGCACACATTCAATCACAACAGATTCAATTTCACTCTCAACAAGATCATGCTCAATTACATCATGGCATTCACTAAACACAATCTTTTCTTCACATAAAGGCATGGACAAGGGTGTTGACAATAGTTCATCATCTAGCATGTTTTCAACTAATTCTACATCATCACACACAAAATCATCATGTTCCTCATGCTCATTAGGTGGGGCTGGAGCTAAGGAATTACTAAGTAGTCCAAGGCATGGTCGGTTATAATAGTCATCATCCTCATCATACACAGCAGAATCAACATGCATTTCAGGACTCAAAGACGATGAATGACCTATTTCAACATTCGAATCAACCATTTGTGAATAAGGAGTTACTACCCTTTGATTAATTTCATGGACAAATTCACGCATTTACTCATTCATGTTCGCACATAATTTTTCTACTTCTGCCTTGAAGGAAACCACTGTAGCTTGCAAACAAGAAATTGAACTATGATACGGCGAATCACACAAGGAACACACGAAAGGAGACTCATCGGCACTTTGGGAAAGTTCATAACAGTTTTCCACATATCCCCCATCATAAGATTGATCATCAACATACACGGGGTATTCACATGATTGTTCAGTTTCGGTCCCAAAGGGTGGTGCATAAGGAGGTTGGAAGCTAGGACTAACATTTTGTTGTTCAAACTCATAGGAATCCATAGACAACCATTCAAGTAACTCCCATGCTGGTTCTTCTCCTAAACTAGAAAACCCGTAATAATCTAAAAGGTTTCGGGTCTCATAATTCATACCCTCACTAACAATTCCCAACAAATTCAATGTATCATAAAAAATGCCATACAATTCACATTGAGCACGATAATCATGTAATCTAGCAAAATACCTCCAAAATATTTCATGCTCAAATTGAGGGAATTGGGGACTATCCATAACTCTCTTTTTTCTATTTTTCTAATTTTCTATTTTTTTCTTTTCTTTTCTTTTCTCACTTTTTTTTTCGATATTCAAGTTTTTCTTCGCTACATTTTTTCTAGCATAATCGAGAAAGCAATGAACTATGTACACACAAACCAATAGCCTAATCTACCAAATAACGCCATCCCCGGCAACGGCGCCAATGTTCGGTTGTAATTTTTGTGGTTTTATAAGTTAAGGTTGTCGGTCCACAGGGATGGGTGTGAGGCTTGATTAAGGATAATCGGTTTGTGTAAAGGGGTTTTTCTCAATGCGGAAAGCAATAAATTATGTAAATGAAGCAATAAACTAATCTAGACAAGATAATAATAAAGAAAGCAATTAAAAGCATGAAATCAAATAAAGCAAGGAATGGAAATCTAGAATGAACAATGAAATTAGAGACAAGAAATTATACCTTTGATGACTAATCTTCAATACCTTCAATCTACACTTGAATTTCCCCCGAACAAACAAGAAATTGTGGTTTGGATTACCAAGAATCCCCCAAACTCTCACTAGTAAGTAGAATTGGAGTTCCTTGACCCTCCTCCCCACTAAAAATGGAGTTGATTGTGGCTAACACTATAAAGCTTGGAAAACAAGTCAACAATGGAGATTAGAGAGGAGAGAGAGAGAGAGAGAGAGAGAAAACTTGTAAAATACTTCAATGAAGACAAGAGAGAGCTTGAGAGAGATCGAGAAAGCTTGAGAAAGTTGAATACAAATGCTAGAAATCAAAGAAAGCTTGAAGAACAATGAAGAACAATTGAAAACTTGAAGAACAATTAAAGAGAGATTAAAGCAAATAAAGGAAAGCAATAAATCTAATTCTACTCCTAAACTACCTAGGCTAATTGATTCTTTAGATTAATACAAGTGGATATTTATAGAAGAAGGAAAAATACAACCCAAAACCCTAGGACAAATCGCAGCACGCGCGTCTGCAGACAGAGTGGCTCGGGCGAGCCACCCTACGCTCGCGAGCCAGCTCGCTGGTGTTTTGTTGCCCAAGCTGGCTCGGCGAGCAAAGAGATGGCTCGGCGAGCCGCTGCGGCGCTTTTTCCTCGACTTCAATCGCGCATAACTTCTTCATCCGAACTCCGTTTTAGGCCCGTAAGATATCGATGGAAAGCTCTCGGTGTGTACTTTAAGCTCCCAAAATTTCAGAGCTATCGATGTGGTAACGAAGGAGTTATGACCGAAAGGGTGAAGGCACACGTATTTCAAACCTTTAAGTTTGTACCGTTCCCCTGTTTTGCGCCAATCTTGATATGGAATTTCCGACTTCGGTTTCGCCTCGGCTCTCGGCTCGGGTTGACTTGGTTTGACTGGGGAAATAGCTCGGGATTCCCTAAAAACCTTCAATTAAGCCCAAACTTCTTCTAACTCCTTATTTTCCTACAAAACACCAAATCATTATATCTAATATATAAATAGGGGTTAAAACAAGCAAATATACCCTATAAAAGAGAAGAAATTCGGCTTGAAACGAGGCCGAACAACACCACTAAGTGAAACGATACTCGGGCAAGCTCGAGTGACCTCGTTTGGTTACAGAAACACCTTCCAAAGAGATCAAATCAAGTTCTACACAACACCACTAGATTGCCAATCTAGATACTGGAGTAGAAATGAGAGTTTGAGATACTCACAAACGAAGAACCTCTCGGTTTCTTGGGGTTTTGTATTTCATATGATCTATCATGAAGTTGCCAATACAATGATACATATACTCTGCTGAAACAAGGGAAAAGGCAGCCAAGCAAGCAAGCAAGTAGCTTAAACTAATTAGAGTGTGGTTTCCTAATGACGAAGAAACCTCCTAAACGTGGTTAATTAAGCTAATTACAATTGATTAAAGCTAATAAATTTCTTCTCCATGAAGTACTTGACCAGCATTGGACCAACAAAGGACAATCACAGCCCTCCACTTGGCACTTCCTCATTGGTGGATCTTCATTCACTTAGACTCCAATCCATGCAAGACAAGTGAAGAAACACAAATGGTTTTGTTCCAAATTGGCGGGAACTTAGCAAAGGACCTCCAATACTATTAGGGAAAACCGGAACTCATGAGAAAAGACCAAAATGCCCTTGACAGAACGTCAAAATATCACGGTTGTCCAAATAAAGGACCTTATCGCTGTCCAGATAAAGGGCCTTATCGCACGTCAAAAATAGAACGGATGTGTAGGATCCCGAAGGACCTTCACTGTTGAGATATGGAGACAAACAGTGAGGACATCACATGGGGTGAATGTCCTTGACCTCCTTCTACACCAATGCCCTTCTTAATTAAGCCCACCAAATGATAACACTCTTGGATCAACTGGATTTGTGGAGGCTGATTCCCATCATACAAGGAGCAAGTGTTCAAGCAATGTTAGGCAATGTTCCTCTTAAAATCATCATATAGGTACATTTGTTGTTTTTATTTCCTAATGTAAAGTGTTTGTACATATTGTAATTTCTTCATTCTTTTTGCTTGTTTAATGAATTAGTCATATAAAGTTGCAATTTACTTTCCCTCCCGGACTTTATTAAAAGCACATTTTCAAATTTTTACTAGTCTTTCCTAAAGTGAGAGGCGAACTCAAAGGGTTTTACCTTTCGAGTTCATAACCTTAACCCCGAATCCACCTCTTGGTTTGTAAGCGGAATCTTTCTTTGCTTTATTTTCGGTTTTATCTTGACTTTTCTCCTTAAAAAAAGTCAGTGGCGACTCATTTCAAACCAAAACACATTGCCTTCTCCTATATCATGTTTATCATAGTTTTACAATAAACCAATGCAACTTTAAGATACTTTGTACATTTTAAATAATGATTGCATAAATTGCCTTCTTACGAGCTTAACATTTTGTGAACAAATTGGAGTAATCCTAAATAGTTGAAACAAATGGATGTTCTTTCTTAAAAATTTAGTTTAATCATTCATGAAATGCATACAATAAAGGGAAGGTGATTTTTACGATATACTATTCATAAAATGTGCGAATAATCCTTAAAGCATTTTAAAAAGTAAACCCCAGCAAATTTTCATTCTTGCGCGTGTTTAAAGTCTGAACAACGTGAAAAAAATGTCCACAAGATTTTTGACGACTTCATTGAGAAGTTTTCTATAAGTATGTAAAACTTGAAATAAATTTGGTGCGCTTCATAATTTTTGGAAGGAAAATAAATTTAACATTACATCTTTAAATCATTCTCTTTAGGCATAAGGCATTGCATATACCGGACTACTCCTTTGCCATGTATTTTGCCGTGGGTGCACTCAAAGTGGCGGTTAGGATTTTTTTCTTTTTAACCCAAAAAGTATAAACCATGGGATGCCGGATCGGCTATACTCAGAATGGTGCATTTACACTAATTTGAGCATTAGTCACCACATCTGGTCATGCATCACCCTACGAGGTCTCCACTCGAGCCTTTAAGAGCAACACCTCACACATTTTATGGTCGAGAAGAGATGTTTATAAACCAGATTAATTAACCTCAAATTTTATGGTCGGCCCAGTTGGTAGGTCCATCCATGTTAAAATGTTAATTATGTTTGTTTATAAAGTAATCTCAACTCGCCTTCGATGATTTTATTCAGCGCTTTACAATACTCTCCTAATTAAGGTCCAAAAATTTGACTAATAATTTCACCAAGTTAGTGGGTATTGTATTAGCTCACGTAATAGTCACTAGGCTAGGGTAAATTAATCCATAGAATTAGTTTTTGAATCCCAAAGTTCATGGTCGGCTTGTTGTATAAGCCAACCCGCGATGGATTTGATAATTAAAATTATAAATCAAATTTAGCTCGCCTATTGTTGGTTTTATTCGGTCCTCTACAATATTCACTTTCCACGAGTAAATAAATAAAGTGTGTCGTATGTTATGTGTAAATATGTGTTGAGTCTTCATTAGAGTTAGACCTAAATTAGAGATATTGTTTTAGTCTGCGTTTGAGAAGAAATGAGTTTATAAACTCGATTAATCAACCTTAAATTTTCATACCTTAGTACTTCCTTTCACAAGTGCTCTTTCAAGGTTAAACATTATCAAGCAGCAGCAAAGTCTCTATTACTTCTCATTTCAAGCTATCAAAAGACACATGCAAGGGCTAATATTCACTTTTTCAATAACTCCGAACATCATCTTACTTGAGTTCAACCTTCTAACACCCAATATTCACCACTTGATTCAATTTTACACTCTTTTAACTACAAGCAATTTATACCCCACAACAACACTTTTATAGTTAAGAGAATTTGGCACCAAGATAACATGCTCCTCCAAGAGCAACCTAACATGATATTATACATTATACACCAAAATCTCAATTTTCATTGAGACATAACATCAACCACTTAGCATGCATAGCTCATAAACACAAACCAACCCAAAACCAATTGATAATTCCTGGTATACTCACTCTAAATACTTAAATTTGATAAGAAAAATAGTGGAATTTGTAAATTAAATAATGAAATTCAGATTTGAATTAAAGAGGTTAGGGTTTAAACCTTCAATGGTGAAGAGGAAAAATACAAGAACGAGAGGAACGAGGGGGATGAAAGTGGTGGTGGTTGGTGGTGCCGGCTGAGTTGAGACGGCCGACCAAATTGATGCCGGCGAGGACGGTTGCCGTAGTGGTTGACGATGAACTAGGCGAACAAAGACAGACCCGAGAGAGAGAGAGAGAGAGAGAGAGAGAGAACATTGTACTGTGGTCACCGGTTGGGAGCCCACGACGTCGGAGCTTCGACGTGAGAGAGAGAGAACATTGTGCTGTGGTCGCCGGTTGGGAGCCCACGATGTTGGAGCTCCGGCAGGTCAAGGTTGCGGCGACGGTCGCTGGTGGTCTCGGCCGACATGCTGGTCGTCGGACACAGAGGCAAAGAAACGGGGAGCAATGTGAGAGAGAGAGAGGAGTCTTTGGCTTCTGGAAAAAATAACATTTAGAATGAATAATACAAATATGGGTTTTGGTATTTAAGGCTCAACTAAGTTAAAAGAATAATACTAAATTTCACGTTTCCTCTTCTCATCTCAATACTACTATATTTCTACTATAACCCAACAATACTAATCTAGAGTATCAGGATGAAATATTTACGAACTTTGAAATAATAAGGAGACTTGAAATAAAATGGGGAGGTGAAGTAATTTGAAACTTAAAATAAATTAAGGAATAAAAAGGTATGATAATAATTATATTATTATTATTACTATTAATAATATTAACGAATTAGTCGACTTGATAAAACTTGGTCAGGTATGATACGCCGCAAGTGCACGGGTGCTCGTGTAGCAAATATCAAGGTTGATCCCACATGGACTTTGCTAACTAAACACCAAACTAGCTTCCTATGTGATTGCTAAATCGGTCGGGTTTTAGATTGAGAATAACTAATTCTAATTCTAATCACTAAAGGGTCTAATAAATCAAATATTCACACAATTCACAAGATGAAATCAATAAGACAAAGACGTTCAGGGGATAAAACCTAAGTAACTCTATGAATCAAACAAGTGGATTGAACATGTATGTCACTAATTTGGTACATTTTAGGGTCGATAATCGCATAATGTATTCCGTAGCGAGCTTTTGGCAATGAACGGATTGCTTCGTAAAATTGATCTTTTAGACTCTTTATTGTGTCAATTTTATCTAAGTTAAATATCAAATTATCCAATGACCCCTAGTTACAAAGTCTTCTATCTCTAGTTCACTTCATATACTAGTTTAATCCTAAGGGTTTCGATTATCGAATTTCTCCGTTCGGTCCTTCATTCAACAATCTAAATCCATGCTAATGGTGCGCAAAAAAATGCAATGACATACATAATCAAAGGATAAATAAAATGCATTCAAACTAGATAACAACTTGTTCAATCCAACAAAACTCAATCCATAAGAGAAACTAATAAGGGTTTATCCCCTAAACTTATGAAAACTACTCATTACTCATGTTCGAAACACAAATCATATCAAAGTCTACTCTAAAATGCATGGAAATCTAAAGAAAGAGAAGTAAATCGAGTTGGAATTCAATCCTTGCTTGAATGTCGATCCACGGGGACTTTTACTCCTCCACTTCTCTCCAATTCTTGAGAACCAATCTTCCAAAACTCAACGAATCTCTCTATCTTCACACTGGATGAATGTGGATGGAAATATGGATGAAAGAATGGATGAATATGATGATGAGGATGATGATCAATGCCAGTCAATACAGCTGGATAGCAATTATATAGCATTAAAATGAAGCCGAAACGCCATTTCCGCATTAAACAGGGCCAACACGGGTCGATACAGGTCAACATGGACCGTGTCGAAGTTAACACGGGCCGTGTTACCTCGACACTGATCGCGTTGCTCACTGGAACCATTTTCTGGAGTTTCTGGAGGCTGAAACGGGTCATTTTGCTCCTAATGGCACCCGTGTTGATGCCTGACGCAGCTCTTTGATATGCTGGGCCTGAGTTTGGGCCTTGGGGTAGATCTCTCTCATCTTTTGTGATCAACTTGGACTTCTACAACTTGGTTTTGAGCTTGATTCGATCCAAATTGCTCCAAATTCCTACAAAACTATACCAAACTCCAACCAAGCATAAAATAGAGAATTCGGGTATGAAAATAATACATTCATAACTAAAATCACCCAAATTAACTCTAAATAATTCATGATCACATATATATAAAATACATTTATCAAGGTACGTAACCCAAATATTTCGAGAGTAAATTGAGTAGTGGACATTGTCACAAGAATAATTTAAATAAATAATATACTAAGCTGTTGTATGACGGTCGTTGCTCTGTTCGAGTCCTGCAAAAAACACCAGTGGTTAACTTGAAATGAAATGCGCGATTTAGTTAATTAATCTCATTGTTTAACATAATTATGTTAGGTTAGGATCAGGTTATTACAGCAAGAGCCAAAGGAAGAGAAAGATGACGAAGAGGGAGAAGAAGGATAAGAGGGAGAGGAAGAAGAGGATGGAGATGAAGAGGAGGAGGAATAAGAGGGAGGAACTGCAGAAAGCTCCTGCGACTTCCAAGAGTTTCGCCAGGAGCTTGACAAGGTCCACTCCAACCTCGACCATCCCCCCTCAAAAACGGGCAGAACAGGACCATGATCCAGGGGATCTAATCCACCCTGGAAACCCAGGGTACGCTCCAAGCAGACCTCCAGCGTTTAATGCAATGGGAGTACTAGCATGCCTACTACCTGGCCTACCAATACTATCAGAGAGTAATCGCCAACCTACCCCTCTTGGGTGGTACCATCTGGCGTATCCGCCTCCACCACCCCCTCTATGGCCTAGCCAGCAGTAGTTGTCAGTTTGCCCCGCCCCGCTTTGTGCTCATTAGTTGACTTATGGCATTATTTGCATGATAGTGTGTGTGTGGGGGGGAGGGGGGGGGGGAGGGGGAGGAACCACTTGTTGGGTGGTTTGTGTTGGTGGTCTAGGTATTCTATTCCTTGTTCCTTGAGTTAGCTGATTTGGTGATGATGTCTGATTATTGATCTACTTTGTTGGGTGATTCTTTGAAGCTCGACGATGCCTTGTGGGCTTACAGAACCACCTTTAAAACACCATTTGGCACCACACCTTACAGACTAGTGTTCAGGAAGGCTTGTGACCAACCGGTCGAAATCGAACACAAGGCTTTTTGGGCTATCAAAACCCTTAATTTCGATCCCAAGGCCATTGGAGAAAAGGGAATCCTGCAGCTCTAAGAACTCGATGAATTAAGACAAGAAGCGTATAAAAACTCCAGGATATACAAAGAACGAACAGAAACTTGGCATGACAAGCACATTATAAGGAGCATATTCCAAGAAGGCGACATGGTACTCCTATTCAACTCTTGACTGAAGTTATTCCCGGGAAAACTCAAGTCACGATGGGCGGGCCCTTTCAAGGTTTTACGAGCGTATCCTCACGGGGCAGTAGAGAGTTGTAGCTCGTTGGTGACCCCATCATGCAATCAACGCAGAGATAGCTCAAGGACCTCGATGACTAGGGGGCGGTACCGTCGAGCTAACGACGTTAAACAAAGCACCTCAAGGAGGGTACATCACTCTTCTATTACCTATCCCTCCCCACTCAGTTTTTTTTTTATTATTTATTTCTTTTTATATTTCTTTAGTAATTTTTAATTTTTGTTCGTGTTACTTCGCTAATATTTTCTTTTATTATGCAGAAAAAAGAAGAAAAATATATCGATATTTGGCTCTTTTGATTTTTTACTTTCTAACCCGATAATTTTAAAGCAAGTGTGTTGCATACAAGAACCTACGACACATTGAAAAGTGGAGGTAACAAAAGGGAACAAGGAGAAAGAGGAAAAGTAAAGTAGGAAATTGTGCGGAAATAGTAGGTAAGAAAACGCTGCCAGCGCCCTATAACCGCTGGCAGCGTCCCCTCCTCAAAGTTCAGGTAAGGCAACTTCTTCAAAGTGCTGGCAGCGTTTATGGAAATTCCAACAATTCCTTTGCTCGCCTTTCACTTAAGTCAACCCCCCTCTTTTCTTTTTACTCTTTCAAAACTTATCAAACTCCCTCACTTATCCTCTCTCTCGCCCGACGCTGCCCCCTTCCCTTACTCCCTCCTCATCCCTTGCTCTGCTCACAGCTCACGCAAACCACCACCAACACCACTCTTCTTCTTCTTTCTCTCCTCCTCCATCTCACTCACATTCTCACTCCTTCATCCTCAAGTTTCAATTGCAATCTTTATTTCCACAACTTCAAGAAGGTAAAAATTCACCAATCTCCCTCTTGTTCTCTATCAATTTCTAGTATTTGTGGTATGTTTTTAGTTAAGTTCAGGAATTACTTAGTAATTTATTGAAATGATTTGATATACCATGTTCTTGCTCAAAGATTCCAAGTTATCTTGCTTGGATTTACTTTTGGTGCTAGTTCTTAATTAGGGCATGATGGAATTGGTTGAATTTGTTCCTTAATTGTCTAAAGATTGAGTTTTATTGTGTTGGGAGTGTTATGGGAGTAATGTGATAGTAATTTGGTGGGATTTTGGATTGATCAAGGTTGGTGCTAACCTAGGGGTGTTATGCTCTGCTTTTAGTATTTTATGGGGTTGGAATGATTTAATTCTCTTTTCTTGGCATCAAACAAGCATGTGGGAGTTTTAGTTGTGTCAAGTTACATTGTTTTCATGCTTCTTTGATGCTTTGATGAAATTTTGGTGGAGATATACTAATTCTTGTTATTTTAAGATGGTGAGGACTAAGAATGTTAACTTCTCTGGACCTCCCGCCGACGATGATGGTGGGAATGGGAGTAGAAAACACAAGGCTACAGCCTTGAAAAAGGGGAAGAAAAAAGCCGCCGCGACTCGAAACTCCTGGAGTAGCAACCCCTTTAACTTTGAAGGGGATATAAAAGCTCGATATGACTCTCTTTCCAAACGTGCTTTGATTCCTACAAAATACTTGCATGAGGATTTCTTGCGGGGATGTGGGATGCTTGACGATGTACTTTGGTTATTGAATTACGGATAGCTAACTCATGTGGCTAGGCTAAATGAACGAACCTTTAGGGGCATCACCTTAAAGTTTCTTAATAAGATAGAGGTAAACCTCCAGGGGAGGGATGGACTTATCCGATTCCAACTCCTCGAGAGTGTGAGACAAATGATAATTTCTGAATTTGCACGAGTGTTTGGTCTTCCTGAACGAACATGAGAGACCCACACACCATCCCCTTGATTTTGGGATAGTGGGATGGGGTAGGATTCTTTCGTGAGATAACCGGTGTAGACGATTGGGACCCTAGCAACTCGACCTCTACCCTAACTAGAAACCCCGCTTTGAGGTATGCTCACCGCATCATCTCATACGACGTCTTTGGAAGGCCTGGGAGTTCCAACAAGGCCACAAAAGTCGATTGCTACATGGTGCACGCCCTGCTTCGTGGCGATAACCACGCTGACCCAATCGCCTTGTTCGCCGCACACATATCCCGCATCACTAGCTCGTCCTCCATGGGGATAACTATATGATGGAAATCACCCCACGCCTATTCCCCTAAGCCCAACCAAGAAGGCCTAATTAAAGTACAAGTATAAAGATATGGTCTTTCAAAGAGGAAGTCCAACAAGGCCCGACCCAATAGAGGAGATTCTGCTCAAAGTGGAGGTCTAAAGACCGATCCATATCACATGATCCTTATTCCAAGAGGATGTCCAAACATCCTAGAGGGCCCAAGCCCAAGAAAGTCGTCCAAAGGAGGAAGTACACGTCCAAAGTCCAAAACTGCAGAAGCAAAGTTGCAATTGAATTTCACAGTTTTGATCTTTTGGATGTAACTTTTATATTTTAGCTTTTTATCTAATTTTAGTGTGATTCATATTATCTTAGCAGTACTTTGAGTCATGTACGATGCCAAGTAAATTATAAACTTGAGCATCTAGTCTAGTACTAGTCTAGATAAGTCTAGAATGTTCGAAGGTGTTCTAAAATGTTCCAGAAGGTGTGTGTGTGTGCTTTAAGGGTGTGATTGATTGGTTTTGGCGCCAAGACTAGTTAGTATCCTAGATTAGGTTGGCTTATTTTGTAACTAATCCATCTTGGATTAGGAAAGCCAATTCCAATTAGGATAAGGTTGTTGTAACCAACTCCTCTTAGGATAAGGAGTCCTAATCCAAGAGGAGATTGGAATAGATGGCGCCTAGGAGTAGTCTTCCTTGGCTTGCACGTCAAGTTAGGAATCCTAGGAGTTCTAGGATTGAGTCTATTATAAATAGCTAGGCTTGTAGCCTTTCAAACGCATCTCAGTTTATCAACCATGAATAGAATCAAGCTTTTAGCTTACCCCTTGAGTGTTTCGTGAAGAACCTCGTTTTGATCTTTTCTATTGTATCTTGGTTTGGAAACCAAGTGGTTTAGAAGAGCTTGAACCCTGATCCTAGAAGGTGTTTTTGTAACTAGGATAAAGGTCAAGTTAGCCCTAGGGTTTTTCTTTCTTGTGGTGTTTCAGTATCAAGATAGATTCCCTTGAACTATCCCGGTTACTTTTATCTTTCTATCTTACTTAGACAAACCCCAGGCTAAATCAAGAATCTCTCTTGCTCCCACAAACCCTCACAAACGTCCCTCTCCTCCCCTCTCAATCTCCCTTATACATTCTCCCTCTCTTTCCCATAACCACTCTCAACAAACTCTCTTCTCTCTCCTCTAACAATCTTTCTACTCTCTCTTCTCTCTCAAAATCCTCACGCCACAAATTGCTTCCCCTCTCTAATCCCTCTCATGTCATCCCTCTCTTCCCCTTCAAGAATCAATCTTTCTTGTTTCTTGAATCCATAAAAGACCTCACGTCATAAAAGCTTTCATAGATCCTGGTATTCACGTGAATTCCCCCTTTCTTTCCTCCATTATCACGTGAAGCATCCCACTCTCTAGTATGGTTGCACGTATAATGATTATTACTGGATCAAGTTTCATTCTTTTGGTCCCGTAATACATCACTATAGGTGATTATATCACGCACCTTGCACGCCAATTTGGCTTTAGGATGACCATGATCACCCCCAACCGTGTCTCTAGTAGCATGTTCATTGATGGAGACCAGTGCCGCTCCTTTGGTATGTGAAAAATAGACAGTGACCGTCGTTGCTTATGGGTTTACCCCAACAACGTTAGGTATCCCTTGCCTCACCCCCACCTCTCAGTACAAAATGAAGCTAATCTTCTTTGGTTGCCTCCCGTTCCCCTTGCCTAACCCGAGCATGAACCTCAACCTGACCCTCTATCCCAACAACCCCCTATCAACCATGAGGCGTATTACCGCGACCTCCAACTTACCGTCGGCTGTAACGAGTGTTGACTCGACGAGTTGCAGTCCTACCTTGTCGAGATGCGACAAGAATCCAACGTGTGTTACACACGTTTGGATGAGTCCATCTCTCATCTTTCCCGCCTCGTTCAGGCCATGTTCCATCAGTCCTCTCCTCCACCACCACGACACCCGACCGCCCCTTTCTCACCGAGCGAGGATGATTGATCCTTTGCTCCACTCTTTCCCTTTCTACCATTGTCTTCTGCATTGAGGACAATGCAATGTTTAAGCATAGGGGGATATATCCACTTTATGTATATTTTTATCGCTTTTCTTTTATTTTCGCTTGTTTTCCTTTGTTTTTCTTTAATTTTCATCTTTCTTTTTCATGATTCATGCTTGTTTGTTTTTCGTGCTTAAGTGTGTTTTTTTATTTGAATTTTCATTTTTAGTGTGTATTTGATTGTTTTTTTAATTTCCTTTTCTATGTTTCCTTCTCAGTTTTTCCTTTAAGTTTTTCAAAAATCTTGCATTCACCTAGTTGCATTAGTTAGAGCATGCTAGATTTTCTTTTCTTTTCTTTCCTTAGTTTCTTTGGGTTTGTCTTTTTCTTTCATTTTGCATCCATAAAAAGAATAAAATCACAAAAAAATCAAAAAATAGGAAAAAGCCAAAAAAAAATTAGAAAAGATAAGAAAAATTATTAGGATAGGATTAGGATTAATAGCCCGGAATACCTTCAGTTATGATTTGTAAACCAATTAGACTTTCAGTTTGTCTTGCTTCACCTTGTGAAGTTTGGCTGAGAACTAAAAAGTTTTTAAAATTGAATTTGCAAATCTTCTTGATTTTGAGACAAGTTATGAAAGGTGTGTTTAACTGCTTTGACTACCTTAGTAAGTGTAAATATGCGTGCCGCAAATCTTTATGCTAGGTAAAATTGTTTGAGCCCTATCCCGTGAGTCCACATAGCCAAAAGTATGGATTAATAATTTTTATCAATTCCTTGATTTCTTTAGTGACTCCACCACTAATTGCACCTCTAGAACTTGTTTTGCATCTTGCTTGAGGCAGCATCTTTGCATTGCACCTTGTGACAAAATGATTGATGCATGCATTTCTATTTTGTTGAACTACATAGCCAAATAGCATCCCTAATAATATATTTACCGCTCTTTAGCCCCGCCTAACCTTTGATTATCCTTCTTTTTGTGATTGAACCCTGATGATTGTTCGGTTGTAATTTTTGGTGGTTTTATAAGTAAGGATTGTCGATCTCAGGGATGGGTGTCTGGTATGCTTTAGGATTAAGGTTTGTATAGGTTTTTCCAAAGACAGAAAGCAATAAATAGTAAAGGTAAGCAATAAATCTAACCTAGGTATGCATAATAACAATCAACAACCAAAAGCAATAAAAAGCAAGTCACAAGAAAGCATTGAACATGAAACAATTAGGACTAAAAACCATCAAGGAAACTAAACCAAAAGCAATGAAAGGAAGGAAATTATACCTTTGATGACCGAATGTTCTTATCTTCTACCTTAGCTTGATTCTCCCACGAACAAACGAGAAAATCGTGGCTTGGATTACTAAGAATCCCCAAATTCCCACTTATTAGTGAAATTTGTTACCCTTAGCCCTCCTCCTCACTAAAAATGGATTGGATTGTGGCTAACTTAATCATCAAGACAAGAAATGCTAAAATGAAAGCATAAATGAATAAGGAAACATGAAGAAAACTCTGAAATTGCTTGATTGAAAGTTGAATACAAAGTAGCTTGAAGAACAAGACAATGAAAACCTAAGAGAGAGAAAGGAGAGAACAACTTGAAAAGCAATAAAACTAGGTAATAAAAATAGAAAACTTAAGCTAAAACTATGTCCTAGTGAAATCGTAGCTGAAAGTATTTATATTGAGCCCAATTTGTTACACAAAACGCAGCATTTCAATCTCAGATTATACGCAGAAAATCAGAGTGGCTCGGGCGAGCCATCCCCTGGCTCGGGCGAGTCAGGCTTCTGGCCCACTGGAGGATGTTTTCTTTGTAGTTTTTCTTCGGCAGCACAGGCGATGGGCTCGGTCGAGTCATGCAGGTGGCTCGGTCGAGCCATCTCTCTGGTCACTCCTTTACTTAGCCAAATTTCAGAATTTCATGGCGGCTCGTTGAGGCTTGACTCGACCGAGCCAGAGGGTGACTCGGTCGAGCCATCCTTCTGACTTCACTTCTCCTTGGCTCGGCTGAGGTCGGCAAGTCCACTAACTTCCAGATGGTTGACTCGGGCGAGCCAGGATATGACTCGGGCGAGTCATCCTGCTGCTGCTTCCTCCATTTGATGAATTCTGCTCCGTTTTGGCTCCATTTTGGGTCAATCTCTTATTTTCCTACAAAACTAGAAAAACCTCATAACTAACATGATACACGGGGTTAGAACATGTAAAAACACCCTAATAAAGAGGAGAATTCGGCTCGAAACGAGACCGAACACCACTCCCACACAAGTGTTTGCTCGCCCCAAGCAAACTAAAAACAAAGGAACATAATAAAAAAAGAAAACTAAAAACCTAACTCACTTTCGCAGGAATCGCGGATGCATTTAGCGTATGCATCAAGCCCTTTAAACCCCCCGGTAGCCCGGGCGGACGAGGTAGGTCTCGTGAGGGTTTATAGCAACTATACCCGCAAAAGCCACGAGAAAAGAAAAAGAGGAAAGAAAAAGAAGTGAAAACCGAAAAACGAAACAAAACAAAAGCAGAAAATATTCCCGTCCCCAATCATGCACCTAGTTCCCCAACCCGCCTCAACAATCAATTGGAAGAAGCAAGTATAAACAAGTTAAGACACGAAGGTTGGAAAACTGCCAATCTTTGAGATTTTGAACCAAAACACTTCCTGATGAGCAAAACACCTCGTGCATATGTGCAAGTGGGCCCTAATTGGTCCTTCCTATCGTAAACTAGACAATCAGAGTTGTTCTCATGCTCAAGCTCGGGATTATCTATCCTACTTCACTCTTAGTTTTTCTTCCAATCTTTCTTTTCTTTCTGTTTTCTCACTTCGCTCTTTTCTTTCTTTTTTTTTCTTTCTTTTTCTTCTCTTTGTTTTTTCTGCTTTTTCTTGCTCTTTCTTATCATTCTTTTGCTTAACTCTTTTTTTCCTTTTCTTGCTTCGCTCTTTTCTTTCTTTTCAAAACATACGCTCTTTTCTTTCCACTCAATCCGTTTTGTGTCTTTTAGAGCGTTTGTGTCGGGTTTTGCGGGATTTAAGCACCAACCTTTGCAAAGGTTACCCTCCCTACTGGGTTTCTCCATACGTGAGTCATTGCACTTAAGGGGCATAGGGTGCCGATCCACCCAAACCAACCCATGACGGTAGGCCCGACAGTAATTATTTAATGCATTAATTAAGAGCTTAAGCAATTGAACAACTAAAACCGTCTAACTTAGGTAAGAACTCACAGTCAAAGCGTGTAAGATTTGAGGATTCTGCTTTCCAATTCCATGTAAAGGTCTAATAGAGATAAGTCATGGCAAAAATCCTTCCTAAGGCCTATCATTATTCATACCGGCCGCTCTGATTGAATCAGTCGATTAGACAACTATCTACACAGCTGTGAACTGAAACATCTTCAAAAAGAGAAATTTTTTTTTTTGGGTTTTTCACAACATTTCTCCCTTTTTTTTTCTCTTCACATACAAAATTTTCAATTTTTAGACATAAACTACGAAAAACAAAAACAAAGACTCAAAAACTAGGTGATCTACCCATGGCAAATGGAAGTATCACCCCCCACTCCCAAACAAAACTTCACAATGTCCCCATTGTGAGAAGAAGGGTGTCACAAATAAGGTAGAAAACCTAAAAGCACACAAACAAACACATAACAAATAAAAATGGTGGCGACCCGAGCTTACACGGCTCCAATAACAATATAATTCCAGCATTCACACTCAAGAGGTTCGCCACCCAAAAAGGAAAACCAAGCATGAAACATGGATCATCACTATATTCACAATGAAAGAGAGAGTTAAATGATGTTACCTGAAGGTCTTCAATAAACGCATACCCAATTCACGATCCACGAACATAACACCATAGGTGAGAGATAAACAACGAAAGCATACTATGGGTGAAATTTTTAAATGCTAGATAAAAAGCAAAAACAAACTATACAAGACAAGAAACTAAGGACTTACTAATTAAAAGAAACTTAAAATATTTACAATATGTACGTGATCAATGACTAACCTCAACCCCGAATCTCACTATATGAGGCGGGAATTGAGAGTGAAATACCTTGCCACTACCCGATCCTACGAATGAGAAACCCCAAACGTAAACCATACATTCTCAACCATACATCCCAAATTCACGATGCACAAGCTTACAATGACAAACATCCCATCCAACAAACCATGACAAAGCCTAATGAAGCGGCACTCAACATCCAACAAGTTTAAAAAATGTTAAACCATATTAGAGAAACTTCCACCATACCCCATCACACGAACACCCCCCCCCCCCCCCCCCCCCGCACACATGTATATCACAAGATATAAGTCAAACACTCCAATGCAAAAGATAAGAGGGGGTGGAATGCTTACAATCACTGCTCATCTCCTCCCGAAGGAGGGTATGGGTAATATAGGAAGTACGTTGGGTAGTACTGGTTGACGTAGTCGGGCGGTGCTGGTGGACGATCGGCCATAGCATAGTGATAGTACCCCCAATCCCTCCAATATTGATTTTGTTGATGGAAATACTCATCATAGCGCCTAAAGTACCCTTCGTGCCTATCAAGCGTCGATTGTTGAGCACGAATGAGTTCTTGTTGACTCTCCACCAACTTATGAGTACTTTGGAGCAAAGTACGTTGCTCTCGAAGATCAACACTCAATCTATCCATCTGGCTAGCCAAGTATCCCATCGTAACCTCTTGAGAACTGTTACCGCTAGCTTCGCCCTGATTTACCGGTTCCCCTTCTTCTTCCTCTTTGTCTTCCTCTTCTTCCTCCTCTTCCTCGTCTTCATGCGCAAAAGGCTCGTCGGGGCCCCCAACTCGACGGTGGCTTCTTGGATCCTCCCCGCACGACCAGTTGTGTTAGTTGGTCACGTCCAACCAACGCGCGACACGCTCATGGTCCAAATGAATGGACGTCGCATGTCGATCAAAACCATGCTTGTGAATATGTTTCGTGCGGTGTCTCTCAAGTATACCCATGCGTTGCAATCGCACACCATCGATAGGGTCGGGGAAGTACCGCGGGCTAAACTGCTTATATACCCTCCAAACCTTTGTTTCTTCAAAAAGTGGCATATAATATGCCCCATGCCAATCGTGGTTGTAAGGTTTCTGGAGGTAATGTCCTCCAAGCAATGTAAAATACAAGACCCCGTGTTGACCCTTATCGCTTGGAGGGTGTTGAAGATCACAAACATGTCGTCCCTCCTAACGTTGGCCCTTCCATCATCCCTGCCGAAGTCCGAGCTCGAAACTATGCGATGAAAAATCCTAATAGCCAAATTGCATAAGTCTCGAGCCTTGGAATTTCTGGTCAAAAAGGAGACGTCTAGGGCGTGCGACCGTTGATGCTTCCGCCGCCAACAAGTGAGACTCTTCATAGCAGATTGCTCATCAAAATGCACGTTCTCCTCATAATAGAGTCCATCTTCCGGCAGCCCAAGTGCGCGGTATAGTTCTTGCACGGTGCAAGCCCTTTCTTTGTTGTCCATTCTATACCGGAATCTCGTCTGCCGTGTCCCATCGTCATCAACTTGCAATGAGCTAAGAAACTCAAGGATCGGCTGGTCATAGATGGACTCGTCGATCTTGATGAATGAATCCCACCCCAAGGTATTTATGATGAATTCAAAACTAGGACCGCAATACACCTTCCTTAAAGTAGATTCGTCGTACACATCCGGGGCACAGATTTTTCGATGTTGATATAGCTTGTATTTCTTCCTATGATGTTCATCCCAGAATGTTATACGCACTCCCGGGTCAGCTTGAAGAGGAGTTGGTGGTTGGGCCTTGTAGCGATCCTTGTCCACCGTCGATGAGGACTCGGGTGGGGGTGAGGGAGAACGTTCCTCACTTGTACGTGCTCGCTTGGAACGAACCATATTGTACTTAAGGCAACACAAGCTAACTCAAGCTTACCCAAATAGCAACAAACGTACACAAGCACTCAAGCCCTAATTTCTGAGAACAATTCACAAGCAATACCCAACTTAACTTTGAAATTGAACTTTAAAGCACCAATTGTGAATGTTACCTCCCAAATAAGCACCAAAGGAGAGAGTTGCTGAGATCTTGAGTGTAAATTCGAGCTTCGCTAGTGAACCCAAAGACAATACTCTTGAACACCCAAAAACTTGAAACACACACATCAGCAAATACCCACTGGAAGCACCAAACACCGAGCGGCGAACACAAATCGGGCAAAGAGCAATGAGCAAAGAGCAAACACACAAATAGATTCTCCACTGAGACTTCGAATTGCTTGAACACCCAGCAAAGACCAAGGGGAATTTCGAACAAATCGGGCAAAACACAGCTGCAAGCACTCTTGTGACAAACTCGACCCAATCTGGGAAGAAAGAGAAGAGATTAGTGAAGATTGAGAGTTAGGGTAAAATGCTAGGGTTTGGGGGAAGTAAGAGAGTGATATGAGAGAGAAAATGAGTGAGAAATTATGAGAGAAGTGAGAGAAATTCAAATAAAACAGCTGCAAGCACTCTTGTGACAAATGCATAAACAGAAAATCGCACAGCAGGCGCAAAACTCGACCAAATCTGGGAAGAAAGAGAAGAGATTAGTGAAGATTGAGAGTTAGGGTAAGATTCTAGGGTTTGGGGGAAGTAAGAGAGTGATATGAGAGAGAAAACGAGTGAGAAATTATGAGAGAAGTGAGAGAAATTCAAATAAAACAGCCCGACAAAAAGCAGATCTGCCGACGGCTCGACCAAGCCCGATAAATCGCTCGCCCGAGCAAAACTTCTATGCGCATTAGAAAGTCCTGGCCGAATGACGGCTCGATCGAGTCGTCCAATTGACTCGCCCAAGCCTTTCGTCTGGAAGGTTGAGCTTTTCTTTCAAAAAATTTTTCCGCTGAGCACCAGGTGGCTGACTCGACCGAGCCGGAAGGTGGCTCGCCCGAGCAGCGCTTCTGTCGAAATCTTGCCTTAGCGTCTATCTCAACTTCATTTTGGTCCAATCAATTGACTCGGTTGAGTCAGGTTCTTGCTCGGTCGAGCCGGGATTATGAAAGTTCTGCCCCTTCTTTTCTCTTTAAATCTTGAATTCCGCTCAGTCAGGCCACTCGGTCGCGCCTACATGTGGCTCGCCCGAGTCGTGTTTCTGCCCAAAACTACAAAATGTTAATTTTCACAAAATAAACTAAGTATTCAATCTTTCACTTCTACTAAGATTCTTTCAAACTCTCAAACACTCAAAAACCTCCCCGGGCACCTTAGAACCCGATGATGTATTACCGGATCAAGAAAGGTTCTTGATTCCAATAATACATGAAACACGTGTAACCAAACAACAGAAAGGGGGGATGGTTCACGAGATTAGGGGGAGAGAAGGGGAAGGTTCTCGTGAATTAGGGTTCTTTGTGGAGGATGTTTTGCCGAGAGGGCTTTTGTGGTTTCAAGATTCAAGAAAGATTGAATCTTGAACAGGAAGGGGATGAATGAGAGGAATCTTGGATGGAGGTTAGGAGGGGATTGACGTTAGGATGGGGGAGAGAGGAGGAGGATGGCGTGAGGTAAGGAGAGGGGAGAGAGTGAAAGTTGGCGTTTGATGTGAGAGAGAGTGTGAGGTTGTTAGGTTATTGGAGGAGAGAGAAGGTTGTTATGGAGAGAGAGGGAAGAGAGGGGTGGCGTTTGAGAGGGGGGGAAGGGTGACGCTTTGTGGGGGTTTTGAGGAGGAGATGGTGGCGTTGGAATGAGGGAGTAGGGTAGAGAGTTGACTGTGACTTAACTGTATTGTCAGAAAGCTCACAATGTAATTACCTTAACTATATTGATAGAAAGGTAAGAACGGATAGATCTAGGTTTCCTAATTGAATCCACAAGAAGGACAACCTAGGGCTAACTTGATCTAGACCGCAACCTAGGATCAAGCTCTTCCTAACCACTTGGTTGCCAAACCAAGATACAATAGAAGAAAAGGGTGAGAGTTTATCCAAACACTCGAGGGAAAGCTAAAAGCTTAAGGGGTTTCATATTTCTGAATTGAGTTGACCTTTGAACTTTCACGTTGTACCCTTCATCTATGGATCGTTCCACTTCTTTGTAAATAGTTTGGATCTCCTGATTAGAAGCGGCCTGATTTCCATCACCCGAAACACTTAACTAATAATCAAAAAATTCTAACAAAAAAAAAAATTATCCTAAGTAAAAAATTTAAACAAAACGAAACCAAAAACACACAAAACCTAAGAAAATAACTACCCAAAACTTTTTACAAGGAAAGAGAAGAAAGCCGGCATGCATGCCTCCCCACTCCCACACAAAAAGGTCACACTATGTCCTCATTGTGACAAGAAATAAAGGAAGACAAACACCCTAAAAGAAGAAACATCAAAAATCACACCAAATAAATGAAACAGAAGCTTCTCACCAACTAAATTCAAAAGATAAGGAAGGATAGTACCTGATTAGATCACAAATAATCTTCGCATGACTTGTAAATGGAGATTGAGTATACAAGCCATGAAATGATGCACATATGAGCAATAAATGGATCCTTCCCTCTTGTTAGAGCATAATTAGGAGAAGTAAACAAAGAAGAAAATCAAGAAAAGTAAATTAATTTACAATATATACAAGAATATTACCTCATTTTTCTTCAATCAACGGACGGATTGTGGAATGTCTCACACTGCACATCCACCTTCTCCGGAAGCTCCAAGAAAGGTTTCAACCTGTGACCGTTTACTTTCCACATAGACTCGTTAATGGGGTCCTTAATCTCAACTACTCCCGATGGAAACACGGTGGTCACAATGAATGGTCCGGTCTACCTAGATTTCAGCTTACCCGCAAACAAGTGCAAACGTGAGTCGTAAAGGAGGACTTTCTGCCCCGGGACAAAGGTTTTCCTAAGAATGACTCTATCATGCAAAACCTTAGATCGCTCCTTACTCAACCTCCCGTTTTCATATGCTTCCCTCCTTAATTACTCTAATTCACACAAAGTAAGCTTCCTAATATCCCCAGCCACCGAAAGGTCAAGATTCAAGGCTTTCAAAGCCCACCACGCCCTATGCTCAAGTTCCACTGGTAAGTGAAAAGGTTTCCCAAAGACTGCTCTATACGACGACATGCCTATGGGGTTTTGTAGGCCGTCCTATAAGCCTATAAAGCGTTGGTCAATTTGGTGGACCAGTCTTTTCTATTCTTAGACACTGTCTTCTCAAGAATTTGCTTAATCTGCTTATTAGACACCTCAGCCTGGCCATTTGATTGGGTATGATAAGCGGTGGTCATTCTATGCTCCACAGAATACTTCCTAAGCAAAGCCGCAAAAGATCGGTTATTGAAATGGGTTCCTTGGTCGCTAATGATCGCTCTAGGTACCCCAAACCTAGAGAAAATGTTTTCCTTAAGGAACCTAGTCACTACTTTTGCATCATTTCTCTTCGACGGAATGACCTCGACCCATTTAGACACATAATCTATTGCTAGAAGAATAAACTCATTCCCAAAAGAGGTTGGGAACGGTCCCATAAAATCCATACCCCATACGCACAGGCGATGGGCTCGGTCGAGTCATGCAGGTGGCTCGGTCGAGCCGTCTCTCTGGTCATTCCTTTACTTAGCCAAATTTCAGAATTTTATGGCGGCTCGTAGAGGCTTGACTCGACCGAGCCAGAGGGTGACTCGGTCGAGCCATCCTTCTGACTTCACTTCTCCTTGGCTCGGCTGAGGTTGGCAAGTCCACTAACTTCCAGATGGTTGACTCGGGCGAGCCAGGATATGACTCGGGTGAGTCATCCTGTTGCTGCTTCCTCTATTTGATGAATTCTGCTCCGTTTTGGCTCCATTTTGGGTCAATCTCTTATTTTCCTACAAAACTAGAAAAACCTCATAACTAACATGATACACAGGGTTAGAACATGTAAAAACACCCTGATAAAGAGAAGAATTCGGCTCGAAATGAGACCAAGTAATGATACAAGCCTTGACCTGTGATAATTCCTACCCTTTGCCTTGCTTGGATGTGTGAGAGTTCATTATTTTGGAATTGAAGAATTGGTTCGGTGTTGCTACGATTGAAATTGAGAAGTTGGTGAGTGATTGTAATTTTGATTGAATTAGGACACATTATATTTCCCAATTATTATCAACTAGCATTTGGTTGTGATATTCTTCTATCATATTGAGGTCAAAGCAATGGTTATATGTTTTTCTTCTCCCTTGATCACCCACCAAAAAGAGAAGTAGAAAAAATAGAACATAAAAAAGAGAAAAGAATTCAAAAGAAAAGGGTGATTAAGGAGATTCAATTGAAAGTTGTGAAAGCTTTTGACCCGTGTATGAAATTTGATGAGGTATATGTTCTTAATGAGGGAGTAGAGTGAGTCCTTGCCTATTTTCGGCAAGTGTGCGAGCTAAGAGTGATATTTTATGAGAATCAATCCAAGCATGGCTCTTAAGCTCTTTATATCCAAATTTTACTGCTCCTTTCCCCTAACATGAGCCTCGTTACTACCCTGAAAGTCCTCTTGATTGTCACTTGTGTATTTGTATATTAGCAGTGGAGAGCAGGATTCTTACCAAGCCTATGGTAGGTCGCTTCTTTTGGTCTGAGTAAGAAAAAACCTACATATATACCCAATTTTGAGTGTTAGAGTGTTAACTTCTATTCCAAAGTGAGGTTTGTTCTTTGACTTGCCTACATCCATAAGCAACCGCGCATATTTGCATTCATCTTAAGAATGTTGGCGGCTTTTCGCATCTGAAGTACTTGCTCTCTTGTTCGATTTCGAAAACTTCATTCTATCTATTTTGCACCGGTTTTGTTCTCTTCAAGATTGATCTTGGTGTTTGCTTGTTGGATTGATGCGTCTGATTCGTTAGCCTAAGTGGGTGTTTATGTTTTTAACCCTAATGTTAACCCCTGTCATTTCTCTTTCTTCTTAAACACTTTTCCAGTTTAAGCCCTTTATCTCATCCTCTTGTTTTTGAGTCTCACGTGGTTGAGGGCAAGCAAGACCTAAGCATGGGGTGATTTGATAAGTAATGTTTTATAGTAATTACTAGGGCTCAAACATGTGTATTCCGTGTAATTAACGCTTTCAATTCCACATTTATATACCGAATTTTGTGATTTCTTCACTTGCCTTTGGAGATCGATGTGTTTTTCAGAGTTTGATGTTTTCCTACTCAAAAGCTTGGAAAATGGAAGAAAAGTGGTGAAAGAAAGTGAAGAATTGAGAACGTGAAGAATAAGAGAAAGAGTTGGAGTGAAATCGACCCAGCTACGCGCAAGCCCGACCCACTTTTGGCGGAAAAGCCAGGCGCTGCCAACAGCTGAGACCGAGACTCCAGATTTTGTGATCTTTAGATGCTGCCGAAGGAGGAGCTGACGCTGCCAAGGAAAGAAGGTGATGTATGCAAGCTCACAGAGATCAGAGTATTGAACTTACAATACACCACACAGAAACACACACACTGCTGATGACTTCAAACAAAGCTAGTTGAATGCAATTAGCAGGAATAGATGACAACCCAACAAAGAATTAAAAGGATAGACTTGTATTCACTCTGATACAGGAACACCACAGAATAAACAGAAGGGCTAGGACTTAGTTACCTCAGCAGATACAGGCACACCACCACTGAAGCAAGTAAGCTCTACACACATCACCAGGGTTGTCAACTCCTGGATACTGAAGTATATTCAACCCAAATGAGAGTTTGCTGACACTCACAAACGAGAGGCTCAATTAAGGCACTCAGAATGCTATTGAAAATATCACTGATTGATTTGCAAGCTGCTTAATACATCCCTATATATATCTAATCCTAAACAGTTTGATTAGAGGCACTTAATCAAAGTAACCTGCTAATCTCACTTCGAATCTAGTTGTTGAACTAAATCAAATACATTATATTACAACTTATACTAACTAATACAATCCGGATACATTCGAAAATAAAAGGAAAAACAAAGCTAGCTTCTGATTGGACCAATACCCCAAAGGGTGGCAATTCTGACCAATCAGGGCCTTTCCTAGCTGGGAGGGTAATTCTTAAGTTACTATGGTAACTGTCCCGGGCCTTTCTAAGTTGGATGTAATCTCAACAACTTAAGGAAGGTAGGGAAAGACTTAAAAAACCCTCATTGTAGCTGAACAAAACAACTTGGCCTCAGAACTGAGGTTCTGGAAAAACTGATAACAAACAACCATGGCAGGGTTGCTTGTTCTGGTGCTTGTAACTTATGGTCTCCTTACTCGAACATGCTGGAACTTGCTTGGGACTTGAAAATTGCATGTCAAGGAAAAAAAATCTCCTAGGGACCTTTGGCTGAATCTCACTCAATCCATAGATACAGAATTGAGAAAGATGCCTGCTTGGACTAGTTTTGCTGGGAACTGGATTTGGCCTGGATAGCCAATGCTAGTGGAATGAGTGGTTGTGCTGGCCAGGACTTGCCTTACCAAGGTGTAGCAAGCCTTGATGGATGATGTTGGTGGACTGGTGGTTGCTGTGGACTCCTTGATCTGTTGCTGAGGATGGAAGCCTGCTGTTTATGTTGGAATTGCTCCAACAGCTGCTGAGTTAGGCACAACAAGGCTTGCTGCTGACAATGTTGGTGCTGAAGTTGCTGGTGTAGCCTCCTTGGGTAATGAAGATGATGTAGAAGCTGCACGTGTGTAGACACCGGGATTTTGACGCATAAAATAACATAAAAAGAAGAGCGGAAGAAATAAAAAGAGTGTCGATAAATACATGCATTTTACATGTATTTGTTCACTTAAAGCTACATGCATAATCACATGTAGTCCATCTTAGCTACATGCAAATTTTAAATATAAAAATGGAGCCATGCAAACCCTTAAAGCAAGTGCCAGAGATCGCGAGATCGAATCCTCACAAAAACACTCCAAAAACACCTAAAAAGCTAGCTAAAACAAGCTCATTTCGTCCAGTGTGAAGGGCAGCTTCCCTAGGCAGATTGGCTTCACACTCCACCGTCCATGCATGCATGGACGAAGCTGGATCCCTCCCCCCTGGCGTGGTGCCCAACCGGCCTACACACCTTGACCACACGTGGTCAATTGACCACGTGTTACCGTCCACTCCAAGTTCACCCCCCTTCTGCGTTGGTATTCTGCAAAGGCTCGGAGATTACTATGTGAGTGCATGCATGCATATGTATCTCTACTCCCTCCTCCTCCTCCTATAAATACTACTCCTCTCCAAGCCATTTCACTCACCAACTCACTCATAAAATCATCCTTTCTCCCTCTTTTGTCATTCACTCTCTACTTCATCTCTCAATTCTCTCTAAACTCCCCCTACTTCTTCTTATACTTCTATATTATCTTCTTCCTACATTCTCATCATCCTATTATATCATCTTTCTTACCACCATAATCTTCATTCTTCCTTCACAAAAGCCTAAACACATATCCTACTCTATCCATCCAAAACTCCACAAAAAACCCTAGCCTAAAAACATCCAAAACCACAAAAAGAGCCTTCTTACTACCCTATTTTCACCCTCTTCCTTATCATTTCTCACCATCTTTTCTATCATCATCTTGGCACTTGGAGAGGAAGGCATCAAGGAGGATTCATCAAGCATTCAAAGGCTAGGCAAGGTCTTTTCCCACAAAGTAGCAATGTAAGCCCTTAAGTGTTCATCTTTTCTTGTAAATAAGTGTATATTTGTACTTTTTTTTTATTATCTCGTATTACATCCTTGTTGCATGTTCAATGAAGTAATTTTATAAAGTATTCCTTCAATTCCCTTCCAAACTTTATCAAAAGCACATTTTAAACTTTAGTAGAGTATTTCCTTTTGTGAGAGGCGAACTCTTAAAGTTTACTTTTCGAGTTCGTGGCCTTACCCCCGGATCCATTCTTGGGTTTCGCAGGCAGAGTCTTTCTTTATTTTCCTTTTGGTTTTGTCTTGGCTTTTCCCTTAAAAAGCCGGGTGGCGACTCCCATTTCAAAATAAAATACGTCGAGGATTGCATAAGCTATGGTTAACATGGTTTTACAATGTATCGATGCAACTTTAGGGTTTTCTCTCTTATATTTCTAAATAATAGTTGCATAAATCACTCTCTTCCGAGCCTAACATTTAAATGAGCAAATTGGGTTAAAATTAGAAGAGTTTGGAACAAGTGGATGTTCACTCTTAAAGGTTTAATTCAATGACTCATAAAATGCATAAGTAAAGGGAAAGTGATTTTACAAAATATTATTCATGAAATGTAAGGTTGATCTCCTTAAAGAGTTTTTTCAAAGGTTAGACCCCAGCACAAATCACCGAATCACACCCCAATTCAAACGTGGACGTTCGGAAGCCCGAACAGCGAGGAAAAATGTCCACAGGAGTTTTGGCGACTCTACTGGGGAGTTTTTCTAAAGTGGGTAAAACTTGAAAAAAGTTTGTGTGCTTTAAATTTTTTTGGAAGGAAAATGAATTTTACTTTATATTATTAAGTCATTCTTTTAGGCATAATGCATTGCATATACCGGGGCACTCCCTTGACATGTGATATGTCGTAGGAGCACGTAGGCGGTATTAGGCTTTTTCTCTTTCAACCACAAAAAATAACCCATGAGATGTCGGACCGGCCATACTCAATTGGTGCACTTACACCGAGAGAGCATTGGTCACCACATTCACTCATGCATCACTCTACGAGGTCTCCACACGAGCCTCCAAGAGCAACACCCCACACATTCAAGTTGCTTCTACAACAAAGAATGCACCGGGGCGAGTACATGAGCTGCTAAGCCTTATCCAGCCAATAAACCCTTTTTGAACATAGAGCCTTAGTTTAGGATACCCTTTGTTCATGTGTATGCTATGTGCTATGTGTTTAAATTCGTTGTAAAAGAGTCGACCCAAGTTTAGGGATGTTGTTCTAGTCCATATAGTAGTCATTGGGTTGAGAAGAATCATATTTACCAACTAAGAAGTTCAACCTTAAAAATTATGGTTAACCCAGTGGTTGGGCCCATTTATCCCTAAAGGTTGATCCTCTTGGTTCATAAAGTAAACTCAACTCGCCTTAATGATTCTATATGGCCCTTTACAACATTTTCTCAACAACGGTCCAATAAACCTGCTTAAAAGTCCAACCAAAGAAAATGGGTAAAATCTTAGACCGCATAATAATCACCAGGTTCGAGTAAATTAATTTATCGAGTTAATTCTTGAGTCCATCACATGGCCGACCCGTGGTTAGGCCCAACCATGTTGGATTTATTAATTAAATCCATAAATTAATTATAACTCACCTGTCGTTGGTTTTATCCAGTCCTTTACAATACTCATTTTCCCAAACAAATGAAGTAAAATAAAAATAAAATAGAAAGGTGTCAGCCAGTTAGTCTTATTGATCATCATTCTAGCCCGCATAATAATCAGTACAGCTTTAGTTAGCCCAAGTATGGTGTCCAAGTTACGGATTCTCCTTAAAACAGTTAACCTGTGGATGGGGCTTATCTGAATTGAGAAACATTGACTCAAACTCTTTTACTCGGTCTTGACTCGCTGTGTTCGGTTTTATTCGGCCCTTTATGATGATCAATGGTCTTTAGAGTCATGTAGAGTTAGGATCATGCAAACCCGTGTCCCGGGTGAGTCACCTTGTCCAATCAGCATGTAGATTGTGCATAATAGGAAGTCCCATGTAGGTCCATTAGGTCATGCATTCATCAGGTCAGGTTTTGGGGTTAATAAAAGGTCAATCTCTGAACTGTGTGCGGTTTTGCTGTAGTCAACATAGGAGACCCGAGTCTAGCTTGGATCCCCGGCCCAACAAGTCGCTTGATCCGTAACCCGGTCTTTGTCCCGTCAACACCCAGGTCAAAAACCTCCCGTCGTCTGCAATTCGACATGTCTGCCGAAGAGAACCACGAGGGTAACCAGTTCAAGAGGCCCTAGTCAAACTTCTTGAGGAGAAGTTCAAGCAAGTTGAGGGTTCAATCACTTTTTCTGCCTTACATCAAGAGAAGAAAACCGATGAGCACATCGCTCGGCAGCGAGAACTCATCCAAAGGCAAGATACTCGTATAGAGCAACAACAAGAAACTCTGAATGGTGTTTTGGAGGCTGTACAGCGCATCAGCATGCGAATGGGAATGGCGGATAATGATGAGATGGAAGTTCTTCCCAACCCTACGAGTGACAAAGGCAAAGGAAAGATAGGTGAGAGTTCCAATGCTGGAGTGGTCATTGAAGTGTCCGATGACACGACACCAAGGCCGCCATCGTCGATGACTATTCCTCAAACTGTCCCGATCAAGGCTGAGTTACGCGATGACCCTGTCATCCAAGACACAAAGGCTCAACTGAATGTATTCAAGGATGCTGTGAGCCAAATGCCAACCTTCACCGATCAGTTCGTCGAGTTCGAACCACCCGCTGACATCAATGCCAATATAGTTGGAAAGATGGACATTTCGCTGAAGAAGTTCTACCCATCTGAAAAACCAACTCATCATGTGTGGGAGTTCAACTGAGTGATGCCGCTCCAAGGTGTCACTACCGAACATTACAAGCAAGTCTTCCTATTATCGCTGAATGATGAGGCACTAAACTGGTATTACACTCTTCCTCTAGAGGTGCGAGGAGATTGGACTGCTTTGCGTAAGGCATTTATCGAGCACTACAGTAAGATCCAGAAAGATAAGGTGACCCTAACAGATATCATGGCCATTCGACAAGGGGATAATGAGTCGTTTACAGCCTACTACGAGAGGTGGCATGCTAAGCTATCTCAGGTGACTAGCATCATTCCTACTGAAATGCAGTTGGACACATTCGTCCGTGGTTTAAAACCAAGTCTGGCACAACAGTTAGACTTTCATGTGGTTGAGAGTTTTGAGTATTTGAAGAAGTTATGTCCTAAGCTAGAGGCACGCAAGGAAAGGACCGTTGCGTCCCAAAATTGGAAGGGCAACAACTTGGGAAGAAGGACCACCAATGCTCCTAAGGTGACCGAAACAAGCTTTGTGCAGAATGTGAATCGTAGTCCGCCTCTGAAGATGGCCTACTTCCAGTACGATTCTTATACCCTACTTGATATGACTTATGCCGAAACTTTGGACCGATTGCTAAAAACAAACAAGATCCAGTTGCCAGTACCTAGACCTGAACTTGAGACTAAGGGACCAGGATGACAACAATGCTTATTGCAAGTACCACATGACACTGAGCGATGCTGGACGCTTAAGAATCAGATTGAGAAGATGATCCGTTCTGGGGCATTGCCAATGCCCAAAGTTGCAAATAAACCTAACTACAAAAGCAATCCTCTCCCGAATCATGCCATCTTTGTGGGAGAGGACACTTTTGATATGTCCGAATGTATCACCAATGAAGGAGCACCGACACTCCTTCCTGAAGATTTGACAGCCTTTACTGTTAATGGTATTTGGGTTAGTGATGAAGAGGATGTGTACGAAGAGGATCTGAATGATGATTTCTGGTCCGATGAGGAAGAAGAGATTCCACCTAATGTTGCATTCTTAACTAGGTCAGAAAGGCATAATTAAGCGAGAATTGAACCTATGGTTCCTTTACCAGATCCAAGTCTTACGAGAACAGAAGTGCCTGCTACTCCTGAAGATCCAACATCCCTTACCATAAATGGCATATGGGCCAGCGATGACGAAGACAACTATCATCATAGAGGAGTGACTCAGCAGCGATTAGAAGAATTGAGGGACAACCTACAAGATATGGTCCTACATTCGGCCATTCGCCATGAGAAAAAGGTCCGGGAACACCTTGAGTTTCATGACCAACAGATAGAACAACAACGAGAGGCTATGGACAACGTGTTGGAAGAATTTTGCCGTTTAAAGAAAGAATCCGATCTACGAGCCTAGAAGAAAAAAGGGTGGACTCGTTCGTTTCTGTGTTGTCCAACTCTGAACTCGACCCAAGCACCATGATCTCTACTGATGGAGATTGCCATCAAGTGACCTGGGTCGATGCTATTAACAATAAATGTACCCTAGTGTTAGGAGAACCTTGTAAGGTCCAGTCTGAGTCGAGCACTAGTGAGTCTATAATCGAGTCTAAGTCAGCTGGGATTAGCCCCAAGTCTGATAAGTTTGTATGCGTTTCTGCATTCAATGAAGTGAACGTTTCTGAGTATCTCTGTTCTTCTTCCCTTCTCCCTAATTGTTGTGCTAATAACTATGAATTTGATGATGAACCTTTAAAAGACCTTAATGAATGAACGCAAGCCATGAACAACCACGAGAATCACATGGCACCTGTTGAAGAAACCATCACCATCAATGTGGGGATGTCTGAAACTCCCCGAGAACTGAGAATTGGCAAATCATTAACCCTGGAGGAGCAACAGGAGTTCACCTCGCTTTTAAGGGAGTTTGTAGACGTCTTTGCTTGGTCTTACGAAGACATGCCCGGAATCGACAGGGAGATCGCTGAACATACCATTCCGCTCTACCCGGATGTTAAACTGGTACAACAACGACCTCGCAGAATCAGGAATGAGTGGTCAGACAAAATTCACGGTGAGATTAAGAAGTAGTTGGAAGCCAAGTTCATCAGGGCAGTAGAATACCCGGAGTGGATAGCTAACATTGTGCCTGTACCGAAGAAAGATGGAAAGGTCCGAATGTGTGTTAATTTTTGAGATCTGAACAAAGCTAGCCCAAAGGATTGCTTTCCTTTACCACATATTGACTTTTTGGTTGATCACACCTGCGGACATGAGCTGCTATCATTCATGGATGGGTATGCTGGTTACAACCAGATCAAAATGGTTGAAGAAGATAGGGAGAAAACGTCATTCATCACTCCGTGGGGAACTTTCTGTTACACTGTCATGCTTTTCGGACTGAAGAACGCTGGTGCTACTTATCAACGTACCGCCACTACCCTGCTGCATGACATGATCCACGTAGAAGTTGAGGTATATGTGGACGACATGATTGTCAAGTCGAAGAAGCGTGAGGATCACATTCCAAACTTACGCAAGTTCTTCCATAGGCTCCGCAAGTACAACATAAGGTTGAATCCACAAAAATGTGCATTTGGAGTAATTTCGGGAAATTTGCTGGGTTATATCGTTAGTCAACGCGGGATAGAGGTCGGTCCAAGATCAAAGCAATTCAAGACATGCCTCCGCCTCGGTCAGAAATGGAGATTCGTGGCTTTCTAGGGCGAGTGCAGTATTTGAGTAGATTCATTTCTAAGCTCATAATGACTTGGGAACCATTATTCAAGAAGCCGAAGAAGGGAGCGACGATCGAATGGGATGACCAGTGTCAAGCAGCATTTGAGAAGGTTAAAGCCGACTTGACTAATCCACCAGTGCTAGTCCCGCCTATCTCTAGGAAACCATTGTTGTTTTACCTCACCATCAGTTCAAGCGCTATGGGCGCTATGCTAGCACAAGAAAGCGAAGGTCTCGAATGAGCTATCTATTACATTAGCAAGAAGTTTCTGGGTTGTGAGTCTCGCTATTCGAAGATTGAGAAGATAGCCTTGGCATTAGTATGGTCTACAAAGAAGCTTCGCCACTACATGCTCTCACACACCGTGTATGTGATTGCAGCATGTAATCTAGTCAAGTACATCATGGAACACCCTACTATCAACAGCAGGATCGCTCGATGGGTAGTCATGTTATCCGAGTTTGATCTGCATTTTCGACCACAGAAATCCATAAAGGGGCGTGCAGTTTCCGATTTTTTGGCCAAGTTTCCTACAGGAAGCCCTGACACTGGGGGCTTGGAGTTTAGTGATGAACATATATTTCAAGTTGAAGAAGAAACCTGGAAGCTATGCTTTGATGGTGCTGCGAATCAGATGGGATGCGGGGCCGGAGCTCTGTTAGTTTCTCCCGAAGACATACACTTTCCTTTGGCAGTCAAACTTGACTTTGAGGCTACCAATAATGCTGCTGAGTATGAAGCTTGCATTTTGGGCTTGCGTGTGGCTCTGGAGATGGGAATTAAAAGGCTACGAGTGTTTGGGGACTCTAGTCTAATCGTCAATCAAGCTACTAGTATATGGAAGGTGAAGAGCGAATCTTTGGCGCTTTACCAGCAACATTTGTCCAAATTAGCTGAGAAGTTCGATCAAATTGAGTTCAATTATCTACCACGAGGTTACAACGAGCTAGCTGATGCATTAGCCAAACTTTCATCCATGGTGGCTATGCCCGAAAAGGATCAAGCCCTAGCAGTGACAGTGGAAAGGAGAGATTGTCCAGCTCATCAAAAGTTTATGATCGGTTCGGTCGGTACTGATGCATGGTTCTTTGATATTTATGCATTTCTGAAAGACGGTTCATATCTGCTGAACGCCGAGCGTCGAGCCAAGAGGGCTATTCGGTTGGTGGCCTCTCAATATTGCATTATCCAGGATCGTCTGTACAAGAAGACTGGTACGGGGATAAACCTCATATGTGTTGATAAGGAGGACACTGAGGAATTGATGAAATCCACTCATGGAGGGGAGTGTGGACCGCATATGAACGGTAGAATGTTGGTTAAGAAGATAAGAGAGCAGGGTATTTCTATTCGACTATGGAGTCCGATTTGTGAGAAAATGCCCGAAGTGTCAAAAATATGCTGATCTCAAACACCAACCATCCTCCTATTTGACCACTTTGGCCTCAGCTTGGCCATTTTCAGTATGGGGAATCGACATTATAGGGAAGATTTCACCCCAAAGCACAGGAGGACATGAATATGTGTTGGTAGCTGTGGAATACTTTACTAAATGGGTAGAAGCTGCGTCATACTCAAAAATCACTTCGAAACATGTGGCCAAGTTCATGCTGAGGAATATCATTTGTAGATATGGGGTGCCACGTGAGGTGATTAGTGACAAGGGGAGCCATTTCATGGGCGAGTTTGCAACTCTCTTGGCCAAGTATAAGGTCCGACATCACCATGCTTCTCCTTATCGGCCACAAACCAATGGAGCGGTGGAGGCTGTAAACAAAACTCTGGTGAAAATCATCAAAAAGATGGCCATCACTTATAAAGATTGGCCCGACAAGCTTCCTTTTGCACTATGGGGATATCGAACGTCAATTCGGACTGCCATTGGAGCTACGCCGTATTCTCTGGTATACGGGATGGAAGCAGTCTTGCCAGTAGAGCTTGTCGTTCCTTCTTTAAGGATCATTGCTGAAAGTCAAATCCCTGAGGCCGAGTGGGCCCGAGCTAGATACGAGGAGTTAGTCTTGTTGGATGAAAGACGACTCCGTGCTTTACATAAAATCCAACTTTATCAGAGTCGGATTTCCCGAGCATTCAATAAGAAGGTCAAAGATCCGGATTTAGCAGAAGGAGATCTAGTGTTGCAAGAAATGAGAGCAACACGTCAAGATCCTCGAGGCAAGTTTTCCCCAAACTGGAAGGGTCACTACGTCATTATTTCTGTTACTCCAGGGGGTGCCGCCCGATTACCACACACGAGGGAGAAGAGCTCACCCAGCCTGTGAATTTGGATCAGTTGAAAAGATATTATGTTTAAGCCTCTATGGGTTGGTATCATTAGCTACTTAGATATGCACTATCTTATAAAAGCAAGCAACCGAACTGACAACAAGCCACTTGCTTGTGAGAGAAAAGAAAAAGAAAAAAGAAAAGGAAAGGAAAAGAAAAAAAGAAAAAGAAAAGAAGAAAAGAAAGAAAAAAAAGAGAAGAGAAAAACAAAGAAAAAGAAAAAAAGAAAAATGAGAGACTAACTTGAAAATCCTTCGGAACGAGGTAGGTAAAAGGAGAGAATAAAAGTGTTGCAGCTGAAGTTGTATTTTCGAAGGACGGAAAGAAGAACATGACTTGTGTTAATTCCTATAAAACATAAATGTAATATTTTACTTCTTATATCAATAAAAGGAGTACATATTTTTAATACATTTTTGTTTTATTAATTTTCTAAAGGAAAAGCATCAAATAAATAAAATACATAGCACACGCATTTCTTTCTCTCCATCCTACTTATTTAAGTACTAAGTCTAGTCCTAGTTGAGTGGGACTCGATGTAGGCTCATTAGTGCTCATTTGGTCGGATTTGCTTGTTTCTCTTTGCTTGAGTGTGTTTCTTCTTTAGATCCCGACCCAGGATCGCTAGCCACAATAATACTCTTTAGCTTCGGGGTTCCCCGAGAAGGTGAGCGCGACGTTCTTTCACGCTAATTGATAGCGTCGATAATAGTAGCAAGCCAACTCCGATAACCGTCTATTGAAGTGGTAGAGATACGGTTAAGAGCAAGTGCTTCCTTTCCAGCCCGCTTCTTCTAATATTTGATCCACGATTCAATCACCGACCCTTGGAGATGGGTAAGGTCGGGAATTTTGCACGGAGGAAGAGGAATGTCTTACGAGAGTGGCTCGAGAAGCATAGCACTTTCCACCATTGAACCCACCAACGGATTTCCTTGTGATTCTTGAGGAAAATGAACCACTCATCAAAATTGCAGCGGGTGTCGAACTTCCTTTTGCAGTGGCAAAAGTTCGCTAGTTCCGAAGGGGTGATGGGAGAGAAGATCATGTCTTGATGCTCTATAAGCCACATCTACAGGTGGAAGAAGGAAAGTGAGAATTTTGGTTGCATAAAAAAAATATTACAACCAAAACAAAAAAAAGAGAAAAATCAACACACGATTCCACATGGATTACTCGCATAATCCATGCAAAATTAGAAAAAGAGATAAAAAAAGAAAAGAACAAAAGAAAAGGTGTCGATACTCACTTGAAGAGCGAGGGGACTTCTGCGAAAGGTCTGCGTTGTAGCCCATGAATCGAGACCAAGGAGTGTCTCGACAATCATCATTGGAGCAGGATTATAACCCCGGGACATTTCATCTACGACATGGATGAGAGCAATAGGTGCAAAACCCCGAACCGCCGTGATAAAATAAAAATTCAGAAAGAATGCAAAAGACCAAACCTCGCACTCGCAACGCCGGGTTGAGTCTAAGCGCCTCGAGAGATTAGAAGAATTCCACTAGAGCTTTCAAATTAACCTTGTTGCCAACCAAGATGTGTCCTAATGCTCGATGATTGAAGTTCGTTAATTCCTCGAATTTTTCACGATTGTTGTGAGCAAGGGAAGGAGTTGTTGGTGGAGCATAAAGATCGAACTTGAACATGCAAGCCCACTCTTCAGGAAGAGGGCACAATTCGTTCTAGGAGAAGCGAAAGACATGGAACTTAGGATCCCAAAAGGTCAAGGCCGCTTTGAGGAATACCCAATAGATTTTCACTTGTTTCAGACTTAAAATCAAGGACAAATTGTAGTAAGTGAGAAGTCGTTTTTCGGGTTTGGTAAGTGTGGTCATCCATGAGTTGAGTTTCTTTCAAAGGCCATAATTACAAGCAAGAAGAAAAGGGTTAAGAGAGAACTAGGAAGGGATAAGATCTCAAAATGACAAGGCAAGCTTAAATAGTTGCGGTTCTGCCCAGTACATAGTTGTCCAACTGGATGAAGGGAGATGTACATGGCATCCGGCAACGCACATTCGGATGAACCACGGGGCTTGGCATCGCGTGTAGGCCGACCGACCACTACGCAGAGGGGATGAACTCGTTTTGTGAGTTCACACCCCTACGTGCATGCATCCAGAGGAAAGCGGACGCTTATGCATGGATTTCTACGTGTTTGCATAGCATTTTATTTTTCTTTTTTATTAGTGTAAAAATGTAATTTTATCTTCCTCTTTTAGTTTTAGAAATTGTAATTTCTTCTGTACATTATTCTTTTTATTATTTCTCCTTTGTAAATAGTCGGAGGTTGACCTAAAAATAAATAAAAATGGGAGCTTGCATGTCGCATCATTAGAGAGTCAAAATCACATGAAATCGAGTCTGCCTGACTCCATTTAACTGAGCATTTCTTTACTACATGGCACTTCTTTTACACTGCATAATAGAAAAAGAAGGGAAAGCCTTGCCGCAATGCCTAAAAGTTCCCACTGAAGTTGCCGCTACCGAACAAGCTCCTGGCAGCCGCATCAGCAAAAGAGTCTGGCTATGGATCGTCTTGAGTACCAGAAGGACCGGACATGAGTTGGCTAGAAGGCATACCATGAAAACCAGAGCCTGGATAACCATGGCTGAAGCCAGGGGGCTGACTGTAAGGGACAATAGATTGAGCATGATACTGAGGCGCCCATGGACTAGGCACTCTCTCCATTGAACCTTGGTCCACTAGATTCCGAACAGTCTTCCACCATGAACTCCGGGATATCAGGAGACCTTCGCTGCGAAGAGTTAGCATAGCGATCGCGTGGCATACTCATTAGATCTTGATCCCTGCGCCTAGATGGTCTTGCCCCTGGGTCTCCGCGAAAGCTTCTACTTCCTGTTTCTCCTGCTGAAGAATGGCGAGGAGGACGTCTTGACGAGCTCCCAGAACATGGCAAACTCATATGGGAATGAGCCTCGCTGTCTTCATCACCAGCAGCCAGCATCGAACCCCGATATTGGCCATTTTCGAAGTTCTGATCAATGAATTCCCGAGCCGTGATGCCTTCCCTTAACAGAACGCGGATGT
The DNA here is from genome assembly GCA_029582165.1 of Portulaca oleracea. NCBI lineage: Eukaryota > Viridiplantae > Streptophyta > Magnoliopsida > Caryophyllales > Portulacaceae > Portulaca > Portulaca oleracea. The sequence goes on from CM055870.1 coordinate 40,772,862, forward strand.
AGGCATACTCATGCTGCACGGAAGGAGGATTCATAAGAATCAACAGTGCAGGAGAAAAGGTGGTCAAGTATGCAACTTACCGGGTGCGCATCAAAGAACTGCAGCACTTCATCATCGTTAGGCACGAGCGGGATGAATTCGAACAATATATCTTCATCACCCGCCTGCCCAGGTTCCTCTGCATGCTGATCCAGAAGAGGACTATAATATCCTCCCAGCTATAGAAAGACAAGCGTCGTCAGGGTGACAGAAGTCCACAGTGTTAATACAAAAAAGAAACGAAAGAAATGCTAAAACCTGAGCAAAAGCAAGGCGTCCTCTATGCTGAAGAGCCGCTTCTTCCAAGTCATCCGTCGGTACCACAAAATTGACCGTTGGTTCACCAGCCATCAGCCGAGCTATTTCATCCGCCGCCAAGGCTTGCCTATCAAAGATAAGCTCGAGAGGATCCATGGGAACTCTTGGAAGCCATTCCCCTATATGTTGAAAGAAGAAGCGTTCCCCACATAGAAGGTCAGACCAGAAGGGCCTTCCAACAACAAACGACGCTCGCTTGCTTCCCTTGCAAGGCGAATATCATAATGAAGGTCCTCCGCATTATATCCATTCCATGGGAATCGGACAATGTCCTGCTACAGCGACAATCATCACCAAAGGTCCGAAAGGAGAAAAGTGCAGTAACAAAAAAATGCAAGACATACCGGTCTGAGGTTGTCAATGATCCTTCTAAACCCATTCAAATCCTTAAAATGGAATTTTGACCGATGGTAGCCTGATGTTTCTAACCATCACCGAGCGTCTGGGACGCGCATATCGCCATTATGGGTTCCACCAACTGCAGGAAGGAAATAGGCCATAACCCACACCTGTACACCAGGGAAGGTTCTTAGGAAAAAATAAATTTGCACCTTACAAATTTCTAAATAAGAAAGAAATCTTGGAGCGTACCTCTAAAACTCGCCATAGGCTGCTCCCCAGGTTGAGCCTAGCCTTCGTCGCCCTTGTACGTGCCACTGTGTCACAACTGGTGGGTTGGCAGGCAACCCGCATTCCCCTGACCAAATGGGCATAAGCAGCAGCTGCCCAATTAAAAAATCTCATCTCGCCGAAATTCAGGAGGTAATGCGCCCAGGAGAGAGTGATAGTGTCTCCACGGTTTGTAAAAATTGTTCCATTAATGAAGTGCACCAGCATAATGAGCTGACGCTGAGGAAGAGGAAGGCTCTCAAATCCTTCACTTTTTATAACGGCCGCCAGATGCGAGTACCGTAGGCTGCCAATTCGCCCAGCCAACGCGATAACAGGTTGCAAAAGTGCATGAACCCAAGGGTCGACATCCTTCTGAAACTCCAATAGTTGGCTGCCCCAGCTAAGACCTGTAATCATCACGAAGTCAAAAGGAGTAAGCATCATCTCCCCAACTGGGAGGTGAAACGAGTTCGTGGAATCCCATAAACGCTCCACGATAGCTCGATCATATATCATCTTGCTGCTGCGGATTTTCCATGCCCTCAGACAGTCTAGAAAAGGGCCAAAACCAGCATCCCTCACAACGCTCGAATAAAATGCGCCCACCTTTGCATGGAAGGACAAGGTTATTACACCTTGAACACTCCCACATGCCTTGAAGGAGCCCTCATACAACAAGGTCAACAGAGGAATCTAAGGTGTAAAGTACTTCAAGCAAAATTCAAGGTAGCTAAGGTTGCTTTAGGATTCAACTTAAAGTACTGTAGTAAATAGCATGCAAAGTAACTGCAAAGGTGAAACATGCTATATAAGGTTAGGAGGAGCATACCGAGTCATGAGAGCGAAAGAACCATGCGTGCTCATCTTGGCGAAAGACTAACTGAGCCGGAATGAAATCCCTGCTAGGATACTCTCGCTGCACCGTCCTTACATACGGACGCTCTTGAACTGCTGGTTGAGTAGCACGTCTGCGTCCTCTCCGAAAGAAATTCATATTCCCGTGAAGAAATTCAAAAATACCCAAAAAGATTTTTAGAGAGAAAATTAGAGCCAAGAAGAAGGAAATCGGCTATGCATGATGAAAGAATGCCGAGCTTGAACCCCATTTATAGGCAAGATGAGTGAGCTCTCACTGCCACGTGTCAGCTCATCACTGGCTCCCAGTGGAGGCCGATCGGCCTACAAGACCAGCCACAATTATTCCATTGAATGGTCTCCTGCATGGCCTGCAAAAGCTGCCTCGTACGAGCCAAAAGATTTCTTCCCAAAGTGCATAGGCCGATCAGCCTTCATGAGGAGGAGCATTTGTCTTCTTCTTACTTTGACATCTTCTCAACAACATGCACCTTCCCAAAGCCATGCATAGTCAAGCATAAAGCGTGCCCAACAAGAAGAGTGATCCTTTCAAGGATCGAAGTGTCCATTTCCCAAAAGGGAACAAGTCCCAATGGTTGTGTAGCCGCAACCCGAGGTAAGTTTCCCGGATCAAAATTTTAAAATTCATCAGAACTGACAAAAACAATTTTTGTGTTTTGCAGGAAAATAAGGGCCACGATTAGTGAAGTCCCTCGACATTGAATTGTCATCATCATCATCACAGTCATCATCATCAATCCTGAGGCACCGGTAGAGTTTCGGTGAAGTCTCGACAACCAGGGTCATCGGCAGAGTTTCAATGCAGTCCCAATCTCGAGCCATCGGCAGAGTTTCGATGAAGTCTCAACCCCCAGGCCATCGACATCGCGATCGACGAAGTCCTTCGACATCAAACATGCCAAACAACCATCAACATCAACACCGAGAAAGACTGGAACCGACACTGGGAAAGACCAGAAAATCAACCCCAAGAGCCACCGACATCACATCCGATGAAGTCTCCCCAACAAGTAAGGCGTCATTCTCGCCTGAGAACACCTATCGGCGCGAGTTCGCCAACCGCGACACAGGACTAAGCTTCCAAGTGTCAGCCCACGTCTTTAAGTAGGCTGTCATCAAACGACCGAGATCATGTCAAGTAGGATGTCATCAAACATCCGAGATCACTGCAAGTAGAGCATCATTCTTGCTCAAGATCACCAATCGGCGCAAGTTCGCCAACTGCGATGCAGGACTCAGCTTCCAAACATCACTTCAGGCTTTGCAATCGACAAAGTCATATCCCCATGCTTTCCACTCCAAAGTCATATCCTCAACCGGTGTCCATCAAATAAAGACTGCTTTGATTCTCGTCCTCTCCTCGGACTCAATCAAAGTGGGGGCTCCTGTAGACACCGGGATTTTGACGTATAAAATAACATAAAAAGAAAAGCGGAAGAAATAAAAAGAGAGTCGATAAATACATGCATTTTACATGTATTTGTTCACTTAAAGCTACATGCATAATCACATGTAGTCCATCTTAGCTACATGCACATTTTATATATAAAAATGGAGCCATGCAAACCCTAAAAGCAAGAGTTAGAGATCGCTAGATCGAATCCTCACAAAAACACTCCAGAAACACCTAAAAAGCTAGCTCATTTCATCCAGTGTGAAGGGCAGCTTCCCTAGGAAGATTGGCTTCACACTCCACCGTCCATGCATGCATGGACGAAGCTGGATCCCTCCTCCCTGGCATAGTGGCCGACCGGCCTACACACCTTGACCACACGTGGTCAATTGACCATGTGTTGCCGTCCACTCCAAGTTCACCCCCCTTCTGCCTTGGTATTCTGCACAAGCTCGGAGATTACTATGTGAGTGCATGCATGCATATGTATCTCTTCTCTCTCCTCCTCCTATAAATACTACTCCTCTCCAAGCCATTTCACTCACCAACTCACTCATAAAATCATCCTTTCTCCCTCTTTACTCATTCACTCTCTACTTCATCTCTCAATTCTCTCTAAACTCCCCCTACTTCTTCTCATACTTCTATATTATCTTCTTCCTACATTCTCATCATCTTATTCTATCATCTTTCTTACCACCATAATCTTCATTCTTCCATCACAAAAGCCTAAACATACATCCTACTCTATCCATCCAAAACTCCACAAAAAACCCTAGCCTAAAAACACCCAAAACCACAAAAAGAGCCTTCTTACTACCCTATTTTCACCCTCTTCCTTATCATTTCTCACCATCTTTTATATCATCATCTTGGCACTTGGAGAGGAAGGCATCAAGGAGGATTCATCAAGCATTCAAAGGCTAGGCAAGGTCTTTTCCCACAAAGTAGCAATGTAAGCCCTTAAGTATTCATCTTTTCTTGTAAATAAGTGTATATTTGTACTTTTTTTTATTATCTCGTATTACATCCTTGTTGCATGTTCAATGAAGTAATTTTATAAAGTATTCCTTCAATTCCCTTCCAAACTTTATCAAAAACACATTTTAAACTTTTAGTAGAGTCTTTCCTTTTGTGAGAGGCGAACTCCTAAAGTTTACTTTTCGAGTTCGTAACCTTACCCCCATATCCGTTCTTGGGTTTCGCAAGCGGAATCTTTCTTTATTTTCCTTTTGGTTTTGTCTTGGCTTTTCCCTTAAAAAGTCGGGTGGCGATTCCCATTTCGAACTAAAATACATCGAGGATTGCATAAGCTATGGTTAACATGGTTTTACAATGTATCAATGCAACTTTAGGGTTTTCTCTCTTATATTTCTAAATAATAGTTGCATAAATCACTCTCTTCTGAGCCTAACATTTAAATGAGCAAATTGGGTTAAAATTAGAAGAGTTTGGAACAAGTGGATGTTCACTCTTAAAGGTTTAATTCAATGACTCATAAAATGCATAAGTAAAGGGAAAGTGATTTTACAAAATATCATTCATGAAATGTAAGGTTGATCTCCTTAAAGAGTTTTTTCAAAGGTTAAACCCCAGCACAAATCACTGAATCACACCCCAATCCAAACGTGGACGTTCGGAAGCCCGAACGGCGAGGAAAAATGTCCACAACGTGCTGCTGCTGTTGCTTAATCATGTCCATGCTCCTGGTCTGAATCTGCTGATGATGCTTGATCTGCTACTGGACTTGCTGGTTGGTCTCCATCATCCTCCCCAGGTTGAGGAAAGTTTGTCGTCAAACTTGGAAGGTCTTCATGCTCTGGAAAATAGGGCCTTAAATCTGCAATGTTGAAGGTGGCACTTCCTCCATAGTCTTCTGATAGGTTTAACTTGTAGGCATTATCTCCTATTTTCTCCTGGACTTCGAATGGGTCATCTCCTCTTGGAACTAACTTGCCTCTTCTCTTTGCTTGAAACCTGTCCTTCCTCAGGTGTATCCACACCAGGTCTCCTGGCTGGAAAACCATCTTTTTCCTGTGCTTGTTGACTGAAGTGGCCGCCTGCTCAAAGTACTTGATGATTTTTTCTCTAACCTGTTGATGAAGCTTCTTGATCTTTTCTACATGTGTACCTGCTTCATAACTGAACTTTACAGAATTTGTTAGTGGAGATAAATCCAAAGGAGTGATAGGATTTCTCCTATATACCACCTGAAATAGGGAAAGGCCAGTTGCCTTTGAAGGGGCTCTACTGAAAGCAAATTCAGCATGGGGCAAAAGAGTGTCCCATCCTGTTTTGTTTGTGTTTATCAGTGATCTCAATAGAGTTCCAAGTGTCTTGTTGGCCACCTCTGTTTACCCATCAATCTGTGGATAGCATGTTGTGCTGTATTTGAGCCTTGTGCCCAGCTTCTTCCATAGAGTCACCCAGAAATGACTCAAAAATTTGGCGTCCCTATCAGACACCATGCTCTTAGGGACTCCATGAAGCCTCACTACTTCCTGAAAGTATAGCTCTGCCACTTTCATAGCATCATTTGTGGTGTGGCATGGAATAAAATGAGCCATCTTACTAAACCTGTCTACCACCACCATCACTGAGTCTTTTCCCCTTTGTGATCTGGGCAGACCAACAATGAAATCCAAACTCACATCCTCTCATGGGTTTGTAGGGACTGGTAATGGTGTATACAGCCCTTGAGGTAGGCTGTGACTCTTTTCTACTTGACAGATTGCACACCTTTTCACCCAATGCTCCACATCTTTTCTCATTCTAGGCCAGCAATAATGCTCTTTCAGCCTGAAAAGAGTTTTCTCAAGCCAAAGTGGCCTGCTAAGCATCCTCCATGGATTTCTGAAAGTAGTAGCTCCCTAAAACTACTCTTGGGTATACACAGTCTTGCTCCCTTGAAAAGAAACCCTTAGTCTATATGATATAGACTCTGAGGGTGTCCTTGGCACATCAGGAAAATCTCACCAAAATCCTCATCTTCCTTGTACAAGGCTTTCAACTGTTCAAAGCCAAGTACCCTTGCATCTAAAACCTGCAACAATAAATATCTCCTTGATAAAGCATCAACTCCCTTGTTCAGCTTTCCTGATTTGTGGTGGATCATGAAATGGAACTGTTGCATGAACTCTACTCAAGCAACATGCCTAGTGTTGAGTTTGTGTTGCCCTTTAATGAACTTCAAGGCTTCATGATCACTGCGCAATATGAACTCTGCTCCAATTAGGTAGTGTCTCCAGTGTTGAAGAGCTCTAATGATGGCATAGAACTCTTTATCATAGATGATGTATCTCTTCTTGACATCATTCAAGTTTTCACTGAAATAGGCAACAGGTTTGCCTTCCTGGGTCAGAACTGCTCCTATACCAACACTTGAACATCACACTCCACTTCAAAAACTTTAGAGAAACTTGGCAAAGCCAAGACTGGGGCTGATGTAAGCTGTCTCTTGACCTCTTCAAATGCTCTTTGTACTGCTGGTGTCCAGGAGAAAATTTTGCCCTTCACTAGCTCTGTCATAGGTGCTAGGATGGTTCTAAAATTTCTCACAAATCTCCTATAAAATGAAGCTAAACCATGAAAACTTCTAATTTGCTGAATTGAACTAGGAATAGGCCACTCCCTTATTGCTTTGACCTTTCCCTCATCCACCTGGATCTCTGTTGCAGTCACATGTAGCCAAGAAAAGAGACTTGGCTGGCAAAGAATTGGCATTTCATTAGATTCCCATAGAACTGCTCCCTGCTCAATATCTCCATCACACTCTTTAGGTGGTCAACATGCTCCATCTCAGATTGACTGTAAATAAGTATGTCATCAAAATAGACAACAAAACACTTACAATCAGGCAGTATATGACTCCCAATGTTCTCCCATCTCTTCTTCCTTTTCCGATTCCGATTCTTGCTCTTCTTCGTCCATTTCTTGGTTTTCTTGCTGTTCTTTATTGACCATTTGTCCCTTTATTGAGATGATTGATGATTGGTTTTGACCCTTTATTGACCATTTGTCAATTTGTAGCAAGGGGATATTATGATCCTCTCCTTGACCAGCACGTAGAGGATCCAGAGCATGCAGAGAGCGAAGAACCATTGTTTAGTTTTATCCTATGTTGTCAGAACCGGACCGGTCATCGAACCGGTTAACCCAGTGGGTCAATGGTTCAACTGGTCGGACCGGTTTGACCGGATTAGACCGATTGACCCGGGGTGACGGTTGAACCGGTACAAACCGGTACAAACCGGTCTTGAGTAGGAAAAATTTAATATATCCTAAAAAAAACCCCAACAATACAAAAAATTAATTATCTAACACTAAAGTTAACATGATATCAGATTAGTTTTTGAAGTGATATTACTAACTTATTATAAAACAAGTGAATCAATCAATTAGGACAATAAAAAGAGGGACTGATGAACTAATTATAACAATAATAATAATAAATAATAAATTACTAAGATTAATAAGCAAACCAGTTAGATAAATCAGTAAGAATAATAAGCAAGCAAAAGTAGGGGAACACGAAGGATACCATTGGCCACACTTTAATACCCTCATTTACTTCTTCCCTCCATGTTCACTGAATCAACAAACCACCGCCGCTTTATCTTCCCACTTGCTAATTAGTAATTACCCTCATAACTGCCTCCCTTCAAAACCTCACCACTAGCCTCTCTCTCTCTCTCTCTCTCTCTCTCTCTCTCTCTCTCTCTCTCTCTCTCTCTCTCTCTCTCTCTTCCTCCCTCTCTCTCTCTGTTTTCGGCTAATCGGTCCCCATCTTCCCAAAAACTAATCTCTCTGATTTCCAGATCAACCACTAAAAAAAGAAAGAAAGAGAAGAGATCATCATTCATCACTAGCATCATCAAACCCAACCCGGAATTCTTCTCTATTTGTTGTTGTGATGGAATGAGGAGGCAAGGTGATGGAGACCTGAGATTTGAGAGCAGCAGAGACTATGAGAGGAGCAGCGAAAAGGCCAAGGCAAGAACTAGGGCTTGGACAGGGAAAAAAAACCCAAGATTTCTGTATCAAACATGAAAATCCGGTTTGACCGTAGTTTACCCGGTTTATCCGGGTCGACCGGGTCAGCCGGTTTTTCCGACTTTTTTACGGTTGAACCAGTATGACGGGTTAGACATAGAACCGGGCCGGTTGAGTTGCCGGTTCACGGTCAGACCGGTTGGACCGTCCGGTCCGGTCCGGTTTTGATAACACAGGTTTTATCCCCCTCGTGCCGAATGATCATGAGGTGTTGTAGTTTTTCAATGCCAACCCGGTAAATCATGCATTTTGAGCTTCACTTGTTGGCGCAGTTTCTCTTTTTTTTTTTCTCTTCTTGTGCAGCAAGCGTACTGACAGACCTAAAAGTATAAGGTGTCTGTGTACCGCAAGTGTACGGGTCTTTGTAGTAATAAAATATCGTTCTCTCTCAGGGATTTGCGTTCAACAACGCACTGAACTAGTTCGCTACAAAGAATGCTAGGTCGATCCAAGGGTTGTTGTAAGGTTTTCTAAAACTAAACTAAGAAAGCAGGAATTTTCGAGGTTTAACCAACTAATTAAAAGCGTTCAGGGGAGTTCACTCTAGTCAATCAACTAAATTATCAACAATCTCGGTGCAGGTAACAACATAATTTGGGGTCTAAAATCTTTCTAGGCCTTATCACTTCGATCTTTCGATCCGAAGTGAGATACATTGATTAAACTAAACATTATTTCTAACTATTTAATCCAATCAAAGATAAAGAACTGATTATAATTTGACCCTACGCAAGAATCATTATGTCTAACTATTTTCTAAACCTATTCAATCTACGTCTTCCAGTTCAAGACTCAAACTGTCGTTCTGTTGTCGAGAATCTACTACCAAGTAAAAGACTCAAAGTGTCGTTCCGTTGCCAAATTACCATGACATACAATACACGCAGATTAAACGAATAAAAGGATAACCTAACACCGAGACTGTATTCAAATTCAATCAAAAGACATCGAGTTTATCTCCCAAACAAAGGAAATTAGCTACTCATATTACCGAAAGTAAACATCGCAAAATCTAAACAATAACAAGGAAACATGAAAGTAAAATAGAGATAATCGTGTTCGAATTCGCATAATCGATCTCTTCTTGTCACCCGAATCGATCTCTTTCGTATTCTTCGATCACAAGTAACAATCTAATCTAATAACAATGTTTGTGAATTAACTGGAAAAAAAAAACTAGTCTAAAACTACCGTAGAAACTGAATAAAATTCGACTCCCAAACTCCAATATCCAAAACGGCGGACTTAAATCCCTTTTATAGGGTCGGATTAGGGCACAAAACACTGGCAGTGTTTCAAAAACGCTGGCTGCGTTTAGTTCAAAAATAGGGTTCTTCCGTGTCTTGGCGCTGGCAGCGCCCAAAAAGCACTGGTAGCGTTTTTGCTCTTCCTCGGTTATCAAAGTCTCTGGACAAGGCGCTGGCTGCGTTTTGAGAACGCTGGTCGCGCCGTGTTGCTCCATCTCAGTCGGATTGGGTCGTGGCACGTTTGGGCCGCTTTCTCTTCTTTCTTATCTTCTTCTTCAACTCTTTTTTTTATTTTCTTTGTATTTTTCTCCCATTTTTCCTTTAACTTTTCATGCTTTTTGATATAATTCCATTAATTCCTGCAAAACACACCAATCTCGCGAACAAGTGCATAAATCACAGAAATTGACATAAAAATACGGGATTTCGGATATAAAAAGCATGAAATAAACGTGTTTTGAGCCCTAAAAACTCTATATGAAAACGACTTATCATGTACGCTCGTATTCGCGTCTTCTTGAGGGAAGGTATTATCGGTCGAAAGTTTATCGACCAAAACTTTGAGAATGGACAATACCGAGGTCCCATGGCGGTGCCAGAGGATGATGTTGATGATCCTCATTCTCATGCGAGCTTACAGCGGTCCGAGAGTACTTTTAGGCATCCTCCTCGCCATTCATAAGCTAGAGAGACTAGTAGGAGAGCTTATTGTGGGGAACCAATCGAAGGGTTGATCCAAAGGCTGGATCAAAACTTAATGGAAGGTCGTCAAGTTCCTCGGGTTAGCTCATCCCGATCTTCAGGTGGTAGAAGGAGATCTCCTAGCATAACAGAGGTTATTGTGGAGGATTGCTCAGAATCGAGTGGATTCCAGGGTTTGATGGATAGGGTGCCTAGTCCATGGGCGCCTCAATACCATCTTCATTCCATTTTTCCTTATAGCCAACCCCCTGGATATAGCCAAGATTATCATGGCTTTAATCCTGACAACGCACCTTCCAGCTAGTATCTTCCCGGGCCTTCTAGTGCACAAGGCAAGTCTCAGCCTAACTCCTTTGGTGACACGTCTTTTCGGAGCATTTTTGGCAATCTTGGACCCGGTGGAAGTTCAAGTGGGAACTACTAGGCATCATCGGCAAGGCTCCTTTTATTTTGGTTTATTTGTTCTTTTTATGCAACTAATGTATGAACAAGTTTATGCAACAATTTATTATTATGCAAACATGAGGACTTTACTATGCACAAACAATACTAACTCTATCTATATAAACACAATAATGCAAACTACAAGCCAACCCCCAGTTTACAATTTAACATATCGATCTCAGGCTGTAACATAGAATAATACAAACAAATTTATAAAAAAAAAAACATTAGCTAACTAAGGTATGGCTAAAGGTTTAGCTCGATCTTTGTTGAGGCCCTTGAGGGGGGTGAATTTCACAATTAAGATCTACACAATAGGTAAGGACGTTAGAGCAAACTTCCTTGGTTTCAAACAAAGGATCAAAACACAGTGTAACTGAAATACCTCATTATATTTATAACAATCAAAGAACAAGTTACACTTACTAAACAAAACAACAAGTAATAGCCCGAAGGCAGTTACTGATAGATTCACTGACCAAAATCAAAGGTCCTTGAGACAGCTATAAATAAGGATCGTCATAGGGAAAACCCTAGCAGCGATTTGGAACATGATGGATTACATTGAAGCACACACTCACACAGTCTTAGTTTGTCAAGGCTATGCTACACATCATCTCACCACCACATGTGGACACAACGAATGCTCGCCAAGGTCCTTGGATACCTTCACCAGAGGTCCTTTACTGGCTACCTTCACCACCAAACCATTGGCTACACATTCAGAAATCCCTCCGGATTTTTTACTCCGCGATTACTTCCGTGGAATCGCCTAAGTCTTCAATCTTCAAGTCTCCTATTTATATTAGAGGCTTGATGGATGTTTAGGATGGTAGCCGTTGGAAACAAGATTATTTCCTTGTTTGCTCACTACTTCACCTTCCTTCTTTGCTGCTGATTTTCTTTCTTCTTCTTGGAGATTTCCCAATCATCTCTTCTTTCCATTTTTCTTGTTGATTTGTTTCCTTATGCCTTCCTTATGATTTATATCTGCAAATAAATCAAGCAATCAAAATATATATTATATACTCAGAATATATAATCAGATTATAAAATACAAGGTAACTTCCCTTTTCCGGATTTTGGCTTTCATCAAAACCTAAGGTCCTTCGCGGATGCGCGGTGAAGGACCTTGACCCTGTCTTCAACAATCTTGATCACTTAATACACATAATTACCACTGCATGCCCACCGTCCAAGGAAAAGTATGTTGCATAAATTTGCATGGAGACATGCACACACCATGCATGTGTTCTACACGTCAACCGAGTGCAAAGGAAAAAAAATGGACACCCCCTGAATGCAGATCGGACTTCACACGGCCGGGGCTTTTTTTTTTTTTTTTGCGAGTCTGAATGCGTGTTCCTGATGGCTGGAAAGTTCGATCGGACATCACACGAAAGTGGTGAATTTGCTCGAAACCTTCACTTTGTAGCCTTGGGAGAGCATTATTTAAGCACAGCCCCTAGTGTTAGTTCTGTCTCATTTTGCCCTCTCTTTTCTTCTCAACCATGGCTTTTGAAAAGAAACTTAACACGTCAAGATAAGTTGGGACTTTCTCAAGGCGACTCTCACATTTTTGTGACACCGAGTTCCATGTCTTTCGCTTTTCGTGGAATGAGTTATGTCCCCTTCCGGAGGAGTAGGCATGCATATTCGGCTTCGATCTTTATGCCCCTCCAACAACTTCTGTTAACCACAATCACCAGGAGAAGTTCGAAGAGTTGACCAACTTCCATCATCGAGCTTTAGGGCACATCTTGGTTGACAATATGGTGGATATGCAAGCGTTGGTGGAATTCTTCCAATCTCTCGAGGCGCTTCGACTCCGTCCGACCACAAGAGTTCGAGGTTTGGTCTTTTGTATTCTTACTGAATTTTTATTCTATCATGGGGTTCACGATTTGCTCATATTTCTCTAATCCATATCGTGGACGAAATGGCCAAGGGTTACAATCTTGCACCCATGATGATCGCAGAGACCATTCTCGGTTTGGATTTTCTTGGAACTCCAAACAAATCTTCTGAGGAAGCCCTCTTACTCTTCAAGTAAGTCTCAGTGTTTTTCCTTTTATCTTTCTTTTTTTTGTTTTTTTTGCATTTTCTCTCTTTTTTATTATTTTTCTCATTTTTTTTCTCTCATTTGTTCTTTCTTTTTTTAATTATTTTTCATGATTTTGTATGGAATCATAAATCGATTCATGTTGAATCATAAATCAATAATTTTCCGGTTGTGATTTTTCTGTCTTTGTCGTTTTGTGCAACCGAATTTTAATTCTTCTTTTCCTTTTGTAGATTTGGCTCATGGAGCATTTTGGAATGATCTACTCTCCCATCACCGCCTCAGAGTTGGTAAATTTTTGTCAACGAAGAGGAAATATGATGCTCGTAGGAGTTTTGAAAAGTGGGTTGCTTTCTTGAAGAACCACAAGGAAATCCAATGGTGGAAGGTCCCTTGCTTCACCAACCACTCTCGCAAGGCCGCTCATGTTACTATCTTGGGTTTATCAGAGCTCACCTAATACTTCTCAGATTGAGTCATGAGGCAAATGGGCGATCTCCAATACACACCTCTTTCTCCATATGAGATTCTTGATCTCACTCACCTAAGAGCTTTTGTCATCGAGTCTTGGCTGATGTATTGGAAGACGTGATCCGGAGTAGAGACACAAGCACCTCATTGGGTTATTACCTCCTCCACAGATACATACCGAAGTTGGCTCACGACGTCCACCGGGCCTCACTATTGGATCAACAAGAAGAAACCCCAAACTTCCTCTCAAGAAACATCGGTCCTACCTAAGTTGAAGAGTAGCATATGAAGTACAATAATATATATCCTTGTATTACTGTAAGGGTGCGTTGGGTTGGTCAATGATCCCGATGAAATGGTCAATTTTTTCGGGTGACTTATTTTCCCTATGTTTAAATATAAGTTGACCTTGGGAAAAATTTTACGGTGGTTCCACCATTTCCTACATTTTCCTAGGGAAAATTTCCTTTGGTGGAGCCAAGTGAAAATCTTTCCCATGGAAAACTTGCCCCAGGGAAGAATTTCATAGGGGCTTCTACTAAACACTCCCTAAAAGTGAGCAATTCCACCATAGGATGAAAAGTCACATTCTCATTGGTTGTATCATGCTCTTTTTTTAATTATTTTATACATATATTAACCATGAGATAACTCATCAATTAATTTATGGATTTGCAATAAATATCTTTTAATAACCCAATAATATTTGAAGGTTACTTGCATCATATAGTTATTTAGAATCCTTCAAATAATAAATTCATTAATACTACAATACAAGTTGACCCTAAGTTCCTACCATATATTTTAATGAAATAATTCCTTAACACATACAATATTATATTAGATTTGTTAATAACATAATTTTCTAATATGTATTTTACTCAATTCTTCAAATAACTAACATGGATGTTACTTATTTTTAATATTGCAATTTCAAATCTCCTAGTAATTAAACACATGTATGAAGATCAACATATGTCCATGTAATTAAACACATGTATGAAGATCAACATATGTCCATGCAAAACACAGAATAAAAACTAGTTCCTACTTTAATTCTGTATTTTGGTGCTCTTAAGAAAAATAAAATTATATTATGGTGGGACAACGCCCGAAAACTAGTTCCTACTTCATTTTTGTATTCTGGCAGTCCTAAAAAAAATTAAAATTGTATTCTATGGAGCCACCACCGAGTCAAGTGGCAGTGACTCAGTGGAAAGCTGATGTGTACCGGCAAGAGTGTGTTTGACGCGTCAGCTTTCCACCGAGTCACCTCCACTAGACATAGTGGTGTCTTACTATAATACAATTTTATATTTTTTAGGACCACCGGAATCCAAATATAAAGTAGCAGTTATCAACATATAAAAGTTGAAAGTAAGCATTATTAGAATCCAATTTTCCTTAGGAAAATGAAAATGTTTTCTAGGTTTGAAGTGAATAAAAAAGGAAAGAAAAAATTTTAAGGGAAAAATATTGAGGAAAATTGAAGAAACATAGAACTGAATATTCTCCTACCAGAACTAAGAGGCAAAATGTGAGCAAAATAATAGAAACATAGCCCCAATCAAAGCCACCTTTTCTTCACTTCGTCCTTCAGCATCCTTACAGCCTGGCATTCTCTTGCTTCAATTAATTCCTCTCCTATCTTAAGGCTCGATCTCACTCATTGTCGTATAGTAACATGATATTATCCGAATTATAGTTGGTGGAAATGATCTGGTGAAATCTTCATCTTAGAAAATTTATGGACAAACCTGAGGCATTCTTCATCCTCTACATGAGATTGCAAGCAAATGGCTGCCAATTGCCATCAATACTTGATCCTTATCAGGTCTTCCATTTTCTGACAATCAAATAGTTCCCTCAAGAATGATTGATGAATCGTAACGTGGGTAACATGAATCATAAATCCAGCTTCTTTCGAATATGTTGCAATTGTTTCCATGGTCATTTCCTCCTTGAACCAAAGGAATAACAAATAGGATCATCAACCCAACAACAATGGTAGATTTGCATTAATAAAAAGGCCCATATTATTGTGTTTTGATGTTTTATATGCAACAAACTGTAGTATGTGTATATATATACTGGTATAAAGGATTTGAGTGATGTTAGCAAAAATCTAATTATAAAGAAACTGTCAGCTTTAGCATCCAGGATTAGTTCCTTAATTTCTAGGTTACACTCTTATTTGGTTCCTTCTTAGAGGTAATTAGCTTGTTTTGCTAAGGAAATGACTCAGACATTTTTATAATTTTGTCCACTCACATTGTTTGATTCTTCTTGACAGTACATGATGTTACCGAATTATGGTCCAACCTACAGCTACTATAAAGGAAAGTGAATCATGTAATTCTGTGAAGATAAGAGGCATGAATAACAAATATAGGGCAATAAACAAATCGAAAGGAAAGAGTTGTACTCACTCTTCTGCTTAATCCCTATACCGAAGAGATATGAAGAGAAGTGTAAAAGATATAGGAAGGTAGTGCAGAGACGTTAGAAAAATAGAGCAAGGGAGAGTTACAATTACCAAGGAAACTGAAGATTAATCGGAGATAGTTTTGCATTATCCACTAGAAGTCATCAGTGTTTTATCTCTTAATTATAGCTACGAAATTTGGACGGTTATGATCTATACATTATCTTTAAATCAACAATACTTATTGTATGTTTGGCCTAATTTCTAAAAACGGTTTTTATTTCTTAAAATCAGTTTTCACAAAAGCTATTTTTGAAGAACTATTGAAGTATTTGGCCTAGTTTATGACATAAGAGATTTAACTAAATTAAAGTGTTTGGCAAACCCTAAACCATAAACTTGTGATATAGGTGTTTTTACTAAATTTACTTGTTGGCCTAACTTTTCAAAATTATGTGTTTTTTTTAAAGTAAAATTATTATGTAATTATTTATATTTTTCTCTTTTTATTAATTTTTAAATAGATTATCCTATTATAATTATAGTTACAACCATATATTTATAATTATAATTATAATTATGTGCGGTATTACTTAACTATAAAATTCTTTAAATTAAATATTTATATATCAATAATTTACTAAATACCATCTTTGTAGGAGTTTCAATATAATATTAAAAAGTCCAACATAATATTAATTATTAAAGATTCTAACATAATATTAAAATATATAAGTAACAATCCTTACAGGAATTAGAATATTGAAATTATGAAAACTTATCACCATATAATCTCACAGATTGAGCAGTCATTCGATTTTCGGAAACAGAAGTAGCAATTTACCGCATCTGCTTTTTGAGTTGTTTTTTACCAAAACTATTTTTGGAAAACAATTATTAGCTTCTAAAAAAATGACTGTTTGGCCTAGTTTGTGTTTTTTAATACCAAAAACACTATTAAAAGTTAGACCAAACAAGCACTTAGTAACTCGACCTTTAGAGCTTCTCAAGTTTTCTGACCAAAAAAAAAATTAAAATTCAGAATATTAATCCCTCAGGATTACTTTTCCTGTAGGACTCTGCCTGAAAATTCATTTTGCAAGGGTTTAGCGTTCTGTGTTTGCATGGTAACCCCGAATAGGGTATATGGGAAAATCAATAGTATTGAAGCTTCCCCATTTCGATGTACCAAGTAATTAGAGAAATAAGTAAATATTGACTAATGCTTTGCATAATTGGCTATATATATATGGATATCGAACCTGAACCATGCAGCTCACAGAATCACGGAGAAATAAAGACAAGGGGAATATGAACATTGTCACAAGTTGATCAAACTCCCAACGATACTTTGATGATTTTGAATGATAAAAAGTTAGAGGATCTCTGACAAAATTTTCTTAAGTTTCTCTCATCTAAAGCTGGTATAAAATCACACAGATAAAAGTGTAAAGAACTGCTCTTTCACCTGAAATCATCAGAAGGTTAGTAATCTGATTTTAGCTGAAATGAGAGCGATAGAAAAGGATGACGATTGTTGAGCATATGCATCAACGGACTTTGGACTTCATCTGCAAATCTCTCGCAACAGATGGAAGCCATCTTTCTCCTCTGATTTTCTTCAGTTGAGCTACCCGTTCTTCCTCTCTCTTGGCAGCTTCCTGAGCAACTGCTTCTTTTGTCTGCCATTTAACTAGGGACTTCTGGCATGCATCTTTTGCTGAAGTTAAGATATCAGCCCCCTCAACTACAACAGATTGAACTCTTCTTTGAAACTGCAGTAGAGGATGAAGAATTAGTAGCTAGTCAAACAACCCCAACACCACCACCCCCTCCCTCCCCCAAAAAAAAAAGGAAAATGAAAAAAAGATGGCGTGATTTACAAGAGAAATGGGGTGGAAGTGCATTTGATCTCAAACTCAAAGGTTAACCTTTTTTGATTTTTCATTTATCTCTTCACCAGGAAGAATTCTGGGTTTCTTTCTTGGTCCTTTTGGTTCATCTGAAGATTCAACAATAAATTTAAGATTCAAAGAGGCCTGATACAATTACAGTGGGAAGAAAAACAATATGGCATACTTCAAATCATACCTTTGTGATCAAACAGTATACCAATGGGAGACTTCTTGAATAAACGAACTCCACCTTCATTCTCCTCAGGGTTATTCCTTATCATACCCGTGGGAATTGGATCTTTCACAAAGACAAAGGATTTCTCCAACATTTCATACAAGGCCTTCTGTGCCTATCAGTAGTAACCATAAGCAGTTAATAAACAAACTACTAGAACAATGCCTTGTTAATATGAACTCAAAAGCAGGAGTTGTAGATCCAACTCAAAATGGGAAGCCCCAAATCGTTTTCACGTGATTACTCTCGGATTCCAAACAACATTGAATTGCACAAAATTAGCACAACTAAAGTAGTATTTCAGGACTTATGAGACGCAATCTAAGAGCACTTCACAAATGATGCATATTCATATCATAAGCATCATGAAGAAGCTATCAAAGATCTTACAACTCTCTTAAATGAGCTACAAGCTTCTAATTCACGTGACATCCATGGTAGCTTTTATGGAAGAGGTTTATTGAGCTTCTTACAACAAGATCCATGAAGATTCATCTACATCAAAGTTGAAGGGCTTTGGAAGATCTACATCATGGTTTTTGAATCTTTAAGTTTGGATAAGTATTGAGCTAGTTATCATCATTTTATGTACATTTGTATCTTTGTGATGTCACTTTTGTATTGGGTGATGTAAGCCAAAAAGGGCCTTATTCTTGATGTATATCACGCCTAAAGGGAGGTGCTAGTACTATAAATACCCCCTTTATGGTGCCTTGTAAACACAATCTATTGAATCATAATAAACGCGCAAAAGTCTCTCTAAAGTCATCATGCTTTAGTTTCTCTCTAGCATTCTAGCTAGGAGTTTCGAATTCCTTGAGGGGATTTCGTTCAAATCTTCTCTTCTATTCCAAGAGGGAGCAATCTTGGATGGTGCAAAGGAGGAGTTGGATATCAAATTGATTGTGGTGCGTCTATATCAATCAAGGAGGTTTCCCTTGCCAATTCTATCTTGTTCTTACGTCAAATCGTGTTGTTCTTCGTTGGTTGGTACGTTTTGCTTAGTCTTTTGTTTCTCTTGATTGTCATTCTTGTCATAATCATTAGAACTCTCGTCCAAGTCTTTCGTTTCATACCTTTTCAATCTAAATCCATTCGTTTCATTCGTTTGTTTGAGAAATCAACAATCACAAGTTCTTACTTGTGAACGATCCGTTTTCATTTCGTGTATAATGGATTAGTTTTGATTCATTATGCATCCCTGTCAAATCTTCTGAACCTTGCTTATTATTGAGTCATAATTCCTTGATTTCCTTCATTGTATTTCTCGCAATTAACCGATTCTCTAGATTACAAACTAATAATCCATGAACATACTTCAAGTTATTGGTCATTAAATTTCCTCTTCTTCTTCTTCAAAAGTGCCTACAGGGCCTATGGCCTTTCCCATTACCTAACCAAAACGATAGCTCTTTAGTTAAGAACTACTGTCACATACAGATCTAATCGATGAACTTGCACAAAGCCACCAATTCATGCCTACGCATTGATGATATGGGATGATATAGGGATTTAGTTGGTTATTGTTTGTTACTACTGTAAATATCTAGGTAATGGCTAGCTGATGTAGCATGCAATAATAACAGAATCAGTTACACTAGTTGTATTGGTAAGAAAGAGTCTATAAAAGTACTGTACAGACACAGCTGCAAATGAATGATATTGATCAAATTCCGTCTCATCTCTATCTCTCTTTCATAGAGAAGGAGAAAATAAATAAAAACTAAAGATAAGAACTGAAATCACCATATTGGATTCAAGAGAAGAATTCAGCATCCTCATGCCGAATTCAAGAAAAACATTAGCATCCCTATACACAATCAGTAAGAATTCATAACATTCAATATTCAATGATCAATATATATATAGCATCTCACAAAGGCTAGTGAAGCCTTGCTTATCAGTTTACAAATCACAAATACTAAACCTAATACAAATAGGACGCTAGTGTAATATTCCTAAATAACTAGGAAACTATAATATCCTAATTATAATTGGAAACTATAAAGAAATTATAAATGATACTTAATATTACAATAAAAACAACAACAATAACAGCAAACTCTCGGGGTTAACATGCTTGTGCATGGTCTGGGGGATCCAGATACAGGCAGTCTTCCCCCCATGAACTAACGCTCACGGAGACGTGATTCCTATAGACCGAAGGAGAACCTTTTGAAAACACAACCTTGAAAATTCAAATGAACAAAAAAGGAAAAACATTTGGAAAAACCTTTGAAGAAAGGAAAAGGAAAAAAGGGAGCTCAAGATGCGTAGAGGGGGTACAAACATGAGTGCACCATGTATGTGAGGAGGGTCTGATCGTGATAAAGCCACATAAACATAAAGACAGCAAAGGACAACAAGCCAAGGCAGATCATAGTACTCTACCAACCAATCTTACCCTACTACCTTAATCCTAGCTCGGTAAAGTTCTCTATCTAGTGCCATGTCCTCCTCTAAGCCTAAGAGTTTCATAGTAGCTCTGAGCACCTCTCTCATAGACTTTTTAGGTCTCCTACGCCCCCGACGCCCAAGGAAAATTTTGATCTCTTCACACCTTTTAACAGGTGCATCTACACTTCTCCTAGAGACATGCCCAAACCATCTCAGTCTACTCTCTCTCACTTCTCCTCGAAAGGGGCCACCCTAGCCTATCTCGACACACGACATTCCTAATCTTATCTGACTTGGTATAACCACAAGTCCACCAAAGCATCCTCATCTCGACCACGTTCAACCTTTAGAAATGCAACTTCTTGGTCGCCCAACGCTCTGCGCCATACAACATCTCGGTCTGATTACCCTGCGGTACACCTTACCATTAAGCTTAAGCGAAATTTTCTTATCAAACAATACTCCTGAAGCCGCCTTCCACTTTTGTCATCCAAACTTAATTCTATGAGCAATATCTTCATTGACTTCCTGATCAATTGTAAAGTAACGGCTAAGTATCTAAACTTCTCTACTCTGGGATTGTCACCCCTCCAATGATTACTTCTTGTGTGTGGGTCTCATTGTCAAGACCACTAAAATGACACATCATATACTCTGTCTTTGACCTACTCAATCTAAAACCCTTATACTCGAACGTATCTCTCTAGAGCTCTACCTTGTCATTCAGTCGTTCCCTCGACTCATCAATAAGTACGAAATCATCCGCAAAGAGCATACACCATGGCACTTCGTCCTGAATCTCCTTGTTTAACTCATCCAAAACCAATGTGAAAGGCAACGGACTAAGTACGAACCCTTGATGCACCCTAATATCAACTCGAAACTCTCTAGGGATTCCAAGCGCCGTCTAAATACTTGTTCTCACATTGTCATACATGTCCTTAATAACCCAAATATAGGAGTTCCAAACCCCTTTAGTCACCAAGCACTCCCACATCACTTTCTGAGGGACCCTATCATAAGCTTTCTCCAAATCAATAAACACTATCTAAAGATCCTTCCTTCTTTTCCTATACTGCTCCATGAGACAACGGGTAAAATGAATAGCCTCTGTAGTCGACCAACCAAGCATAAAATCAAACTAATTCTCAAACACGTGTAGTCTCTCTTAACCTCCTTTCAATGACTCTTTCCCAAACTTTCATGGTGCAACTCAGTAACTTAATCCCTCTATAATTGTTACAACACTGAACACCACCTTTGTTCTATGCTACTCCTCTACTCATCCGCCATTCTGATTGTTCGTAAAATATCATTAAATAGGTCTGCCAACCAAATAGTACCCTCCTCCTCTAAACACTTCCACAACTGCAAGAATCTCATCTAGGCCCACCGCTCTACCCCTCTTCACATTCTTTAATGCCTCTATAACCTCCTCAATCTAGTGAGGCAACATGCCGTGTTGTCCGCACTCCCATAGTTGGGTCCTAGGCCCTCACCGGCAATGGCTACGCTCTTGTTAAACAACCTAACAAAGCAGTTGCTCCACCTCACCTTCATTTGGGCTTCCTCCACCAGGACTCTCCCCTCCTGGTTTTTGATACACCTAATATTCACCAAGTCCCTTAACCTCATTTCTCGATTCCTTACCAACTTAAAGATCTTTCTTTCTCCCTCTTTATAGTGTTCAACTTCTCATACAAGTTATAAAAGTCAGTTGCCTTCCCCAAAGCAACAGTTTTCTTGGCTTCCCGATTTTCTATTTTATACCTATCCTTTGCATCCTGACTATCAGCTTCCTCGATGCAACTCTTTAATACTCCTACTTCTCTCACCTTTACCTTCACTACATCATTCCACCACCACGCCCCACTGAAACGGATTCCTTACGAGACTTCTAGAATGTCTTTAGCCGCTCTCCGAATGCAGTCGGCCATGTTTGACCACCTAGTAACTCCCCCCTCTTTCGCCGCCCATAGCCCCTCTATGCCAATCTGTTCCTTAATTGATTCAGCGCACTCCTTATCCAACTTCCACCACTTAATGCTACTTACCCCAGAACCCCTAGTCTTACATTTAAAATACACCGTCAGTATTATCATTCTTAAATATATTAATACGCTTTTACCATCATTCTCCAAGGCTTGAAAAAACTTGCCTCCAAAGAGGTTTGCATGAAGATATACTACCAGCAAATGAAGGCAGTGGGCTGCCCAGTTATCGAAAACACAAACTCAAGTTTTGTAGCAATCTAGAAAGACGAAAATCCAACAAATGAATAACATATTCCCTACACCACATAAGAGAGCTTTGAGCTTCTCTAGAAAAAGTAGTAACTGAATGATAGGATGGGGCTTCTGGCCAACAAAACATTTTTCAAGGGAAATAAATCAATATACTCAATTGTTGGTTTTGATGCCTCCACATGTTTAACTGGTGATTAAACAGAAAATGACCATAGGTAGACAAGGTCTTGTAGTCATGTGTTCCTTTTGGAGACACCTTATCTTCAAGATTGACATCCACATCACCAGCAACTGAGGACACAACAAGCGTCAATCTAGGCGTTGTAATAAATGAAGTCGTAGATCCATTTGGGGTAAACATAGAAAACATAGGAGGCTTAGAAATACATAGGGAAAGTGGCAAATCCTCAACATTGAAGATAGGACTAATAGATAAATTAGGAGGTAAATTAAGTAACTCAGTATTGGAGCGAAGTTGTTCAATCTTAGATTCAGTTCAAGATTAACCACATACCATGAGAGATGGATGACTCACGGTATCTCCTTCATTCTTACCAGAATCTTCACAACTCTTGAAATGACTTACGACCCCACAAGTGTCTTTCTTAAGTGACTCTCAAAAAGCATCTATCCTATGGGTAATCTTTTTGACAATTTCTAAAAGATCATTCTCGAGCATCTTTCATAAAGTGTCCACCTTTTCATCTACTCTTTTATCACAATCTAGACCACTTGTCTCAAGTTCCTGAAAACTTTCTGATGTCATTCACTCATTCCTCTAGGGACCATCACGCAAATAAGAGTTATTTTTTTGTTTCTAATTGGGAAAGTAAGTTTAAAGCTCCAAGCAACATAATTAACAACCAACTAATTATCAATATTCTAAAGGGATATTGAATTACAATATACGGACCTTTGGGGGTATTGGATTGTAATATACCAATCTTTGCTATTGCACAACAATATCCCTGACCTTTATACTTAGCTGAGATTATTATACCAACATTAACTAAGGGGGTGGTGACTGGTTAACTGGTCTCTATTCTAACGAGACAGACGGAGGGAAAATAACCGCCCCTTGCCCAGTAACCCTGTTAACTCCTCTGTTTTTCCCACTAACCCATGTTTAAAAAATCGGCCCTAACTCAGTGACTAAGGGGGTGATGAACCGGTCTTCGTACTGACCAATGTTTTGTAATGTGGGTTAGTGAGAAAAACGGAGAGGTTAACGAGGGTATTGGTTTGGGATAGCTTTTTTCCCTCTGCCAGCCAGATTAACATAGAGACCGGTTCACCATCCCCTTAGTTACTGTTGGTAAAAATATGTCACCCAAGTATAATGGTCAAGGATATTACTATCCAATAATAAATGTTGGTATATTACAATCCAACACACCCAGAGGTCGGTATATTATCATCCAAAAACCCTATTCTAAAATCAAAGGCAAGAATTCAACAAATTACCAAAATAAAACTTAACCTCTTAGTGAGCACGAGCAGATCATGAAGATCCTTTGGCCTTGCCACTAAAATAGCACACACAACAACCAGCAACACAACACAGCAGCGACAGTTAGCTAAAACTTATGACGGCCGACAGTATGGTAGTTTGCTGTTGAGATTAACATAAAGCAAGGCAGCGACTACAGTTAAAAATTTCAGCCAATTTTTTACCCCCAAAAGATTGGATGGCAGCGGAAATCAGCATTTGGGCGAGGCTCAAGATCGAGAACTTGCTCCAATACCAAGTTGATAGAAAACAGGAAAATAAATATTCCCTCCTTGCCATATTATCTGTCACTTTAACTAACTTTATGTTTTCCCATAATATATGTCATTTTATAATTTCAATAACACATTAATTACTAATTTATCATATTAACCTTATTAATTACATCTTTTTCTTCCATTTTTCTTTTTTATCCACCATTTTATTCAATATTTCCACATTTCTAATGTGATAAATTAATGAAGAGTGGAAGTTTTTTTGGTTTTTAAATTATGTCCAAAGTGACACTTAATGGGAAGGAGGTAGTAAAGACTAGGGTGTGTTTGGTTGGAAGGAAAATGATTTGGGTGGAAATCATTTTCCAAGAGAAATGGTTTTCAAAGGGAAATAATTTTCCATGTCAAATTTTCCCTTGTTTGGTAGGAGACAAATCATTTTTCGGAAAATGACATATATGTCGACATAAGTGGCAATATATGTTACAAATGAAAATATTTTGAGCTCAAAATTCATATTTGAGCCTTTTTTAATGAATCCTATCGTATTGTAAAATTTCGGGCCAAACCGATGAATTTGAATTTTGGTCTTAAGTTTCAGTTAGATTTAATAGCAAAAAATGTCGATGGAAGTGACTATATATGTTATAAATGAAAATATTTTGTAGCTTAAAATTCGTATTTGAACTTCTTTTAATCAATTTTACCGTATTATAAAGTTTCGAGCCAAACCGATGAAATTAAATTTTGCTCTTAAATTTCGGTAAGATTTAACAGCAAAAAATGTCGGCATAAGTGACGAAATATATTACAAATGAAAATATTTGAAGCTCAAAATTCATATTTGAGCCTTTTTTACTCCATCCTATAATATCATAAAGTTTCGATTCAAACAGTTAAATTTGAATTTTTTAAAAGTTTCAGTTAGTTTTGGCAGCAAAAATTGTTGGTATATGTCACGATAAATGTTATCGGATAAAATTATTTTGAGCTAAAAATTCATATTTGAGGTTTTTTCATCAATTCTATCGTATTCCAAAGTTTCGAGTCAAACCATTGAAGTTGAATTTAATTCACCCTTAAATTTTAGTTAGATTTAGCAGTGGTCATCGGTACAACAATCAAGGGTGGAAAATATTTTTCCAAGGTTGAGCAAAGGAAGTCAATTTCCTTCCTTTAGGGGAAAATAATTTTCTTTGGAAATTATTTTCCCAACCTTTTCTATACCAAACACAAGAAAATTGGGAAAACATTTTCCTAGAAACGTTTTCCCTCCAACCAAACACACTCTAAAGATAAGAATTCAACATCGCATGTTGGAAGCATACCCGTCTTTCACTCAGGAAAAGACTAGCATTAATGTGCGTAATCATAGAGAATTCATAATATTTAATATTAAAATTGTGTGTAGATTGCATAGTCGCTATCTTTGTCTAGAAGGAACATTGCTAGGGAAGATTTCATGGTAGATTTCTATGCAAGGTTTAAGGTTGGCATGCGGGCTATGTGGATATGTTTGAAGAACTAAGAGCCTTCCTACAACACTTTATTACCTAAAGATCATTTTCTTCATAGTTTTACTGGTGAGCTTAAGCCCTACCTTTAAAGTCTTTTGTGAAAGCATTTCACCCTAAAAATCTTGCAGGGGCTATTGAGTATGCTAGGTTTCAAGAGGACACTATATAGGCTCTTAGGGGACAGGATAGAGGAAGAAAACCTTTACATGCCCATCATAGGGGTATTCTGCCTACCGCACAAAAGCTTTAGGTTTTTCCCAACCTAGCCCGTTGCAAAAACTCCACCTAAATTCATTCCAGCTTTCGTGACGACTGAGAAGATAGCCAGGGATTGTGTTTTTACTGTGATCAACCATATGCGAGAGGTCAGGTGTCTACAACAAAGAGTACTCAAACTAATTTTGGTAGAGGTTCTTGAATTTTGGGTAGCCAGCAGTAGAATTTGAGGTGACTTGGGACATACAGATTACAGACAACAAGATCGGAAGTGGAGACTTGTGAAGGCCAGTCTACACCCCACATATAAGTTAGTTCTTTAAATGGAGTATCAGTGTACCACAATGTTGCTTTAGTTGGCAAGAAACCTTTACAAGCCCTTACTGAGTATTGACTCTGGCATAACTCGCAACTCTTTCGATGTATCTTTGGGAAGAAGGATGGGATATATTCTGGACCCTATTGAGGTACAGGTAGTGATTGTGGCCGATGCCAATATATGTGTATAAATATTGTGTGGAGGTTGCAAGGGAGTACATTTACTGGAGATAAACAGCTAATCCGTTTCATAGGGCAATGAATGTGCTTGGAATACAATGTCTAACCACTCTTGGAATCGTACATTGGGATATCAAAAATTTGCAAATGGAGTTTTCTTACAATGGCAAAACACAGTTGCTGAAAGGTGTCAAGAAAAGAGTCAGAATCACTACAGAGCACCAATTACCCAAGCTCATGAAGAACTCTACACAGAGGTACATCTGTACATGCTTCAATGGTGTGTAGATGATTTGCAAAATTAGTCACACACTTGGGTTCATGGCTGTAAATCACCAGTTGCTGACCAAAATATGTGAATCCAGAAGCTTTTGGAGAAGAGCAAAAATATTTTTCTGGAAACGACTGCCTGCAGAGGGGTGTATGACCATAGGATTCCACAAACAAGCAGGTGTACCTGTTAATACCAGACCATACAAGTACCCCATGACATAGAAAATCTAACTGAGAGGTTCGCGAATGGCATGAATCTTTTCTGCATAGTTTGTTATATGGGTGGGATGATGGTGGTTGTAAACATGCATACAATTTTGATTAATAGCAATCATCACAAAACTCCCATTCCTCTCTAAACTCTCTCTCTATTACTTTATCACCCTCGATAGACATTCTCCAACCGTGCCTCCACTGATTCTCTGTATCAGAGTCCTAAATACTTTCGCCCTTTCCAAGTATGTGCCACAGTAGGAGCAGTTGCCTACAAGCTCAAATTAGCACCTTAGGTGAAGATTCACGTCTTGCAACTCAAGGGTTTTAAAGGAGAATTACCAGCTCTACCACACACAACCTCACACCTGCAAGGGGATGATGGACACAGATAGCTTCAACCAAAGGCTATTCTCAAGAGGAGGATTAAGAAAAAAGGGAACTGCAGTCCAGTTCTTGGTGGAATGGGAGAATACGTCTCCATCTGAAGCTTCCTTCAGCACTAGTTGTATTGGCGGGAATGATACATGGATTTAGTTGGTTATATTTTGTTAAAACTTCTGTAAATATCTAGCTAATGGCTAGCTGATGTGGCGTGCCATAACAGGATTAGTTGCACTAGTTGCATTGGCGGAAAAGAGTTGTATTAAAGAGGCACTGTACAGATATATCCTATAGCTGCAAATGAAAGACATTGACCAAAATTCCTCTCTCTTTCTCAGCACTCTATCTCTCTAAATCACTTTGTTCATTGAATAATCCTGAGTTCATTGCTTAAGGTTACCTTCCACTAACAAAGTACATGGGTAGCCAATCAAATAGGGTGATGAGATAGAAAACAAGCTGCTCAAATCTAACAATTAGACTAATCATATGAATGTTTGTCAACATTCAGAATTGAATATTCTAACTTGTAAGCAAATGGGAAACTTCAACACCGAACATATGGATCAAAGACAATCTAATTACCATCAGAGGTGATAACATTTTTGCCATGATTAGACTTAGGAAAAGAGGGATTAAGGTCTTGTTTATGGGTAACAAATACCAACAACATGGAACAAAGACAGACTACATACCGTCAAAGATAATAACTTTCTGCGATAACGTGTACGTGAGAGTGAGTGTTTGAGTGTGTGAATGTGTGAGTGAGAGAGAGAGAGAGAGAGAGAGAGAGAGAGAGAGAGAGAGAGAGATTAACCTTGATTTGGTAGTGCTTGAGGGGTTGTTGTGGTTTGGCGTTTTCACCATCTTCGTTAGGGAGAGGAGTTGAAGTAGTTTTGGGGTTGGACGGAGGAGGGCAGCCCACAAAGATGGTGGAGGATGCGACGGCGTTGATGGCGGCTCTCCATTGCTCGTCTCCGTCATCGTCGCTGCTGCTGCTGCTGCCACCGGCGTCGTTGTGTTGTGAGCCCATAATGAATGATAACCGGAGTCTTTACTTTCTTTGGGTTGCCGACCTACTTCCGCGTTCCCGGCTCAACTCACTCGAACAAATGGGGAAAAATGAAAGGCAAAACGTCAAATTGGGCTTAAAGCCATGGGCCGCCATGGGTCTAAATTATGGGCAAGGGTTATTGACCATGAAGGATAACCCACAGCCATTTGACCTACTTCCTCCTAATTTTTTTTTTCAGAAGATTTTTTTTCCATCATGTTTTTCTAAGTCCAAACAGACCCTAAAGTCTCCTCAAGGCCATGAGATCTTAAACCCGAATTTTCTACATCGCCCTAATTTTACTAGCGTCGCCCCCTTTAAGTCAAAAAAATCCCGCTAATTCCCCTCTAACACTTAGTCTCCCTCACTCTAACAATTACTCTCTCTCTCTTTACAATCTCTCTCATCTCTCTCTAGCCACCTGATAGGCTGCAAGTGCACGGTTGCTCGTGTAGCAAGTATCAAGGTCGATCCCATAGGAACTTTGTTAACTACGCACCAAACTAGCCTCATAGATGATTGCTAAACCGATCGGCTTTTGAATGGATCAATCTATAGCTAATTCTATTCACTAACAAATAGCAAATCTAACCAATATTCACACAATTTTATGGATTAATCAATATGAAAAAAAAATGTTCGGGGGTAAAACCTAAGTAACTCTATGAATCAAACACGTGGATTGAACATGTATGTCACTAATTTGGTACATTTTAGAGTCGATAATCACATAAATTCTTTCGTCACGAGCTTTTGGTAATGAAACTGATTGCTTAGTAAAATCAATCACCTACTTTCATGGTTATTTCAATTTTATCTAAGTTAAAGATCAAATTATCCATTGACCCCTAATTACAAAGTCTTCTATGTATAGTTCATTTCATAACCAGTTTAATCCGAAGGGTCCCAATTATTGAATTTCTCCGTTTGGTACTTCATTCAACATTCTAAATCCATGCGAATGGTGATCAATCAAGCAAAAGCAATGACATACATAATCAAACGATAAATAAAATGCATTCAAACTATATTAACATACTTATTCAATCCAATAATACTCAATTCATATGAGAAACTAATAAGGGTTTATCCCCTAAACTAAAGAAAACTACTCACTACTCATGTTCGAATCACAAAACATATGAAAATTTATACTAAAATTCATGAAAACTATAAGAAAGAGAAGTAAACCGAGTATCGAATCAATCCTTGCTTGATTGGTAATCGGTGATGACTTTTGCTCCTCCACTTCAATGGATTCTTGCAAGTTAATCTTCAAACTCCAATGGACTCTCAATCTTCAACTAGAATGAACTTGGATGGAATTGTGGATGAAGGGATGGATGAATATGGATATGGATGAAGGTGAATGCAGGGAATGAATGATATAATTAACACAACCGACATTGAAATTAGATAACAATTAAAGGCATCCGAAACGTCAAAACGCCATAAATAGCCTTCACCACGGACCGTGTTACAACAACACAATCCGTGTTACGTTCACCACGGTTTGCGGATGTTGGTGGGTTTAATTGATTGAGGGGCTTTTGTTTATGCTTTTGCTAATTGTCTGATTTGGAGGTTTGTCCATTTTCTCAAGGGATTTGGGTTGGAGTGAAATTTTTGAACCTTCAATTCTGGGTTTTTTTTTATATCTCTAGTTATTTGACTTTCCGGGTTCTTGGTTGATTTCTGAGCTTTGTTTGTTGCATGCTTTAAAGTTTTGAATTCAAATTTCTGGGCAGCTTTTAGTTTCATTGGGTATTTGACTTCTATGTTGCATTTCTTCTTCTTCTCTTCTTTGTTTCTAGGTTGTGTGTCATTAAATGCATGTTTGTTTCGAGTTCTTGGTTTAGTGTACCACTAAGTTGTTTAAAATGTGTCCAATTTACCACCAAGTTTTTTTTACTCCCTTCATACCACCCCCTTTTCTATTTAATGCGCAATCTACTATTCTAACCTGCTATAGCGTGTCAGACTACTCCTTCAATATTTTCTTTTTATTTTCCTTCATTTCTTTCACTCCCTATTATGTCAATCCCCAACCTTTTCCATTTTCTTCTCCTTTTTATGTCATTCAATTATTTTTTTATTGCCTTTTTCCTTATTATTATGTACTCCTTTTTTTCTTCTCCGTTTTTAATTTTTTTTTTCAATTCGTTCACTTTCTATTCAATCATCTCTTCCATTTTATCTCATACAAGTATTTTGTTTTTGTTTTCTTCCATGTTATTTCCTTCCCCTTTTCTTGTTCTTATTCCTTTTTTTAAGTTTTCCGGTAATAACACAATCCTTTTAATTAATTTTAAATTTTTTTATAGAAATTCTAAAAACTAAATTATAATTGACACAAGTAGTAAGTTCTTAAAATATATTCAGGAGACTATAAGAATTAATTTAAAATTTCAAAATGGCCGAAAAAAGTAACCATATAATTTACGTTCATAAAAGTTGTTTGACCAACAACAGATGTATTTGTGTCTGAATGTATGTATATCAATCATCACCAAATACATATACCCTTATAATCAAAACGGTAGATCCTATCAATCAATTAGGCAAAAAAGAGTCATCCTTGTACATGATTCCTGATTCCTCAGAGACTTCTAAAACAAAGCGGCAAAAGCAGTCAATCTTGAAGTGGCTGTAAATATCAACATATGTACGCTTCAAACCTAATATCATGTTATGAAGATCAACGTCAGAAGTCAGTACATACCATACCAAAAAAAAAGCAACAATAATGAGTCCATATTGGAGTGAATCAGGTACCTACAACAAATAACAATCAAAATTGAAGCAAATTATTATGCTTGGCGGAATTTAAATGTCATGCATAAACCATGCGCAACTCCATATAGGAAGGCATAGATACACAAGTCTCGCACTCACCAAAATGAATTCGGGGCTACCATTCTGAGGATGTTATTGATGTTATAGAAGGATCTCCTCCTCTTCTGACCTGAGTTTCAAATTTAACAATTTTTTCAGGAAAAGATTAACATTTTAGCACAAGAGAATGATATGTTGATAAAAAATTGTTTTTAATAACTAGTAGTTTTTGTGGAACAAGTTGTGGAGGCAATACAGTTGAGCTGCTTTGCGAAGCATCTACAAGCATCTATAACAAACATAAAACAAAAAATAAGAAGCCCTTTAAATCATTCATTTTCCAAAAAAAAAAAATTAAAATAATCATAATTTGAAGAAATAACCTGAGATGGTGAAGGCTCTGCTTCTTTGGAAGCCGCATCTGGTTGTCCAAACTCCACTATCGTGGAGTGATCTGTAACGCCCCGGAAATTCAATTATAGAAAAGTCAAAGTCAAACTAACGTTAACAGACAAAATTTAGCGGAAGACTCAAACTCTTATTGGGCGTCACTGCCGTATCCCCGAAGGAATACAAGGCGAGAAGGAAAACTACAACTGTCTGTCAACGGCAAACCAACTAACAAACTCATACTTAGAAATAAACCTCAAAACTAACTTCAAGTCTTTCAAAAAGATGCATAACATATTTAACGACTTCTAGACATGTCGTCCTCACTTCTAATTCACGTCCCCAGCATATTGATCATCACCTGAAAACAAAACATTTCAAAAATGAAGGGGAAATCTCAATAATGTCTACCCCTAACGTTAAAAACAAGTTAAGTTCATTTCAATTCATTTGAGGGAGAGGGAACAAGTCAAACCATTTCACAAACCTTTAATCCCTTAACTGTTTTCCTCAACCCAACCAAATCATATTTTATTATGCGGGTGGGATACCACATCCCTTAGAGTAACATCGCGTACCACAGGCATCAAGAGTACGCCTACCACAGGCATCAAAATTCGCCTACCACAGGCATCAAAATTCGCCTACCACAGGCATCAAAATTCGCCTACCATAGGCATCAAAATATTCTATCCTATATCAGGGAAGAAGCCCAGATCTCCTGGTCTATAACCCGGCAGGATACCAAATCCTGAACTCCGAGTTATGCCCCGAAACCCGCTTAATGTTTTACTTTGAATTTTTAGTATCTTAAGCAAAACTCAACTCATAACTCTCAAGTCAAACCCAACCCTGGTTATCAAAACCAGTAAGAAAACCACTAATAAAAGACCATCCAATTTCTCATCTCATAAATCAAAGTACAACAATTACAAACAGTTATCCAAAACAGATGGTCACATTTTCAACATAAAGTCCCCTTTCGGGATGCAATTCTCAAAATAGATTAGAAAACATTAAAACACATTTAAAGAGCATCCCAGTGGGGATTAGAGCATAGACATTACCTGGTTAACTTCACTTCACAACAAAAACGAACACACTTGAGCTCACTAACGACGCGAATTAGCTCGGGCCTAAAATAAAAGTAATTATTCCAATCAAAACGCGCCTTTCGAAGTTAGTATTAACTATCTTCTACCTAACCCTCCCCTAGGAACACTATAGGTTCCTATAAATCATGAATTTACACTTTAAATCACCTAACACATTCCAAGTAATCACATAGTGAGATCAAAACATCATTTTCATTCAACAACATTTTTATTAACAATTTCACATAACAAGACAGATTACAGCATCCACATAGAAAGGGTCGTAACTTGACTTCCCGACATCCTATGAATCTGGTTTTGGACTTTTCGGAAACCTCGGGATGTCTACTAAAACTCTCAAGTTGAACTCAAGACCCAACACACGTTTTAAGGCCCTCAAAAACCGTCATCTTTCCAAACTGTCCAGATCTTACCTAGGTCTGGTAATCGGGGTATAACTCGACTTATAAAATTCCAAAGTCTGGTCCGTAAAATTCCTATGAAAGCTAACATTTAAGGGAACCTCCAGTTCAAAGGTTTTGATCAAAGGACGACTATAACTCTCATGGTGATCCGTTCTTTAGAACCTAACAAAATTGTCCCGATCCCGGTTCTCATTTAATTTGCAATTTCGGTTCTAACTTTCACCATTCAATCCCGGGGTCCTAATTTGGGCTTAAAACAGTGACTATTTGCAACTATCACTTGCAACTTATGACTTTGCAAATATCATGCATAAATAAAACACTAAATCATGCAATTATCACATAGGAATTTAGACACTATTACCATCTGACTGGCACCTTAAATTATAGGTTTGAAAGTACCATGAAACCATATTAATACATGGATTAGGTAGGACTAACACAATAACAATCAGATTATATAAAAAATACTAAAACTAATCCACATCAGAATAATACTAACAAAACAGTGAAAGAACAAACAGTGGAAGGGTTTAGGGTTTACGTAGAATTGGCTTGCTGGGCAAAAGGGCGGTGATTGGCGGGTGCATCGGTGATCGGACGATGGACGATCGTTGGGGTCGTTTGAATTAGGCGGCCGGCCGAGGTCACGGTGGTCGCTGGAGTTGTCAGTGGTGGTCGAACCAACAACAACAGCAGCAACGGCTTCTCGCGTCTGGGCGACGGGCGGTGATTCCATCAGCGGCCTGCGGCGACGTGGTGGTCGCCTGGGGTTCTGGAGACGGCGAAGATGGTCGGGCAGCAATTTCCGGCGTCGGGGCACGGTGACAAAGTCGACACAAAGGGGAAAGGTGAGAACGAAAACAGAGAGGGGAGGATATGATAGTGGTGGTTTGCGGTGGTGGTGTGGCGGCGGTGCGAGACTCCGTGACGCGGTGGCGGTTTGCGGTAGTAGTGGCGTAGTGACGGCGGCAGATTAAGCACGTAGAGGAGAGGGAGAAGGTGGGAGATTAGGTTTGAGTAATTAGGGTTTAGAATACTATAATTATACTAGCTAATATTGATTATAGAAAATAATTCAGAAAAAAATAATTAATCAGCAAATACTATTAATAGCTAAAAAAAATATACCTTTTATTTTCTTAATAATAATAATAATAACCTAAACAAAATAGCCATGTAATTAAAACTAAAGAAACACATAATTCATCAAATATTAGCATGTAAGTTACTAAATACCCATATTCTCATGCATACATATGCACGTAGAAAAAGAGTGGACTACCCTTGATATTCCCTCGTCGGTCCTACTAGTTCAAGTGTTAGCATCAATAAACACAAACGAATAATAAACAATTAACAAAGTCAAACCTAATTTACTAACGACATCACGGTCAACATCCTTGGATTTTTCGGGGTTTTACATCATTACCTCCTTAAAAGAAGTTTCGTCCTCGAAACCTAAACTCAACACCAACGGTCTGCCAAACGGAACTAACGGTCGCGCTAACTAAACAAATTCGGGGTTTTACATCATTACCCTTTTCAAAAGAGTTTCGTCCTCGAAACTCGACGCATCTTATGTTTTGAGTAGGTGCTGATACTTCAATTTCATCTCTTCCTTGGCTTTCAAGGTGACTTTAGTTTTGGCATAATTTTCCCGTCACACTTTCACTATAGTGACGATCCTTCATAGTAGTTACTTCTTTCTTCAATCTAGAATCTCTAGCGACTGCTCCTCGTAGATCAAGTCCTCTTTCGGCCTCCGAACTCTCATCAGAGGTCTTGTTCTTGTGTCAGGCCCTCCTTGGGGTTGTATTCCGTACCCACCTCGGGTTTGCGAGTAATTTAGAGGAGCTAGAGTCTCGTGCTTATAGCAAAGGTGGTGATATGGCATATACCATATGTCAAAACAAAATGCATGCACTTGCAACACATAACAAAACAAGGAAAAGAAACACATCCCATTCCCCAGAGGTATTGCTTATTTGCTTATAGTCAGTTCTCACAATGAACGTCCGCAGTAGACTCAACAACTTATCACCAAGTCTAAATCCAACTTTACCCTAATCTTCCCATTATCGATCTTCTATAATCATGAAATAAGATCTTTAGAACACACCAAACTGATAATTACCAACACCCAAAATGTTATAAGATCCCCATAATCACCTCTCAAAACAAGTCTTTTGCTTCTGTGCTAGGGTAACATAAAATAACAATAGTTTTCAATAGTTTCCCTTGATAACTCAAGTAAGACCAAAATTTCTAATTTTCCTCTAATGCAACTGTACAATTTTCTTCCCTTCCAATAACGAGATCCTCATTATGTCAACCACCACAAGACTATTTAATAATATGTAACCATAAGACATAACTTCCTCGAGACAACCATATTATCCGTAAGAGAAAGAGAAATTTCCATTAATAATCTCAGATGTCAGATCACTAACCTGGCGCCTCAAATGACACATGAACCTTATGTTTTCATCTAATAGAAAGACCAAAAGCTAAGATGGACAACCCAAGACATGAGTAACACTGTAATTAATTTACCAAATCACCATTTAACTCCAAAACACTTAACCACGCCAAATGAGACTTTTCACTTATCTTACATATGCTTAATAAGAACTAGCACTTGCCAATCATTACCCTCTCAATCGTCTCACATGGAGTTTCGTCCCCGAAACTGAAATTACCACCCAACACCTCAAATAAGAGTCATCCTTAGACCCGGTGCTTCCTCAAAAGCATTAATTCAACCTCAATATTTCCCAAAGTCAGATTATACCCAACTACAACTTAAAGCTTTCATGTACTTAAGCCATCAAAGTCATTCTTAATCACCACTTCTATTTTAGAACCAATAGTAACGGTAATTATCAAATCCACCACGTGTTTCAAGCACAAAAGTGTAGCGACCAGAGTTACACAATAACCTGCCTTCGTGCCTCTTGCCATTTATTTTCCATTAATAGTAATTCCCATGACCATAATATAAGTAACCAAGGCATGATCAAACACTTCACTTAGCTCCTCCAACACCCTAAGCACTAGATACTCATTATGTCTAATTTCTTTCCTAATAGTTCTAGATAATAGATGTCACCATCAACAGAGATTGACAAATCAAAGAAAGAAATTGCTTTAATAAACATGCGATAATCAAACGATTCAGTTGGATGGTACCCAACAGAATTAATCAAATAATATTTCCACAGATTCATCAAATGTAAATAGATTATCCCAGAAAATATTCAGACAGGCCAATCAAATGATATTCATACCGAACTTAACCACATGGGATTCAGACAGTATTGTGGGCATCAAATACCTGCAGCTTTCATCATGGGTTATACCCACTTCTCAGACGATCGACTCACTTCATGTACACAATCATAAATAAAAGGCTCACAATAGGGAATAGACAATTACGTACATAGACTCACATGTTTGCATATATATGAATGGCAGTAAGCATATATGAGACCCTGAATCGTGATGTACAACAGAAACTCACTTTAAACATTCAAGGGCGAAATATTAAAATCAAATAGTTACGGATCAAGTATATCTCCATCCCATAGTGAATAAAACTCTTTCAAAGTAACACTTTGTCGTTCTTAACAATCTAATCATCCTGACAACTTCTCAGCTTGTAAATAACATAATAATAATAATTGCACCATTCCACTTCAATAACAGCACCCTCAACCATTACATAACTAGAAAAAGAAACCTTTTTATTTTTTTCCACCACACGTTTCCTCACGTTCTTTGATTCGTGACCTTAATACAACTTAAGATCCCTATAATTACAATAACCTTGAAAGATCTTCCTTAGCTCAATATTACCTTAAA
Source organism: Portulaca oleracea (assembly GCA_029582165.1). Taxonomy (NCBI): domain Eukaryota; kingdom Viridiplantae; phylum Streptophyta; class Magnoliopsida; order Caryophyllales; family Portulacaceae; genus Portulaca; species Portulaca oleracea. Next base: position 40,809,764 of record CM055870.1, read on the forward strand.
AGTATTCACTTACTCCAATACTTTGAAAACCAAAATTAGTTTTAATCCTTAGCTTGAAGTCTCATAACCGATATCCATGAGTCCAATTTAAACGTACAATCATCAACAAAATATTCGTCTCAACCTTTATCCCAAAATCAAATTATTTTTCCCTTAAAAGTGGCCCTTGAAACTCGATACCCTGACCAAAACCAAACATAATCCAAATATTACTCTGAAGCCCTTCATTTGCTCTCAATACTTCAAAGAAACTATGTTCATTCAATCTTATAGGAAGTCTCCAACTTAGCGTAACACCTAAAATCAACATGACAACAAGATTAAGCACAAAACCTTCACTTCAACTATTCCCCTCAATTCGAGCTTTAACCGACACTTTCCCCAGAAAGATTCCTTTAACCCAAGACCTCGACTTAGAATGAATCGCATTTAATCACAAACAGTCATGTAACCTCCAAACCAAAATTTAAATCAAAGGCCAACTTTGCATAGGAATTTTCAAGTTTTCCTTAGGTCCATAAATCAAAGTTCATCTCGACCCAATCATCATAGTCCATACTGTTGGGAATGTCCCGACAATGTTCGATATACACGGAGATTAAATCAAAGTAATATAGTAACTATATGTCTTGCTAGAGACCTCTATAATTAGTAATTAAATATGTTTAATTACAACTATATTATTTGGTCCTACTGAGTCACACAAGTCAGTATCCTGGAACAATGTATGTAACCTAAATGATATTGTATCACGTTTAGAAAAGTTGGAAATTGATTTCTGTGAGAAATCAGCCCAACACGGACCGAATTGGGTTCAACACGGGTCGTGTTGACCCAACACGGTCCGTGTTGAGACACCACGATCCGTGGTGTCCATGGGCCGATTAATTGGACCTTCTGGAGTCCAACACGGACCGTGTTGTTTCAACACGGACCGTGTTGGGCCCAGAAAGGCGCTGTTGTTTTAATTCGGCCCTTTAGGGTTTTTGAACCCTTTCACTAGGTTTTCTAAACACTGTATAAAGGGGTCTCTGGGAGAGATTATTCAAACACCAACTGCCTAAGACTCTTAGAGAGATACCAGGGTGATTTCCTGAGTTCCTCTCTCTTTTAGTTTGCAGTTCTAGTTTCGGGAAACATTCTCTGTTTCCCGAAACAATCTTACTTACATCTTAGATTGAGATTCGTCTCGATCGGGTCGATCTAGCAATTGGGTTCCCGGAGTGCTGCGTGGACTTATCAGTAGAGGATTTCAACATTGGAATAAGGAAGGTCAACCTCTTCTTCAGTAGGAATTAGCGATCAGGTATAATTACTAAAGCCTCTGCAATTGTGTTGATTAATTGTTTATAACTGTTATAATATTCCGCCAATTAATCTGTATCTGTTTATGTAAAACCCCGAAAAATCCAAAGATGTTGACCGTGACGTCGTTAGTAAATTATGTTTGACTTCGTTATTTATTATTATTCGTTGTGTTTATTTTTGCTAACACTTGAGCTCGTAGGATCGTGAGGGACTAACAAGGGTATATCGATAATTTTTGTGGGTCTAGTATTATTAGTTTTACTCTTTTTATTATTGGTATTACCATTAATATTATTGTGTTATATGAATAATATGTGAATATTATTTGTTATGTGATTATTATTAATGCTATTATTATTAGTGTTATTATTATTGTTACTATTATTATTATTATTAGTTTGTTTTTAGAAAAATCAGATTTTAGTGTTGGGTTGGGTTAAGACTAAGAATAGACTAATTGGGCCTAATTATGTGTTTAGTATAAAAATCTCCCTCCTCTCAAAAACCCTAAACCTAGCAATCAAACCCTAGCCTCTCATCCTCTCCTCTCCCCCTCTCTCTCTCTCTGCCGTGTCTGCCGCGCCATGTGGCCACCACCACCACGCATACCACCGGAAACCACCGCAACCACTTTTCTTTCTCTTTTTATTTATTTTCTGTTATTATTATTATTGTATTATTATTATTTCTTGTTTTAAATCTTGTAGTTGGGTAAATAAGGGTGTAATTTTATTAAGTGTTATTTGTAATTATTTGTTCTTGTGTTGTGTTATTTATGTGTAATTTGTTTAAATTATTTTATGTAATCTTTATGTTCTAAATTGGTGTATTAGGTTTGTAATAGTTGTAGTAAAAATTATTAATGTTCAATTGGTTGATATACTTTGTTTTCAAGTGAATCATGTTAGGGCTTTAGATAACAATATTATTGTATGCACGAATTCTTAAAGTTTAACTATTTAGATTAATTCTCGAATCGTTATGTTCTTTATTTCAATCATGCTTAAGGTTAATCTTGTTAATAAGTTAGGTTGAGATTCTTGTTTATTAATTCTTGGTTCTTGATTGAATCTTTGTTTAAAAGAAATTAGTTTTTTTAGGATTTTTGATTGGTAGTTTAAATGTTTATATGTTCTTTATAGTTTATTCATATGTTCTTTAAGTTCTTTCTTGAATCTTGATTAAGAAATTTGTATTTTATAATTACCCATGTTGTAATTCATATAGGTCAAGCATGATTAGGGTGTTTAGTTATCAAAGTTCTATCCTTGTTTTATTAAGCAAGTAATTACATGTTTCTTTGGGTTGTGATATGTTATATTTTGATTAATGTTGTGTGTAATCAAGTTAAATTGATTAAAGTTGGTTCTAGTGAGTTTTAATTATAGAAATTATGAAGTATGGACCTTGGGTTGGGTTAGGTTGAAGACTTTTAACCTTAGTCACTGTTTTAAGCCCAAATTAGAATCCCAAGACCGATTGGTAAAAGTTAGAACCGAAATTACAAATTAAATAAGAACCGGGATCGGGACAGTTTTGTTAGTGTCCAAAGATCGGGTTGCCACGGTTAGTGTAGTTGTCTTTTGATCAAAACCTTTAGACTGGAGGTTTCCTTAGATGTTAGGAACCATAGGAATTTTACGGATCGAACGTTTGATTTGTATAACCCGAGTTATAATCTTTTTACCAGAACCTGTCAGTTCTGGACCAATTGGGAAGATGGGTGTTTTTAGAATCCTTCGGGGCTGATATGGGCTTAGTCATCAACATAGAAGTTTTAGTAGACATCCCAAGGTTTCCGAAAAGTCCAGAACCAGACCCATAGGATGTCGGGAAGTCGAGTTGTGACCCGTTTTATGTGAACGTTAAAATCTGTCCTCTGTTTGCTTTTATTTATAAAGAATTGTTGAGTGAAAATAATGTGTGATCCTGCTATGTGTTTTCTTGGAGGTGTTAAGTATAATTTCATAAATGATAGGAACCTAAGTGTTCCTAGGGGATGGGTTAGGTAGTTGATAGTTAATACTAACTTCGTTAGAACGCGTTTTGATTAGATAATTATTCTTATTCTAGGCCCGAGTTAGTGCGTGACGATAGTGAGCTCAAGTGTGTTCTCCTTATTGCTGTACTGTGACGTTATTCAGGTAATGTCTATGCTCTAATCCCCACTGGGATGCTCTTTAAATGTGTTTTAATGTTTTCTAATCTGTTTTGAGAATTGCATCCCGAAAGGGGACTTTTGTGGAAAATGTGACCATCTGTTTTGGATAACTGTGCGTTTTTATTTGTGATTATTGATTTATGAGTTTGAGAAATTGTGATGGTCCTTTATAAGTAGTTTTGATACTCGTTTTGATAACCTGGGTTGGGTTTGACTTGAGAGTTGTGAATTGAGTTTTTGCATAAGATACTAATAATTCAAGTGAAACTTTAAGCGGGTTTATCTGGTCGTAGCCTGTGGTAGGCAGAAATGTGAACTCTTGATATTCAGTCGTGCTGTGGTAGGCAAAGTGCAGGACCACAGGTCGTAGCTGTGGTAGGCGGAAATGTGCTTGATATTCTGGTCGTAGCTGTGGTAGGCAAAGTGCAGGACCACAGTGTCGTAGCTTGTGGTAGGCGGAAATGTGAACTCTTGATATTGCGTCGTAGCTGTGGTAGGCAAAGGGTTTGGGACCTGGTCGTAGCTTTGTGGTAGGCGAGGATCAGGATCGGTATGATATTTGTTACTTTAAGGGATGTGGTATCCATGCATAATAAAATATGGATTGGTTGGGTTGAGGAAAGCAGTTAAAGGGATTAAAGGTTTGTGAAATGGTTTGACTTATTTCCCTCTCCTCAAATGAATTGAAATGAACTTAACTTGTTTTTAACGTTAGGGTAGACATTATTGAGATTTCCTCATTTTTGAAATGTTTTGTTTTGGTGATGGTCAATATCTTTGGGACGGAATTAGAAGTGACGCAGCGAGTCTAGAAGTCCTTGAATCTTTTTATATTGTTTTCGTTATGAAATCTTAAAGTTTTGTTTTGAGTTGTTAGTAATTCTAGTTAGCAGACAGTTGTGTTTTCCTTTCTCGCCTTGTGTTCCTTCGGGGATACGGCAGTGACGCCCAAACTAAATTTGAAGTCTTCCGCTAAGTTTTGTCTGTTAACGTTAGTTTGACTTTGACTTTTCTATAATTGAATTTCCGGGGCGTTACAGTTTGGGAAATAGATAACCTAAAACCTAACAGTGGTATCAGAGCCACCAATTGCATGCTAAAGTATTGTACTTGTATTCATAATTAATTTTGTCAATAGTTGAATTATGTTATGAATATGCTAGAATAGATTTATGCCTAAAATTTTGAATATTTATGAAAGTCTTTAATGTTCATGATAGTAAATCTGGAATTTTATTGTAAAATTTCATACTTTGTTATTATTTATTTCTTATTGCCTTTAATTAATCGATTTTATGTTTGTTTAATTGTCAAATATAACATGAACTCGATTTAATTTTGAATGTTTTAGAAACAATCATGTTTAATATTGTTAAACAGTAGGCAATACATGAAATAGGTCTAAATTTGCAAAATAGGGTTTTGTAGAATTAATTTTCTGATTTAGTTATTTATGGTAAATATGAAAAATCGAAATAAAATATCAAACGAACTCGAAAATTTCTGAACTTTGTACTGGAGGTGTCTGGAAGTGTTCTGGACTTTCCATAATTTTTGTAGTTTTTTCCCAATTAAAATGGATTTTTAATTGAGGTTTCAGATCTGAAGTGAATTAAAATTCGTTTAATTCTCTGAATTTTATAAATTTGTAGAAATTTGTAACAATTCTGAAATTTTTACAGTAGGTTACTAGGTAACCATACTTTTAGGGAAAAAATTTTACGTTAATTTATCCGATCAAATTATATTTTTTTAATTTAGATTTTCAGATCTCAGAGAAATAAATTCGTTGCTTCTCTGAATTTTGTATATTTATAGAAATTTGTAAATTTTCTGAAAATTTTACAGTAGGTTACTGGGTAACCATTCTGTTATGGATAAACTTTTCGTGAATTTTCGAAATCGTTTACTAATTTTCCTTTAATTTTCAGATTAACTGAAAAGTATAATTGTTTACTTTTCTGAATTTTATTCTAATTTTCAAAATTTGATAAAAATCTGAAATTTTTACAGTAGCATATTGGATGAACCTACTGTATGGGAAAATTATAAAATTTGATTTTAAACTTATCGGACTACTATTATTTATTTTCCTCTTAAACGGAGAATTAAAAGGTTTAATTCCCTAAATTTTAACAATCTTTTAGAAATTGTTCTGGAAAATATTTATATTTGGGTTATTAGATAACACTATGATATGAAATCTTTTAATTCGATAAGTTATGATAGTTTTATTTAAGTTTTTCATTCACGAAATTAACCAAAACTGGGAAGCAACACGGACCGTATTGATCCAACACGGACCGTGTTGCCAGCAGTTTTGGTGAATTCGTGTGTTTTAGGGTTTATAATTAATTTTAGAAATTAATTATTAAATCCTATTACTGCTAAATCAGATAATGGGCATAAAATCTATTATTTTGTAAAGTTTAGGAAAATTACAATATCTTTGAAAGATATAGTATCTTTTAGACTCCTTGATTTTAGGAAAGTCAAGTATTTTGTATGTATAGGTATAAAATCCTAAATCTGTTTAGGTAACTAAGATAAAATTTGAATTTTTGTTTATTATATTAATCATGCAAATCTTTTAGGAAATTTTATTTAGTATTTATTTCCTTATGTGTTATATTGCAATTATTTATATGCCTTTATAATTTGTTATTTGAGCATGTGTTTATTGCAATATTACATGTTTGCATGTGCTTCTAGTATGACCATAGATAGTCAGTTTTACCGGTCTGCGTACCGGGTTGGGTGAAATACGGTCTGCGTACCGTCTTTGAATTAAATTTTAAATTTAAATTTCAGTTAAGTTTATTTTTTAATTCATGTAAGGACTCAATTGTGAGGTCCAAATTGTAAATTGGTTGTAATTGGAGACATCAAATTGAGTGGGAGCCCCAACAGCAATAGATGTGGTGATTCGAGTGGGAGCCCATCCAATGAAGTTGCAAGACCCAAGAAGGTTTTCTTGAAGACTATCAAGGCTTAGTTAAATTAGTTAATTAAGTCTAGGTGGTCATACTAGGGGTTTTATTTATGCTTTAAATTTGTTATTGCATGTTTTATTATGCCTTTTATGCCTTTCGAAAGAGTTCACCTAGAATTGCATGCTTAGGATAATAAAACCTACTCTCAAAATTGAATTATTGCTCAATCTATCGAAACACTACTTAGATGGATAAATAAAGAAAGCCAAAGCGAATTATTTGTCCATCATTAATATGTAGGGTGAGAGCTAGGTCAATTCAAATTGGCTATCAAAATAGTTTTGGGCCAAGAGCAGAGAAAGAGAAATATTGTATTCGATACAAATTTCTTGCCAAGAGTCATTTTGAATGATCGATCATAAGATGATCCACCAAAGGTAACATGGGCTCGAGTTTTGTTGGGCTAAAGTCCACTTAAGCCCATGGGTCTTGTGGGTCTTGGTTAAATTAAAACATAAGTGAGAGTTAATAAAGTGTTTTGATTTGAAATTAAAATTAGTTTAATTTCTTTTGATGAATAATAACTAAAATGAACCAACTTGTCTCGTAGAATTATTTATGTCTTTTCACTCAAACATCCACCACTAATAAAATATTGTTTTCTCCTTGAGAAAGAGAAAAACAATTAACACCAATTCCTTAATTGGCATTGCCATCGCAAGATTGTCTTGAAGGCGATTAAAAAGAAACATGTCTTTGATATAACATTGAGCTAGGCATCAATATTAAGAGGTCAATCAAGCCAAATGAATACATGTAATGTCATAGTATTCATACAATTTTAAACTTCAAAATGTTTGAAGATTAGAGGAAGATTTCAATATTACCAACTCAAAACCAAATTCATCGAACTAGTTAGAGTTGATAAATATGAAACCAATAACCAGATAGTCTCGGTTGAGCTAGATAAGAGCCAATTGTTGGCGCTCATGTTCTGAAATAATTTGACTATTTTAAAAACATGAGAAACCTCAGATCCCATTTAGCCAAAAGATTGGCAACCAAAGATAGTCTTTTAGTGAAAGGGAAAATAAGATTTAAGAAATCTATCAAAGACAAGAAGTCAAAGGAAAGGTAAAGACAAATAGTTGTACATACCCAACCAATGACAGCAACCGGTTAACAACCAGATCATATATATATGACACTGGGAGCGTGAATAACTATAAGAAAGACTTGAGATATGATTTCAATTCTAGGCAAATGTGTATATGATACACACTACCCTTATTAAACCCACTTTGAGTATAAGATACCAGCTGTGAAACTCACATTTATGCAAATGTGCAGTATCTACAGCAAAGTAGATGTGCTTTGAAGGATGAGAGTCAACCTACAAATACGAACATGCAATTAGTTCTAGTTCCTTATGAAGAGTTGGTTGTTTATCCATTCCCTCAAGACTTATAAGAGAAATTTATAGGTGATTCTATGTTCTCATTATAAGTAGAAATTTGATTTCTTACTCTCAATTAGAAAGAGAGAAAGAGGATCTCGGATAAACACACCCAACACATCGAAACCAAGAGGTTTAAAAGGAATAACTCATGTTCAAACTTAAACCTTGTAACTATTTATTAAGTCATGCAAATTAGAGCGCATTCGGAAGCGTCACAGTGATAGACTTTTGAATGATAAGACTTTAAAACATGTGATGTCTGTAAAGCATGACTGTACCTTTTACAAGAAAGGGTGAACGTGCCAATAAACACTCATGCATATGGATGTATGTATTCCAATTGAGCACAAGTACAAGGGATGGATTACTTCAAATCTTCAAAGATGAATAAAATAACACATGGTGATTCATGTCTATGAGATTCATCTGAAGTTGGAATGTTAAAATAGTTTAAAGATTTCCAAAATGAAGTAGTTTTGGCGAAACAATGAGAGCACCTAGATACGATCGAAAGGATGCTAATGGTTGAGCCAAGAGTTTGAACAAATGACTCAAATGAAACACAATTCTGGCACTATAAGCTTAAGTCATATTAATCAGAAATGCATTCAGAAACTGCATAGTGCAGAATTTTGAAAAACCTAAACTTTGAAAAGTTCAATGTTTGCAAAGCATGTCTGATGAGTAAGATGACTAAAATCACCTCTTATTGGAATTGGTGAACAAGCTAATGACTTATTAGGATGCAAACATATTGATGTGTGTGGGCCTATGAGCACTGGTGCTAGAAGAAGGTTTGTTGTACTTTTCATCACTTTCAGTGACGATTTTTAGTAGATATGGGTATATCTACTTAATACGCCACAAGTCCAAATCCTTTGAAAATGTTCAAAGAGTTTCAAAGTGAAGTACAAAACCAACTTGGCAAGAAAATCAAAACCCTTCAACAAGGTTGAGGAGGTAAGTATTTGAGCCATGATTTCACTGACCATTCCAGAGAATGTGGAATTGTTTCATAACTCTCTCCTCTAGGAATACGACATTTTAATGACGTATCTAAAAGAGAAATCATACCTTATTAGACATGGTGTGTTCAATGATGGTTGAGTCAACATTGTCGATTACCTTTTGGGGATACACGCAGTTAACCATAGCTTTAATCACTGAATAAAGATTATCTGAAGCACTAGAGAAGACACCATATATGATATGGAGAAGAGAGCTTCTTGAACCGTATTTTGAAAGAAAGGAGTATCACTTCTACAAACTGTTGTAGAGGAAACTGTTTGTGTCTCAAAATGCTTTCTTCTTAGAGAATATGTTATTCTCTAAAAGAAAGAGTGGGAGAGTTTTTTTTTGAACTTACCGAAGTTCGTGAGACACAAAACACTATAATCATCACCTGAACTCCGCTACTTGATCCTAGTTCAAATTTTCCTATTTGTCAGAAAATTAAGAACAAGGTTGAGGCAGTTGAAGTTCCTCAAAACATTAAGGAGAATGTGTCATGAACATTACTCCACGCAAGGTCAGGTAAACAACTCCGTCAACCACAGAGATATCGATCTTCTATGGATGAACGTGAGATGTTACTTTTAGAAAGTAATGACTCTACCTACAACAAAGAAGCTTTAGCAAGTCAAGATTCCATAAGGTCTAAGATGGAATCCATGTATACAACCAAGTTTAGAACTCGGTTAATTTGTCTGAAGGTGTGAGCCATCAGGCATAGGAGGGTTTTAAGGCAAAACATGGGTTCGTTAAGATAGACATCAAGACTGACTTCAAAATTAGATTTTGAAGAAAGGTGTGTACTTGACACAATTGAGTGGTCTTTTGTTGGAATACTTGTAAACTTCAAGAGACCATTTGCGGTCTTAAGGAAGCTTCTAGGAGTTGGAGTCATTGACCTTCTTGACCAGGATATCAAAAAGGTTTGACATACTGGGAAGTGCCAAAGATAATATTGTGTTTACAAGAAGTTCAGTGGGAGCAATGCGTTTTCTGATATTATATGTGATTGACATCTCTCTTTGAGAAGAATATTCCAATGTTGCTTCTACTGAGGTTGACTTGGAAATAATTTTCAAAGTGAAAAATTGGTGGGGCTGAGAATTTTCTTGGAGACTAGATCTATAATGATAGATTAAAGATTTTGATTGTTTGAATCAAAGTTAACTAGGTGTTGAATAGTTCAACTCACTTCAAGAATGGATTAATTTCCAAAATCATAGCATATCCTTACGAAATTTGATTGTCTCAAAACAATCAGAAGTTCTAAGAAGGATGAGACATATAACTCATGCTTCAGGCGTGAGATTAATGTATGCCATGAGATGTTCAAAGTCCAACATAACATATACATTGTATATATATAAGCAAAACTAAGGATGTGTCCTAAGTCTAAAGTGGTTGATCAAAGCTAAATGTGAAGAGTTGCATTGATGCTACACTCATGCAGAGAAATATGATTATCTGAAAGGTCAGAGAAAATTATACGATTTGTATTGAGTGGTATTGAGGTGAACTGGAAGAAGTTTCTAACATGACATACGATTAATTCTAAAAATAAGACAAGTATGACATGACTTTAGAAGTTGTGGCAGAAACTGTTAGGATTGCGAAGTTCGTTTTTAGAACTGGGTGATGTTTCTAGCCTTGCGAGAGAAATTGAGCCTTGGTTATAAGAACCATCACTCAAGCAAAGGAACTGAAGCTCACTATGAATCCAAACATGTGTTCCGGAAATATCTTCCTGTATGAAAGGTCATTAGTGAAATGGTATATATGTACAAGGTTCATTGCAAGTATTATGCACTAAACCCCTGTTATAGTTATAGCATGATAGTCATGCATGGGCAATAGGTATTAAACACATTTCGGAATATTAACAAGTCGAATTGACATGAATTGTTCATGACTTATGACAGTCGACCTGGTTCCTATTGTATTATCACGTAGGAACAGTGACAATATCAACACAATTAGCATGTAGGATTGAGGTGATGATCAAGTTTCGTGATCATAGTGATGTGATGACATCATAAATCAATCACATGGGTATTGTTGAGAACAACTACCGAACTGACCCGCAGTGGGAGCTCTTTAAGTTGGGAATTGTCATAGGAGCTCTCACTACTCGAAAATTCCTAAATCCTGAGTTCAGTACATAGACTACATGGTGCATTTGTGACTTTGGGCGCGTCAAACGCCTTTCGTAATGATGAGGCTATAAAGGCGATTATGCAGGTTCTGATTGGATCATGTGAGAATGTGTGTCTGAACAAGATGGCATTGTCCTCCCTATTAGGGACAGTTGTCTTTTGGCCACTCGGTGAGATTGGACTGAAAATGCTTGGCCGAGCTCAGTTGAATCAATAGTTGATCGTCTGTTTTTCAAAGTCTAAACTCGGAGATCGAGGAACGTTCGGGTCTTACATAAGGATGACTTTAGCTTACCTTATCCGAACTAGAGCGATGGCGACAAGGGAATTCAAGGAATCGAACACTTGTGGGACAAGTGGGAGATTGTTGGGAATGTCCCGACAATGTTCGATATACACGGAGATTAAACCAAAGTAATATAGTAACTATATATCTTGCTAGAGACCTCTATAATTAGTAATTAAATATGTTTAATTACAACTATATTATTTAGTCCCACTGGGTCACACAAGTCAGTGCTCTGGAACAATGTATGTAACCTAAATGATATTGTATCACATTTAGAAAAGTTGGAAATTGATTTCTGTGAGAAATCAGCCCAACACGGACCGAATTGGGTCCAACACGGGTCGTGTTGACCCAACACGGTCCGTGTTGAGACACCACGATCCGTGGTGTCCATGGGTCGATTAATTGGACCTTCTGGAGTCCAACACGGACCGTGTTGGGCCCAGAAAGGCGCCGTTGTTTTAATTCGGCCCTTTAGGGTTTTTGAACCCTTTCCCTAGGTTTTCTAAACACTATATAAAGGGGTCTCTGGGAGAGATTATTCAAACACCAACTGCCTAAGACTCTTAGAGAGATACCAGGGTGATTTCCTGAGTTCCTCTCTCTTTTAGTTTGCAGTTTTAGTTTCAGGAAACATTCTCTGTTTCCCGAAACAATCTTACATACATCTTAGATTGAGATTCGTCTCGATCGGGTCGATCTAGCAATCGGGTTCCCGGAGTGCTGCGTGGACTTTTCAGTAGAGGATTTCAACATTGGAATCAGGAAGGTCAACCTCTTCTTCAGCAGGAATTAGCGATCAGGTATAATTACTAAAGCCTCTGCAATTGTGTTGATTAATTGTTTATGACTGTTATAATATTCCGCCAATTAATATGTATCTGTTTAGGAAATAGATAACCTAAAACCTAACACATACACCAAAAATCCATAAATACAATTTGAAACCTTAACTAAACCTAAGATTCAATCGTACATAATATTCCCAAATACTCAATATCATACTCCAATAATAATATTAGCTTCATGCATAATACCTATTGGTACAAGAAAATAATAAATCGAAACAAAAGTTAAAAATAAATAAAACACATTAATCAAAACATGAAGAAACAATGAAGCCGATGCAACCCAACCCACACCTACACTCACACTCCGATTTTAGCTTCCTAAGGTCTAACTGAACCTAAGGGACACTTAGAAGCTACTAGGTCGCAACCCAGAGCTCTGATACCATTCTGTAACGCCCCGGAAATTCAATTATAGAAAAGTCAAAGTCAAACTAACGTTAACAGACAAAATTTAGCGGAAGACTCAAACTCTTATTGGGCGTCACTGCCGTATCCCCGAAGGAATACAAGGCGAGAAGGAAAACTACAACTGTCTGTCAACGGCAAACCAACTAACAAACTCATACTTAGAAATAAACCTCAAAACTAACTTCAAGTCTTTCAAAAAGATGCATAACATATTTAACGACTTCTAGACATGTCGTCCTCACTTCTAATTCCCGTCCCCAGCATATTGATCATCACCTGAAAACAAAACATTTCAAAAATGAGGGGGAAATCTCAATAATGTCTACCCCTAACGTTAAAAACAAGTTAAGTTCATTTCAATTCATTTGAAGGAGAGGGAACAAGTCAAACCATTTCACAAACCTTTAATCCCTTAACTGTTTTCCTCAACCCAACCAAATCATATTTTATTATGCAGGCGGGATACCACATCCCTTAGAGTAACATCGCCAACCCTGGTTATCAAAACCAGTAAGAAAACCACTAATAAAAGACCATCCAATTTTTCATCTCATAAATCAAAGTACAACAATTACAAACAGTTATCCAAAACAGATGGTCACATTTTCAACATAAAGTCCCCTTTCGGGATGCAATTCTCAAAACAGATTAGAAAACATTAAAACACATTTAAAGAGCATCCCACTGGGGATTAGAGCATAGACATTACTTGGTTAACTTCACTTCACAGAAAAAACGAACACACTTGAGCTCACTAACGACGCGAATTAGCTCGGGCCTAAAATAAAAGTAATTATTCCAATCAAAACGCGCCTTTCGAAGTTAGTATTAACTACCTTCTACCTAACCCTCCCCTAGGAACACTATAGGTTCCTATAAATCATGAATTTACACTTTAAATCACCTAACACATTCCAAGTAATCACATAATGAGATCAAAACATCATTTTCATTCAACAACATTTTTATTAACAATTTCACATAACAAGACAGATTACAGCATCCAAATAGAAAGGGTCGTAACTTGACTTCCCGACATCCTATGAATCTGGTTTTGGACTTTTCAGAAACCACGGGATGTCTACTAAAACTCTCAAGTTGAACTCGAGACCTAACACACGTTTTAAGGCCCTCAAAAACCGTCATCTTTCCAAACTGTCCAGATCTTACCTAGGTCTGGTAATTGAGGTATAACTCAACTTATAAAATTCCAAAGTCCGGTCCGTAAAATTCCTATGAAAGCTAACATTTAAGGGAACCTCCAGTTCAAAGATTTTGATCAAAGGACGACTATAACTCTCACGGTGATCCGTTCTTTAGAACCTAACAAAACTGTCCCGATCCCGGTTCTCACGGTTCTAACTTTCACCATTCGATCCCGGGGTCCTAATTTGGGCTTAAAATAGTGACTATTTGCAACTATCACTTGCAACTTATGACTTTGCAAATATCATGCATAAATAAAACACTAAATCATGCAATTATCACATAGGAATTTAGACACTATTACCATCTGACTGGCACCTTAAATTATAGGTTTGAAAGTACCATGAAACCATATTAATACATGGATTAGGTAGGACTAACACAATAACAATCAGATTATATAAAAAATACTAAAACTAATCCACATCAGAATAATACTAACAAAACAGTGAAAGACCAAACAGTGGAAGGGTTTAGGGTTTACGTAGAATTGGCTTGCTGGGCAAACGGGCAGTGATCGGCGGGTGCATCGGTGATCGGACGATGGACGATCGTTGGGGTCGTTTGAATTCGGCGGCCGGCCGAGGTCACAGTGGTCGCTGGAGTTGTCAGTGGTGGTCGAACCAATAGCAACAGCAGCAGCGGCTTCTCGCGTTTGGGCGACGGGCGGTGATTCCACCAGCGGTCGGCGGCGACGTGGTGGTCGCCTGGGGTTCTGGAGACGGAGAAGATGGTCGGGCAGCAATTTCCGGCGTCGGGGCACGGTGACGAAGTCGACACAAAGGGGAAAGGTGAGAACGAAAACAGAGAGGGGAGGATATGATAGCGGTGGTTTGCGGTGGTGGTGTGGCGGCGGTGCGAGACTCCGGCGATGGTGGCGGTTTGTAGGTGGTGGCGCGGTGGCCAGGGCAGAGGTGGCAGCAGCAGCGGTTAAGCACGTAGAGGAGAGGGAGAAGGTGGGAGATTAGGTTTGAGTAATTAGGGTTTAGAATACTATAATTATACTAGCTTATATTGATTATAGAAAATAATTCAGAAAAAAATAATTAATCAGCTAATACTATTAATAGCTAAAAAAAATATAACTTTTATTTTCTTAATAATAATAATAACCTAAAAAAAATAGCCATGTAATTAAAACTAAAGAAACACATAATTCATCAAATATTAGCATGTAAGTTACTAAATACCCATATTCTCATGCATACATATGCACGTAGAAAAAGACTGGACTACCCTTGATATTCCCTCGTCGGTCCTACTAGTTCAAGTGTTAGCATCAATAAACACAAACGAATAATAAACAATTAACGAAGTCAAACCTAATTTACTAACGACGTCACGGTCAACATCCTTGAATTTTTCGGGGTTTTACAGAATTATTGTTGTTTGATCAATGGTTACCTCTCCCTCATCAACTACTACTGATTCACTAGTTTTCTACAAATATAGGCCAACAAGAGCACAAAAATGATCATTAACTAACATATCATGCCTAATGATTTTAAACATCTAAGGTTGGTCCGATGTTGGTATTAGTTTTTACTAGGCTAGATACTAAGCAACTCAAACAAATGAAAAAACAAGCTCAAATAAAAAGATTATTATTTTCACTT
The DNA here is from genome assembly GCA_029582165.1 of Portulaca oleracea. Lineage (NCBI taxonomy): Eukaryota > Viridiplantae > Streptophyta > Magnoliopsida > Caryophyllales > Portulacaceae > Portulaca > Portulaca oleracea. The sequence continues at coordinate 40,825,159 of CM055870.1, forward strand.
TCTGAACAACATTTTTTGTTAAGGTCGATAAAAATTTTGATCAATGAAAAGGGAGAATAATTAGATCACAAACCTTGCATTTTTTTTTTTGGTGTGTCCAACTTCACCGCACTTCGAACATCTATGCTCCTGACCCTTCCTAGATACTTGACCAGTTCCGCTCCTTCTTGTGTAACCACTCTCTCCTTCCTCATGTCTTCTCTTGAAAGCTAGATTTTTCTTTGTATCCTTGAACTTTGGAGGAAGGATTTGAACACCTAATTACTTCTATAAATTTCTACCATATACAGGATTGATTGTACAAGCATATGCCTTTTTATACTTCTCAATGGAGTAGAAATCATCTATATAATCTTCAACTTTAGCCCTATGTTCTCTCATGGCCGCCATTGCATGTGCACCAGGAACCCCGCTCAAAGTCCATGCGTTGCAACTACAAGTCTTCTCCAAGAGGTTGACTGTAAACCAATCCATTCCATGCTTAACACTAAATCTTCCTCCTCCAGCATGTTGTGCATACCAATATCTAGAGTTTTCCTTTCCTTTCTCTAGCTTTTTCAAAATGCTAGGGCATATCTTCCACTCATATAATAAGGAGAGTTCATGTTTAGTTGCAATCCTTGACATAACAGACATGTAAATGTCATCCAACATGGTCACTATAGGTTTATATCTTGCCTATAAAAAAGCACATGCACACACAAAGTATAGAGTTAATTCGTGCATTTTTCCATCATAAAACAAAAATATACCCATTGATCGAAAAAAATACCAAATTTGGTTTGACAATTACCTCTAAAATTGACGCGTTAAATATCTCTGCCATGTTTTTGTCCACTGAGTCGCATTTGAGTATATAATTGAAGAAAAATCTACACCATTGCTCGGGGTTCTTCTTAGTGACTAAGAAAGCCCAAACTTTCACATCAAAGTCTTTCAAAGCTTGTATGTTCTTTCGGAAATCAGCCTCATTGGAAGACTTACATTTTTCCAAAACAATTCTCTATATTTTAAGCCTTTGAATTTCTTTCGAAAATTTGCATACACATGACGTGCACATAGCCGATGTTCAGCACTAGGAAGTATCTCACCAATGCTATTAACCAAACCCTTTTGTTGGTCGGATATGATAGTCCACCCATCGCCATTTTCCAATTGAAGATCATTTGCAAGCAAGGATATGAACTAATTCCAACTTCCAGCATTTTCCCTTTCAACAACTCCCCAAGCAACCGGATAAAATTGATTATTTCCATCCCGACCAATAGCAACAAGAATCTGGCCTTTCCAAGGCCCCTTGATAAAGCAACCATCAATGGATAAAACTGGTCTGCAACCCTCTAACAAGCCTTGTTTCAACTGTCCTAGACAAATGTATACCCCTGAAAACTCACGTTCGTCTCGGTCATTCATTTTGGTTGCTAGTACGGCTGTACTTCTTGGGTTTTTAGACCTAATCTCATTTACATAGTCAGCCAGCCATTCAAACTGATCTTTGTACTGCCCCATAATGAGTTCAAGTGCCTTTTTCTTTGCATTCTGACACACCTTGTCAGTAATTTTGCAGTTTTGATCCCGGCTAACAATCTTTTTGAACTCCTTGTTTCCAATATTAGGTAGTATCATCAACAACTCACGATAGTTATTGGCAATACAATCACTACTGATTGTTCTTTTCCCTTCTCAAAGCTAAAAGGAATACAAGTATGTCTTTTATCTACACCTTTTTGCCATGTTTTTTTTTCCAGTACAATTGGATGCCCATATCCTCCACTCACACCCACCACCCCTATAGTGGGCTTGGAATCTTTTTGTATCACTCGTGGTGACTTTTAAGTCCAACCCACTGACAATTCGATAGTTCTCAAAGGCTGATTTTAATTGCTTCTTATCGGTAAACTCAAGGCCACATATGAAATCAATATCTTGAGACTTCATATTGGGGTTGAACCTTGGGTAGGATATCTTTGGATATTTGTTGTTACCCCTTTTCTCATCATCTGACTCTCTACGACTATTTGCATCCTCAGAATCCTCACAAACATCACCATATTCATCATATTCAAGTGAACCAGGTCCAGTAGGACCTACATCATTCCTTGGATGATCAGATTCTTGTAGTCGCAACAATTGAGTTATTTTTTCCCTTCTTGCCCTATCATTCAATGCATTTTTTGGATAACAGCAACATCATCATCAGACTCAGATAGAATATCAACATCAACCAACCAATCATACTCGTCTTCTGAGTTGTCACTATATGTAGTTCGAAAGATGTACAGACCAATATGCAATATTAAAGGAAAATTGAGAAAGATAAACTCATTGAAATTTTGCTTTACTATCTATACTGCTTTATTAATCTTCCACGCATATCCTCACAAATTGATCATTCTTCTTCAACGTTATTATTGTTATGATACTTCTACTCAAGTGTAAACTTCAATAGTTAAGCACCAATCTATAGAGAAATATGGACGACCTAAATTTGACGAAAAAATCAACTTTAAATCAATTTAGAGTACTGAAAATAGAGTATATTAAACTCAACACATTCACAATTTCAAAACCCTAAGAGCAGAAAACACAACAATTTGTACCTGAAGACATAATGCTGAATTTCTACCCAAGTGTTACAGAGAGAGAGTTTCAAACTCGTCTGAATAATGGATATAAGTAACTAACAATATTCTTGAAGGTTTGGCTATGGCTGGAGAATAGGAGAAAATTGGAAAACAGAGAGATGGGAGGGGGGGGGGGGGAGGGGGGAACTGGGAAGTCTTCCTCTGGAAGCTTTGCAGCAAATAACGAAGTGAAACAAATTTATTTTTTTATTTTGTTATTTTTCGGCTTGCTTTACCGGCTACTTGAATGGTTGTAGGTTATAATAGTAGACTGGGCATTAAATAGAAAAGGTGATGGTCTGAAGGGAGTAAAAAAAACTTGGTGGTAAATTGGGCACATTTTAAACAACTTAGTGGTACATAAAGCCAAGAACTCTGTTTGTTTCTATAGTCTTAAGGTCTGCTTGAAATATGCTATTGTACCATTGTCAGAGATTGCCCAACCTACAAAAGTAAAAACACAGTTTAGTGTATGTCAAATCCTTGAGAAGAGCATATCTTGCTTATGTTATGTATGTAGCCCATTATTGTTTACTTGCTGTTTATGACAAGGTTCCATGGACAAAATCTTGTGGTCTGATGTGTTGAATTTACTGATGGGAACTAGCAATTAACATGACACTTGGTGATAATTTACCAAATTTTCTTCCTTAGTCCTTAATCCCATGGATGACTACTATTCTTCGAGTCTCTGACTTGGTGCTTGATTTATAAACAACATTTGCAGGACAACCACTTAAGGCTACATTTGCACGGGTGGTCTAAGTAACTAAACAGTCGAGGTTTACACGGAGGCTGAAGCAAAATCAATTATCTTAGGGAGTGTTTGGTAGGAACCCCAGGGAAATTTTTCTCGGAGAAAATTTCCCATGGTAAGTTTTCCATGGGAAAGATTTCCTTGAGAAAAATTTCCCTTAGCCCCCCTAAAGGAAATTTTCCATAGGAAAATGGAGAAAATGGTGGGCCCATCATGAAAACTTTCCTGAAGCCAACCGGCATCCAAACATGGAGAAAATAAGTTAACCCGGGAAAATTGACCATTTCCCCGTGGTTCTTGACCAACCAAACGCACCCTTAAAGACTTTTAATAAATCATGATGTCTTAGTTTGATTACAAATTAAATTTCAAAAGAGGCATATGCTTTGTCAGGCCAACTTTGTTATTAATTTGTTGGAAGAGTTGGTTTATTAATTTTGAGAAGCTTGACCCTTGTTGGCAAATTAATTCATATATATTTTTGCTAGGTTTGAATATAGGTTGTAATTTTTTGTGTCTATTTTTTCTTTTGCCCTTTGCAGGTACCCAATCAATTAGGTAATCAAAATCAAGACTGACCTTCTCAAAGATTATATCTCGACCAAGCTAAGGGAGACAACAAAATGTGACCAAGTCAAACTGAGGGAGAATGCAGAATGTGCTCCAAACCGAGGAAAAAGATGGACAATATTTTATTTTTATTATTTGTACGGTGTTTTTTTATCGTACACTATTAGTATTATGATTATTTATGGTGTTATTTTAGAATTGATTGAACTATATTATTTTTCTTGAAACAATATGTAATGTAATCAATTATTTAAGTTTATATTTGAAATATTGTTAGTTATGAATTTCTTTCGGATTTATTCAATAGTATGTGTGTCTGTATATAATAACAACAACAACAACAACAACAACAACAACGGAAAATAATAATAATAATAATAATAATAATAATAATAATAATAATAATAATAATAATATAAAGTTAGGTATGTATTTAAAAATAAAACTAAATTAGTAGCTACACTTGATACTTGTAACAAATTTTAAATTTAAACAATTTTCATTTTGAGAAGGCTACGACCATTAAATTAAATAGCTACACCTTTAACATGTAAGAATTAGCATTATGATATCTACACTTGCCAAATGTATCTAAATTACCTACATGGCCTCATATGTAGCTAAATTGCTACGACCATTGTAAGAATTAGCATTATGATATCTACACTTGCCAAATGTATCTAAATTACCTACATGGCCTCACATGTAGCTAAATTTAGTCACACGCAAAATATCTACACCACTTGGGATGTAGCCATGATTTTATAGCTACACCTTTAAATGTAGGATTATTACAAAATAAATGTAGCTACTGGCATGATTCGTTGTAGTGCGCGCCTACTAAAGCATTCGGTTTGTAAGTTCAAATATGAACTCAATATTTAAAAGTTTACCAAAGCTTATAATATGATGATTTAGTCGTAATATGATAAGTGGTAAAGTATTTCTTACCTAAACCTATAGTGTGATGGTGTAATCACAACTATGATGAAGGAAAGAAATGTTAAGTTTAAGAGATGATCATGATAAGTGAGGTCATGGAAAGATATGTACTTATCTAATGATCTTCATTAAAGAGGAGCTCAAACGTTTCATGATCAAATTCTTACAAGGTCACAAGAGTATCTAGTGATCCTTGATAAGGGGATGAGAGTAAAGCCCACTTATAAATTGTCAACAACGTAGCTCCAACTCACACTTGACACATGTGGTCAAGTCTTGAGTTCAATGGTCGGCGACATTGTAGGACAATTGGAGCGTCAATTCTATAATTCATCCCAAGGTCAAGTGATGCTCAAGAACCGTAATGTTCAAGAGATTTAAGTCTATGACTCATTAACAGACTTTGAATCGATGAGATGGGGAGCTATATTACGGGGCGTAAAAGTCTGCCTATACGAGGACATGAAGTGGGCCGCTTCCGATAGCCTAGGGCTGGGCTTAATGGTTCTCGCGGAGGGTATGGGACACATGGCCGATCTGAAATAGTGTCTAAATTTTTAAGCAAGGTTTTGGGTTGTGTGTGTGATATATATCCAATTAGTTAAAAAAAGGATGTAAAGTTCAAAGACTTGTCTACTTATACATTCAAACTAATTGAAATTATGTACACTAAGTGAAAGTTCAAGTCGAAAGGCACTCTCATGACACATAACAACTCCTCGATTTCTCGGGTGTTGAATCTTTCTAGAAGTCGCCATGTATGGCGGGGGTAATTTCACCCAAGTTTTGAATTAGTGAGGGGCTTTTGTTTATGCCTTTGCTAATTGTCTGATTTGGAGGTTTGTCCATTTTCTCAAGGGATTTGGGTAAGAGTGAAATTTTTGAACCTTCAATTCTGGGTTTATTTGATCTCTAGTTATTTGACTTTCTGGGTTCTTGGTTGATTTCCGAGCTTTGTTTGTTGCATGCTTTAAAGTTTTGAATTCAATTTTCTGGGTAGCTCTTAGTTTCATTGGGTATTTGACTTATATGTTGCATTTCTTCTTCCTCTTCTTTGTTTCTAGGCTGTGTGTCATTAAATGCATGTTTGTTTCGAGTTCTTGGTTTGGTGTACCACTAAGTTGATTAAAATGTGTCCAATTTACCACCAAGGTTTTTTTTTACTCCCTTCATACCGCCACCTTTTCTATTTAATGCCCAATCTACTATTCTAACCTGCTATAGCAGGTCAGACGTACTACTCCTTCAATATTTTCTTTTTATTTTCCTTCATTTCTTTCACTCCCTATTATTTCAGTCCCCAATCTTTTCCATTTTCTTCTCCTTTTTATGTCATTCCATTATTTTTTTTATTGCCTTTTTCCTTATTATTATGTACTCCTTTTTTTCTTCTCCGTTTTTATTTTTTTTTCAATTCGTCCACTTTCTATTCAATCATCTCTTTCATTTTATCTCATACAAGTATTTTTTTTGTTTTCTTCCATGTTATTTCCTTCCCCTTTTCTTGTTCTTATTCCTTTTTTTAAGTTTCCCGGTAATGGTGTAGACTTTTCTTCCTAGTGTTGAACATCGGATATGTGCACGTCATGTGTGTGCAAATTTTCGAAAGAAAGTCAAAGGCTTAAAATATAGAGAATTGTTTTGGAAAATATGTAAGTCTTCCAATGAGGCTGATTTTCAAAAGAACATGCAAGCTTTGAAACACTTTGATGTGAATGCTTGGGATTTCTTAGTCACTAAGAAGAACCCCGAGCAATGGTGTAGACTTTTCTTCAGTTATATACCCAAATGCGACTCAGTGGACAACAACGTGGCGGAGATATTTAACGCGTCAATTTTAGAGGTAATTGTCAAACCAAATTGGGTTTTTTTTTTCGATCAATGGGTATATTTTTGTTTTATGATGGAAGACTGCACGAATAACTCTATGCTTTGTGTGTGCATGTGCTTTTTTATAGGCAAGATACAAACCCATAGTGACCATGTTGGATGACATTTACATGTCTGTTATGTCAAGGATTGCAAAAACATGAACTCTCCTTATCATATGAGTGGAAGATATGCCCTAGCATTTTGAAAAAGCTAGAGAAAGAAAAGGAAAACTCTAGATATTGGTATGCACAACATGCTGGAGGAGGAAGATTTACTGTTAAGCATGAAATGGATTGGTTTACAGTCAACCTCTTGGAGAAGACTTGTAGTTGCAACGGATGGACTTTGAGCGGGGTTCCTTGTGCACATGCAATGGCGGCCATGAGAGAACATAGGGCTAAAGTTGAAGATTATGTAGATGATTGCTACTCCATTGAGAAGTATAAAAAGACATATGCTTGTACAATCAATCCTGTAGATGGTAGAAATTTAAGGAAGCAATTAGGTGTTCAAATCCTTCCTCCAAAGTTCAAGAATACAAAGAAAAATCTAGCTTTCAAGAGAAGACAGGAGGAAGGAGAGAGTGGTTACACAAGAAGGAGCGGAATTGGTCAAGTATTTAGGAAAGGGTCAGGAGCATAGATGTTCGAAGTGCGGTGAAGTTGGACACAACCAAAAAAAAAATGCAAGGTTTGTGGTCTAATTATTCTCCCTTTTCATTGATCAAAATTTTTATCGACCCTCACAAAAAATGTTGTTCAGAAAGTGAAAATAATAATCTTTTTATTTGAGCTTGTTTTATCATTTGTTTGAGTTGCTTAGTATCTAGCCTGGTAAAAATTAATACCAACATCGGACCAACCTTAGATGTTTAAAATCATTAGGCATGATATGTTAGTGTGATCATTTTTGTGCTCTTCTTGGCCTATATTTGTAGAAAACTAGTGAATCAGCAGTAGTTGATGAGGGAGAGGTAACCATTGATCAAACCACAATGATTCACTCCACAATAGTGGAGTTTGGACAACCAGATGCGGCTTCCAAAGAAGTAGAGCCTTCACCATCTCAGGTTATTTCTTCAAATTATGACTATTTCGATATTTTATTGTTGCTTTTATTTTTTGGTATGGTATGTACTGGCTTCTGATGGTTATCTTCATAACATGATATCAGGTTTGAAGCATACATATGTTGATATTTGCAGTCACTTCAAGATTGACTGCTTTTGCCGCTTTGTTTTAAAAGTCTCTGAGGAATCAGGAATCATGTACAAGGATGACTCTTTTTTGCCTAATTGATTGATAGGATCTACCGTTTTGGTTATAAGGGTATATGTATTTGGTGATGATTGATATGCATACATTCAGACACAAATACATCTGTTGTTGGTCGAACAACTTTTATGAACGTAAAGTATATGGTTGTTACTTTTTTCGGCCATTTTGAAATTTTAAATTAATTCTTATAGTCTCCTGAATATATTTTAAGAATTTACTACTTGTGTCAATTATTGTTTAGTTTTTATAATTTCTATAAAAAAGTTTAAAATTAATTAAAAGGATTGTGTTATTACCGGGAAACTTAAAAAAAAGGAATAAGAACAAGAAAAGGGAAAGGAAATAACATGGAAGAAAACAAAAAAAAAACTTGTATGAGATAAAATGGAAGAGATGATTGAATAGAAAGTGAACGAATTGAAAAGAAAATAAAAACGGTGAAGAAAAAAAGGAGTACATAATAATAAGGAAAAAGGCAATAAAAAATAATTGAATGACATAAAAAGGGGAAGAAAATGGAAAAGGCGGGGGATTGACATAATAGGGAGTGAAAGAAATGAAGGAAAATAAAAAAAATATTGGAGTAGTCTGACCTGCTATAGCAGTTTAGAATAGTAGACTGGGCATTAAATAGAAAAGGTGGTGGTATGAAAGGAGTAAAAAAAACTTGGTGGTAAATTGGACACATTTTAAACAACTTAGTGGTACACCAAGCCAAGAACTCGAAACAAACATGCATTTAATGACACACAGCCTAGAAACAAAGAAGAGAAGAAGAAGAAACGCAACATAGAAGTCAAATACACAATGAAACTAAAAGCTACCCAGAAAATTGAATTCAAAACTTTAAAGCATGCAACAAACAAAGCTCAGAAATCAACCAAGAGCCCGGAATGTCAAATAACTAGAGATTAAATAAATTGAAGATTCAAAAATTTCATTCCAACCCAAATCCCTTGAGAAAATGAACAAACCTCCAAATCAGGAAATTAGCAAAGGCATAAACAAAAGCCCCTCACTAATCAATTAAAATCCACCAACATCCGCAAGCCCACGGGCATCACAATAATCGCAACTTGACGATACAGACGGGACAATCTCCAGATCTAAACTCATTTTATTCGAGTAGCAGACCAGATAGCAAGCGGGCCATCGGCAAAATTCATGGTTGTAAATCTGTTCAGAAAGAGGAGAAGAAGAAAATCTGAGCATATCCACACTTCAGTCATGTATCTGAATGCAAGTGAGACTCCTAATTCAACTAATTCGTACAGTGAGAATCATGCAAAACACCATGTCAATTCGTACCGCCCAGATTCTTCTTTATCTTAGTATGTTTATTTTCTGTCTGCTTATTGTTATTTCTTTTTCCTTCCGACCGATAGGAAACGTCAGAATATATCTTTTTTATTTTGTTTAACGGGTCGAAGAAAGAAAGATACTTTGAATATTTTTCTATTTACTTTTTATCTGTTCGAAAAAAAATCCCCTTTCCTTAAGGATATTCAATAAACAATAAAAGTGGAAATTCAAGTTTCCTTCCCGCGTACATTCTCCATCACATTGTAGGAACAAAAATATGGGATGCATGGATATAGAAATAATTGGTACATGAAGCCATGATCCAATAGATATATCGAAATTTTATTCTTATTTGATAGATAAGATTTCCATTTTGGAATCAAAGAAAGATATTGAAAATGACTTATGATTTGGAATAAAAGTTCTCCTCTCGAGGAAGGAAGAGAATAGCCAATTTATTCCTATAGAATAGCTAGGAACACAAAGTTTTAATCGGAAATATCGACAAATTTATGTAGAGTTTAACAGAAAAAAAAGGTCAACTGTTCCAATTTAATCTCTATCAAATTTGAATATAAGAATAGCGGATATAGTCATGATTCAATAGGTCAGGTCCACTTACTTTTTCATTTGTTGATATCAAATCTTTCCATTCCAATGGATTTGATTGAAATAATGGAAAATAGAGGAATATTTGGTGATTCGAGAGACGACTTATCTTATCATTATTCATTATAATTAATAAAAGTTCAAATTTATTCCTCCTCTTTATAACTACTATAGTATAACTTATTATACTTATACAGTTACTTTATATTTTATATACAGTTGCTTACTTTTTTGTACTTTTAAAAAAACTCTATTTCTGGGCTAAGGGAGAGTGCAACGATGGCGATGAGTTGCGGGCGGGTGGCGATGATGATCGATGGCGGCTATGGGGCGATGTACGCATAGTGACAGATAGAACGGTGAGGAGGTTGTGGGGAGCTGCGTTGGTGAACCATAAAATTAGGGATTAGTAATCTCTTTAGGTTAAATTACTTGTAAATTTTTTATTTCCCTGCTAATTTACTTTAATATCCGCTTTTGGGGGGAAATCAAAATTTTCAAGTAAAATTTTCCCCCTACTTCCAATGTTTCAATTAAAAATTTCCCTCAATCTTAAAATTATAACTAAAATGTTAAACTTCCCTCCTAACATTCAAATTGAATTCCTAGTTTTAAAAATAACACTCTTGAAAAATTTGTAACTAATATTTGTTGAAAATAAGTGATTATTATTCATAATTTATTATTGCATAATTTATTTTAAATTTATATTACGTTGAACTTATCTTAATTTCTAAAAAATAAAATCTAAAAACCAGATTATCATCTATAATTGCTTTTAGAACTTGGTTAGTCGTTATCATTGAACTTGTCTAAATTATACCAAAAAATATAATGTAAAAAATAATTATTTTTTGAACTTACTCACGAGAAGTTCCATACTTCTTCTAATAAAAAAAAAGTAATGTTATCAATCTCAATAACATACTGTGTTTGATCGACCATCAGGTCGATCCATCACATAACAAGTTACAATACTTTCGTTAATGGTTGCAATACTTCTACTAGCAAACCAATATAATGTCTTACATCTCGGCAATTGGTAGCAGTAGCTTCAATCTCAACGACTTAGGTAATATGACAAGCCAAAACACATTTAAAAATTGCATTTCAACAAAAACTTAAGAATAATATTGTACCCGTACTAAAAAAAACACACTAGTCAATGTCAAATTAAAAACAATATTCACTACAACAGTCAACAGGGTTGCTAATTTATGATCCTTCTAAACGGTCTTAAATCAGCTTGAACGGTCGCTCGGCAGGGTTGGCGACCGTTCATTTGCGACCGTTCAGGACGGTCGCATCTCAATAGTCGTTTGGGGAATCGGGCGACCGTTCATTTGAACTGTCGCTAATTAACGACCGTTAATGAATGGTCGCAAAGGTGGGCGACTGTTCATGAACGGTCGCTAATTAGCAATCTTTCAATGAACGGTGGTCCGCTTTTGTGACCGTTCATTAATGGTCGACAGAATTTGTGACTGTTCAGTAACGACCATTAATTAGCGACCGTTCAAATGAACGGTCACCCGATTCACTTTTTTTAAATTTTTTTTCCTTGAGGGTTTCCCTAAAATAATATTTAAAGAATATATTTGAAGTATAAGCGCCAAACAGTCATAAAATGAACAGTCGCAAACAGTAATATATATATGAAAATGAACGGTCGCAAACAGTAGTATATACATATAAAGTCAACTGTCGCAAACAGTAATATATATATATATAAAGTCAATAGTCGCAAAATATATTACATATCCCAAAAGTTAGTTTTTATAGTTGTCCTGACAAACACTACGAAGAAGAGTCATTAATGAAATTGGAGGGAGAGAATTGACCGCTAGATGGCGTCCCCTGCTGCTGTTGATTTTGTTCTACTTAGGACAATATTCCTTCAAGTTGGATGAACATTTGCTGGTATTGGGAGAGTTGACTCCTAAAAGACTGTGTTTCAGCTACCATGGAGGTATAAGCAGATGGGGCAGCGGTGGTGGATGAGGAAGAAGATCCCTAACCATTGTGGCGTGCACAGCGGGGCGACCTTTCATAAAACATGCCCGTCGAGGATCCCAGGCCGTAGACAGACTGATTCTTGATAGAGAACCCACCAGCGACATTGTAGAACACCGTGTTGGCTTCCACAGAATTGGGGTCCACGCCTGCTGCAGCTACTTGCTCAAGATATTCATTCTGCAAATGATCAACATTAACGATAATGAGTAACCACAACTACATGATGAAGATGTATCTCATTTATGGTAATGAACTAAAGGTAAAGCAAAGTGGTCAAGTTGTTTGTTATCAAAGCACATTATTAATAGATGCCACAACTAAGGTAATATAGGGAGAGTTACATAGAAACTTCAGCAGAGTTTCCTCTATAATATGGACTATCCCAAATTCATATTACGAAACATTAACCTGCAAATGACAATATAAACTCAACTTGTAGAATAAGGGATCACATGCCCACTTTACCACAACGAACAACAATTTCACACTTCGATTAATCCTATCGAGCCATACGCTCGTTTCTAAACATAACTTAAACATTCAAACTTACAACAACAATTCTAACATATACAATCAAGTAACAATATACGGTCACACGCCGATTAATCCTATCGAGCCACACGCTCGTTTCTAAACGTAAGTTAAACAATCCCTTCCAACACCAATTCCAACACATACAATCAAGTAACCATATACGACCACACGCTCGTTTCTAAACATAAGTTAAACAATCCAACTTCCAACACCAATTCCAACACATACGATCAAGTAGCAATATACGGCCACACGCCGATTAATCCTATCGAGCCACAAGCTCGTTTCTAAACATAAGTTAAACAATCCAACTTCCAACACCAATTCCAACACATACAATCAAGTAACAATATATGGCCACGCGCCGATTAATCCTATCGAGCCACACGCTCGTTTATAAACATAAATTACACATTCAATTTTCAACAACAATTCCAACATATAATCAAGTAACCATATACGACCACACGCCGATTAATCCTATCGAGCCACACGCTCGTTTCTAAACACAAGTTACACCTTCAATTTTCAACAACATTTCGAACATATAATCAAGTAACTAACTTTAGAAGAAAATTACTTACATAAACTTTGGCCGCCTTCGGGTCACTCCATTGCTTGTTACCGTGGGCGTCTTGCTTACAATGATAATGCTCTATGATGTCCGCAGGGGATGGATGGATCCCGTCACTAGCTAGGAATATATCTAGAAACATTACAGATATAACCTTAGAATTTGTATTGATGAAAATCGTCAAAGTAAAAGATCATTGGAGACTTACCAGTTTACGCAAGTATTTACCGGCAGACATCGAGCCACCGTAGTGCAAATTCTGTGTCAGGGCTTTGTTTCGATTCGCCGTGTATGCCTCGACCCGACGCTTATAGTCCTCTGCCTCTCGTAAAGCCCACATCCTTGCCCGAATTTCCATTGACAAATGGAAGATTGGTTTGTTCCTTGGGGTCTTTTTCTCCTGGTAGACCAGGCCCTTAAGGATGTCGCTGAATTTGTTGTGCCACATATTGAAGACTTCCTTAGCCAGGTCCATTTCATACTCGAACCGTTGCTACAATAACAAATAAAACAAAAAAACACATAATTACTGTGCTATATATACTAACAAATTCCAAATAAAATAATTAGGTTCCGAAGGATTGTATTCTTACATAGAAAATGACCAATAAACCATTTTATGTCCATCTTCCATTGAACCGGCGCAAATAGCCTCCCCTTGGTAATGGGATTTTAAACTCTCCGACACGACCTTCGTTACCTCATGCATGGAGAACCTACAAGAAACGAGCAACAAGTGAGAGTGTCGCAATATTTATTAATTATTATGTATTGACCAAAATTAAAGTTGACATACCAGTCTTCCCCCCTAATGAGGGGGGGTCCTTGGGTCGGATGGGTCGGGAGGTACACCGGGCTGGATCTTCCACAACGGGGATGGTGGGGCCATGGCGTATTGTTAAGTTGCACTATAATAACCAATAATTGACCGCACAAAAAATGAATTATAAAGTCTTTTACATTTGATGCATGCAGTGAGTAATCAAATAACAATCACGCAAACGAATTCATTTAAAACCATGGGCCGAATTAATGGACCTTCTGGAGTCCAACACGGACTGTGTTGGGCCTGAGAAGCACGCCGTTACGTTAAGTCGGCCTTTTAGGGTTTTGAACCTTTCCCTAAGTTTTCTAAACACTATATAAAGTGGTCTCTGTGAGAGATTATAACACACCAACTGCCTAAGACTCTTAGAGAGATACCAGGGTGATTTCCTGAGTTCCTCTCTCTTTTAGTTTGCAGTTCTTATTTTAGGAAACATTCTCTGTTTCCCGAAACATTCACATATACCAAATACATACATCTTAGATTGAGATTCATCTCGATCGGGTCGATCTAGCAATCGGGTTCCCGGAGTGCTGCGTGGACTTTTCAGTAGAGGGTTTCAACATTGGAATCTGGAAGGTCAACCTCTTCTTCAGCCAGAATTAGCGATCAGGTATAATTACTAAAGCCTCTGCAATTGTTGTGATTAATTGTTTATAACCGTTATGAATATTTCGCCAATTAATTTGTATCTGTTTAGGAAATAGACAACCTGAAACCTAACACCATCAACTCGCATGGAAATCTAGGGCGTTACACTAATCATCTCACTAATCACCCTAATCCCACTAATATAGACCTAATCCTCCATTAGGAGCCCTAATCATCCCTTAACCATAAGAGAACTTAGCCTAGCATATTAATAAAACACTAATCAAGGCAATTAAAGAGAAGAAGATTGAGAATAACAACTTACTAAAGTTGAAGAACGAGAAAGAACGCAGAAGAATTCGGAAATACATCGCTAACAAAGAACTTGAATTAATTCTTGAAAGTCTTATAAAGTAATTAACACTAATCTCTGCTAAGAGAGGAATTAAGATGCTAAACCTAAAATAAAACTCAGAAAAATTCAGGTAAAAGATGATGTAAAGATGTCTCTTAAAGTTATATATACTTGTGTTACAAAACCGACCCAAAACACGCCGTTCAAGCCCGTTGATTAGCGCATATCAAGGGGGCACTGACGTGACGTCAGAAGTCACGACCGCGACCCTGAAGAAACCCAGGATTCCTCTTTGTTTTCCCGCAAACCTCACAGGCGTAACCAAGGTTGGTCACGACCGTGAGGTACTTCTTGGAAGTCCTAGCTCTAGGAGGTCACAGTCGTGACCATGAGTTTCACGGCCGTGAGGTCTTCTTCGTGTGAAATCCAGGGCTTAGGGTATCACGACAGTGCAAGTGTTGGTCACGATCGTGACCCCTCTTCTGTCTCTAATGCTCTTACCGTCCTTCATTTGGCCACCAAGGATCACTGAGGTCACGACCGTGAGGTGGATGGTCACGGCCGTGACCCTACTAATGAAGGGTTTTTCATTGGTTTCTTCTTTTAGTACCGAGATTGAGGCTTGGTTATCCTTCTCTAAGGCTGGGTTTCTTCGGGAAGACCCGACTCCTTTGCTTTTAGGCCCGAATTGGCCTCGTTTAACGCACTTTTGACCGCAAGTGTCTAAAGCTCTAAGAATCTTCAAAAGAAAGAAAAAGAAGTAAAAAGACTAATAAACAACTAACGAAACGAGTAAAAACCTAAGGTAAAAGGAACATAATTAGGCTCAAAACCGAGCCTAAACAAAAGGACGATCTGTTCATCATCTACATTGCCCTCCTATGGGAGCCAGTCAATACCAGATCGTGCATTATGCACCAATTGGCGAGCATCAGCACCTTCACGTCAAAGTCCAATGTTGGAATGGGGCACATCATCTATGTTATCCTTGTGCGCACTGATTATCAAAGCTACTTGAACCAGTATCATCCTCACGGTGTCGTTGCAGATTTCATACCTTAAGGTTGCTGTAGCAGATGATGTGGATGAGTTTTTCACCTCCGTAATCTACTTCAACTATTAGGAGGTCTTGAATTCCGCCATATCTTGTGACAATCTATCGATGGCCTTAAGAATGTAGTTCACATTCTCCCCTCCTAACGGCTCCTACACAACTCTTGAATCGCTACCCCATTAGCACGGATTCTCGGCCATCTGTGCTAGAAGAGCATCCGCTTCTTCAGGAGTGTTGTTGAGGAACTGGCCACTAGATGCATTGTCGATCATCTGTCTAGTGGCCCTGCTGACTCCATTGTAAAACGTGTGAGTCAGTAGATGCGGTGATAGCTCGTGGTGTGGGCACGCTCTCTAAAGGCTCTTGAAGCGCTCCCATGCATCGTAGAGGGACTCTCTGGGCTCTTGAGTGAAGTTCATCAATAGAGTCCTGAGCTTGGCAGTCTCCTGAGGTGGAAAGAACCTCTTCAAGAAGGTAGAGCTGAGGGACTCCCAAGTGGTGAAGGTGTTCCTCGGGCAATTATCCAGCCATGTCTTGGCCTTCCCGCCTAGAGAAAGTAGGAAGAACCGCATCTGGAGGTACTCGTCGGAGATGTCGTTCATCTTGATCATTCCACATCGCTCTAGAAAATTGTAGATGTGTTCCAGCAGCTTCTCAGTCTTTAGCCCATGGAACTAAGCTTGCTCGATGTAGTTAAGGTAGGCTGGCTTGAAGTCAAACGTGACATTGTTGGCCAAGGTGGGTGAGACAATAGCAGAGTTGCCCCAGCGGCTGCTGGTGAAGTATTTGATAGCAAGGTAAGGGACAGAGGTAGCGGTGGCTGTGGCTCTTCTGCCATGGATTGTCGTTGGCGCCTCCTACGGCTGTTTGCGAAGTTCTATCAAGATGTGCGTTCGATCTCGGGATCAATCGGAAAAACCGACTGATCTCTCCTGCGCATGCACTCAAACAACAACCAAAATCACAGACCTAGGGTCCACACTACACCTACGACTAGGACGTACCAACTCAAAACTAACAAAGACTTAACAAAAACACTAGGAAGCGCAACTCCCCGGCAACGGCGCCAAAATTTGTTTAACGTTTTCCTATGGTCTAGGACAACGGTCGTATCGACTCGAGGAGTTGGGGCTCTAATATTCAGGTTCAGTCTTTGGTCTCAAGGGAGGTTTTAGTAACAGGGAATTTGTATCAATTTTGAGTAAGGTTTAAATCTAATAAGGAGAAATAAGGGCTCGGGGGTAATACGGGGCCAACCTAGTGAAAGACTAAACATGTATTTCGTGGTTTTAGGAACAATCGGTATTCGGTTATCGGGCATGAGAATTGCATGCATACTAAGCCATTATCGATTTCCCCCTCTCGGGTGGTAAATCGATACTTACTTCCCATGCATACGCTAGCATCGCTTTCCCCCTCTCAGGTGGTAAATCGATACTTATTTCCCAAAGTTCGACATCACTCTCGCATATGACGGACCTTGATAGTATTCAAACGCAATTCTAGCTAATCGATTCCAAAATCCCTCTTACGAGTGGATTAGGAATCAATTAATTTTGTCTCTATCTCCAACTCGATGTTTGGGGGAGAGTTCATAACCTCTCGGCACCAAAAATCTCCAACACTAAGTAGAAATAGAGGGAGGACACCAAATTACCTCATTAATTGCCCTAATCCCGCTAATCTATGCCTAATTCTCCATTAAGGGGCCTAATTACCCCTAACCCTAAGGTGCTTAGCTACTCATAATTGTAATGAACAAAAACTCATAGATGAAGACTAGGTTTATCATGATTCTAGAACAACAATCCAAAACTAGCATAAAACTAACAATGAAAGCAATTAAGAATAATAACTAAAGCAATACCAATAATCAGAGGTGAAAATCTGAGAAAGGGAACAAGAATACTCACTATTAGTGTTTGGAGAGGCAAGGAACAAGAAAGAAACCATTTGCAATCAAGAACTTCAATAATCAGTAGCAAATTACATTAAACTTGATGGAAGAGTAATTAACAACCTAATTTTTGATTAAGAGAGAGCTAAAAGTTCAAAAGCATAAACTACAAAACCTAGAAAGTAAAGAGTACTATCGAAATTAGGGGAATTACAATATATACTTGGGAGAAATTTTCCAAAACGCAATCATTTTGGCCGAAAATAATCGGTAGAACAGGGTTGTCACGAGCGTGACACAAGTGGTCACGGCCTTGATGCCTGGATAAATTCGAAGAACATCGTTGGGTTCACATCCCTCACGGGCGTGACATGTGAGGGTCACGACCTTGAGGGGTCTTCTGGTGGGAGGCGCTCTCTACATGTCACGGTCGTGACCCAACCCTTGTTCCGTCCATAGCTCTTTTTCCTGTTCCTTTGGTTGCTAAGGCACAATGGGGGTCACGGTCGTGACTCCCCTGCTGAAGGCTTGTTTTCTTGGTTCTTCTTCGGGATCATGGCTTGGCTCTTTTTCATCTCAGGTCAGGTCTTCTCGAGATGCCCCGATCCTTCTACACTTTGGCCCAAATTGGCCTCGTTTTGCGCACTTTTCCTCCACAAGCATTCAAAAGCTGAGAAATCTACAAAAGAAGGAAAATAACATAAAAATACTAATATTTACCCACGTAACCGAGGAAAATGCCAAGGGAAAAGGACGCATTTAGGTCGAACCCGAGCCTAAACAAATCTAAAGGTTGAGTTGATGGACCTAACTGGCGAATTCGATGCTTTGCATTTGGGCATGAATAGAAGAGAAGAATAAGTCTAAGAAAGGACAAGAAGGTATAAAGAGGAGAAAGAAAATACCTCTCCTTACACCATCAATGTAGGCATCATCAACTCAAAGAGAAGAAAAAACAAAGACATCTAAGAGAAGTAACTTTCATCAACACAACTGAGATTTTAGTCACACAGTTAGTTTAGCTCATCTTAGAAAATTTAGGTTGCATAACCATCAATTTTGTGAATATGGGTTTGATTTTGGTTTGCAATTTTGTGAACCTGCTTTGATTTTTCTCATTAACGACCACCCTTGTCACTCACCTCCGAGTCCCTCAAAACCACTTTGCGCGTCTTTCCTAAATGTCTGCAAAGGGAAAACATGGTTCGCTATAGATATCAACAAATGTGAACCATTCTTTCCCTTTGTAGACATCCGAGAAAAAGCGCTGAAGTTTAAGAGGTTTGGGGGAGGGGGCTGGGGAAAAAAGAAAGGGGTGGTCTGGATGTAGGTCGCCAGTGTTGGGAGTGGTCGGAGGTGGTTTCTGGCGCCGGGATGGTGGGCGGACGCGCGGTGGTAGTGGGGTGGTGTTGCTGGGAAATTGAAACATGTGGTGATGGGCAATTGAAACGGGAAAAAAAAAAATTAATCTCCCTTTTTTTATTACAAATTAGGACCTCTTAATTTTTTACATCCTTAAGTGTCACATATATTTTTGGGTCATCCTTTTTTATCAATTACCCTTATTATTTAACACAATATCATTTTTCAATAATACAACATCTCGAACGTCTTTGATCTTCACAATAAATGACATGAAAGCATTTCAAGTAAAACTACATGAAAGAAACTATATGACAACCTGGCAGTTTCTTGAGTATTTTTCCCTCGAGAGTTTAAATTTGTTGGGTGTTTGAAGACTTCAATTTTGTTTTTGCTTCCTATTTGGATTAGCATTCAACGATATAAGTTCTTTCACTAAGGAAGTAGCAAGGGCCCGATTTCTCTTTTTCTTTTAGAATTACTTCAAATAAGTGCAGAAAATATGTTCAAATAACTTTAACAAGAATTTGTCATAATTCACAAATAGGTTCAAAATAAGCTCAGACGAGTTGAAAAATTAAACTGAAGCCACATAAGTTCAATTCATGATAAACGGGATCAATCAAATTAAAAAGAACAATATTACATTAAACACCTTTCATATTTCACACCGGGTGTTAGGCACATTTCATCGTATTACAAGTTTACATATCTGGTTTTGCATCAAATTAATCTCAAGTTAATCTCAAATCAACAGCAACAAGAATGAAATGCACCAAATCTTCTCCAAAATGACCTAACAAATTTAGGTCTTCATTTCTCAAAGAACACAAACCATTTGGACCTAAAGGTACAACCTCAGTATCACTAAGACTCTCTGTTCAACCCTGAAAATCAGTCTAGGTATTGTCACCTTTAATAACTACTATGAAAGTGTTAGGTTTCAAAAGCCGACTTTCCTTGAATGATCAACTTTTTCATGTTTAGTTGTCCTAAATAGATGAAAAAAATTTAGTGTAAGACCTACTGTTTCACTTTCAAGCTGAGTAAACAGTTGTCGAAGGGGGCCTAGGGAGGGAGTATCTCACGATAAAGTTCTTCCCAGGAAAATCTTTCCCAGAAAATTACCAAACATACCACATATGTTTCATGTTACAGTTAGGCCTTACATAGTTGCATCATTCTATTTACAACAACAGGTACAAGCTTCACCACCCAGAAAAATCTTTGAAGCCACCCACAACACTCTTTTTCCTCTTCTTAGTTGAAGTAGGTATGCCACCGTCATCTTGTGCCTGGTCAGTGGGAGCTGTCTTTGCTTTAAGGTATTTCCCAACACCACCACCAACAGCTCTAGTCTCTGCGGCTCCTGGGTTGCTGTACCACGAGCCCACTTTTTCCTGTAATTTCCAAAGGAAACATGATGAGATGAACTGGGGATGGGGGAGGAACGAGAATTCTCAGATGACCAAGCATAAAACCAACTAGGAATTGAGTGGAGTATGGAAATGTTTAATCCTCCAGTGGAGACAAAACGATCAAGAGCATCCAAGAAACTCACCCCTTCTTCATCTACAACTTTGTTCTCTTCTTTGTTCTCTTCTTCATCAGGGTCATTATAGGGGTTGACAAACACTGTTACACTATTGATCTTGATTTCTTCCTGAGGTCATTAGAAAGAAAACTCACCTATTATTGTATGATAATCCCCTCCCCTAGACAAGAGACATGAAAAAAAATAAAAATAATAGTAAAATAAAACAAATATGCACAGAAACGACACACAAGTTCAACTGCCCTATAGGCTATGGCTCACTGATACAACAAAAACATCTTTGAAAATGCCAGCAGAACAATGAATTAAACCAATCGATATCTGTCAATATCAAGGATCAAACTAGCCGCATGAATACGCATGTTACCCATGATAAGTGGTGAGAATACCGTAAGGATTAAAGTACAAATGAATAGACATGCTCCAAATTCTATAGATGAATAATCGACAAGAGTCGACCATCCAGATGCACAGCTACAGAATGCAAAAGGCACAAAGAAAACAAAACACTCACCAAAGGTCGATCATCATCATCCACAGGAACCTTCTCCATCGCTGAGAGTGTTGTCAATCCACCAACCACCATACCGAACACGGTATGCTTATAATTCAAATGATTTGCAGATTTGTACAAGATGAAAAACTGTGAACCATTGGTGTGTGGACCACTATTCGCCATACTAACGACACCCCTTCCAGTGTGCAGCAGTTTTGAGTTTAGCTCATCCTTAAAAGGCTTGCCCCAAATTGATTCACCCCCTCTCCCAGTTCCAGTTGGATCACCGCCTTGGATCATGAAATTCCTGTGAGCAACCCAAATAAATTGTTGGCTTGAAGTTTGAAGTTTGTACCTCGCAACCAAGTATTCCCTCTACGTCAAAGCTTATATGCTAATGACTTTTTGCAAGAACCAAGAAGTTTCATAATTATGACTCGCCCAAAGTAAATACAAAATTGCAATGGGGATTTACAATCATCCATGTTCCACACTCTAGAAAATTGCATAAACTCCATAAATATTAGTAAGCCACAAATAGGACATATTATAATTCACATGTACCTTATGTTTCTGTGAAAAATTACACCATTGTAGTATCCTTGCTCACAAAGGGTGATGAAGTTCTCACAAGTCCTGGGTGTGATATCACAATGTAGCTGAATATTGAGATCACCATGTGATGTATGCAGCTGTACATATCCCTTTTTCTTAGGATTCTTCTCAACCTTCACATATTCATATTCATTTTTTGTAACAGGATCATAGGCAGTGGAAGTGAAGGATCTTGAAGCAGCACCAGTTGTGAAACGACTCTTCACCTGAGGTACAAAAGAATCATGATGCTATGAGCCAATGACATCTATAATAACTAAATTGAACAGGGACCAAAGCAGTGTAGAAAATGAAGACAGGAAGAGTTTTGCCCTCAGGTAAGCACAACAGAAGACATCTTAGAGAGTAAATTCATGCCTCTCAAAACAATCTATGCACTGCTTAGTACCACTCTCGATCAAACACAAAAGACAAAATAAGCTGATGAGCAGGAGACACTAAAAAGAACAGCATCAGAAAAGGAAATAAAACAAACATGAGCACAACACAACAGCAAATAAAACATGTATGATTGATAATCCCCTAGAGAATATATGTATCCGGTCATTGCTTTGTTGAATTCATTTCAACTGTCAAATATGATACCCAAAATCAAGAACTCCCTCCCACAAGGGAAAGAAGAGGGGGGGGGGGCAATTACCAGGATTATACAGCTTTTGTATACTGTTTGTTATGCTAAAACCTACAACTAATCCAAAAGAGAGGAAGAGGGGGGAGAAGGATGGAATAAGTATTAAGATGATCATGGTTCAAAACTCAAAATGAAATGGCTAATAGTCTAAGACAGAACATGTATAGCATAATGACATTGCCCTGCAATTATTTTATTTTATTTTATTTCAACAGTATATAGACAAAGAAACTAACCATCTTAGCATTCACAGGAGCTCTATCGCCAGCCATGTGAGCAGCTATACGAGCAGCAGTTTTCTCAGCTGATGCAGCCTTTGCTGCTGCTGCACTCCGCCCATGTACTGAGGCAGATGCAGCATCTACAATACTAAACCCAGGTTTGTTTTCAGCCTTTCCCTTTGACTTGGAATCCTCATCCACTCGTGATCTTGCAGTTAAAATAGCTTCAAGGGCAGCGGCCCTTTCTTGCTGTGCCTTGCTACCTCCTCCTCCAAGTATTGCTGCATGTTTTGCCTTTTCAGTTCCTAGTTCCGCAAA
Source organism: Portulaca oleracea (assembly GCA_029582165.1). Classification (NCBI taxonomy): domain Eukaryota; kingdom Viridiplantae; phylum Streptophyta; class Magnoliopsida; order Caryophyllales; family Portulacaceae; genus Portulaca; species Portulaca oleracea. The sequence goes on from CM055870.1 coordinate 40,848,157, forward strand.
CATCTGCTTGATATCTCCAGTGACATTTATGTTATATGTTGGATCTGATTCCATCTTCTTAAGTTCTGACCAATGGTGGCAAAGATTTCAACAACAATAAATACCAGCCGAATACAAGTATGCAAATAGAATGTTCAAAAGGTACCTTCATCATCAACTTTTAAGCCTTTTTTGACATGATCAAATTCGGTAAGAACCTTTTTGGCATCAACTTCATTAGGATTCTGTATAAGCATACAAAAAACATGTGGCAAAGTTTAGTATAGAAATGTAGGTGAAGCTGTTCAGCATCTAGCATGCATTCCAAAGAATGTACTCAAAGCTGCTTGTCACCTGGATTGTTATAATATCCTCTTTAGTGAATGGCTCATCTGTGAGCAGTTCCTTCCAGTTCTTTGTTTTAATGTTCAACTCCTTAATTGCCTACACAAGAGAAACATAGTTAATATCTAAAAGAGGCATATTTGAAACATTGGGGAGCATGTCAGACCTAGGGTCTACACAAATTCATGTGGATGATGGAAACACACCCATAGAATTCATAAAAACAATAACTATTTTTAGGGTTTTGGGGTTTTATGGATGAACAAGAACTAAAACAAGAATTGAAAGGATATGGACAATCCTAAAGAGTAAACACTCACCAAATTGAACTAAGATGTTCAATCACTTGCACAAGGATTTTCCACAAGCAAAGAGTCTGGAAACACCCAAGAAATTTCACCAAAGAGAGGATGAAAAACACCCACTCACAAAGAAAGAGAAATCAACAAGCGATTCCATAAAAGGATTAGGTTTCATTGAATTACAATCACCCAAGTGGAGAGGATTTTGGTGGCGATTACATGTATATACAAGGGGGAGGGGATACAAAGGGAATTATACAAAAAGGAGGGAAACAAAAGGGGGAAATCAGACTTAAAACCCGACATTCCAAGAATTGTCGCAGGCGCGACGCAAAACGTCGCGGGCATGGCCTTGCTCAAGAGAAATATGGGCCAAATGTCGACAGCAGGGCCGCAACCGTGACCCCAGGCCAATCCTTGATCCAAAAATCTCCAAACGCAGGGTCGCAGGCGCGACACTGCCTCTCAACTTCAAGCTCTCAAGGGGGGTGTCAGCACGACACAAGACGTCACGGGCGCGACGCTGACCATCGAGCCTTCTCATGGGTGCGATGATCAGTGTCGCGGATGTGACTCCCCTGCTGTCACTTCTTTGCCCTTGCTTGTCTTGCACAACGAACTCCATCTCGCCTCGTTATTCATGCCGAGAATCTCGAGGCCCCTTAGAAGAGCTGAGATGGATCTCGAGGAGGATCTAAAATCACGACCTATGGCCCGGGGTCTTCCTTGAAATGAACACCGCCCCTAATGATGGCCCAAAAGGTCATTCAAGCACCCGGATTCACCTTTAAACGAATCATTGAGCCGAGTTTGAATCGTGTAGAGAGGAGGGTGGCCTTAAGCTAGTCGGTAAACATAGGTGGAACGAAATCGGGCCGGACACAATACGCTCCATACTCCCCTTCTTGAAAAAGTGTTGTCCTTAACTCTTGGGAGTTCAAAATCTTCCTCATCCCTGGGCGAAACCAAAAGTACTCCATCCAAAGTAAGGTGACGCTCATCGACCCGTCCTTCATATAGGTGTAGTGTAGCAATTTTGGAAGGGAGGAGGGGCCGGCTTACAATGATAAAGGACCCGTACACGTCTCTCACTCATCATCTTGTTGAGTGTAACAAGGAAATCATCACACGAGAGATCGAGGTCAAGGCTAGTGAGGGACGCCTTTTCCTCATTCATTCCCGACATGGAAGGAATCAAGCTTCGATGAGTGGTCATGGACGTGCCAACATGCAACCCAACTCCATGGGGGGGGGGGGGGGGCTCGGGAGTGAGCGAGCACGGCTCAACACTTGGAGACTCTATGCGGAGTCGAGTAGGAGTTGTAGGTAAGGGTGAGGGACAAGGGACGAGGGACGGAGGTTGGAAAATTTTGTGGAGCTAAGGATCGTTGAACCTCACTAGGGTCGCTTCTTCGCAAAAGTAAAGCCCGATGTGGCTTCCCTTCGCTCAAAGCGCTCTCATCCCGTGTTTCATTCTCATGGAGGCTTCTCTTCTCACTTCCCACCCCGGTTTGTTGTGTATAGGCTAGGAACAGGAGTAAATGAGCAAGGTTGATATTCTTTTCTCCCATCATGAATGAGTAAGTGTCCTTAAAACCATTATGGATGACATGCCTATCAAATTGCCAAGGCCGCTCAAGGAGCAAGTGGCAAGCATCCATAGGAACAATATCGCAAAGAATACTATCACGGAAATGAGAAATGGAGAAAGAGATAAAGGCTTGTTGAGATACCATGAGGTCACCACCATCATTTGGCCCTTTCAAGCTATACGGTTTGGGATGAGCTAAGATCGGCAATTGGAGCTTCTCCACCATGATAGTAGAGGCCAAGTTGGTGCAGCTCCCGCCGTCGATGATTAGCTTGCACACCTTCCCGTTGATGGTGCACCTAGTTCGGAAGATGGTCTCCCATTGAGAGTCTTTCGGGGAATCCTTGATCATGACAAAGGATCGCCTCGAAGTCGAGCCTTCCCCTTCTTGTGCTTGCGCCTCAACATCAGCCTTTGAAACCTCCAGTGTAGCTACCACCTTCATAGGGCATTGAGCTTGGTAATAATCATAAGCTCGACATTGAAAGCACTTTCTACCCTTGAGCCTCCGAAGATATTCTGATTCCGTTTGAGCTCGTAAGGATAGCGTGGGTAGTTTGGGATTCGACTTCCCCTGGTTGAAATCGCAATCTCAGAGTGATTGCTCCCCTTTTTAGAAGACCATGAATGAGCCTTCTTTTTTGTTCTCCGATCCCGAGGACCACTAAACCTTCTCAATGATTCAAGTTGCATCGTGGTCACGGCACAGGAGTAAGTCACCCATTTGGCGTTGCACCCTTCGTGTTTGCTCTTTGAGATGTTGAATAGACATCTCGAGGGGAGACTAGGTTCAGGGAACAGGACAAGAGAGAAAATTGAGTTTGCCCGAAGCATATGACATTGAAGCCATTTGTGAAGCATGGGTTTTCTTGTGGGAAGGATAATTTGATCAGATGAAGGTTTAGGTTCTTTGTAACTAGGAAACTTGAGGAGTTTTGTGAGGCTAACTTTTGTGGGGAAGATGGGATGAAACCGGCAAGAGAAATGCACAATGAAAAACAAACTCAGATGGTGTTCAGAATCACCACCAACAACCAACAAAATAACCACAACCACCAACTCACAAAATCCAACAATTCTAATTCAACACAACCAAACACCTTTACCAATCTTTCAACCACAATGAAGAGCAATAACAACACCCAACAATAATTTATGAACACATGGGATGAATGTATCAAAATTGCTTAACAATATCAACAACACTAAGAACACAAAAAATCACCACCGAACAACAATTTGCCATTCCGGGCATAAACAATATAATCTCCAACAAACTATAAGTTTTATACCTAGCATTGACACCAAATGGAGCGTGTCGAATCTAGGGTCTACACAAATTCAAGTGTACGATGGAAATCCACCCATTAACTATTTTTAGGGTTTTGGGATTTTGTTGATGAACAAGAACTAAAACAAGAATTGAAAGTATATAGACAATTCTAAATAGTAAACACTCACCAAATAGAACTAAGATGTTCAATCATTTGCACAAGGATCTTCCACAAGCAAAGAATCTTCAAACACCCAAGAAATCTCAATAAAGAGAGGAAGAACACCCACTCCCAAAGAAAGAGAAATCAATAAGCGATTCCACAAAAAGATTAGCTTTAATTGAATTAGGCTTTAAAAACCCTTAATTATAATCTCCCAAGTTGAGAGCATTTTGGTGGCTAAACCAATATTCTTCAAAAAACTTGGCTAAACCAATATTCTTCAAAAAACTCTCTCTAATGGAGGGGATTACATGTATATATAAGGTGGAGGAGATACAAATGGGAATTATACAAAAAGGAGGGAAACAAAACGGGGAAATCGAACTTAAAACCCGACATTCCCCTGAATCGTCGAGGATGCGACGCCAGTCGTCACTGGTGCAACCTTGCTCAGGGGAAATCTGGGCCAAATGTCGACAGCAGGGTCACGGGCGCAGCCATAAGTTGGTCGTGGCCGTGACATTGAAGGTCGCGGCCGTGACCCCAGGCGATTCCTTGATCCAAAAATCTCCAAGCGCGGGGTCGCGGGTGCGACGCTGCCTCTCAACTTCAAGCTCTTAAGGGAGCCTTGTCACGGGCGTGATGATCAATGTCGCGGCCGTGACTTCCTTGCTGTCAAGTCTTTTCCCTTGCTTGTCTTGCACAACGAACTTCATCCCGCTTCATTATTCATGCCGAGAATCTCGAGGCCCCTTAGAAGACCTGAGATGGATCCCGAGGAGGATCTAAAACCACGACCTATGGCCCGGGTCTTCCTTGAAATGAACACCGCTCCTAATGAATGCCCAAAAGGCCATCCAAGCACCCATATTCACCTTTAAATGAATCATTGAGCCGAGTTTGAACCGTTGAGAAAGGAGGGTAGCCTTAAGCGAGTCGGTAACCATAGGTGGAACGAAATCGGGTCGGACCCAATATGCTCCATATTGAAGAAAGGTGCATAATAGTGAGGCTTAAACAGTGAAACCAACAACCGAGAATGTCCAAACGGAAGCTTAATGAATAATGATGCAGCATTCAGAGAAAAAACAAGAACAAGCCCTGAGGCATCACAAAAGCACTATCACTTTTTAGACAAGTCGTACGAAATTCCAGAGAAAGCTAAGATGACAAAGGGCATTGCTGACATTATTAACAACATAGGATTCCACAATGAACAAAAGAAGCAAGCATGATGGTTAGGCTTGATATTGGAGCCATAGATACTTTCCGAGTCTACCAATTCACACTATGCCATTGACCCACCGTGGCACTTACGAGTACAACACACGCCCTAGTTATTGTTCCAGTCAAGCTTGATTCAAAGGATAAAGAAAGAAAAAAGGGAGCCAACCTCATAGCAGAACACATTCCCTGTTGTCTTCACAGCAGCAATATGAGTGAATTCCGTGAAAACCTTGTTCAGAACTGGACAATGGAACTCACCTAAAGAAAAAAAAAAAATATTAAGAACACCAGTCGAATAATTAAACTATAACAACCATAGTATGAACCAATGCCGATTTAGAACATTTTCTGAAACAATCTACACAATTTGATCATTGATCAACCTCCCTATCGCACCCTTCGATTCTCTGTACCTTACAGAAATTACTCTGATTCAATCGCAACCAATTGAAGTTAGGGATAAGCCTATCCTAGTTCCTCATTAACATGAATGAAGTCCAAAGAGAACAAAAAGGGGGGGGGGGGGGGAAATCTAGCTCACTATACAAAAGTCTGCAACCAAAATGACAATTAGAGAATAAACCTATCGAGCAGAATCAAGTATAAGACCTCACCTTCAGAGTTTTTGTGAAAATTTAGCGGAATAAGATCCCCAAGCTTGAGAGGTGTTCCCGTAACAGGGTTCTTCCCGTACTTCTTAATATACGGTATGATGTGCCTAACACCAATAACAAAATTCAAATCAATGAAGCACAAACCTTCAAATTAAGTGTTCATTATCCCCCCAAACACGTAACCAATCAACCAAAACCCTCAGAAACGGGTATAAGAAGAAGCTAACATTGTCTCAAAGACGGAGCCATCCTCAGTGCACACAGGAGTCTCAAATGGCGTAAAAGTCAGTCTGAAATCCAAACATCAAAGACCAAATATAAGAAAGTGAGCAATTGACGAATACTAAAACCTAAAAGCAACAAATTGGGAGCAGAATCGAATAATTAGTTAGGGTAATTACGCGCAGCAATAGAAGGGAAGGCGTTTGAAGGGTGTATGGAGTTCTTTGGTCTTAGCGCCACCCCATTCGGTAGCCCACTCAGTCTTAGTAATGAACATACGATCCTTACTGTGTTGCTTCTTCCCCATCTTTGTCTTGCTTGATTACACGATCAATCGGATAACTTTTAAGATTCGGACTACTAATCACAAGATAAGTGGGAGAAATTCTAGGGTTCCGGCGATATTTGTCGACGATGCTCACCGAAATCTGGTAGATAATATGTCCGCAGGTAAAGCCGGCGAGAGCCGACGTCAACTGAACGCCATTTGGACGTTTGGGCCTCTGAGCTTCTAAATAACCCCGCTCAACCAATTCGGCCCAGTGGCCTTTCTTTCTTTTAGGGTGAAAGTGTAAATTTCACGTGGAAAAAGTAGTTGAGTAAAAGTTAAATTTAGGTAATTTTTGATAATTTTTGACAATTTTTAGTAAATTTTTGTAATTTTTGACAAATTTACGTTAGAATATCAAAATTAATTTTTTTTATTGTGTTAACTTTGGTAATTTTTGATAAATTTTGATAAATTTTAGCAAATTTTGGCAAAAACTGATAAATTTTGTAAATTGAATTTACCGTTGAATTTGACAGACCTAATCCAATATTTTGGTGGGGGTAAAAAGCTTTCCCAAATTTCTAGTATTTGATTTGATATAAAAAAAAAAGGAGAGAAAATAATTTTCTATAGGCATTGCCGTTGAGGTGTTGATCTTGGTTGGATGGAGGCAAATTGCAATTTATTACATGCTCTTGGAGCATCTGCTCCAAATTTTATCATTGGTCGTTCTTAATAACATAATTGTTTATTTATATCTACTTGTTGTTCACTTTCAATAGCACCATTGTTCACCCATACCTCCCTGTTGTTCAATCCCAATAATATAATTGTTTACTTATACTTACTTGGAGCACGTGCTCCAGGTGCATGTAATATATATTGGAAGCAAATACAGTTCATTCCAAGGAGTATTTTATTTTTCCTTGATCGTTTTCTATATCTTATTGAATGAGTGAAAAGGCTTTTTCTAATATTTAAAAAAAACTATAGTGAAAAGGGCAACCTATAACAATGCTTAAAATATATTCAACTTTGAAATTATATTCCCAAAATTGTGCAAATAATTTAGAACAATAAATAAGTCAAAGAAAACAATAAATCATAGTGTGAACCGGTAAAACCAAAATTATGATAATGAAACCGAATACCGTAACTTATTGGTTATGACTTAGAGCTAAATAATTGTACCCAATCGACAGCTTTGAACAAAATACGTGAGTTTTTGGTATATTAGATTATTTGCGTTAAAGCTAACTATTAAATAATATGTTGGCATACAGATTATTTGAGGTGAGGCGATAGAGTTATTGGTATATTAGATGTGTTTTATGTCTTTACCTGCACTCCATTGCGATTTATCATGATAATTTTATTCTTGGAGAGATGTGTTTCATCTGAATTAACCATGTCCATCCTTACCAAAAAAAATTGCAAAAATACATTGCTGAGGTGTTCTTTTTTTCCCCAAAAAACTCACAGTTTTAGATAGTACCGCAATGATTTTTCATGTAAAGCTCACGGTTCGATACGATCAGTCGTGTTCTCATGAAACATACGTGATGTCCCATAGTGATACTCCAAATGGCCCGATTTTGGATAATATTGGAAAATATTAATGCGAATTCATTACAAATGTAATAATGCAATATGTAAGTATGCTTGTAATCATATCATTTTCCACTATGACTATGACTCTAGGTCCATCTAGTTATTAATTGATGTCCATCGGCATGTTAATTGATGTCCACAGGCCTGTTAATTGATCGTCATATGTGTCTTAGTATGCTTTAGTATCGTTTTGCCAATATGCTTTATCATAAATGTCCTCGTTCATGTTAATTGATGTTATTGTCTATCTAGTAGTTATTTGAAGTCCTTGTGCACGAACAATGTTGGAAGTCGAGTTAGTGCATTTCCGTACCTATGCTTGTAATATGATACTTCCATGAAATCTGACTATTAATGGATGTCTATATGTTTATTACATAATGTTCATAGGTTTATTAATTGATGTCCATCTATTTGGTAACTGACATTCATTAATTGATGTTCATATGTGTATTAATATGCTTGGTACTCAATGTCCTTGCTAATTTTGTTACAAATGTCTCAACATCTATTACTTGATGTCCATCTAGTAATTATGTGATGTCCCCGCGTATGAAGGTTGTTTGAAGCTGATGTTAGTGTAATTTCATATGTCTACTTGTAATAAGATGCTTAAGCAAAAATATGATCGTTACTTGATGTCCATCTATTTATTAATTAATGTCCATCTATTTATTAATTGATGTCCATATGTGTATTAATATGCTTGGTACTCACAATGCTCTTGCTATTTTAGCTCTGATATTTTTTTCCTAGTTATGTTGATGTCACCCCAAATAAACTAGAACATATGTATAGTGTCTACATAAGGAATATGCTATTTGTCATTGTGTAATTCATGTATATATTTTTTTTCTATAGAGTAACAAAGGACTGAACAATGATGAGAGTGTTTGGGATGCAGTTGGCACAATCCTGCTGGAAATTTTAAATTGTGATTGCGACGGAGTCCGAGTTTCTAGTCTGCTCCTAGTGCATGGTTCGGGAACTGCAACTAGGTTTGGGGAAGATGCTGAGGCATATTCAACATTTCGAGCCCACAATTAACACAAGTTCCACCCATATCGCCAGACACTCTGTATTGTATGATTAAGAGTCATGGAAGACTTAAAAAAAAGTCTAGAAGAGTTGTCTTTGAAATTAGAAAATGATGGTGCCCAATGCGACAACTAGAATGTCTTACAGTACCTCTCCAGTTATATTTTCAACTTAATTTGTTAGTGATGAAGTAAAAGAGTCTAAATTGTTGACATCATGTCTAGTACGACCCCCCCTCCCTTTCCCCAAAAGAAGTCATCAATGGAAGGCTGAATGGCATGTTTCAGATGGGATAATCAAAGGAGGAAGAACCATATACTTGATCCTATCCAAACGAGGGGCATCAAACTTTTGATAGAGATAGCTTTAAGTTGCAATTTAAAAAATATATGCATTTAGTGTTCTTGCGTTGTGAAATAGATAATCCAATAAGTCTGATGTAAATTGTGAGTTGGTGTAAACAATACAACTAGTTTGATGTAATTATACAATAATTTTATCACTTCATTATCCTTTTTTTTAAAAAATATGTGGCCGTGAATTTGAGTCCAATACGATGGTGGACATTAGCTAATCAGGTCGAGGACATCAACTATGAAACAGAAGGACATCAAGAACATCTAGAATGTGATCATCAAAAGAACTAAAAAGGACACAAAATTGTATTCAAGATGGGTTGTAAGTTGCAATTCAAACAATATATATATATATATATATATATATATATATATATATATATATATATATATATATCTATATATATATATATATATATATATAATTATTTTGGTGTATGGAATAGATAATTGAAAGAGTATGACATAGGTTTGACAGATAAATAAGGTTTCGGGTTCAAAGCGACGGTGGTCATCAAGTAATATGCTTGGGAGCGTTACTACACTGCAGGACATCAGAAGCATCTGCAATGTTGATCGCAAGAATAACTAGCTAGAAAAATATTATAATTGTATTCGCATTCCAGTTGATCTTGATAGATAATTTAAGGAGTATAATATAGTTTACTAATAAATAAGTGAACGGGTTCGAATGCAATATGATAATCGACATCAAGAAATATGGTCGATGGCACCAATTACTCTTGGGGGGGGGGCATCAATCAAAATTTAATCACAACCCATGAAATGACTATACATAGCCAAGTAAAGAAAATCTAACACAATCATTATGTTAAAATGCTCGATGATCTAAGTGTGTTCGAAATACATAAAGTGACACAAAAAAAACCCGCAGAAATCAATAAGGTGTGTCCACTAAAACTAAATTTGTCGCACTACAACATAGGCTATTCATTTGTGTAGAAAAATAAAGTTGCCACCCAGTTCCTTTTGCAAATAGGCGTGGCGGCTAGCAGATAATTTTGAAGAATCATCAGGAACATTTGTAGGGGCAAACTCAGTGGCAAGAACATTGGGATCAAGCACATGCTTCTTCCTCCTCTGGGAATCCAATCTGAAACATGTCATTCTGCATTCGCGGTGGTGACTTGGGGGGGGGGCATCACAAACAAAAGGAGATCAATTAATAAGCAGATGGATATCAAGTAACAATAATACTTTCGCATAAACATCTAATTACAAGCAAACATACGGAAATGCACTAACATTAGCTTCAAACATTCTTCATACACAAGGACATCACATAACTACTATGTGGACGTCAAGTAACGGGCATTAGGACATTGAGTATCAAACATATTAATACATATATGGACACCAATTAATAAATATAAATTAGAAAATAGATGAACATCAATATATAAACATATAAACATCAATTACAGTGATATTTCGCCGAAGCATCTGATTATAAGCACACACATGAAAATGCACTAACATCGACTTCAAACATTAGTCATACGTAAGGACATCAAATAACTACCAGATGGACATCAATTAACATGAATGGGGACATTTTTAAAAAAGCATATTGGAAAAAGATACTAATGCACATATGCACATCAATTAACAGGCTAGTGGACATCAATTAACAGGTTGATAGATGTCGATTAACATGTATGTGAACATACAAAAAATAACTCAATGGACATCACGCATATTATAGACAACAAGCAGCATATAGATGGACAACAGTTAGTAGACATATGTACATCAATCAAAAGTTCATGGAAAACAATTAATATGCATATGGACAATTAATTATTAATAAATAGATGGACAATACTTACTAACAGATGGACAACAATTACTACACAAATAGACATGAATGCATAGGCAGATCCACACTAGTTGCAAAACAGATGCACTTGAGGTACCATTCGTGTCGAACAAAGTTTCTTTATGTATCGAAACTTATAGACTCCATTAACACGTTTCCCATGACAAAGCATATTAATATGCACCTAGATCATAAAAAAAACAAATTGATGGACATCAAACATATTACTATGTATGTGGACATCAGCAAAGAATATTATGGACAACAATCAATATACACATGGACAAGATTTGGTAGACAGACATGAACATCAATTCACAAGGTTATGGACAACAATGAATATGCAGATGGACAATTGATTAATAAATGGATGAACATATAGCTGATTGCCACAGGATAATAAATAGAAGCACTTTAAGTACCAGCCGAGTAGAACAAGATTTCCGCCTGTAACAAATTTATGGACAAAAACCATCGTAGTTCGACTAAAACATAACTCAAAAATTAAAATAAACATGATAAATCTCCATTGGATTGCAATAAAATGAACAAACACATCTAAGATACCATGAAGTCCATCGAATTACCTTAGAACATCCATTGTATCATCTATGGATGCCGACCGAAAACAGAGTATTTGACTGAAACTCAACCAAAATTAAATGGGTTTCAAAAAAAAAAAAAACTCATCAGATGAAATTGGGTCTGTGAACATAACATACCTCGAATCCTCCATTGTAGAATCCATTGTATGGTTCCTTGACTGCATATAATCATACTTTTAATACAAGAAAAAAAAAATAGACCGTATAAAATCATACCTTGAATCCTCCATCATAAAAAAAAGTCGATCGAGATAGATTGAGGCAAATATGGTTTATAGAATTCAAGCACCCTAATTTTGCAGTGTGTGTGTGAGTCTTTATTCAATGAATGGAGAATTTTGGAGAGTGTGGTTTTACTGGCTGCATTAACGACAATCCCTATAGGTAAAGAGATTTAGCGCGATTCCGCATTTTTTTCCTCACCCAAATAAAAGCCCCAGTCACGTGAGACACATAAAAGAAAAGGAAAAGTGATTGAAATAGCGCAGCCGTTGATTGCAAGATGAATGAATCAGATTTACACTACTTACATGCTCACATAAGCTCAATGTTTATGTGAACCATTCCCATATATATATATATATATATATATATATATATGCATATATATATATATATATATATATATATATATATATATATGTAAAACCCCGAAAAATCCAAAGATGTTGACCGTGACGTCGTTAGTAAATTAGGTTTGACTTCATTATTTATTATTCGTTTGTGTTTATTTTTGCTAACACTTGAGCTCGTAGGATCGTGAGAGACTAACAAGGGTATATCGGTAATTTCGTGGGTTTAGTATTATTAGTTTTACTCTATTTTAGTATTAATATTAATATTATTGTGTTATATGATTAATTATGTGAATATTAATTGCTATGTGATTACTATTAATATTATTATTAGTATTATTATTAGTTTGTTTTTAGAAAAATCAGATTTTAATTGTTTTAGTGTTGGGTTGGGCTAGGAGTAAGAATAGACTAATTGGGCCATAATTATGTGTTAGTATAAAAACCCCTCCCTCTCTCCCTAAAACCCTAATAAAACCAAACCCTAACCCTACACCCCTCTCTTCCTCTCTCTCTCTCGTGTGTCTCGCGCCACTCCACCACATCGCCGCACCGCTGCCGACACCACCGTGACCACCGCAACCACCATCACCGTTCTCTTTTTCTCCTTCTCTCTCTCTCGAGCTCTCTTCTCGCTCCTCCGCTCGATCGCTCGCTGCGCGCCTCCACCGCCAGTGCTACCGACTCACGCTCGCCGCGCGCAACACTTGTCGTCGGCCGGCGACACACCGACCGAAAAGACGCGTAGTTTGTGGAAGTTGCCGTCCAAGCCAATGACCACCTCCGACGAGTATCCACGCTCGACCGCCGCCGCCTCGACCGCCGTCCCCTACCGCCGCCGCACTTTTGATCGCGGAAAGAAACCGTGCCCTAAACCCTAACGTAAAACCCTATTATTTCTTTCTTTGAAACTTTTCTTTTTCTTTCTTTGTTTTTGATTATTATCATTATTATTGTATTATTATTATGCTTTCTTTTATTAAATCTTGTAATTTGGGTAATTAAGGGTGTAAAATTGTTAAGTTGTTGTTTGTAACTAATTTGTTCTTGTATTGTTTTTATTTACATGTAATTTGTCTAATTCTTTATATGTAATCTTTATGTTCTAAATTGGTGTATTAGGGTTTGTAATAATTGTGGTGAAATTATTAATGTTCAATTGGTTGATATACTTTGTTTTCTTGTTAATCATGTTTAGGGTTTTTTGATAACAATATTATTGTATGCACGAATTCTTAAAGTTTGACTATTTAGATTAATTCTCGAATCGTTATGTTCTTTATTTCAATCATGCTTAAGGTTAGTCTTGTTAATAAGTTAGGTTGATTGAATTACTAAAGTTCGATTCTTGTTTATTAATTCTTGGTTCTTGATTAAATCTTGTAAAAGAGATTAGTAGTTCAAATACTATATGTACTTTATTTTTTATTCACATGTTCTTTAAGTTCTTTCTTGAATCTTGATTAAGAAATTCGTATTTTATAATTACCCATGTTGTGATTCATATAGGTCAAGCATGATTAGGGTGTTTGGTTATCAAAGTTTTATCTTTGTTTTATTAAGCAAGTAATGACATGTTTCTTTGGGTTGTGATATGTTATGTCATGATTAATGTTGTGCGTAATCAAGTTAAATTGATTAAAGTTGGTTCTAGTAAGTTTTAATTATAGATATTATGAAATATGGACCTTGGGATGGGTTAGGTTGAAGACTTTTAACCTTAGTCACTGTTTTAGGCCCAAATTAGAACCCCGGGACCGAATGGTGAAAGTTAGAACCGAATTTATAATTTTAAATAAGAACCGGGATGGGGACAGTTTCGTTAGTGTCTAAAGATCGGCTCACCACGGTCAGTGTAGTTGTCTTTTGATCAAACCCTTTGAACTGGAGGTTCCCTTAGATGTTAGCTTTAATAGGAATTTTAGTGACCGGACTTTGGAATTTTATAATTCGAGTTATACCCCGATTACCAGACCTAGGTCAGATCTGGACAGTTTAGGAAGATGACGGTTTTTGAGGATCTTAAAGCGTGTGTTGGGTCTCGAGTTCACTTAAGAGTTTTAGTAGACATCACGAGGTTTTCGAAAAGTCCAAAATCAGACCCATAGGATGTCGGGAAGTCAAGTTACGACCCTTTTTATGTGGATGCTGTAATCTATCTTGTTATGTGAAATTGTTAATGAATGTGTTGTTGATTGAAAAGTTTTATTTGGTACTATTATGCGATTACTTGGAATGTCTTAGGTAATTTAAAGTGTAAATTCATGATTGATAGGAATCTATAGGGTTTCTACGGGAGGGTTAGTTAGAAGGTAGTTAATACTAACTTCGAAGAGCGCGTTTTGATTAGAATAATTATTCTATTTTAGGCCCAAGCTAACTCGCGTTGTTAGTGAGCTCAAGTGTGTTCGTTTTGCTGTGAAGTGAAGCTAACCAGGTAATGTCTATGCTCTAATCCCCACTGGGATGCTCTTTAAATGTGTTTTAATGTTTTCTAATCTGTTTTGAGAATTGCATCCCGAAAAGGGACTTTTGTTGAAATGTGACCATCTATTTTGGATAACGTTTTGTATTTGTTGTGTTGATTTATGAGTTGAGAAATTGTGATGGTCTTTTATAAGTAGTTTTGTTATTAGTTTTGATAACCTGGGTTGGGTTTGACTTGAGAGTTGTGAGCTGAGTTTGAATAATATACTAATAACTCAAGTGAAACATTAAGCGGGTTTGTTCTTTGATGCCTTTGGTAGGCGGTTACTTTAATGCCTTTGGTAGGCGGTTACTTTGATGCCTTTGGTAGGCGATTTTTGATGTCTTTGGTAGGCGATTATTGATGCCTTTGGTAGGCGATTATTGTATTTATGCCTTTGGTAGGCGGTTATCTTTGATGCCTTTGGTAGGCGAATGTTTGATGCCTTTGGTAGGCGATGTTACTTTATGGGATTTGATATCCCGCCCGCATAATAAAATATGAATTGGTTGGGTTGAGGAAAACAGTTGTAAGGGTTAAAGGTTTGTGAAATGGTTTGACTCGTTCCCTCTCCCTCAAATGAAATGAAATTAGCTTAACTTGTTTTTAACGTTAGGGGTAGACATTATTGAGATTTCCCCCTCATTTTTGAAATGTTTTGTTTTCAGGTGATGATCAATATGCTGGAGACGGGAATTAGATGTGAGGACGACATGTCTAGAAGTCGTTAATTTTGTTATGCTTCTTTTTGAAAGACTTGAAGTTAGTTTGAGGTTTATTTCTAAGTATGAGTTTGTTAGTTGGTTGCCGTTGACAGACAATCGTTGTTTTCCTTCTTGCCTTGTATTCCTTCGGGGATACGGCAGTGACGCCCAATAAGAGTTTGAGTCTTCCGCTAAATTTTGTCTGTTAACGTTAGTTTGACTTTGACTTTTTGATAATTGAATTTCTGGGGCGTTACAGAATGGTATCAGAGCTCTGGGTTGCGGCCTAGTAGCTCCCCAGAGTCCTTTAGGTTTAGTTGGACCCTAGGAAGCTAAGTCGGAGTGATGAGCGTAGGATGGGAAGAGGGTTTATGCTTTCCTATTATCACGTGATTATGTCTTTAATTTCCTATGTTGCTAATATGTTCTAACCCTGTAGGATGGCTCAACGCATACACTGTTATCATCACCCCACCCCGTGTTTTCACCGTTATACTCCCGTTCCCCCCAAGGAGAAATTGGGAACTCATATGATAAACTTCTACGACGAGATTGACAAGTACACCAAAGGCGTTCCGAACTCATGCCTTCGTGGTAACGATGAGAGTCGGGGGAACGCATTTTTGCTCACGCTTCGGGACGACCCTCGGTGGGGCCATACTGTACCATTATTGCTACCACCCCCTCTCCCGGTTGAGGAGTATCCCCACCCGTGTTGTTGCTGTAAGAGGTACCGAGTGGGGTCAGAGCACCGAATTCCTGAAGTCTTCGATTAGATTGCCAGGATTTGGAAGCGTGATGTGGAAGAAGTTCAAGTGAACCCAGCCCCAGCACCTGTCATGGACATGGATCCCGAGGGTGACCTAGAGGAAGATCCAGAGGAGGATTCTGTGGAGGATTCCGTGGAGGATTCTGAGCCCGAGGTGACCTCTGGAGTTACAGTTGCACCTGCAGATGAGCCTGAACAGGAGACCGAACCCGAGGATGAGGTTATGGTGGACTGGGAGACAGGAGAAGACCCCGAAGAGAACTCGGGGGATGAGTCTAATGATCCAGATTGGACTCCGATCGCAGCTAGGAAGAACCCTCTGTGTAGGAGGATCATATGAGTGGGACAGTAATAGTAGTATTAGGATTGGTTGCTGTAACTTATTTATGCATGGTTAGTTTGATTGTGATATGTCCCTAAGTGTGGTGTGCTGTTTCTTTGCGTGATAACCACAATATAGGGGATAGATTTACATACTACGACGCTGGTGTGCAAGTATTATAAGTAATAGTCTTGATTTTAGAGGTGATAGTATATATCTTCTTGTTTCTTTTTAAATGATGCGCGATGAAAGAGCATGTGGAATATGATGCTATTACCTGGGCTTATCTGTTGAAGTATGTTGCAGTTTTGTATCTGCTTAGAACTTTTATGAGATAGCTGGATTGAATAGTCCCTCCTTAGAATTGGTGATTTACGCTGTAAGATTAAACCTTAAGTAGTCTAAATCGACCCTTTGAACCAGGATGTCGGACATGAACGGTTCTCAACCCAACCACGGTAATCGGGAGCGCCCGCAAGCTGCAGCCGAACAGCGCCCTCAAACCGCGACTGAACTGCGTCAGCGTCTTCCTCACCTGATATCAGGGCCGAGTACAACAGCACCAGGGAATGACCTTGCTAGCCTACTGATGATTGAGATGCTTAACAAGCACGAGGATCTACTGAAGAGGGTGGTGGATCGACAAGGAGGAGAAAGGGAAAATGATCCCTCCGCTCTTCTCCAAAGGTTCAATAGCTTTAACCCGCCCGCTTATACAGGGGTAGCTGATCCCAACGTCTTTGAAGATTGGGTTAGGGAGATTGAAAAGATCTTCGACACAACCCGTTGTCCCGAGGAGCTACGGGTGGATTTTACTGCATACCACCTGAAGGAGGAGGCCGATCTATGGTGGGCCAGTGTAAAGGAGATACGAACCGAACCGGGTTTTGATTGGAACAATTTTAAGGTTGTGCTGAAAGATCGGTTCTATCCTATGTCCCTTCAAAAGACGAAGGAAAAGGAATTCATGGATTTACGCCAAGGAGAGCGAAGCGTACTCGCTTACTCTACTACGTTCACCGAACTATCTCGGTTTGCACCTGCCCTTGTGTCTAGTGAGCAAATGAGGATGGATCGTTTCTGGGATGGATTGAACTGCAAGATTCAGGATCGTATGTCATCACGTGACTTCACTTCCTACCAGAGCATGCTTAATGTTGCTCTCACCGTGGAGAGAGTAATGCACGATATGGAACGACAACTTGGCATATAGGGGCATAAGAGGAAAGAGCAACCCCGTTTCAACCCACCTCAACCCTACCAAGAGAAGAGGTTCCGCCCTAATAATTGGCAGGGAAATCAGTCTTCGGGGCGTAGGCCACCGTATGTCCCGATATGCAAGGTCTGTGGACGACCGGGCCATTACCCTCGGGATTGTAAAGTAAGAAATATGCGAGGAGGATGCTTTAACTGTGGAAGTCTCCAACATCATGTACGCCAGTGCCCTCAACAGCCTTCGGGGGGCCATAATGGTGGAAACAATGGAAATGGCGGGAACAATGGAAACAATTGGAATCGGAGAGCCCCGCAGTCAACATATCAAAATCGGGGAGGCTATAATTGAAACCAAAGGCGAATAACAAAATCGGGTGGTCGGTGGGAATCGAGAACCAAGGGATGCCAAAGAAACCGCCTCGTCAAAGAATAAACGCCGTAGAACTGGAGGACGAGTGTATGTGATGAGGAAGGATGAGCGAGAATGAAGCGGACGTCGTGACGGGTACCTTCTCTCTCCATCTCTACAATGTCTCTGTTTTATTTGATTCTGGTGCTAGTCATTCTTTTATTGGACGAGCTATAGTAGAGAAGGCTAAGATGAAACCCTCGGAGAATAGTAAGCCTATGTCGATAGCCCTACCCACCGGGGATACCATTAGTTGTGGAGAGTTATATGGGGGATGTCCTATAATGATAGCAGGTCAGGAATTTGAGGCAGACCTCTATATGTTTGATCTAATGGAGTTTGATGTTATTTTGGGGATGGACTGGTTAGCAAAATATAGAGCTCAGATAGATTGCCACAAGCAAAAAGTGACCTTAGTAGGGCCGAACGGGAAGAATGTAGTGCATTGGAGTGATAGGCATCTTCAAGGTGTAAGGATTATCTCTGCCCTCAAGGCTCAGAAGTTGTTGGGCCAAGGTTGTGAAGGGTTTTTATGCAATGTAATTGACACCAAGGCGGAGGAGCCTACGATTGAGAGTATTCCGATAGTTCAGGATTTTCCTGATGTCTTTCCGGAGGAGATTCCGGGAATGCCCCCACTCAGGGAGGTGGATTTCTGCATCGATTTGGAGCCCAGGGCAGCACCTGTTTCAAAAGCCCCATATCGAATGGCGCCCGCAGAGCTAAAGGAATCAAGACCAGCTGATGAAAGGGGGTACATACGACCCAGCACGTCACCATGGGGAGCACCTGTACTGTTCGTGAAGAAGAAGGATGGTAGCATGAGGTTATGCATAGATTACCGGGAGTTGAACAAGATTACCATAAAAAATCGGTACCCTCTACCTCGCATTGATGATCTCTTTGACCAGTTGCGGGGTGCAACAATGTTTTCGAAGATAGACCTGAGATCAGGATATCACCAGCTAAGAATCCGAGAGGAGGACATCTCTAAACCGCGTTCCGAACTCGGTATGGTCATTACGAGTTCGTAGTAATGCCGCTTGGGCTCACAAATGCACCACCGCCATGGACTTATTAATGAACCGAGTGTTCAAGCCGTTTCTGGACAAGTTTGTGGTGGTGTTCATCGATGATATATTGGTGTACTCAGGAACACGGGAGGAGCATGCGAACCACCTGAAAGAAGTGCTGACAACTTTGCGTAATAACGAGCTTTACGCGAAGTGTAAGAAATGTGAATTTTGGTTGGAGCGAGTAGCGTTCGTAGGACACGTGGTGTCTAAGGAAGGAGTAGCAGTGGACCCTCAAAAGGTGGAGGCTATCACCAAGTGGCCGACGCCGAAGAATGCCATTGAGGTTAGGAGTTTTCTGGGTTTTGCAGGCTATTATAGGAAATTTGTCCAAGATTTCTCGAAAATCGCCACCCCTTTGACCAATTTGACTCGGAAGTCAATCAAGTTCGCGTGGTCGGAAAAATGTGAGCAAGCATTTCAGGAGCTGAAGAAGAGACTTACCTCTATTCCTATTCTCTACCTCAAGGGAACGAAGGATTCATTATCTACAGTGACGCATCACATGGTGGATTGGGTTGTGTGCTCATGCAGAATGGGAAAGTGATTGCGTATGCATCCAGACAACTGAAGACACATGAGAAGAACTACCCCACTCATGACCTGGAGTTGGCAGCAGTGGTTTTTGCACTTAAGATTTGGAGACACTACCTTTATGGGGTACACTGCGAGGTATTCACCGACCATCAAAGCTTGAAGTACCTTTTCACACAAAAGGAGCTAAACCTTATGTAGACTCGATGGCTGGAATTTCTGAAGGACTATGATGTGAACTTTCAATATCATCCCGGAAAGGCAAATGTAGTGGCTGATGCCCTGAGTAGAAGACCTTACCCTGCTGTGAACCACCTGATGATGATGCCGCACGAGCTGTTCGAGGAGTTTAGGAGGCTGGAAATTAACGTGGTGACAACTGGAAGGAAAGCTGTATTGAATGCCATGGAGTTGCAACCTACCCTCATGGAAGAGATCAAGAGGACTCAAGAGCTGGATCTGCAGCTTGTCAAGATACGGGAGGAGGTTTTGCAAGGGAAGGCCCCTGGTTTCGTGATTCACGAGGATGGTACATTACGGTTCCATAACCGCGTCTGTGTACCTAACATGGAGGAGTTAAAGAGGAAGATTTTAGAAGAAGGGCACTGTGCACCCAGGGGGAAATAAGCTTTACAAGGATCTGAAACAGATGTTCTGGTGGAGTAATATGAAACAAGAAGTGGCGGACTTTGTGACGAAATGCCTCACTTGCCAACGGGTCAAGGCAGAACATCAACGACCTGCCGGACTTCTGCAGCCACTAGACGTTCCCGAATGGAAGTGGGACTCGATATCAATGGACTTCGTAGTGGGTCTGCCAAGGACCAGGCGGAAACACAATACAATATGGGTAATTGTGGATCGATTAACCAAGTCGGCTCATTTTCTAGCCATCGCCAACAATCGGTCCTGGACCAGCTAGCTCAAGCCTATGTAAGAGAGATAGTAAGACTACATGGAGTCCCCAGTTCTATAGTCTCGGACAGAGATACCAGATTCCAGTCTGGATTTTGGAAGAAGTTGCAAGAGGCGTTTGGTACCAAACTTAAGTTTAGCACCGCTTTCCACCCAGCTACTGATGGGCAGACTGAGAGGACTATCCAAACCCTTGAAGATATGCTGCGAGCATGCGCATTAGATTTCAAAGACCCGTGGGATGACGAGTTGACTCTCATTGAGTTCTCCTACAACAACAGTTATCATGCTAGTATTGGGATGTCACTATTCGAAGCTTTATATGGGAGGAGATGTAGGACTCCCCTTTGTTGGCAGGACATCGATGAAGCTCTAACGATAGGACCGGACCTAATACAGGCCACTACTCAGAAGGTTCGAACCATTCAAGATAAAATGAAGGCAGCACAAAGTCGACAAAAGAGCTATGCTGACAGGAGGAGGAGACCTTTGGAGTTCGAAGTAGGAGAATATGTGTTTTTACGGGTTTCACCCACGAAAGGAGTTATGAGATTCGGTCAGTCGGGGAAGTTGACACCAAGGTTTAACGGGCCATATCCAATCTTGGAACGCATCGGAGAGGTTGCCTACAAGTTGCAACTGCCAGGAGAACTTCCAAGAGTGCACAATGTCTTCCATGTGTCACAACTCAGGAAATATGTTCCAGACCCAACTCATGTGATTGATCCTGAGCCGCTTCAGCTACAAGAAGATCTGAGCTATGAAGAGCAGCCACTGGAAATTTTGGATCGTAGGGAAAAACAACTTCGAAGGAAAGTGGTCCCCTTGGTGAAAGTGCGATGGGCAAATCATGCCACAACGGAAGCAACCTGGGAAACGGAAGAAGAGATGAGAACGAAATACCCTCATCTGTTTCACTCTTAAAGGTACGTCAAGTTTCGAGGACGAAACTTCTTTTAAGGAGGTAATGATGTAAAACCTCGAGTTTTAGGGAGAACGGAACCGTTAGGATTGTTCTGAACCGTTAGGCTTAAGTTTAAGTTTTGAGGACGAAACTTCTTTTAAGGAGGTAATGATGTAAAACCCCGAAAAATCCAAAGATGTTGACCATGACGTCGTTAGTAAATTAGGTTTGACTTTGTTATTTATTATTCGTTTGTGTTTATTTTTGCTAACACTTGAGCTCGTAGGATCGTGAGAGACTAACAAGGGTATATCGGTAATTTCGTGGGTTTAGTATTATTAGTTTTACTCTATTTTAGTATTAATATTAATATTATTGTGTTATATGATTAATTATGTGAATATTAATTGCTATGTGATTACTATTAATATTATTATTAGTATTATTATTAGTTTGTTTTTAGAAAAATCAGATTTTAATTGTTTTAGTGTTGGGTTGGGCTAGGAGTAAGAATAGACTAATTGGGCCATAATTATGTGTTAGTATAAAAACCCCTCCCTCTCTCCCTAAAACCCTAATAACAACCAAACCCTAACCCTACACCCCTCTCTTCCTCTCTCTCTCTCCTCCTCGTTCACTGGCCAACCACCGGGCCGCACTGCTGCCGACACCACCGGCAGCCACCGCAACCACCATCACCGTTCTCTTTTTCTCCTTCTCTCTCTCTCGAGCTCTCTTTCTCGCCTCCTTCGCTCGATCGCCGCCACCACCGACGCACCGCTGCTGCCTCCCGCCTGTGCTACCGACTCCGCCGCCACGCAACACTTGTCGCCACGGCGACCCACCGACCGAAAAGACGCGTAGTTAGGGGAAGTTGCTGCTGTCCGAAGCCCAGCGACCACCTCCGACGAGTATCCACGCCTGACCGTCGACGTGCACTGCCATGCCCTCGCCTGCTATCGTCGCCTCTGACCGCTGTCCCTACCGCCGTCGCACCCCCAGTCGCCGGAAAGAAACCGTGCCCTAAATCCTAACGTAAAACCCTATTATTTCTTTCTTTGAAACTTTTCTTTTTCTTTCTTTGTTTTTGATTATTATCATTATTATTGTATTATTATTACTGTTTCTTTTATTAAATCTTGTAATTTGGGTAATTAAGGGTGTAAAATTGTTAAGTTGTTGTTTGTAACTAATTTGTTCTTGTATTGTTTTTATTTACATGTAATTTGTCTAATTCTTTATATGTAATCTTTATGTTCTAAATTGGTGTATTAGGGTTTGTAATAATTGTGGTGAAATTATTAATGTTCAATTGGTTGATATACTTTGTTTTCTTGTTAATCATGTTTAGGGTTTTTTGATAACAATATTATTGTATGCACGAATTCTTAAAGTTTGACTATTTAGATTAATTCTCGAATCGTTATGTTCTTTATTTCAATCATGCTTAAGGTTAGTCTTGTTAATAAGTTAGGTTGATTGAATTACTAAAGTTCGATTCTTGTTTATTAATTCTTGGTTCTTGATTAAATCTTGTAAAAGAGATTAGTAGTTCAAATACTATATGTACTTTATTTTTTATTCACATGTTCTTTAAGTTCTTTCTTGAATCTTGATTAAGAAATTCGTATTTTATAATTACCCATGTTGTGATTCATATAGGTCAAGCATGATTAGGGTGTTTGGTTATCAAAGTTTTATCTTTGTTTTATTAAGCAAGTAATGACATGTTTCTTTGGGTTGTGATATGTTATGTCATGATTAATGTTGTGCGTAATCAAGTTAAATTGATTAAAGTTGGTTCTAGTAAGTTTTAATTATAGATATTATGAAATATGGACCTTGGGATGGGTTAGGTTGAAGACTTTTAACCTTAGTCACTGTTTTAGGCCCAAATTAGAACCCCGGGACCGAATGGTGAAAGTTAGAACCGAATTTATAATTTTAAATAAGAACCGGGATGGGGACAGTTTCGTTAGTGTCTAAAGATCGGCTCACCACGGTCAGTGTAGTTGTCTTTTGATCAAACCCTTTGAACTGGAGGTTCCCTTAGATGTTAGCTTTAATAGGAATTTTAGTGACCGGACTTTGGAATTTTATAATTCGAGTTATACCCCGATTACCAGACCTAGGTCAGATCTGGACAGTTTAGGAAGATGACGGTTTTTGAGGATCTTAAAGCGTGTGTTGGGTCTCGAGTTCACTTAAGAGTTTTAGTAGACATCACGAGGTTTTCGAAAAGTCCAAAACCAGACCCATAGGAAGTCGGGAAGTCCAGTTACGACCCTTTTTATGTGGATGCTGTTAGGTCTCGAGTTTTGTTATGTGAAATTGTTAATGAATGTGTTGTTGATTGAAAAGTTTTATTTGGTACTATTATGCGATTACTTGGAATGTCTTAGGTAATTTAAAGTGTAAATTCATGATTGATAGGAATCTATAGGGTTTCTAGGGGAGGGTTAGTTAGAAGGTAGTTAATACTAACTTCGAAGAGCGCGTTTTGATTAGAATAATTATTCTATTTTAGGCCCAAGCTAACTCGCGTCGTTAGTGAGCTCAAGTGTGTTCGTTTTGCTGTGAAGTGAAACTAACCAGGTAATGTCTATGCTCTAATCCCCACTGGGATGCTCTTTAAATGTGTTTTAATGTTTTCTAATCTGTTTTGAGAATTGCATCCCGAAAGGGGACTTTTGTTGAAATGTGACCATCTATTTTGGATAACTGTTTGTATTTGTTGTGTTGATTTAAGAGTTGAGAAATTGTGATGGTCTTTTATAAGTAGTTTTGTTACTAGTTTTGATAACCTGGGTTGGGTTTGACTTGAGAGTTGTGAGCTGAGTTTGAATAATATACTAATAACTCAAGTGAAACATTAAGCGGGTTTGTTCTTTGATGCCTTTGGTAGGCGGTTACTTTAATGCCTTTGGTAGGCGGTTACTTTGATGCCTTTGGTAGGCGATTTTTGATGTCTTTGGTAGGCGATTATTGATGCCTTTGGTAGGCGATTATTATATTTATGCCTTTGGTAGGCGGTTATCTTTGATGCCTTTGGTAGGCGAATGTTTGATGCCTTTGGTAGGCGATGTTACTTTATGGGATTTGATATCCCGCCCGCATAATAAAATATGAATTGGTTGGGTTGAGGAAAACAGTTGTAAGGGTTAAAGGTTTGTGAAATGGTTTGACTCGTTCCCTCTCCCTCAAATGAATTGAAATGAGCTTAACTTGTTTTTAACGTTAGGGGTAGACATTATTGAGATTTCCCCCTCATTTTTGAAATGTTTTGTTTTCAGATGATGATCAATATGCTGGGGACGGGAATTAGAAGTGAGGACGACATGTCTAGAAGTCGTTAATTTTGTTATGCTTCTTTTTGAAAGATTTGAAGTTAGTTTGAGGTTTATTTCTAAGTATGAGTTTGTTAGTTGGTTGCCGTTGACAGACAATCGTTGTTTCCCTTCTTGCCTTGTATTCCTTCGGGGATACGGCAGTGACGCCCAATAAGAGTTTGAGTCTTCCGCTAAATTTTGTCTGTTAACGTTAGTTTGACTTTGACTTTTTGATAATTGAATTTCCGGGGCGTTACAGAATGGTATCATAGCTCTGGGTTGCGGCCTAGTAGCTCCCCAGAGTCCTTTAGGTTTAGTTGGACCCTAGGAAGTTACGTCGGAGTGATGAGCGTAGGATGGGAAGAAGGTTTATGCTTTCCTATTATCACGTGATTATGTCTTTAATTTCGTATGTTGCTAATATGTTCTAACCCTGTAGGATGGCTCAACGCATACACTGTTATCATCACCCCACGCCGTGTTTTCACCGTTATACTCCCGTTCCCCCCAAGGAGAAATTGGGAACTCATATGATAAACTTCTACGACGAGATTGACAAGTACACCAAAGGCGTTCCGAACTCTTGCCTTCGTGGTAACGATGAGAGTCAGGGGAACGCATTTTTGCTCACGCTTCGGGACGACCCTCGGTGGGGCCATACTGTACCATTATTGCTACCACCCCCTCTCCCGGTCGAGGAGTATCCCCACCCGTGTTGTTGCTGTAAGAGGTACCGAGTGGGGTCAGAGCACCGAATTCCTGAAGTCTTCGATGAGATTGCCAGGATTTGGAAGCGTGATGTGGAAGAAGTTCAAGTGAACCCAGCCCCAGCACCTGTCATGGACATGGATCCCGAGGGTGACCTAGAGGAAGATCCAGAGGAGGATTCTGTGGAGGATTCCGTGGAGGATTCTGAGCCCGAGGTGACCTCTGGAGTTACAGTTGCACCTGCAGATGAGCTTGAACAGGAGACCGAACCCGAGGATGAGGTTATGGTGGACTGGGAGACAGGAGAAGACCCCGAAGAGAACTCGGGGGATGAGTCTAATGATCCAGATTGGACTCCGATCGCAGCTAGGAAGAACCCTCTGTGTAGGAGGATCATATGAGTGGGACAGTAATAGTAGTATTAGGATTGGTTGCTGTAACTTATTTATGCATGGTTAGTTTGATTGTGATATGTCCCTAAGTGTGGTGTGCTGTTTCTTTGCGTGATAACCACAATATAGGGGATAGATTTACATACTACGACGCTGGTGTGCAAGTATTATAAGTAATAGTCTTGATTTTAGAGGTGATAGTATATATCTTCTTGTTTCTTTTTAAATGATGCGCGATGAAAGAGCATGTGGAATATGATGCTATTACCTGGGCTTATCTGTTGAAGTATGTTGCAGTTTTGTATCTGCTTAGAACTTTTATGAGATAGCTGGATTGAATAGTCCCTCCTTAGAATTGGTGATTTACGCTGTAAGATTAAACCCTAAGTAGTCTAAATCGACCCTTTGAACAAGGATGTCGGACATGAACGGTTCTCAACCCAACCACGGCAATCGGGAGCGCCCGCAAGTTGCAGCCGAACAGCGCCCTCAAACCGCGATCGAATCGCGCCTTCTTTCCTCACCGATATCGTGGCCGAGTACAACAAAGACCAGGGAATGACCTTGCTAGCCTACTGATGATTGAGATGCTTAACAAGCACGAGGATCTACTGAAGAGGGTGGTGGATCGACAAGGAGGAGAAAGGGAAAATGATCCCTCCGCTCTTCTCCAAAGGTTCAATAGCTTTAACC
Organism: Portulaca oleracea; assembly: GCA_029582165.1. NCBI lineage: Eukaryota > Viridiplantae > Streptophyta > Magnoliopsida > Caryophyllales > Portulacaceae > Portulaca > Portulaca oleracea. The sequence goes on from CM055870.1 coordinate 40,874,603, forward strand.
CGCCCGCTTATACAGGGGTAGCTGACCCCAAAGTCTTTGAAGATTGGGTTAGGGAGATTGAAAAGATCTTCGACACAACTCGTTGTCCCGAGGAGCTACGGGTGGATTTTGCTGCATACCACCTGAAGGAGGAGGCCGATCTATGATGGGCCAGTGTAAAGGAGATACGAACCGAAACGGGTTTTGATTGGAACCATTTTAAGGTTGTGCTGAAAGATCGGTTCTATCCTATGTCCCTTCAAAAGACGAAGGAAAAGGAATTCATAGATTTACGCCTAGGAGAGTGAAGCATACTCGCTTACTCTACTAAGTTCACCGAACTATCTTGGTTTGCACCTGCCCTTGTGTCTAGTGAGCAATTGAGGATGGATCGTTTCTGGGATGGATTGAACTGCAAGATTCAGGATCGTATGTCATCACGTGACTTCACTTCCTACCAGAGCATGCTTAATGTTGCTCCCACCGTGGAGAGAGTAATGCACGATATGGAACGACAACTTGGCATACAGGGGCATAAGAGGAAAGAGCAACCCCGTTTCAACCCACCTCAACCCTACCAAGAGAAGAGGTTCCGCCCTAATAATTGGCAGGGAAATCAGTCTTCGGGGCGTAGGCCACCGTATGTCCCGATATGCAAGGTCTGTGGACGACCGGGCCATTACCCTCGGATCAGAAGTAAGAAATATGCGAGGAGGATGCTTTAACTGTGGAAGTCTCCAACATCATGTACGCCAGTGCCCTAAACAGCCTTCGGGGGGCCATAATGGTGGAAACAATGGAAATGGCGGGAACAATGGAAACAATTGGAATCGGAGAGCCCCGCAGTCAACATATCAAAATCGGGGAGGCTATAATTGAAACCAAAGGCCGCAACAACAAAACCGGGGTGGTCCCGGTGGGAATCAGAACAACCAAGGGATGCCAGCAAACCCGCCTCGTCAGCAGCAACAAACGCCGCGTAACGCTGGAGGACGAGTGTATGTGATGAGGAAGGATGAGGCTGAGAATGAAGCGACGCCGCGACGGGTACCTTCTCTCTCCATCTCTACAATGTCTCTGTTTTATTTGATTCTGGTGCTAGTCATTCTTTTATTGGACGAGCTATAGTAGAGAAGGCTAAGATGAAACCCTCGGAGAATAGTAAGCCTATGTCGATAGCCCTACCCACCGGGGATACCATTAGTTGTGGAGAGTTATATGGGGGATGTCCTATAATGATAGCAGGTCAGGAATTTGAGGCAGACCTCTATATGTTTGATCTAATGGAGTTTGATGTTATTTTGGGGATGGACTGGTTAGCAAAATATAGAGCTCAGATAGATTGCCAAGCAAAAAGTGACCTTAGTAGGTAGAACGGGAAGAATGTAGTGCATTGGAGTGATAGGCATCTTCAAGGTGTAAGGATTATCTCGCCTCAAGGCTCGTGGTTGTTGGGCCAAGGTTGTGAAGGGTTTTTATGCAATGTAATTGACACGGCGGAGGAGCCTACGATTGAGAGTATTCCGATAGTTCAGATTTTCTGATGTCTTTCGGAGGAGATTCCGGAATGCCCCACTGTGGAGGTGGATTTACGCATCGATTTGGAGCCTGGCAAAGACTGTTTCAAAAGCCCCATATCGAATGGCGCCCGCAGAGCTAAAGGAATTGAAGACCCAGTTGGATGAGCTGCTAGAAAAGGGGTACAAACGACCCAACACGTCACCATGGGGAGCACCTGTACTGTTCGTGAAGAAGAAGGATGGTAGCATGAGGTTATGCATAGATTACCGGGAGTTGAACAAGATTACCATAAAAAATAGGTACTTCTCGTATTGATGATCTTTGACGACCAAGGGTGCAACAATGTTTTCAAGATAGACACGAGATCGTGATATCACCAGCTAAGAATCCGAGAGGAGGACATCTCTAAAACCGCCTTCCGAACTCGATATGGTCATTACGAGTTCGTAGTAATGCCGTTTGGGCTCACAAATGCACCAGCCGCTTTCATGGACTTATTAATGAACCGAGTGTTCAAGCCGTTTCTTGACAAGTTTGTGGTGGTGTTCATCGATGATATATTGGTGTACTCAGGAACACGGGAGGAGCATGCGAACCACCTGAAAGAAGTGCTGACAACTTTGCGTAATAACGAGCTTTACGCGAAGTTTAAGAAATGTGAATTTTGGTTGGAGCGAGTAGCGTTCGTAGGACACGTGGTGTCTAAGGAAGGAGTAGCAGTGGACCCTCAAAAGGTTGAGGCTATCAGCAAGTGGCCGACGCCGAAGAATGCCACTGAGGTTAGGAGTTTTCTGGGTTTTGCAGGCTATTATAGGAAATTTGTCCAAGATTTCTCGAAAATCGCCACCCCTTTGACCAATTTGACTCGGAAGTCAATCAAGTTCGCGTGGTCGGAAAAATGTGAGCAAGCATTTCAGGAGCTGAAGAAGAGACTTACCTCGGCCCCTATTCTCTCTCTACCTCAAGGGAACGAAGGATTCATTATCTACAGTGACGCATCACATAGTGGATTGGGTTGTGTGCTCATGCAAGGTCCCGATATGCAAGGTCTGTGGACGATCGGGCCATTACCCTCGGGATTGTAAAGTAAGAAATATGCGAGGAGGATGCTTTAACTGTGGAAGTCTCCAACATCATGTACGCCAGTGCCCTCAACAGCCTTCGGGGGGCCATAATGGTGGAAACAATGGAAATGGCGGGATCAATGGAAACAATTGGAATCGGAGAGCCCCGCAGTCAACATATCAAAATCGGGGAGGCTATAATTGAAACCAAAGGCCGCAACAACAAAACCGGGGTGGTCCCGGTGGGAATCAGAACAACCAAGGGATACCAGCAAACCCGCCTCGTCAGCAGCAACAAACGCCGCGTAACGCAGGAGGACGAGTGTATGTGATGAGGAAGGATGAGGCTGAGAATGAAGCGGACGTCGTGACGGGTACCTTCTCTCTCCATCTCTACAATGTCTCTGTTTTATTTGATTCTGGTGCTAGTCATTCTTTTATTGGACGAGCTATAGTAGAGAAGGCTAAGATGAAACCCTCGGAGAATAGTAAGCCTTTGTCGATAGCCCTACCCACCGGGGATACCATTAGTTGTGGAGAGTTATATGGGGGATGTCCTATAATGATAGCAGGTCAGGAATTTGAGGCAGACCTCTATATGTTTGATCTAATGGAGTTTGATGTTATTTTGGGGATGGACTGGTTAGCAAAATATAGAGCTCAGATAGATTGCCACAAGCAAAAAGTGACCTTAGTAGGGCCGAACGGGAAGAATGTAGTGCATTGGAGTGATAGGCATCTTCAAGGTGTAAGGATTATCTCTGCCCTCAAGGCTCAGAAGTTGTTGGGCCAAGGTTGTGAAGGGTTTTTATGCAATGTAATTGACACCAAGGCGGAGGAGCCTACGATTGAGAGTATTCCGATAGTTCAGGATTTTCCTGATGTCTTTCCGGAGGAGATTCCGGGACTGCCCCACTCGGAGGTGGATTCTGCATCGATTTGGAGCCCGGGCAAAGACTGCTTCAAAAGCCCTATATCGAATGGCGCCCGCAGAGCTAAAGGAATTGAAGACCCAGTTGGATGAGCTGCTAGAAAAGGGGTACATACGACCCAAAGACGTCACCATGGGGAGCACTGCATCGCTCGTGAAGAAGAAGGATGGTAGCATGAGGTTATGCAGATTACCGGAGTTGAACAAGATTACCATAAAAAATCGGTACCCTCTGCCTCGCATTGATGATCTCTTTGACCAGTTGCGGGGTGCAACAATGTTTTCGAAGATAGACCTGAGATCAGGATATCACCAGCTAAGAATCCGAGAGGAGGACATCTCTAAAACCGCCTTCCGAACTCGATATGGTCATTACGAGTTCGTAGTAATGCCGTTTGGGCTCACAAATGCACCAGCCGCTTTCATGGACTTATTAATGAACCGAGTGTTCAAGCCGTTTCTGGACAAGTTTGTGGTGGCGTTCATCGATGATATATTGGTGTACTCAGGAACACGGGAGGAGCATGCGAACCACCTGAAAGAATTGCTGACAACTTTGCGTAATAACGAGCTTTACGCGAAGTGTAAGGAATGTGAATTTTGGTTGGAGCGAGTAGCGTTCGTAGGACACGTGGTGTCTAAGGAAGGAGTAGCAGTGGACCCTCAAAAGGTGGAGGCTATCACCAAGTGGCCGACGCCGAAGAATGCCACTGAGGTTAGGAGTTTTCTGGGTTTTGCAGGCTATTATAGGAAATTTGTCCAAGATTTCTCGAAAATCGCCACCCCTTTGACCAATTTGACTCGGAAGTCAATCAAGTTCGCGTGGTCAGAAAAATGTGAGCAAGCATTTCAGGAGCTGAAGAAGAGACTTACCTCGGCCCCTATTCTCTCTCTACCTCAAGGGAACGAAGGATTCATTATCTACAGTGACGCATCACATGGTGGATTGGGTTGTGTGCTCATGCAGAATGGGAAAGTGATTGCGTATGCATCCAGACAACTGAAGACACATGAGAAGAACTACCCCACTCATGACCTGGAGTTGGCAGCAGTGGTTTTTGCACTTAAGATTTGGAGACACTACCTTTATGGGGTACACTGCGAGGTATTCACCGACCATCAAAGTTTGAAGTACCTTTTCACACAAAAGGAGCTAAACCTTAGGCAGACTCGATGGCTGGAATTTCTGAAGGACTATGATGTGAACTTTCAATATCATCCCGGAAAGGCAAATGTAGTGGCTGATGCCCTGAGTAGAAGACCTTACCCTGCTGTGAACCACCTGATGATGATGCCGCACGAGCTGTTCGAGGAGTTTAGGAGGCTGGAAATTAACGTGGTGACACCTGGAAGGAAAGCTGTATTGAATGCCATGGAGTTGCAACCTACCCTCATGGAAGAGATCAAGAGGACTCAAGAGCTGGATCTGCAGCTTGTCAAGATACGGGAGGAGGTTTTGCAAGGGAAGGCCCCTGGTTTCGTGATTCACGAGGATGGTACATTACGGTTCCATAACCGCGTCTGTGTACCTAACATGGAGGAGTTAAAGAGGAAGATTTTAGAAGAAGGGCACAATACACCATATTCTGTGCACCCAGGGGGAAATAAGCTTTACAAGGATCTGAAACAGATGTTCTGGTGGAGTAATATGAAACAAGAAGTGGCGGACTTTGTGGCGAAATGCCTCACTTGCCAACGGGTCAAGGCAGAACATCAACGACCTGCCGGACTTCTGCAGCCACTAGACGTTCCCGAATGGAAGTGGGACTCGATATCAATGGACTTCGTAGTGGGTCTGCCAAGGACCAGGCGAAAACACAATACGAAATGAGTAATTGTGGATCGATTAACCAAGTCGGCTCATTTTCTCGCCATCGCCAACAACTGGTCCCTGGACCAGCTAGCTCAAGCCTATGTAAGAGAGATAGTTAGACTACATGGAGTCCCGGTTCTATAGTCTCGACAGAGATACGATTCGATCTGGATTTTGGAAGAAGTCAAGAGGCGTTTGGTCCCAAACTTAAGTTTAGCACCGCTTTCCACCCAGCTACTGATGGGCAGACTGAGAGGACTATCCAAACCCTTGAAGATATGCTGCGAGCATGCGCATTAGATTTCAAAGACCCGTGGGATGACGAGTTGACTCTCATTGAGTTCTCCTACAACAACAGTTATCATGCTAGTATTGGGATGTCACTATTCGAAGCTTTATATGGGAGGAGATGTAGGACTCCCCTTTGTTGGCAGGACATCGATGAAGCTCTAACGATAGGACCGGACTTAATACAGGCCACTACTCAGAAGGTTCGAACCATTCAAGATAAAATGAAGGCAAGACAAAGTCGATAAAGAGCTATCCGATGAGGAGGAGGAGACCTTTGGAGTTCGAAGTAGGAGAATATGTGTTTTTACGGGTTTCACCCACGAAAGGAGTTATGAGATTCGGTCAGTCGGGGAAGTTGACACCAAGGTTTATCGGGCCATATCCAATCTTGGAACGCATCGGAGAGGTTGCCTACAAGTTGCAACTGCCAGGAGAACTTCCAAGAGTGCACAATGTCTTCCATGTGTCACAACTCAGGAAATATGTTCCAGACCCAACTCATGTGATTGATCCTGAGCCGCTTCAGCTACAAGAAGATCTGAGCTATGAAGAGCAGCCGCTGGAAATTTTGGATCGTAGGGAAAAACAACTTCGAAGGAAAGTGGTCCCCTTGGTGAAAGTGCGATGGGCAAATCATGCCACAACGGAAGCAACCTGGGAAACAGAAGAAGAGATGAGAACGAAATACCCTCACCTGTTTCACTCTTAAAGGTACGTCAAGTTTCGAGGACGAAACTTCTTTTAAGGAGGTAATGATGTAAAACCTCGAGTTTTAGGGAGAACGGAACCGTTAGGATTGTTACCGAACCGTTAGGCTTAAGTTTAAGTTTTGAGGACGAAACTTCTTTTAAGGAGGTAATGATGTAAAACCCCGAAAAATCCAAAGATGTTGACCATGACGTCGTTAGTAAATTAGGTTTGACTTCGTTATTTATTATTCGTTTGTGTTTATTTTTGCTAACACTTGAGCTCGTAGGATCGTGAGAGACTAACAAGGGTATATCGGTAATTTCGTGGGTTTAGTATTATTAGTTTTACTCTATTTTAGTATTAATATTAATATTATTGTGTTATATGATTAATTATGTGAATATTAATTGCTATGTGATTACTATTAATATTATTATTAGTATTATTATTAGTTTGTTTTTAGAAAAATCAGATTTTAATTGTTTTAGTGTTGGGTTGGGCTAGGAGTAAGAATAGACTAATTGGGCCATAATTATGTGTTAGTATAAAAACCCCTCCCTCTCTCCCTAAAACCCTAATAACAACCAAACCCTAACCCTACACCCCTCTCTTCCTCTCTCTCTCTCTCCCTCCTCGTGTGTCTGCCGCCGCGCCACCCAACCACCGCCGCAGCCGCCGTCGACACCACCGGCAGCCACCGCAACCACCATCACCGTTCTCTTTTTCTCCTTCTCTCTCTCTCGAGCTCTCTTTCTCGCTCCCTCCGTTCGACTGCCCCTGCCGCGCCACCACCGACGACCGCGTCGTCTCCCGCCCGACTCGCTACCGACGCCGCCGCTGCAACACTTGTCGTCGGCCGGCGACACACCGACCGAAAAGACGCGTAGTTAGGGGAAGTTGCTGCTGTCCGAAGCCCAGCGACCACCTCCGACGAGTATCCACGCCTGACCGTCGACGTGCACTGCCCTGCCCTCGCCTGCTATCGTCGCCTCTGACCGCCGTCCCTACCGCCGTCGCACCCCCAGTCGCCGGAAAGAAACCGTGCCCTAAACCCTAACGTAAAACCCTATTATTTCTTTCTTTGAAACTTTTCTTTTTCTTTCTTTGTTTTTGATTATTATCATTATTATTGTATTATTATTACTGTTTCTTTTATTAAATCTTGTAATTTGGGTAATTAAGGGTGTAAAATTGTTAAGTTGTTGTTTGTAACTAATTTGTTCTTGTATTGTTTTTATTTACATGTAATTTTTCTAATACTTTATATGTAATCTTTATGTTCTAAATTGGTGTATTAGGGTTTGTAATAATTGTGGTGAATTTATTAATGTTCAATTGGTTGATATACTTTGTTTTCTTGTTAATCATGTTTAGGGTTTTTTGATAACAATATTATTGTATGCACGAATTCTTAAAGTTTGACTATTTAGATTAATTCTCGAATCGTTATGTTCTTTATTTCAATCATGCTTAAGGTTAGTCTTGTTAATAAGTTAGGTTGATTGAATTACTAAAGTTCGATTCTTGTTTATTAATTCTTGGTTCTTGATTAAATCTTTTAAAAGAGATTAGTAGTTCAAATACTATATGTACTTTATTTTTTATTCACATGTTCTTTAAGTTCTTTCTTGAATCTTGATTAAGAAATTCGTATTTTATAATTACCCATGTTGTGATTCATATAGGTCAAGCATGATTAGGGTGTTTGGTTATCAAAGTTTTATCTTTGTTTTATTAAGCAAGTAATGACATGTTTCTTTGGGTTGTGATATGTTATGTCATGATTAATGTTGTGCGTAATCAAGTTAAATTGATTAAAGTTGGTTCTAGTAAGTTTTAATTATAGATATTATGAAATATGGAACTTGGGATGGGTTAGGTTGAAGACTTTTAACCTTAGTCACTGTTTTAGGCCCAAATTAGAACCCCGGGACCGAATGGTGAAAGTTAGAACCGAATTTATAATTTTAAATAAGAACCGGGATGGGGACAGTTTCGTTAGTGTCTAAAGATCGGCTCACCATGGTCAGTGTAGTTGTCTTTTGATCAAACCCTTTGAACTGGAGGTTCCCTTAGATGTTAGCTTTAATAGGAATTTTAGTGACCGGACTTTGGAATTTTATAATTCGAGTTATACCCCGATTACCAGACCTAGGTCAGATCTGGACAGTTTAGGAAGATGACGGTTTTTGAGGATCTTAAAGCGTGTGTTGGGTCTCGAGTTCACTTAAGAGTTTTAGTAGACATCACGAGGTTTTCGAAAAGTCCAAAACCAGACCCATAGGAAGTCGGGAAGTCCAGTTACGACCCTTTTTATGTGGATGCTGTTAGGTCTCGAGTTTTGTTATGTGAAATTGTTAATGAATGTGTTGTTGATTGAAAAGTTTTATTTGGTACTATTATGCGATTACTTGGAATGTCTTAGGTAATTTAAAGTGTAAATTCATGATTGATAGGAATCTATAGGGTTTCTAGGGGAGGGTTAGTTAGAAGGTAGTTAATACTAACTTCGAAGAGCGCGTTTTGATTAGAATAATTATTCTATTTTAGGCCCAAGCTAACTCGCGTCGTTAGTGAGCTCAAGTGTGTTCGTTTTGCTGTGAAGTGAAGCTAACCAGGTAATGTCTATGCTCTAATCCCCACTGGGATGCTCTTTAAATGTGTTTTAATGTTTTCTAATCTGTTTTGAGAATTGCATCCCGAAAGGGGACTTTTGTTGAAATGTGACCATCTATTTTGGATAACTGTTTGTATTTGTTGTGTTGATTTAAGAGTTGAGAAATTGTGATGGTCTTTTATAAGTAGTTTTGTTACTAGTTTTGATAACCTGGGTTGGGTTTGACTTGAGAGTTGTGAGCTGAGTTTGAATAATATACTAATAACTCAAGTGAAACATTAAGCGGGTTTGTTCTTTGATGCCTTTGGTAGGCGGTTACTTTAATGCCTTTGATAGGCGGTTACTTTGATGCCTTTGGTAGGCGATTTTTGATGTCTTTGGTAGGCGATTATTGATGCCTTTGGTAGGCGATTATTATATTTATGCCTTTGGTAGGCGGTTATCTTTGATGCCTTTGGTAGGCGAATGTTTGATGCCTTTGGTAGGCGATGTTACTTTATGGGATTTGATATCCCGCCCGCATAATAAAATATGAATTGGTTGGGTTGAGGAAAACAGTTGTAAGGGTTAAAGGTTTGTGAAATGGTTTGACTCGTTCCCTCTCCCTCAAATGAATTGAAATGAGCTTAACTTGTTTTTAACGTTAGGGGTAGACATTATTGAGATTTCCCCCTCATTTTTGAAATGTTTTGTTTTCAGATGATGATCAATATGCTGGGGACGGGAATTAGAAGTGAGGACATGTCTAGAAGTCGTTAATTTTGTTATGCTTCTTTTTGAAAGATTTGAAGTTAGTTTGAGGTTTATTTCTAAGTATGAGTTTGTTAGTTGGTTGCCGTTGACAGACAATCGTTGTTTCCCTTCTTGCCTTGTATTCCTTCGGGGATACGGCAGTGATGCCCAATAAGAGTTTGAGTCTTCCGCTAAATTTTGTCTGTTAACGTTAGTTTGACTTTGACTTTTTGATAATTGAATTTCCGGGGCGTTACAGAATGGTATCATAGCTCTGGGTTGCGGCCTAGTAGCTCCCCAGAGTCCTTTAGGTTTAGTTGGACCCTAGGAAGTTACGTCGGAGTGATGAGCGTAGGATGGGAAGAAGGTTTATGCTTTCCTATTATCACGTGATTATGTCTTTAATTTCGTATGTTGCTAATATGTTCTAACCCTGTAGGATGGCTCAACGCATACACTATTATCATCACCCCACCCCGTGTTTTCACCATTATACTCCCGTTCCCCCCAAGGAGAAATTGGGAACTCATATGATAAACTTCTACGACGAGATTGACAAGTACACTAAAGGCGTTCCAAACTCTTGCCTTCGTGGTAACGATGAGAGTCAGGGGAACGCATTTTTGCTCACGCTTCGGGACGACCCTCGGTGGGGCCATACTGTACCATTATTGCTACCACCCCCTCTCCCGGTCGAGGAGTATCCCCACCCGTGTTGTTGCTGTAAGAGGTACCGAGTGGGGTCAGAGCACCGAATTCCTGAAGTCTTCGATGAGATTTCCAGGATTTGGAAGCGTGATGTGGAAGAAATTCAAGTGAACCCAGCCCCAGCACCTGTCATGGACATGGATCCCGAGGGTGACCTAGAGGAAGATCCAGAGGAGGATTCTGTGGAGGATTCCGTGGAGGATTCTGAGCCCGAGGTGACCTCTGGATTCTGATTGCACTGCAGATGAGCTTGAACAGGAGACCGAACCCGAGGATGAGGTTATGGTGGACTGGGAGACAGGAGAAGACCCCGAAGAGAACTCGGGGGATGAGTCTAATGATCAGTTGGACTCGATCGCGACTAGGAAGAACCCTCTGTGTGGGAGGATCATATGAGTGGGACAGTAATAGTAGTATTAGGATTGGTTGCTGTAACTTATTTATGCATGGTTAGTTTGATTGTGATATGTCCCTAAGTGTGGTGTGCTGTTTCTTTGCGTGATAACCACAATATAGGGGATAGATTTACATACTACGACGCTGGTGTGCAAGTATTATAAGTAATAGTCTTGATTTTAGAGGTGATAGTATATATCTTCTTGTTTCTTTTTAAATGATGCGCGATGAAAGAGCATGTGGAATATGATGCTATTACAGGCTTATCTCATTTGAAGTATGTTGCAGTTTGTATCCGCTAGAACTTTTATGAGATAGCTGGATTGAATAGTCCCTCCTTAGAATTGGTGATTTACGCTGTGTAAGATTAAACCCTAAGTAGTCTAAATCGACCCTTTGAACAAGGATGTCGGACATGAGCAGTTCTCAACCCAACCACGGCAACCGGAGCGCCGCAGTTGCGGCCGAGCAGCGCCCTCAAACCGCGGCCGAATCTGCGGCGTCTTCCTCACGATATCGGGCGAGTACAACACACGGGGAATGACCTTGCTAGCCTACTGATGATTGAGATGCTTAACAAGCACGAGGATCTACTGAAGAGGGTGGTGGATCGACAAGGAGGAGAAAGGGAAAATGATCCCTCCGCTCTTCTCCAAAGGTTCAATAGCTTTAACCCCGCTTATACGAGGTAGCCACCCCAAAGTCTTTGAAGATTGGGTTAGGGAGATTGAAAAGATCTTCGACACAACTCGTTGTCCCGAGAGCTACGGTGGATTTTCGCATACCACTGAAGGAGGAGGCCGATCTATGATGGGCCAGTGTAAAGGAGATACGAACCGAAACGGGTTTTGATTGGAACCATTTTAAGGTTGTGCTGAAAGATCGGTTCTATCCTATGTCCCTTCAAAAGACGAAGGAAAAGGAATTCATGGATTTACGCCTAGGAGAGTGAAGCATACTCGCTTACTCTACTAAGTTCACCGAACTATCTTGGTTTGCACCTGCCCTTGTGTCTAGTGAGCAATTGAGGATGGATCGTTTCTGGGATGGATTGAACTGCAAGATTCAGGATCGTATGTCATCACGTGACTTCACTTCCTACCAGAGCATGCTTAATGTTGCTCTCACCGTGGAGAGAGTAATGCACGATATGGAATGACAACTTGGCATACAGGGGCATAAGAGGAAAGAGCAACCCCGTTTCAACCCACCTCAACCCTACCAAGAGAAGAGGTTCCGCCCTAATAATTGGCAGGGAAATCAGTCTTCGGGGCGTAGGCCACCGTATGTCCCGATATGCAAGGTCTGTGGACGACCGGGCCATTACCCTCGGGATTGTAAAGTAAGAAATATGCGAGGAGGATGCTTTAACTGTGGAAGTCTCCAACATCATGTACGCGCGGTGTCTCAGCGACCTTGGGGCCATAATGGTGGAAACAATGGAAATGGCGGGAACAATGGAAACAATGGGAATTGGAGAGCCCCGCAGTCAACATATCAAAATCGGGGAGGCTATAATGGAAACCAAAGGCCGCAACAAGAACACCAGGGTGGTCCCGGTGGGAATCAGAACAACCAAGGGAGGACAGCAAACCCGCCTCGTGAGCAGCAACAACCGCCGCGTAACGCAGGAGGACGAGTGTATGTGATGAGGAAGGATGAGGCTGAGAATGAAGCGGACGTCGTGACGGGTACCTTCTCTCTCCATCTCTACAATGTCTCTGTTTTATTTGATTCTGGTGCTAGTCATTCTTTTATTGGACGAGCTATAGTAGAGAAGGCTAAGATGAAACCCTCGGAGAATAATAAGCCTATGTCGGTAGCCCTACCAACCGGGGATACCATTATTTGTGGAGAGTTATATGGGGGATGTCCTATAATGATAGCTGGTCAGGAATTTGAGGCAGACCTCTATATGTTTGATCTAATGGAGTTTGATGTTATTTTGGGGATGGACTGGTTAGCAAAATATAGAGCTCAAATAGATTGCTACGAGCAAAAAGTGACCTTAGTAGGGCCGAACGGGAAGAAGGTAGTGCATTGGAGTGATAGGCATCTTCAAGGTGTAAGGATTATCTCTGCCCTCAAGGCTCAGAAGTTGTTGGGCCAAGGTTGTGAAGGGTTTTTATGCAATGTTATTGACACCAAGGCAGAGGAGCCTACGATTGAGAGTATTTCGATAGTTCAGGATTTTCCTGATGTCTTTCCGGAGGAGATTCCGGGAATGCCCCCACTCAGGGAGGTGGATTTCTGCATCGATTTGGAGCCCGGGGCAGCACCTGTTTCAAAAGCCCCATATCGAATGGCGCCCGCAGAGCTAAAGGAATTGAAGACCCAGTTGGATGAGCTGCTAGAAAAGGGGTACAAACGACCCAACACGTCACCATGGGGAGTACCTGTACTGTTCGTGAAGAAGAAGGATGGTAGCATGAGGTTATGCATAGATTACCGGGAGTTGAACAAGATTACCATAAAAAATCGGTACCCTCTGCCTCGTATTGATGATCTCTTTGACCAGTTGCGGGGTGCAACAATGTTTTCAAAGATAGACCTGAGATCAGGATATCACCAGCTAAGAATCCGAGAGGAGGACATCTCTAAAACCGCCTTCCGAACTCGATATGGTCATTACGAGTTCGTAGTAATGCCGTTTGGGCTCACAAATGCACCAACCGCTTTCATGGACTTATTAATGAACCGAGTGTTCAAGCCGTTTCTGGACAAGTTTGTGGTGGTGTTCATCGATGATATATTGGTGTACTCAGGAACACGGGAGGAGCATGCGAACCACTTGAAAGAAGTGCTGACAACTTTGCGTAATAACGAGCTTTACGCGAAGTTTAAGAAATGTGAATTTTGGTTGGAGCGAGTAGCGTTCTTAGGACACGTGGTGTCTAAGGAAGGAGTAGCAGTGGACCCTCAAAAGGTTGAGGCTATCAGCAAGTGGCCGACGCCGAAGAATTCCACTGAGGTTAGGAGTTTTCTTGGTTTGGCAGGCTATTATAGGAAATTTGTCCAAGATTTCTCGAAAATCGCAACCCTTTTGACCAATTTGACTCGGAAGTCAATCAAGTTCGCGTGGTCGGAAAAATGTGAGCAAGCATTTCAGGAGCTGAAGAAGAGACTTACCTCGGTCCCTATTCTCTCTCTACCTCAAGGGAACGAAGGATTCATTATCTACAGTGACGCATCACATAGTGGATTGGGTTGTGTGCTCATGCAGAATGGGAAAGTGATTGCGTATGCATCCAGACAACTGAAGACACATGAGAAGAACTACCCCACTCATGACCTGGAGTTGGCAGCAGTGGTTTTTGCACTTAAGATTTGGAGACACTACCTTTATGGGGTACACTGCGAGGTATTCACCGACCATCAAAGTTTGAAGTACCTTTTCACACAAAAGGAGCTAAACCTTAGGCAGACTCGATGGCTGGAATTTCTGAAGGACTATGATGTGAACTTTCAATATCATCCCGGAAAGGCAAATGTAGTGGCTGATGCCCTGAGTAGAAGACCTTACCCTGCTGTGAACCACCTGATGATGATGCCGCACGAGCTGTTCGAGGAGTTTAGGAGGCTGGAAATTAATGTGGTGACACCTGGAAGGAAAGCTGTATTGAATGCCATGGAGTTGCAACCTATCCTCATGGAAGAGATCAAGAGGACTCAAGAGCTGGATCTGCAGCTTGTCAAGATACAAGAGGAGGTTTTGCAAGGGAAGGCCCCTAGTTTCGTGATTCACGAGGATGGTACATTACGGTTCCATAACCGCGTCTGTGTACCTAACATGGAGGAGTTAAAGAGGAAGATTTTAGAAGAAGGGCACAATACACCATATTCTGTGCACCCAGGGGGAAATAAGCTTTACAAGGATCTGAAACAGATGTTCTGGTGAAGTAATATGAAACAAGAAGTGGCGGACTTTGTGGCGAAATGCCTCACTTGCCAACGGGTCAAGGCAGAACATCAACGACTGCGGACTTGCAGCCACTAGACGTTCCCGAATGGAAGTGGGACTCGATATCAATGGACTTCGTAGTGGGTCTGCCAAGGACCAGGCGGAAACACAATACAATATGGGTAATTGTGGATCGATTAACCAAGTCGGCTCATTTTCTAGCCATCGCCAACAAGCGGTCCTGGACCGGCTAGCTCAAGCCTATGTAAGAGAGATAGTAAGACTACATGGAGTCCCGGATCTATAGTCTCGGACAGAGATGCGATTCGATCTGGATTTTGGAAGAAGTTGCAGAGGCGTTTGGTACCAAACTTAAGTTTATGCGCTTTCCACCCGGCATTGATGGGGCGAGAGGACTATCCAAACCCTTGAAGATATCTGCGAGCATGCGCATTAGATTTCAAAGACCCGTGGGATGACGAGTTGACTCTCATTGAGTTCTCCTACAACAACAGTTATCATGCTAGTATTGGGATGTCACTATTCGAAGCTTTATATGGGAGGAGATGTAGGACTCCCCTCTGTGAGGACATCGATGAAGCTCTAACGATAGGACCGGACCTAATCTGAGCCACTACTCGGAAGGTTCGAACCATTCAAGATAAAAAGAAGGCAGACAAAGTCGACAAAGAGCTATCTTGTGAAGGAGAGACCTTTGGAGTTCGAAGTAGGAGAATATGTGTTTTTACGGGTTTCACCCACGAAAGGAGTTATGAGATTCGGTCAGTCGGGGAAGTTGACACCAAGGTTTATCGAGCTATATCCAATCTTGGAATGCATCGGAGGTTGCCTCTGATTCTGTGCCGGGAGAACTTCAGAGTGCACAATGTCTTCCATGTATCACAACTCGGGAAAAATGTTCCAAACCAACTCATGTGATTGATCTGAGCCGCCCATTTCTGAAGATCCGAGCTATGAAGAGCAACTGGAAATTTTGGATCGTAGGGAAAAACAACTTGAAGGAAAGTGGTCCCCTTGGTGAAAGTGCGATGGGCAAATCATGCCCTGTGAGCAACACAGGAAGCAGGAAGAAGAGATGAGAACAAAATACCCTCACCTGTTTCACTCTTAAAGGTACGGTAAGTTTCGAGGATGAAACTTCTTTTAAGGAGGTAATGATGTAAAACCTCGAGTTTTAGGGAGAACGGAACCGTTAGGATTGTTACCGAACCGTTAGGCTTAAGTTTAAGTTTTGAGAACGAAACTTCTTTTAAGGAGGTAATGATGTAAAACCCCGAAAAATCCAAAGATGTTGACCGTGACGTCGTTAGTAAATTAGGTTTGACTTCGTTATTTATTATTCGTTTGTGTATATTTTTGCTAACACTTGAGCTCGTAGGATCGTGAGAGACTAACAAGGGTATATCGGTAATTTCGTGGGTTTAGTATTATTAGTTTTACTGTATTTTAGTATTATTATTAATATTATTGTGTTATATGATTAATTATGTGAATATTAATTGCTATGTGATTACTATTAATATTATTATTAGTATTATTATTAGTTTGTTTTTAGAAAAATCAGATTTTAATTGTTTTAGTGTTGGGTTGGGCTAGGAGTAAGAATAGACTAATTGGGCCATAATTATGTGTTAGTATAAAGACCCCTCCCTCTCTCCCTAAAACCCTAATAACAACCAAACCCTAACCCTACACCCCTCTCTTCCTCTCTCTCTCTCTCCCTCCTCGTGTATGCAACATTCGTGCGACCACTGACCGCTGCTGACACCGTTGGCAGCCACCGCAACCACCATCACCGTTCTCTTTTTCTCCTTCTCTCTCTCGAGCTCTCTTTCTCGCTCCCTTCGTTCGACTGCCCCTGCCGCGCCACCACCGACGACCGCGTCGTCTCCCGCCCAGGCTACCGACTCCGCCGCCCTCGCCGCTGCAACACTTGTCGTCGGCCGGCGACCCACCGACCGAAAAGACGCGTAGTTAGGGGAAGTTGCTGCTGTCCGAAGCCCAGCGACCACCTCCGACGAGTATCCACGCCTGACCGTCGACGACACCGCCCACGCCCTACTTTGCTATCGCCTCTGACCGCCGTCCCTACCGCCGTCGCATACGGAAAGAAACCGTGCCCTAAACCCTAACGTAAAACCCTATTATTTCTTTCTTTGAAACTTTTCTTTTTCTTTCTTTGTTTTTGATTATTATCATTATTATTGTATTATTATTACTGTTTCTTTTATTAAATCTTGTAATTTGGGTAATTAAGGGTGTAAAATTGTTAAGTTGTTGTTTGTAACTAATTTGTTCTTGTATTGTTTTTATTTACATGTAATTTCTCTAATTCTTTATATGTAATCTTTATGTTCTAAATTGGTGTATTAGAGTTTGTAATAATTGTGGTGAAATTATTAATGTTCAATTGGTTGATATACTTTGTTTTCTTGTGAATCATGTTTAGGGTTTTTTGATAACAATATTATTGTATGCACGAATTCTTAAAGTTTGACTATTTAGATTAATTCTCGAATCGTTATGTTCTTTATTTCAATCATGCTTAAGGTTAGTCTTGTTAATAAGTTAGGTTGATTGAATTACTAAAGTTCGATTCTTGTTTATTAATTCTTGGTTCTTGATTAAATCTTGTAAAAGAGATTAGTAGTTCAAATATTATATGTACTTTATTTTTTATTCACATGTTCTTTAAGTTCTTTCTTGAATCTTGATTAAGAAATTCGTATTTTATAATTACCCATGTTGTGATTCATATAGGTCAAGCATGATTAGGGTGTTTGGTTATCAAAGTTTTATCTTTGTTTTATTAAGCAAGTAATTACATGTTTCTTTGGGTTGTGATATGTTATGTCATGATTAATGTTGTGCGTAATCAAGTTAAATTGATTAAAGTTGGTTCTAGTAAGTTTTAATTATAGATATTATGAAATATGTACCTTGGGATGGGTTAGGTTGAAGACTTTTAACCTTAGTCACTGTTTTAGGCCCAAATTAGAACCCCGGGACCGAATGGTGAAAGTTAGAACCGAATTTATAATTTTAAATAAGAATTGGGATCGGGACAGTTTCGTTAGTGTCTAAAGATCGGCTCACCACGGTCAGTGTAAGTGTCTTTTGATCAAACCCTTTGAACTGGAGCTTCCCTTAGATGTTAGCTTTAATAGGAATTTTAGTGACCGGACTTTGGAATTTTATAATTCGAGTTATACCCCGATTACCAGACCTAGGTCAGATCTGGACAGTTTAGGAAGATGACGGTTTTTGAGGATCTTAAAGCGTGTGTTGGGTCTCGAGTTCAACTTAAGAGTTTTAGTAGACATCACGAGGTTTTCGAAAGGTCCAAAACCAGACCCATAGGATGTCGGGAAGTCAAGTTACGACCCTTTTTATGTGGATGCTGTAATCTGTTTTGTTATGTGAAATTGTAAAGCAAGAAAGTGTTGTTGATTGAAAAGTTTTATTTGGTACTATTATGCGATTACTTGGAATGTCTTAGGTAATTTAAAGTGTAAATTAATGATTGATAGGAATCTATAGGGTTCCTAGAGGAGGGTTAGTTAGAAGGTAGTTAATACTAACTTCGAAGAGCGCGTTTTGATTAGAATAATTATTCTATTTTAGGCCCAAGCTAACTCGCGTCGTTAATGAGCTCAAGTGTGTTCGTTTTGCTGTGAAGTGAAGCTAACTAGGTAATGTCTATGCTCTAATCCCCACTGGGATGCTCTTTAAATGTGTTTTAATGTTTTCTAATCTGTTTTGAGAATTGCATCCCGAAAGGGGACTTTTGTTGAAATGTGACCATCTATTTTGTATAACTGTCTGTATTTGTTGTGTTGATTTATGAGTTGAGAAATTGTGATGGTCTTTTATAAGTAGTTTTGTTATTAGTTTTGATAACCTGGGTTGGGTTTGACTTGAGAGTTGTGAGCTGAGTTTGAATAATATACTAATAACTCAAGTGAAACATTAAGCGGGTTTGTTCTTTGATGCCTTTGGTAGGCGGTTACTTTAATGCCTTTGGTAGGCGGTTACTTTGATGCCTTTGGTAGGCGATTTTTGATGTCTTTGGTAGGCGATTATTGATGCCTTTGGTAGGCGATTATTATATTTATGCCTTTGGTAGGCGGTTATCTTTGATGCCTTTGGTAGGCGAATGTTTGATGCCTTTGGTAGGCGATGTTACTTTATGGGATTTGATATCCCGCCCGCATAATAAAATATGAATTGGTTGGGTTGAGGAAAACAGTTGTAAGGGTTAAAGGTTTGTGAAATGGTTTGACTCGTTCCCTCTCCCTCAAATGAATTGAAATGAGCTTAACTTGTTTTTAACGTTAGGGGTAGACATTATTGAGATTTCCCCCTCATTTTTGAAATGTTTTGATTTCAGATGATGATCAATATGCTGGGGACGGGAATTAGAAGTGAGGACGACATGTCTAGAAGTCGTTAATTTTGTTATGCTTCTTTTTGAAAGATTTGAAGTTAGTTTGAGGTTTATTTCTAAGTATGAGTTTGTTAGTTGGTTGCCGTTGACAGACAATCGTTGTTTTCCTTCTTGCCTTGTATTCCTTCGGGGATACGGCAGTGGCCTTGATAAGAGTTTGAGTCTTCCGCTAAATTTTGTGCATTAACGTTAGTTTGACTTTGACTTTTGATAATTGAATTTTGGGCGTTCTGAGAATGGTATCGAGCTGCAGGTTGCGGCCTAGTAGCTCCCCAGAGTCCTTTAGGTTTAGTTGGACCCTAGGAAGCTAAGTCGGAGTGATGAGCGTAGGATGGGAAGAGGGTTTATGCTTTCCTATTATCACGTGATTATGTCTTTAATTTCATATGTTGCTAATATGTTCTAACCCTGTAGGATGGCTCAACGCATACACTGTTATCATCACCCCACCCCGTGTTTTCACCGTTATACTCCCATTCCCCCCAAGGAGAAATTGGGAACTCATATGATAAACTTCTAAGACGAGATTGACAAGTACACCAAAGGCGTTCGAACTCATGCCCGTGGTAACGATGAGAGTCGAGGAACGCATTTTTGCTCACGCCGGGGCGACCCTCGGTGGGGCCATCTTGTGCGATTATTGCTACCACCTCTCGGTCGAGAGTATCCCCACCCGTGTTGTTCTTTGTAAGAGTGCAGAGTGGGTCGAGCACCGAATTCCTGAAGTCTTCGATGAGATTGCCAGGATTTGGAAGCGTGATGTGGAAGAAGTTCAAGTGAACCCAGCACCAACACCTGTCATGGACATGGATCCCGAGGGTGACCCAGAGGAGGATTCTGTGGAGGATTCCGTGGAGGATTCTGAGCCCGAGGTGACCACTGGAGTTCTGATTGCACTGCGGATGAGCTGAACAGGAGACCGAACCCGAGGATGAGGTTATGGTGGACTGGGAGACAGGAGAAGACCCCGAAGAGAACTCGGGGGATGAGTCTAATGATCCAGATTGGACTCCGATCGCAGCTAGGAAGAACCCTCTGTGTAGGAGGATCATATGAGTGGGACAGTAATAGTAGTATTAGGAATGGTTGCTGTAACTTATTTATGCATGGTTAGTTTGATTGTGATATGTCCCTAAGTGTGGTGTGCTGTTTCTTTGCGTGATAACCACAATATAGGGGATAGATTTACATACTACGACGCTGGTGTGCAAGTATTATAAGTAATAGTCTTGATTTTAGAGGTGATAGTATATATCTTCTTGTTTCTTTTTAAATGATGCGCGATGAAAGAGTATGTGGAATATGATGCTATTACCTGGGCTTATCTGTTGAAGTATGTTGCAGTTTTGTATCTGCTTAGAACTTTTATGAGATAGCTGGATTGAATAGTCCCTCCTTAGAATTGGTGATTTACGCTGTAAGATTAAACCCTAAGTAGTCTAAATCGACCCTTTGAACAAGGATGTCGGACATGAACGGTTCTCAACCCAACCACGGCAATCGGGAGCGCCCGCAAGTTGCAGCCGAACAGCGCCCTCAAACCGCGACTGAACTGCGCCAGCGTCTTCCTCACCTGATATCAGGGCCGAGTACAACAGCACCAGGGAATGACCTTGCTAGCCTACTGATGATTGAGATGCTTAACAAGCACGAGGATCTACTGAAGAGGGTGGTGGATCGACAAGGAGGAGAAAGGGAAAATGATCCCTCCGCTCTTCTCCAAAGGTTCAATAGCTTTAACCCGCCCGCTTATACAGGGGTAGCTGACCCCAAAGTCTTTGAAGATTGGGTTAGGGAGATTGAAAAGATCTTCGACACAACCCGTTGTCCCGAGGAGCTACGGGTGGATTTTGCTGCATACCACCTGAAGGAGGAGGCCTATCTATGGTGGGCCAGTGTAGAGGAGATACGAACCGAACCGGGTTTTGATTGGAACCATTTTAAGGTTGTGCTGAAAGATCGGTTCTATCCTATGTCCCTTCAAAAGACGAAGGAAAAGGAATTCATGGATTTACGCCTAGGAGAGTGAAGCATACTTGCTTACTCTACTAAGTTCACCGAACTATCTCGGTTCGCACCTGCCCTTGTGTCTAGTGAGCAATTGAGGATGGATCGTTTCTGGGATGGATTGAACTGCAAGATTCAGGATCGTATGTCATCCCGTGACTTCACTTCCTACCAGAGCATGCTTAATGTTGCTCTCACCGTGGAGAGAGTAATGCACGATATGGAACGACAACTTGGCATACAGGGGCATAAGAGGAAAGAGCAACCCCGTTTCAACCCACCTCAACCCTACCAAGAGAAGAGGTTCCGCCCTAATAATTGGCAGGGAAATCAGTCTTCGGGGCGTAGGCCACCGTATGTCCCGATCTGCAAGGTCTGTGGACGATCGGGCCATTACCCTCGGGATTGTAAAGTAAGAAATATGCGAGGAGGATGCTTTAACTGTGGAAGTCTCCAACATCATGTACGCCAGTGCCCTCAACAGCCTTCGGGGGGCCATAATGGTGGAAACAATGGAAATGACGGGAACAATGGAAACAATGGGAATTGGGGAGCGCCGCAGTCAACATATCAAAATCGGGGAGGCTATAATGGAAACCAAAGGCCGCAACAACAAAACCGGGGTGGTCCCGGTGGGAATCAGAACAACCAAGGGAGGACAGCAAACCCGCCTCGTCAGCAGCAAACCCGCCGTAACGAACGGAGGACGAGTGTATGTGATGAGGAAGGATGAGGCTGAGAATGAAGCGGACGTCGTGACGGGTACCTTCTCTCTCCATCTCTACAATGTCTCTGTTTTATTTGATTCTGGTGCTAGTCATTCTTTTATTGGACGAGCTATAGTAGAGAAGGCTAAGATGAAACCCTCGGAGAATAGTAAGCCTATGTCGGTAGCCCTACCAACCGGGGATACCATTATTTGTGGAAAGTTATATGGGGGATATTCTATAATGATAGCTGGTCAGGAATTTGAGGCAGACCTCTATATGTTTGATCTAATGGAGTTTGATGTTATTTTGGGGATGGACTGGTTAGCAAAATATAGAGCTCAAATAGATTGCTACGAGCAAAAAGTGACCTTAGTAGGGCCGAACGGGAAGAAGGTAGTGCATTGGAGTGATAGGCATCTTCAAGGTGTAAGGATTATCTCTGCCCTCAAGGCTCAGAAGTTGTTGGGCCAAGGTTGTGAAGGGTTTTTATGCAATGTAATTGACACCAAGGCGGAGGAGCCTACGATTGAGAGTATTCCGATAGTTCAGGATTTTCCTGATGTCTTTCCGGAGGAGATTCCGGGAATGCCCCCACTCAGGGAGGTGGATTTCTGCATCGATTTGGAGCCCAGGGCAGCACCTGTTTCAAAAGCCCCATATCGAATGGCGCCCGCAGAGCTAAAGGAATTGAAGACCCAGTTGGATGAGCTGCTAGAAAAGGGGTACATACGACCCAGCACGTCACCATGGGGAGCACCTGTACTGTTCGTGAAGAAGAAGGATGGTAGCATGAGGTTATGCATAGATTACCGGGAGTTGAACAAGATTACCATAAAAAATCGGTACCCTCTGCCTCGTATTGATGATCTCTTTGACCAGTTGCGGGGTGCAACAATGTTTTCGAAGATAGACCTGAGATCAGGATATCACCAGCTAAGAATCCGAGAGGAGGACATCTCTAAAACCGCCTTCCGAACTCGATATGGTCATTACGAGTTCGTAGTAATGCCGTTTGGGCTCACAAATGCACCAGCCGCTTTCATGGACTTATTAATGAACCGAGTGTTCAAGCCGTTTCTGGACAAGTTTGTGGTGGTGTTCATCGATGATATATTGGTGTACTCAGGAACACGGGAGGAGCATGCGAACCACCTGAAAGAAGTGCTGACAACTTTGCGTAATAACGAGCTTTACGCGAAGTTTAAGAAATGTGAATTTTGGTTGGAGCGAGTAGCGTTCATAGGACACGTGGTGTCTAAGGAAGGAGTAGCAGTGGACCCTCAAAAGGTGGAGGCTATTAGCAAGTGGCCGACGCTGAAGAATGCCACTAAGGTTAGGAGTTTTCTGGGTTTGGCAGGCTATTATAGGAAATTTGTCCAAGATTTCTCGAAAATCGCAACCCCTTTGACCAATTTGACTCGGAAGTCAATCAAGTTCGCGTGGTCGGAAAATGTGAGCAAGCATTTCAGGAGCTGAAGAAGAGACTTACCTCGGCCCCTATTCTCTTTCTACCTCAAGGGAACGAAGGATTCATTATCTACAGTGACGCATCACATGTGGATTGGGTTGAGTGCTCATGCAGAATGGGAAAGTGATTGCGTAAGCATCCAGACAACTGAAGACACATGAGAAGAACTACCCCACTCATGACACAGGTTAGCGGCGATGGTTTTGCACTTAAGATTTGGAGACACTACCTTTATGGGGTACCTGCGAGGTATTCACCGACCATCAAAGTTTGAAGTACCTTTTCACACAAAGGAGCTAAACCTTAGCGGACTCGATGGCTGGAATTTACGAAGGACTATGATGTGAACTTTCAATATCATCCGGAAGGCAAATGTAGTGGTGATGCCTGAGTAGAAGACCTTACCTGCTGTGAACCACACGATGATGATGTCGCGAGGTACATTCGAGGAGTTTAGGAGGTGGAAATTAACGTGGTGACACTGGAAGGAAAGTTGTATTGAATGCCATGGAGTTGCTACCCTCATGGAAGAGATCAAGAGGACTCAAGAGTGGATCTGCGACTTGTCAAGATCTGGGAGGAGGTTTTTGCAAGGCCACTGGTTTCGTGATTCACGAGGATGGTACATTACGGTTCCATAACCGCGTCTGTGTACCTAACATGGAGGAGTTAAAGAGGAAGATTTTAGAAGAAGGGCACAATACACCATATTCGTGCACCTGTGGGGAAATAAGCTTTACAAGGATGCAAAGCAGATGTTACGGTGAAGTAATATGAAACAAGAAGTGGCGGACTTTGTGGCGAAATGCCTCACTTGCCAACAGTCAAGGCGAACATCAACGACTGCCGGACTTGCAGCCACTAGACGTTCGAATGGAAGTGGGACTCGATATCAATGGACTTCATAGTGGGTGCGCGAGGACGGCGGAAACACAATACAATATGGGTAATTGTGGATCGATTAACTAAGTCGGCTCATTTTCTTTATCGCCAACAACCGGTCCCTGGACGGCTAGCTCAAGCCTATGTAAGAGAGATAGTAAGACTACATGGAGTCCCCGCCTACTGATCTCGGACAGAGATACGATTCGACCGGATTTTGGAAGAAGTTGCAAGAGGCGTTTGGTACCAAACTTAAGTTTAACACCGCTTTCCACCCAGCTACTGATGGGCAGACTGAGAGGACTATCCAAACCCTTGAAGATATGCTGCGAGCATGCGCATTAGATTTCAAAGACCCGTGGGATGACGAGTTGACTCTCATTGAGTTCTCCTACAACAACAGTTATCATGCTAGTATTGGGATGTCACTATTCGAAGCTTTATATGGGAGGAGATTTAGGACTCCCCTCTGTTGGCAGGACATCGATGAAGCTTTTACGATAGGACCGGACCTAATATAGGCCACTACTCAGAAGGTTCGAACCATTCAAGATAAAAAGAAGGCAGCACAAAGTCGACAAAAGAGCTATGCTGACAGAAGGAGGAGACCTTTGGAGTTCGAAGTAGGAGAATATGTGTTTTTACGGGTTTCACCCACGAAAGGAGTTATGAGATTCGGTCAGTCGGGGAAGTTGACACCAAGGTTTATCGGGCCATATCCAATCTTGGAACGCATCGGAGAGGTTGCCGACAAGTTGCAACTGCCAGGAGAACTTCCAAGAGTGCACAATGTCTTCCATGTATCACAACTCAGGAAATATGTTCCAGACCCAACTCATGTGATTGATCCTGAGCCGCTTCAGCTACAAAAAGATCTGAGCTATGAAGAGCAGCCACTGGAAATTTTGGATCGTAGGGAAAAACAACTTCGAAGGAAAGTGGTCCCCTTGGTGAAAGTGCGATGGGCAAATCATGCCACAACGGAAGCAACCTGGGAAACAGAAGAAGAGATGAGAACAAAATACCCTCACCTGTTTCACTCTTAAAGGTACGTCAAGTTTCGAGGACGAAACTTCTTTTAAGGAGGTAATGATGTAAAACCTCGAGTTTTAGGGAGAACGGAACCGTTAGGATTGTTACCGAACCGTTAGGCTTAAGTTTAAGTTTTGAGGACAAAACTTCTTTTAAGGAGGTAATGATGTAAAACCCCGAAAAATCCAAAGATGTTGACCGTGACGTCGTTAGTAAATTAGGTTTGACTTCGTTATTTATTATTCGTTTGTGTTTATTTTTGCTAACACTTGAGCTCGTAGGATCGTGAGAGATAATTTCGTGGGTTTAGTATTATTAGTTTTACTTTATTTTAGTATTATTATTAATATTATAGTGTTATATGATTAATTATGTGAATATTGTGACGCCCCGGAAATTCAATTATAAAAAGTCAAAGTCAACTAACGTTAACAGACAAAATTTAGCGGAAGACTCAAACTCTTATTGGGCGTCACTGCCGTATCCCCGAAGGAATACAAGGCGAGAAGGAAAACTACGACTGTCTGTCAACGGCAAACCAACTAACAAACTCATATTTAGGAATAAACTTCAAAACTAGCTTCAAGTCTTTCAAAAGGAAACATAACATAATTAACGACTTCTAGACATGTCGTCCTCACTTCTAATTCCCATTCCCAGCATATTGATCATCACCTGAAAACAAAACATTTCAAAAATGAGGGGGAAATCTCAATAATGTCTACCCCTAACGTTTAAAACAGTTTAAGTTCATTTCAATTCATTTGAGGGAGAGGGAACAAGTCAAAACATTTCGCAAACCTTTAACCCTTAACTGTTTTTCTCAACCCAACCAAATCATATTTTATTATGCGGGCGGGATACCACATCCCTTAAAGTAACAAATATCATACCGGATCCCAGATCCTCTGCCTACCACAGGCTACGACCGTGGTCCTGCACTTTGCCTACCAAAAGCTGACGAATATCAAGAGTTCACATTTCCGCCTACCACAGGCTCGACCGTGGTCCTGCACTTTGCTAGCACTACGCACGAGGAAAATCAAGAGTTCACATTTCCGCCTACCACAGGCTACGACCAGGGTCCCAGACCCTTTGCCTACCACAGGCTACGACCAAAATATCAAGAGTTCACCTTACCGCCTAGCACAGGCACTGTGGTCCTGCACTTTGCCTACCACAGGCTACGACCAAATAAACCCGCTTAATGTTTCACTTGAATTAATAGTATCTTATGCAAAAACTCAACTCACAACTCTCAAGTCAAACCCAACCCAGGGTATCAAAACCATTAACAAAACTACTTATAAAGGACCATCACAATTTCTCAACTCATAAATCAATAATCACAAATAAAAACGCACAGTTATCCAAAACAGATGGTCACATTTTCCACAAAAGTCCCCTTTCGGGATGCAATTCTCAAAACAGATTATAAAACATCAAAATACATTTAAAGAGCATCCCGATGCGGATTAGAGCATAGACAATTACCTGATATACTTCACAGCACAGCAAAAGAAGAACACACTTGAGCTCACTAACGTCTCGCACTAACTCGGGCCTAGAATAAAAGTAATTATCTAATCAAAACGCGTTCTAACGAAGTTAGAATTAACTATTAACTACCTAACCCATCCCCTAGGAACACTTAGGTTCCCATCATTTACGAAATTACACTTAACATTTCTAAGATAACACATAACATGATCACACATTAATTTCACTCAACAATTCTTTATAAATAAACGCAAACAGAGGACAGATTATAACATTCACATAAAACGGGTCACAACTCGACTTCCCGACATCCTATGGGGCTGGTTCTGGACTTTTCGGAAGCCTCGGGATGTCTACTAAAACTTCTATGTTGATGGCTAAGCCCAACTTAGTCCCAAAGGACCTCAAAAACACCCGTCTTTCCCATTGGTCCAGATCTGACAGGTTCCGGTAAAACGGTTATAACTCGGGCTATACAAATTAAACGTTCGATCCGTAAAATTCCTATGGTTCCTAACATCTAAGGGAACCTCCAGTTCAAAGGGTTTGACCAAAAGATAACTACACTAGCCGTGGCAACCCGATCTTTAGACACTAACAAAACTGTCCCGTTAATGGTTATTAATTAATTAACACTTTCGGTTCTAACTTCCACCATTCGATCCCGGGGTCCTAATTTGGGCTCAAAACAGTAACTAGGGTCTAAGATATAAAGTCCAACTCAACTTAGGTCCAACAATTAAACTTGTAGAAGTAAACTTAATTTAGAAAACATGAAAGACACTTTAATAAATTTAATCAAACCTAAAGTCATAAAAGAAATAAAAATTACTTAAAACATAAATTACTTGACCAAGATTTTAAAGATTAAAACATAGATTATTTACAAGTAAGTTATAACAAGAGGAAATAATCAAGGATTAAGAATTAATAATCAAGAATCGAATTTAAAGAACATGTGAATATTTAACTAACGATTCAAGAATTTCAAGAACTACTAAAGGTGGTTAACATGTGGGTTTCTTTAATCGAGATTCGGAAAAAGACTTAAAGAATATATAAATAACTATAAAGAACATATAAACATTTAACTTCTAATCAAGAATCCTAAACAAAACTAATTTCTTTTAAACAAGATTAACTCAAGAGCCAAGAACTAATAAACCATAAACTCCACCTAACTTATTTAGTCAAGATTAAACATGAATTAAACAAGAATGAACCTAGGAATTAAAAGAACATATAATATTTAACTTAATGAAACAAGAGACCTAATTAATTTTCAAGAATCAAGATTTAACAAGAAACGTGAATTACTAACAAAATTGCACTTTTAATAGTTAAACAAATTTAATTCACTTAACAACTTAATCATGGATAACTTTTAAAAGAGATCAATATGTAAATTTCTTAACTACTATTCAAGAATTCAAGAATTAATAAACAAGAATCGAATTTTTAGTAATTTAACCAACTCATTTATTTAATCAAGATTACACATGAATGAACCCTAATAGAATTTAAAGAACATGCAATTGTAACCTAACCAAAACAAGAACTCTCATTTATTTTCAAGAGTCAAGATGTAATCAAGGATTACTAATCAAAGATTGAACTTTTAATAATTAAAACAAACCTAATTTACTTAATCAAGAATTTAACCTAGGTTTTTATCGTTCGAATTCATGCATACAAAATAATATTGTGGTCTACATGATTCATAAAGAATATAAAGAACTATATAGAAACACTTTTAAACCTAATAACCACTATTACAACCTAATCTAACTACAAATTACAACATAAAATTACATATAACAAATAAACAAATTACACATAACAATTAAGAACAAGATTACATATAATTTCCCCTAATTACAAAAATTACAAAATTTAATAACAATAATAATACAAATATATAAATCAGATTTTTAATATTAAAACAAGAAAAAAAATAAAAGAAAAGAAACGGACCAAGAAGGGGTTAGAATCAGATTAGGGTTAGGGTTAGGGTTAGGGTTTTTACGGTAGCTTTTCCGGCGTCTGAGCAACGGTTTCCGACGAGCGACGGCTGGGGGTGACGAAGGGTGGTGGTCGGAGCGTGCGTCGGGGTCGCAGGTGTCGGGGCAGTGGGAATCGTCGGGTTTCTCGCGCACAGCAACAACAGGTGTGTCTGTTGCCCTTCCTCTCTCGTCTGTCGGTGGTCATGCGGCGTGCGTCTTGACCATGTATGGCAGCGGCGCTGCATCACGGTGGTGATGGTTGGTTGTGGTGCAACAGGAAAGAGGGAGAGAGAGAGACGCATTGAGAGAGAGAGAGAGAGAGCGACCACAGGCGGTTGCGGTGGTGATGCGGCGCGGTGCGTGGTGGTCCGGTGAGAGGAGCGACGAGGAGAGAGAGGGAAGGGTGTGAGGCTAAGGTTTGGTATTAGGGTTTAGGGTTTGAGAGGGGAGAAGGTTTTATATTATCAACCAATTTAGGCCCAAGTACTAATCCTATTCCTAACCCAACCCATTAAACTAATAATCAGATTCAAGGATTTATAAGTAATACTAATAATAATATTATTAATACTAGCCACATAACAATTAATAATCACATATTTAACAAGTTTTTAATAAACATAATAATAATAATACTAATAATAATAAGGTAAAACTAATAATAATAAACCCACGAAATTACCGATATACCCTTGTTAGTCTCTCACGATCCTACGAGCTCAAGTGTTAGCAAAAAATAAACACAACGAATAATGATAAATAACGAAGTCAAACCTAATTTACTAACGACGTCACGGTCAACATCTTTGGATTTTTTTCGGGGTCTTACACTATGTGATTACTATTAATATTATTATTATTATTATTATTATTTTGTTTTTAGAAAAATCAGATTTTAATTGTTTTAGTGTTGGGTTGGGCTAGGAGTAAGAATAGACTAATTGTGCCATAATTATGTGTTAGTATAAAAACCCCTCTCGCTCTCCCTAAAACCCTAATAACAACCAAACCCTAACCCTACACCCCTCTCTTCCTCTCTCTCTCTCTCCCTCCTCGTGTGTCTGCCGCCGCGCCACCCAACCACCGCCGCAGCCCCCGTCGACACCACCGGCAGCCACCGCAACCACCATCACCGTTCTCTTTTTCTCCTTCTCTCTCTCTTGAGCTCTCTTTCTCGCTCCCTCCGTTCGACTGCCCCTGCCGCGCCACCACCGACGCATCGCGTCTCCGCCCAGCTACCGACTCCGCCGCCTCGCAACTGCACTTGTCGTCGGCCGCGACACACCGACCAAAAGACGCGTAGTTAGGGGAAGTTGCTGCTGTCCGAAGCCCAGCGACCACCTCCGACGAGTATCCACGCCTGACCGTCGACGTGCGCACCGCTCGCTCGCCGCTATCGCCGCCTCGACCGCCCTACCGCCGCACTCGGGCCGTGGAAAGAAACCGTGCCCTAAACCCTAACGTAAAACCCTATTATTTCTTTCTTTGAAACTTTTCTTTTTCTTTCTTTGTTTTTGATTATTATCATTATTATTGTATTATTATTACTGTTTCTTTTATTAAATCTTGTAATTTGGGTAATTAAGGGTGTAAAATTGTTAAGTTGTTGTTTGTAACTAATTTGTTCTTGTATTGTTTTTATTTACATGTAATTTGTCTAATTCTTTATATGTAATCTTTATGTTCTAAATTGGTGTATTAGGGTTTGTAATAATTGTGGTGAAATTATTAATGTTCAATTGGTTGATATACTTTGTTTTCTTGTTAATCATGTTTAGGGTTTTTTGATAACAATATTATTGTATGCACGAATTCTTAAAGTTTGACTATTTAGATTAATTCTCGAATCATTATGTTCTTTATTTCAATCATGCTTAAGGTTAGTCTTGTTAATAAGTTAGGTTGATTGAATTACTAAAGTTCGATTCTTGTTTATTAATTCTTGGTTCTTGATTAAATCTTGTAAAAGAGATTAGTTGTTCAAATACTATATGTACTTTATTTTTTATTCACATGTTCTTTAAGTTCTTTCTTGAATCTTGATTAAGAAATTCGTATTTTATAATTACCCATGTTGTGATTCATATAGGTCAAGCATGATTAGGGTGTTTGGTTATCAAAGTTTTATCTTTGTTTTATTAAGCAAGTAATTACATGTTTCTTTGGGTTGTGATATGTTATGTCATGATTAATGTTGTGCGTAATCAAGTTAAATTGATTAAAGTTGGTTCTAGTAAGTTTTAATTATATATATTATGAAATATGTACCTTGGGATGGGTTAGGTTGAAGACTTTTAACCTTAGTCACTGTTTTAGGCCCAAATTAGAACCCCGGGACCGAATGGTGAAAGTTAGAACCGAATTTATAATTTTAAATAAGAACCGGGATCGGGACAGTTTCGTTAGTGTCTAAAGATCGGCTCACCACGGTCAGTGTAGTTGTCTTTTGATCAAACCCTTTGAACTGGAGCTTCCCTTAGATGTTAGCTTTAATAGGAATTTTAGTGACCGGACTTTGGAATTTTATAATTCGAGTTATACCCCGATTACCAGACCTAGGTCAGATCTGGACAGTTTAGGAAGATGACGGTTTTTGAGGATCTTAAAGCGTGTGTTGGGTCTCGAGTTCAACTTAAGAGTTTTAGTAGACATCACGAGGTTTTCGAAAAGTCCAAAACCAGACCCATAGGATGTCGGGAAGTCAAGTTACGACCCTTTTTATGTGGATGTTGTAATCTGTTTTGTTATGTAAAATTGTTAATGAATGTGTTGTTGATTGAAAAGTTTTATTTGGTACTATTATGCGATTACTTGGAATGTCTTAAGTAATTTAAAGTGTAAATTCATGATTGATAGGAATCTATAGGGTTCCTAGGGGAGGGTTAGTTAGAAGGTAGTTAATACTAACTTCGAAGAGCGCGTTTTGATTAGAATAATTATTCTATTTTAGGCCCAAGCTAACTCGCGTCGTTAGTGAGCTCAAGTGTGTTCGTTTTGCTGTGAAGTGAAGCTAACCAGGTAATGTCTATGCTCTAATCCCCACTGGGATGCTCTTTAAATGTGTTTTAATGTTTTCTAATCTGTTTTGAGAATTGCATCCCGAAAGGGGACTTTTGTTGAAATGTGACCATCTATTTTGCATAACTGTTTGTATTTGTTGTGTTGATTTATGAGTTGAGAAATTGTGATGGTCTTTTATAAGTAGTTTTGTTATTAGTTTTGATAACCTGGGTTGGGTTTGACTTGAGAGTTGTGAGCTGAGTTTGAATAATATACTAATAACTCAAGTGAAACATTAAGCGGGTTTGTTCTTTGATGCCTTTGGTAGGCGGTTACTTTAATGCCTTTGGTAGGCGGTTACTTTGATGCCTTTGGTAGGCGATTTTTGATGTCTTTGGTAGGCGATTATTGATGCCTTTGGTAGGCGATTATTATATTTATGCCTTTGGTAGGCGGTTATCTTTGATGCCTTTGGTAGGCGAATG
The DNA here is from genome assembly GCA_029582165.1 of Portulaca oleracea. Classification (NCBI taxonomy): domain Eukaryota; kingdom Viridiplantae; phylum Streptophyta; class Magnoliopsida; order Caryophyllales; family Portulacaceae; genus Portulaca; species Portulaca oleracea. The sequence continues at coordinate 40,906,801 of CM055870.1, forward strand.
TTTGATGCCTTTGGTAGGCGATGTTACTTTATGGGATTTGATATCCCGCCCGCATAATAAAATATGAATTGGTTGGGTTGAGGAAAACAGTTGTAAGGGTTAAAGGTTTGTGAAATGGTTTGACTCGTTCCCTCTCCCTCAAATGAATTGAAATGAGCTTAACTTGTTTTTAACGTTAGGGGTAGACATTATTGAGATTTCCCCCTCATTTTTGAAATGTTTTGTTTTCAGGTGATGATCAATATGCTGGGGACGGGAATTAGATGTGAGGACGACATGTCTAGAAGTCGTTAATTTTGTTATGCTTCTTTTTGAAAGACTTGAAGTTAGTTTGAGGTTTATTTCTAAGTATGAGTTTGTTAGTTGGTTGCCGTTGACAGACAATCGTTGTTTTCCTTCTTGCCTTGTATTCCTTCGGGGATACGGCAGTGACGCCCAATAAGAGTTTGAGTCTTCCGCTAAATTTTGTCTGTTAACGTTAGTTTGACTTTGACTTTTTGATAATTGAATTTCCGGGGCGTTACAGAATGGTATCAGAGCTCTGGGTTGCGGCCTAGTAGCTCCCCAGAGTCCTTTAGGTTTAGTTGGACCCTAGGAAGCTAAGTCGGAGTGATGAGCGTAGGATGGGAAGAGGGTTTATGCTTTCCTATTATCACGTGATTATGTCTTTAATTTCGTATGTTGCTAATATGTTCTAACCCTGTAGGATGGCTCAACGCATACACTGTTATCATCACCCCACCCCGTGTTTTCACCGTTATACTCCCATTCCCCCCAAGGAGAAATTGGGAACTCATATGATAAACTTCTACGACGAGATTGACAAGTACACCAAAGGCGTTCCGAACTCATGCCTTCGTGGTAACGATGAGAGTCAGGGGAACGCATTTTTGCTCACGCTTCGGGACGACCCTCGGTGGGGCCATACTGTACGATTATTGCTACCACCCCCTCTCCCGGTCGAGGAGTATCCCCACCCGTGTTGTTGCTGTAAGAGGTACCGAGTGGGGTCAGAGCACCGAATTCCTGAAGTCTTCGATGAGATTGCCAGGATTTGGAAGCGTGCTGTGGAAGAAGTTCAAGTGAACCCAGCCCCAACACCTGTCATGGACATGGATCCCGAGGGTGACCCAGAGGAGGATTCTGTGGAGGATTCCGTGGAAGATTACGAGCGAGGTGACTCGAGATTCTGATTGCACTGCAGATGAGCACGCAGGAGACCGAACCCGAGGATGAGGTTATGGTGGACTGGGAGACAGGAGAAGACCCCGAAGAGAACTCGGGGGATGAGTCTAATGATCCAGATTGGACTCCGATCGCAGCTAGGAAGAACCCTCTCTGTAGGAGGATCATATGAGTGGGACAGTAATAGTAGTATTAGGATTGGTTGCTGTAACTTATTTATGCATGGTTAGTTTGATTGTGATATGTCCCTAAGTGTGGTGTGCTGTTTCTTTGCGTGATAACCACAATATAGGGGATAGATTTACATACTACGATGCTAGTGTGCAAGTATTATAAGTAATAGTCTTGATTTTAGAGGTGATAGTATATATCTTCTTCTTTCTTTTTAAATGATGCACGATGAAAGAGTATGTGGAATATGATGCTATTACCTGGGCTTATCTGTTGAAGTATGTTGCAGTTTTGTATCTGCTTAGAACTTTTATGAGATAGCTGGATTGAATAGTCCCTCCTTAGAATTGGTGATTTACGCTATAAGATTAAACCCTAAGTAGTCTAAATCGACCCTTTGAACAAGGATGTCGGACATGAACGGTTCTCAACCCAACCACGGCAATCGGGAGCGCCCGCAAGTTGCAGCCGAACAACGCCCTCAAACCGCGACTGAACTGCGCCAGCGTCTTCCTCACCTGATATCAGGGCCGAGTACAACAGCACCAGGGAATGACCTTGCTAGCCTACTGATGATTGAGATGCTTAACAAGCACGAGGATCTACTGAAGAGGGTGGTGGATCGACAAGGAGGAGAAAGGGAAAATGATCCCTCCGCTCTTCTCCAAAGGTTCAATAGCTTTAACCCGCCCGCTTATACAGGGGTAGCTGACCCCAAAGTCTTGAAGATTGGGTTAGGGAGATTGAAAAGATCTTCGACACAACCCGTTGTCCCGAGGAGCTACGGGTGGATTTTGCTGCATACCACCTGAAGGAGGAGGCCGATCTATGGTGGGCCAGTGTAAAGGAGATACGAACCGAACCGGGTTTTGATTGGAACCATTTTAAGGTTGTGCTGAAAGATCGGTTCTATCCTATGTCCCTTCAAAAGACGAAGGAAAAGGAATTCATGGATTTACGCCTAGGAGAGTGAAGCATACTCGCTTATTCTACTAAGTTCACCGAACTATCTTGGTTTGCACCTGCCCTTGTGTCTAGTGAGCAATTGAGGATGGATCGTTTCTGGGATGGATTGAACTGCAAGATTCAGGATCGTATGTCATCACGTGACTTCACTTCCTACCAGAGCATGCTTAATGTTGCTCTCACCGTGGAGAGAGTAATGCACGATATGGAACGACAACTTGGCATACAGGGGCATAAGAGGAAAGAGCAACCCCGTTTCAACCCACCTCAACCCTACCAAGAGAAGAGGTTCCGCCCTAATAATTGGGAGGGAAATCAGTCTTCGGGGCGTAGGCCACCGTATGTCCCGATATGCAAGGTCTGTGGACGACCGGGCCATTACCCTCGGGATTGTAAAGTAAGAAATATGCGAGGAGGATGCTTTAACTGTGGAAGTCTCCAACATCATGTACGCCAGTGCCCTCAACAACCTTCGGGGGGCCATAATGGTGGAAACAATGGAAATGGAGGGAACAATGGAAACAATGGGAATTGGAGAGCCCCGAAATCAACATATCAAAATCGGGGAGGCTATAATGGAAACCAAAGGCCGCAACAACAAAACCGGGGTGGTCCCGGTGGGAATCAGAACAACCAAGGGAGGACAGCAAACCCGCCTCGTCAGCAGCAACAACCGCCGCGTAACGCAGGAGGACGAGTGTATGTGATGAGGAAGGATGAGGCTGAGAATGAAGCGGACGTCGTGACGGGTACCTTCTCTCTCCATCTCTACAATGTCTCTGTTTTATTTGATTCTGGTGCTAGTCATTCTTTTATTGGACGAGCTATAGTAGAGAAGGCTAAGATGAAACCCTCGGAGAATAGTAAGCCTATGTCGGTAGCCCTACCAACCGGGGATACCATTATTTGTGGAGAGTTATATGGAGGATGTCCTATAATGATAGCTGGTCAGGAATTTGAGGGAGACCTCTATATGTTTGATCTAATGGAGTTAGATGTTATTTTGGGGATGGACTGGTTAGCAAAATATAGAGCTCAAATAGATTGCTAGAGCAAAAAGTGACCTTAGTAGGGCCGAACGGGAAGAAGGTAGTGCATTGGAGTGATAGGCATCTTCAAGGTGTAAGGATTATCTCTGCCCTCAAGGCTCAGAAGTTGTTGGGCCAAGGTTGTGAAGGGTTTTTATGCAATGTTATTGACACCAAGGCGGAGGAGCCTACGATTGAAAGTATTTCGATAGTTCAGGATTTTCCTGATGTCTTTCCGGAGGAGATTCCGGGAATGCCCCCACTCAGGGAGGTGGATTTCTGCATCGATTTGGAGCCCGGGGCAGCACCTGTTTCAAAAGCCCCATATCGAATGGCGCCCGCAGAGCTAAAGGAATTGAAGACCCAGTTGGATGAGCTGCTAGAAAAGGGGTACAAACGACCCAACACGTCACCATGGGGAGCACCTGTACTGTTCGTGAAGAAGAAGGATGGTAGCATGAGGTTATGCATAGATTACCGGGAGTTGAACAAGATTACCATCAAAAATCGGTACCCTCTGCCTCGCATTGATGATCTATTTGACCAGTTGCGGGGTGCAACAATGTTTTCGAAGATAGACCTGAGATCAGGATATCACCAGCTAAGAATCCGAGAGGAGGACATCTCTAAAACCGCCTTCCGAACTCGATATGGTCATTACGAGTTCGTAGTAATGCCGTTTGGGCTCACAAATGCACCAGCCGCTTTCATGAACTTAATGAACCGAGTGTTCAAGCCGTTTCTGGACAAGTTTGTGGTGGTGTTCATCGATGATATATTGGTGTACTCAAGAACACGGGAGGAGCATGCGAACCACCTGAAAGAAGTGCTGACAACTTTGCGTAATAACGAGCTTTACGCGAAGTTTAAGAAATGTGAATTTTGGTTGGAGCGAGTAGCGTTCTTAGGACACGTGGTGTCTAAGGAAGGAGTAGCAGTGGACCCTCAAAAGGTGGAGGCTATCAGCAAGTGGCCGACGCCGAAGAATGCCACTGAGGTTAGGAGTTTTCTGGGTTTGGCAGGCTATTATAGGAAATTTGTCCAAGATTTCTCGAAAATCGCAACCCCTTTGACCAATTTGACTCGGAAGTCAATCAAGTTCGCGTGGTCGGAAAAATGTGAGCAAGCATTTCAGGAGCTGAAGAAGAGACTTACCTCGGCCCCTATTCTCTCTCTACCTCAAGGGAACGAAGGATTCATTATCTACAGTGACGCATCACATGGTGGATTGGGTTGTGTGCTCATGCAGAATGGGAAAGTGATTGCGTATGCATCCAGATAACTGAAGACACATGAGAAGAACTACCCCACGCATGACCTGGAGTTGGCAGCAGTGGTTTTTGCACTTAAGATTTGGAGACACTACCTTTATGGGGTACACTGCGAGGTATTCACCGACCATCAAAGTTTGAAGTACCTTTTCACACAAAAGGAGCTAAACCTTAGGCAGACTCGATGGCTGGAATTTCTGAAGGACTATGATGTGAACTTTCAATATCATCCCGGAAAGGCAAATGTAGTGGCTGATGCCCTGAGTAGAAGACCTTACCTGTTTGTGAACCAATTGATGATGATGCCGCATCGCTCGAGGAGTTTAGGAGGCTGGAAATTAACGTGGTGACACCTGGAAGGAAAGCTGTATTGAATGCCATGGAGTTGCAACCTACCCTCATGGAAGAGATCAAGAGGACTCAAGAGCTGGATCTGCAGCTTGTCAAGATACGGGAGGAGGTTTTGCAAGGGAAGGCCCTTGGTTTCGTGATTCACGAGGATGGTACATTACGGTTCCATAACCGCGTCTGTGTACCTAACATGGAGGAGTTAAAGAGGAAGATTTTAGAAGAAGGGCACAATACACCATATTCTGTGCACCCAGGGGGAAATAAGCTTTACAAGGATCTGAAACAGATGTTCTGGTGAAGTAATATGAAACAAGAAGTGGCGGACTTTATGGCGAAATGCCTCACTTGCCAACGGGTCAAGCGTAACATCAACGACTGTCGGACTTTGCGACCACTAGGACGTTCCCGAATGGAAGTGGGACTCGATATCAATGGACTTCGTAGTGGTCCGCGAGGACGGCGGAAACACAATACAATATGGGTAATTGTGGATCGATTAACCAAGTCGGCTCATTTTCTAGCCATCGCCAACAACCGGTCCCTGGACCCTAGCTCAAGCGTATGTAAGAGATAGTAAGACTACATGGAGTCCCGGTTCTATAGTCTCGACAGAGATGCAGATTCCAGTCTGGATTTTGGAAGAAGTTGCAAGAGGCGTTTGGTACCAAACTTAAGTTTAGCACCGCTTTCCACCCAGCTACTGATGGACAGACTGAGAGGACTATCCAAACCCTTGAAGATATGCTGCGAGCATGCGCATTAGATTTCAAAGACCCGTGGGATGACGAGTTGACTCTCATTGAGTTCTCCTACAACAACAGTTATCATGCTAGTATTGGGATGTCACTATTCGAAGCTTTATATGGGAGGAGATGTAGGACTCGCCTCTGTTGGCAGGACATCGATGAAGCTCTAACGATAGGGCCGGACCTAATACAGGCCACTACTGAGAAGGTTCGAACCATTCAAGATAAAATGAAGGCAGCACAAAGTCGACAAAAGAGCTATGCTGACAGAAGGAGGAGACCTTTGGAGTTCGAAGTAGGAGAATATGTGTTTTTACGGGTTTCACCCACGAAAGGAGTTATGAGATTCGGTCAGTCGGGGAAGTTGACACCAAGGTTTATCGGGCCATATCCAATCTTGGAACGCATCGGAGAGGTTGCCTACAAGTTGCAACTGCCAGGAGAACTTCCAAGAGTGCACAGTGTCTTCCATGTATCACAACTCAGGAAATATGTTCCAGACCCAACTCATGTGATTGATCCTGAGCCGCTTCAGCTACAAGAAGATCTGAGCTATGAAGAGCAGCCACTGGAAATTTTGGATCGTAGGGAAAAACAACTTCGAAGGAAAGTGGTCCCCTTGGTGAAAGTGCGATGGACAAATCATGCCACAACGGAAGCAACCTGGGAAACAAAAGAAGAGATGAGAACGAAATACCCTCACCTGTTTCACTCTTAAAGGTACGTCAAGTTTCGAGGACGAAACTTCTTTTAAGGAGGTAATGATGTAAAACCTCGAGTTTTAGGGAGAACGGAACCGTTAGGATTGTTACCGAACCGTTAGGCTTAAGTTTAAGTTTTGAGGACGAAACTTCTTTTAAGGAGGTAATGATGTAAAACCCCGAAAAATCCAAAGATGTTGACCGTGACGTCGTTAGTAAATTAGGTTTGACTTCGTTATTTATTATTCGTTTGTGTTTATTTTTGCTAACACTTGAGCTCGTAGGATCGTGAGAGACTAACAAGGGTATATCGGTAATTTCGTGGGTTTAGTATTATTAGTTTTACTCTATTTTAGTATTATTATTAATATTATTGTGTTATATGATTAATTATGTGAATATTAATTGCTATGTGATTACTATTAATATTATTATTGGTATTATTATTAGTTTGTTTTTAGAAAAATCAGATTTTAATTGTTTTAGTGTTGGGTTAGGCTAGGAGTAAGAATAGACTAATTGGGCCATAATTATGTGTTAGTATAAAAACCCCTCCCTCTCTCCCTAAAACCCTAATAACAACCAAACCCTAACCCTACACCCCTCTCTTCCTCTCTCTCTCTCTCCCTCCTCGTGTGTCTGCCGCCGCGCCACCCAACCACCGCCGCCGACACCATCACCGTTCTCTTTTTCTCCTTCTCTCTCTCTCGAGCTCTCTTTCTCGCTCCCTCCGTTCGACTGCCCCTGCCGCGCCACCACCGACGACCGCGTCGTCTCCCGCCCAGGCTACCGACTCCGCCGCCCTCGCCGCTGCAACACTTGTCGTCGGCCGGCGACACACCGACCGAAAAGACGCGTAGTTAGGGGAAGTTGCTGCTGTCCGAAGCCCAGCGACCACCTCCGACGAGTATCCACGCCTGACCGTCGACGTGCACTGCCCTGCCCTCGCCTGCTATCGTCGCCTCTGACCGCCGTCCCTACCGCCGTCGCACCCCCAGTCGCCGGAAAGAAACCGTGCCCTAAACCCTAACGTAAAACCCTATTATTTCTTTCTTTGAAACTTTTCTTTTTCTTTCTTTGTTTTTGATTATTATCATTATTATTGTATTATTATTACTGTTTCTTTTATTAAACCTTGTAATTTGGGTAATTAAGGGTGTAAAATTGTTAAGTTGTTGTTTGTAACTAATTTGTTCTTGTATTGTTTTTATTTACATGTAATTTGTCTAATTCTTTATATGTAATCTTTATGTTCTAAATTGGTGTATTAGGGTTTGTAATAATTGTGGTGAAATTATTAATGTTCAATTGGTTGATATACTTTGTTTTCTTGTTAATCATGTTTAGGGTTTTTTGATAACAATATTATTGTATGCACGAATTCTTAAAGTTTGATTATTTAGATTAATTCTCGAATCATTATGTTCTTTATTTCAATCATGCTTAAGGTTAGTCTTGTTAATAAGTTAGGCTGATTGAATTACTAAAGTTCGATTCTTGTTTATTAATTATTGGTTCTTGATTAAATCTTGTAAAAGAGATTAGTAGTTCAAATACTATATGTACTTTATTTTTTATTCACATGTTCTTTAAGTTCTTTCTTGAATCTTGATTAAAAAATTCGTATTTTATAATTACCCATGTTGTGATTCATATAGGTCAAGCATGATTAGGGTGTTTGGTTATCAAAGTTTTATCTTTGTTTTATTAAGCAAGTAATTACATGTTTCTTTGGGTTCTGATATGTTATGTCATGATTAATGTTGTGCGTAATCAAGTTAAATTGATTAAAGTTGGTTCTAGTAAGTTTTAATTATATATATTATGAAATATGTACCTTGGGATGGGTTAGGTTGAAGACTTTTAACCTTAGTCACTGTTTTAGGCCCAAATTAGAACCCCGGGACCGAATGGTGAAAGTTAGAACCGAATTTATAATTTTAAATAAGAACCGGGATCGGGACAGTTTCGTTGGTGTCTAAAGATCGGCTCACCACGGTCAGTGTAAGTGTATTTTGATCAAACCCTTTGAACTGGAGCTTCCCTTAGATGTTAGCTTTAATAGGACTTTTAGTGACCGGACTTTGGAATTTTATAATTCGAGTTATACCCCGATTACCAGACCTAGGTCAGATCTGGACAATTTAGGAAGGTGACGGTTTTTGAGGATCTTAAAGCATGTGTTGGGTCTCGAGTTCAACTTAAGAGTTTTAGTAGACATCACGAGGTTTTCGAAAAGTCCAAAACCAGACCCATAGGATGTCGGGAAGTCAAGTTACGACCCTTTTTATGTGGATGCTGTAATCTGTTTTGTTATGTGAAATTGTAAAGCAAGAAATGTGCGAGGAGGATGCTTTAACTGTTGAAGCATCCAACATCATGTACGCCAGTGCCCTCAACAGCCTTCGGGGGGCCATAATGGTGGAAACAATGGAAATTGCGGGAACAGTGGAAACAATGGGAATTGGAGAGCCCCGCAGTCAACATATCAAAATCGGGGAGGCTATAATGGAAACCAAAGGCCGCAACAACAAAACCGGGGTGGTCCCGGTGGGAATCAGAACCAAGGGAGGACAGCAAACCCGCCTCGTGAGCAGCAACAACCGCCGCGTAACGCAGGAGGACGAGTGTATGTGATGAGGAAGGATGAGGCTGAGAATGAAGCGGACGTCGTTCTTTTATTTGATTCTCTCTCCATCTCTACAATGTCTCTGTTTTATTTGATTCTGGTGCTAGTCATTCTTTTATTGGACGAGCTATAGTAGAGAAGGCTAAGATGAAACCCTCGGAGAATAGTAAGCCTATGTCGGTAGCCCTACCAACCGGGGATACCATTAGTTGTGGAGAGTTATATGGCGGATGTCCTATAATGATAGCTGGTCAGGAATTTGAGGCAGACCTCTATATGTTTGATCTAATGGAGTTTGATGTTATTTTGGGGATGGACTAGTTAGCAAAATATAGAGCTCAGATAGATTGCTACGAGCAAAAAGTGACCTTAGTAGGGCCGAACGGGAAAAAGGTAGTGCATTGGAGTGATAGGCATCTTCAAGGTGTAAGGATTATCTCTGCCCTCAAGGCTCAGAAGTTGTTGGGCCAAGGTTGTGAAGGGTTTTTATGCAATGTTATTGACACCAAGGTGGAGGAGCCTACGATTGAGAGTATTTCGATAGTTCAGGATTTTCCTGATGTCTTTCCGGAGGAGATTCCGGGAATGCCCCCACTCAGGGAGGTGGATTTCTGCATCGATTTGGAGCCCGGGGCAGCACCTGTTTCAAAAGCCCCATATCGAATGGCGCCTGCAGAGCTAAAGGAATTGAAGACCCAGTTGGATGAGTTGCTAGAAAAGGGGTACAAACGACCCAACACGTCACCATGGGGAGCACCTGTACTGTTCGTGAAGAAGAAGGATGGTAGCATGAGGTTATGCATAGATTACCGGGAGTTGAACAAGATTACTATCAAAAATCGGTACCCTCTGCCTCGCATTGATGATCTCTTTGACCAGTTGCGGGGTGCAACAATGTTTTCGAAGATAGACCTGAGATCAGGATATCACCAGCTAAGAATCCGAGAGGAGGACATCTCTAAAACCGCCTTCCAAACTCGATATGGTCATTACGAGTTCGTAGTAATGCCGTTTGGGCTCACAAATGCACCAGCCGCTTTCATGAACTTTTGATGGAGTCTGTCTTGAAGGGTGGTTAGCTTATCCCTTGCCGCAATTTCTTGCGTATATATATCCTGGAAGCGACTCTTGTGCATGGTTCGTAGTTTCGAACGAAGTTTGTGAAGGAATTGCGATAACTGAAACATTTTGTGTCCTTCCGGGACCTCTTGTAACATATCCTCCACCAGTTTGTTTAAATGTTCATTTTTCGTCCACATATCGCAGAACTTGAAGGGTTGCTTCTGCCTTGGCATCTCCATGAAATTAATAGCAATAACCGAGTGATCCGACAGGGTACATGCCTTAAAGTTTACCTACATCAAGTCCGCAATGATATACCAGTGTGAATTCACAAGAAGACGATCTAACCTGGAATGGACATGTCCGTTGGTCCAAGTATAGTATATCCCGGAGTAGGAAGGTTCATGTAGGCCACAGTGAAGAACGCACTGTGTCATCGGCTGGGTCATGAAAGCTTCGACATTTGCACCTCCAACCCTATCTTCCTCCGACATTATAGCATTAAAGTCGCCCATCACAGCCCAAGGACCCTCCATCTCATCTGCTATCCCACAAAGAGTTTCCCAAAGAGGTTCCCTCTCACTGAGGTCATTATGTCCATAGACCCAAGTGATAAGGAAGATGGTATTGGTTTGGACAGCAATAACTTTCATGTGAATATGTTGATCAGAACTCCCCAAAATTTCTGCTTCATAGGTCTGTGGATTTTATGCAACCCAGATACGGACTTTCTGACAATGCTGAATATTTTTGCTCGATTTCCAGTTGTTGAAGATTCTGTGATGAAAAACGTCGATGTTTCGTTGGAGGATTTTTGTTTCATAGAGTCCAATTAAACCTGCCCCCTGTTGCTGCAAGAAGACCCAGAGGTCTTCTTGCTTCTCTCGGCTGTTAAGCCCCCTGATATTCCAGCTGAGAATGCTTTGCATCACGATTCTGTTCTGGGGTTTGGACATTGCCATCGGTCGTCGATTCAGATACTATGATACTATTGTCTTCTTGCAACACTTCAAATCTGTTTGCAGTGATAGGTTTACTGGGATGAGTTGTTTTCCTCCAAACCAGAGAATATTTGGGCCTGATCAATCCTTATGCATCGGGTTTCTGGCTAGTTGTATTCAATCTATGATCTGGTTTGCTGCTATCCTCTTTTTTCTTCCTGCACACATTCTCCTCATGACCTGTTTTGTTACAATATTTTCACAGCAGTTTCTTTTTTAACACTGCTTCCTCATGACCAAACATCCTACAATGTGCACGCCGAGTAGGTTTCCAGTCGTATTGAACGCTTTGCCGCATTAAGTTTTCATTATGATCCATATAGTCAACATACTCGGGAAAGGTACCATCAAGTTGCATGTCAATGAGAATTCTCGCATAGCCCAATTTAACCCGTTCTTTTGTTTGCCTGTCCGTTTTGATAGGAACCCCTATGACACTTGCTATTTTGCTTAACCCTTCACTACTCCAGAATTTGAAAGGAAGGTCAGGCATGGTTACCCAAATAGGAAGAGAAGCAATAGAATCAATGTTCATGTCCAGATTTTCATTCCATTCTCGCACAATGAGAGGTTTGCAATCAAAGAAGTGGAATTCGTGATGTAAGGCTTTGTCTTTATCTTCAACAGACTTAAATCTCACCATGTACATGCCCTTTTTGACGTCCAAAATTTGCACAATATCCAGTTGTCTCCAGATTCTACAAAGATAGCCATTCATTACCTCATAAGGCGGGTTTGCACCGAGCACGTAACAGATAACCAAGTTGTTCCAATACTCGATGGACTCCATAACATCCACTTTTTCCAGTTTGGCGCATGCTATTCCTTCCACAAGGGTTGGTTCCACATATTGCAATTGCAACCCATATTGCTGAAAAGAGAGGCAAAAGAACTCTTCTTTGGTTCTTTGTTAAAGGAGTCTAGTATGAGTTCTTCAGCCGATTTCTGTCCAGTTGCAGCCTGAATGACAACTCTTTGATCTTCAACTACATTGCCTTGATTATCCCCTGACCATTGTTTACCCTTCTGCTTGCTTGGTTTTGCCGCCGGAGTAGAATTCTGGCCACCCGAACGTTGCATCGTCTGCCTGGTCGCCACCATAGGTAATAATGCTAGGGAGAGAAAAATTATATATATATATATATATATATATATATATATATATATATATATATATATATATATATATATATATATATATATATATAGGGAAATTGGATTCTAATAATCCCTACTTTTGCAAATTGGATGACAATAATCCCTACTTTCAATTTGTATTCTGGTGATCCTAAAAAAAACAAAATTGTATTGTAGTGGGACATAATTGACAGTATACCCTAAATATCATAGATTTTGTGTTCCATTTGATTCAAAACTTTGTATAACACTTTAACACGATTTTTAATGAATTTACAGCATTTTTTCCGATTTTTTAATTTTTTTTCTATTTTTTATGATTTTTCAATTTAATTACTTTTAAAAAATCATAATAATTGCTCGAAATCTCAAAAAAATAATTTAAAAAATGTTTTAGCAACTACACTTCATTACCTATTCAGGGGCAGGAACGAAAAAAAACAAAAACAATATGGGGTAGATGTGAAAAAAATAAAAAGAATGTGGTGATGGATTTGGTACCAATACAATACAATTTTATTTTTTTTGGACCACTAGAATACAAATTGAAAGTAGGGATTATTGCCATCAAATTTGCAAAAGTAGGGATTATTATAATCCAATTTCCCCATATATATATATAGGGAATAGATATAATGAGAAGAGGAGTTTTGTGAGAAGAGAAGCCTGAAAGATCCTAGCCATTGGTTCCAAGATCAAGGGTGGTGATAAATTAGGTGTTTTATCTTTATTTCTAAGGTAGGCCCTTAAATGTGATTGGCTGGAATTTGTTTTTTTCTTTTTTCTTTTTAGAGTACATCACGTGAGAGAGAGAAAGGAGTGAAAAGGGCTTGCAGGCTGTTGTTAATGTCAATGCAAGTTCCAAAAACACAATCATTCTCCATTTTTGAAATTCCAATTGGTGCTTGCAGAAGGAGGTTGAAGACACTCCGGCGATTTTCGACAACCATAAACGACATCTCGGTGAGGTGAATTCCGGCAGGTTTTGAAATTCCAGCCGGTTACTTGCAAAAAGGGGGGACGTGTGAACGATATCCGACAACTTTGGGCATCCGTTGCAATTTTCCGGCAAACCCTAAACGATAATCGGAAGGAGAAAGGCTAGTGCGATTTTTCGGCAGGTGAGGTGTTGTGATTTCTGGGTTTTTTTTCTGTTTTGATTGAAATTGGGGGGAGGGTAGATTTTTTAGGGTATTTGTGGATGATGACAGATCCAGTGACGTTTTGGGGCGGAATTCGAACTGTTGAGTGTGTTTTTGTCAGTGTAGGAAGCGAATTGGGCAATTGCTGATGACATCAAAGGGAGTGAATGAAAAAGAGATTGAACAGAGGAAGAATGAAATGTACGTCCATCTGCCTATGAATTTAATTCATCATTTTTAGGGTGTTTGTTGTTCATGTCGGGTCTGGGTAATAACATGAAAGCTGGAATTTATTGTTTGAGACAAAGGGCAATGGGTAGTCAACTGTTTTTCATGCATTCTATTGTTGATCTTCTCATTATATTTGATGTTCAATGGATGAGACAGGGGTGTATTTGCACGTTGTTGTCGTTATTGGTGATGTTCATTTGGGTCGTGCTCAGGTTCTTTTTTTTTTTTGAACAAGTGTTCATTTGGATGGTAATATGCTTGATGTTCATGGTCGATCTGGAAGATGATGAAACATGATGTTCATATTTTGTGTTTTGGGTGTATTTGCACGTTCATAGTTACAATTCTGATGTTTATATTGTTAGTGTGCAGTACATGTTGTTATGTAGTTGATGTTCATTGTAGTATTGTTGATGCTCATATCTGACGTGGGGATTGTGTCATGTTTATCAGATTGGATGTTCATGGTGAAAATCTGATGTTCATCAGGTGAAAATGAGATGATCATTTTACAATCACTTGATGTTCATTTTTGTTATCCACAAATGTTCAATGTCATTTAGGGTCATATTGATCATTTAATACTGATTGATCGTTTGATGTTCACTTGATGTTCATTTCATGTTCACTTAATGTTCAATTCAAATAGTTGACGTTTACTGCGCATGGTTGAGTATGTCATTTGATGTTCATTGCAGTACAACTTGATGTTTATTTTATTTCACCTGATGTTCATTTCATTGTCCCTTGATGATCATTACATGATCACATGATGAATGTTTATTTTAGATGGACTAGATGTTCATTTAGATAAACCAGATGTTCATTTATGCTTATATGTATGAGCATTTATGATTTAGAGGTTTGGGTGTGCCTACGTTGCGTATGTTCATCTCCGTTGTACCCGATGTTCATTCATGGTAACATTTGGATGGATGTCTTTAATCCATCCGTGCGATTGATGTTCATTTCCTTAGATGTGTGGTATGCATTAGATGTTCATTTTGTATTGAATGGATGTTCATTTTGCATTGAATGGATGTTCATTTTTTGTGATAAATGAGACTTTCTGTATATTTTACCCCCTTTGTACTGGATGTTCATTTTGGATGGACTGGATGTTCATTTTTTTGGTCTAATGTTGTTTGGTCGTCATAAATCATGTGTGAATGATCATATATGGTTTAGTGGGTTTGGCATGGCTAAATTGTATATGTTCACCGCCCTTATACCATATGTTCATTTATAATCAATGGGATGCTCATTTGTGATAATTTGCTGGTTGGAATGTTGCTTGGATGTTCATATTCATCGATATATTAATGTCAGTTACTGATGTACAATGTGCAGGGCGAGCTCGAAGCATTGCAACATTCACTGAAAAAACTCATTGATGTACGGGTTGTTCATTTATGCTCACCGCCCTTGGTGGGCAACAACATTGCTCGCGTCCTCGCATTGGACGTTTTGACAAGCATTTTGTCTGATATGGTCAATAAACAGTTGATGTGGGCGAGGCTTTTAGCCCTGTGCCGGATCATGTACTCAGAGATGCGAACATGGCTGTGGGGAGGGGGGCTGAACGAATCCCCATTTGAAACGCCACAACTGGCGCAGAAATCGCCGGTGGTCCCCCCTGCGTACTGAGGCATCTTCCCCTGTTGTACCAAGTGCAACGTATACAAAAGACAAAGCGCAGGGCTGGAAGAATAGAGTTTGAGTCTCAAGATACGTCTGGTTGCGCGTGTCGCAGAAATGAACATCAAGTGTTAGTCGTATGGTCATTTAGAAATTGTGATGAGAACATCAAGTTATAATGAAATAAACAAGAAATTATATTTATATCAGGTGGGCATGAAATGAACATCAAGTGTTTGGTGTATGAACATCAAGTTATTGGAAAATGAATAACAAGTTGTACTGACATGAACATTAAATGACAATGAAAAGTGGATATCATATTGACATGAACACACATAAACTTCATGAAATGGATATCAATTTATATTGGAATGAATATCATAATCAGTTTTGTATCACTTTGATTTTCATTCCACCTTCAATTGATGCTCATTGTATAAATTTGATGAAATGAACATCAAGTTATAGTGGAATGAACATCCACTGTTGACATGAAATGAACATCATGTTATATTCGAATGAACATCAAATTAAGTTTTGTATCCCTTTGAGTTACTGTGAAATGAACATCAAGTGTTAGCTGTATTGTGATTTAGATATTGTGAAAATAACATCAAGTTATAAAAAAATAAACATGAAATTATATTTATATTAGGTGGGCATGTAATGAACATCAAGTGTTTGGTGTATGAACATCAAACTATTGGGAAATGAACATCAAGTTGTACTGGAATGAACATCAAGTGACAATGAAAAGTGGACATCATATTGAGATGAACAAACATTAACTTGATGAAATGAATATCAAGCTATATTGGAATGAACATCATATTCAGTTTTGTATCCCTTTAATTTTCATTCCACCTTTAATTGATGCTCATTGGATAAATTTGATGAAATGAACATCAAGTTATATTAGAATGAACATCAACTGTTGATTGTAAGAACATTAAGAGTTGGTTGTAAGAACATCAAGGTATTGTGAAATTAACATCAAATTATAATTAAATTGAACATTACACTGCGTGGAACATATATGTAATATGCAAAAAGACATCAGTCGGTCATGAAATGAACATCAACTGGCAACGAAAGTGGACATCATATTGAGATGAAAATACATCAACCCATACTGAGATGAATATATATATTTATTGAAAAGCACATCAGGTAGGCATTTTATGTTCATCAATTGGGAATGAGTTTGGTAATGAAATGAACATCATTTATATGTAAATGATCTTCAAGGGTACTCAAAATGATCAAGTCATTTGTTCCGATGAGTATTTATATATATTGAAAACTAGTTTCACATGTTCATTCATGGAAAGCACTTCCACCGAATCTGACCAAAATTCATCAACTCAAACCTAAGGCAAAATGAATGTTTTTATGTTAAAAAAAACAAACGCAAACTCCAATTGTTCAATCATGAATCCAAAAGCATAGTCAACAGATGTTCAAAACAACTTGATTAGATCATCCATAATGCTCTGGACAGTTCATGTTGTCGCGTGTTGCTATTTGGTCACAACACTTGCACCTTCTTCCACTTGTTTTCTTCTCGGTGGCAACCTTCACTGGTGTCGTCGTCCTCTTACCTCTTCCCTTTGTGACCAAAGTTGGGGGTGGATGAATTGTTATCTCCACTAGTGTCTTCATCCTCTTACCTCCACTGGTGTTTTCGTTCTCAAGTATTCTGTCATGAACATCAAACACTCTGAGATGAACATCAAATCACAATTATAATGAATAACAAATAAAAAAGTAATTACGAAAATGAGCATCAAACATTTGGGTGATGATCACCAGCCACATAGTGAGTGTGTCGTGATTATAAATCACAATGAACACCGAGTAGTTATCAGATGAACATCAACCATTATGAGATAAAAATCAAATCACTATTACAATGAATAACAAAATAAAAATGACACAGACAACAAGTACTCCAAGGATAAACATCAAGCATTCTTAGATGAACATCAAGCATTCTGGGATAACAAACCATCGATGATGAACATCAAGTATTTTGTCATGAACATCTAAAGCCGGAAAGAAAAAGGAACCTCATGTAGTTGTGTAATGATCATTACTCGACAATGAAATGAACATCAAACCCCCAAATAGTAGTAACAGAGCTATTACAATGAATAACAAAATAAAAATGACACAGACAACAAGTACTCCAAGGATAAACATCAAGCATTCTTAGATGAACATCAAGCATTCTGGGATAACAAACCATCGATGATGAACATCAAGTATTTTGTCATGAACATCTAAAGCCGGAAAGAAAAAGGAACCTCATGTAGTTGTGTAATGATCATTACTCGACAATGAAATGAACATCAAACCCCCAAATAGTAGGAACAGAGCTATTTGAAATGAACATCAATTGTATCGACGATGAGCATCAGTTGACTACCCATTTCCCTTTGTTTCAAACAATAAACTCCAACTTTCATGTTATTACCCAAACCCGACATGAACAACAAACACCCAAAAATGATGAATTAAATTCATAGGCAGATGGACTTACATCTCATTCTTCCTCTGTCAATCTCCTTTTCATTCACTCCCTTTGATGCCATCGACAATTGCCCAATTCGCTTCCTACACTGACAAAAACCCACTCAACAGTTCGAGTTCTGCCCCAAAACATCACTGGATCTGTCATCATCCACAAATACACAAAACATCTACCCCCCCCCCCCAATTTCAATCAAAACAGAAAAAAAAAACCCAGAAATCGCAACAATTCACATGCCGAAAAATGGCACTGACCTTTCTCCTTCCGATTATCGTTTAGGGTTTGCCGGAAAATCGCAACGGATGTCCAAAGCTGCCGGAAAATCGCAATGGATGCCCAAAGTTGCCGGATATCGTTCACATGTCCCCCCCTTTTTACAAGTAACCGGCTGGAATTTCAAAACCTGCCGGAATTCACCTCGCTGGGGTGTCGTTTATGGTTGTCGGAAATTGCCGGAGTGTCTTCTACATCCTTCTGCAAGCACCGCTTGGAATTCAAAAATGGAGAATGATTGTGTTTTTGGAACTTGCATTGACATTAACAACAGCCTGCAAGCCCTTTTCACTCCTTTCTCTCTCTCACGTGATGTACTCTACAAAGAAAAAAAAAAATTCCAGCCAATCACATTTAAGGGCCTACCTTACAAATAAAGATAAACCCCAAATTTATCACCACCCTTGATGTTGGAACCAATGGCTATCATCTCTCATACTTCTCTTCTCACAAATCTCCTCTTCTCATTATATAAATATATATATATATATATATATATATATATATATATATATATATATATATATATATATGATAATTGGATTCTAATAATCCCTACTTTCACCAATTGGACAATGGTGGACCGTACTTTCACTTTGTATTCTGGTGGTCCAAAAAAAATAAAATTGGATTGTTGTGGGATATTTTCAAGGGAATCATAGATAGGGTGAAAAGAGAGTTTGGGTGAGAATGTGAGAAGGATTAATATTGGCCATTAGATCAAGCATCAAGGGATGACTTTTATACATTGTTTTGCTTTTATCTTTTTGCTCAAAATTAGCAACTCATGTGAGGTTTGAAGAAAAAAAAAACAGAGAAAGACAAATTGTTAATTTGCATTCAATTCGTTCTAGTTCCCATATGCATGCCTTTTCATCATTCCTCCTTCCCCCTTCTCCCTTCCTCTTTCTAAGCAGATTCAATTCTCCAATTTCAACTCCATCCTTCCTCTTTTAAACTAGGAGATAGAAACGATCAACATTCAGATATGGGTTTGTCGATTTGCTCTT
Source organism: Portulaca oleracea (assembly GCA_029582165.1). Classification (NCBI taxonomy): domain Eukaryota; kingdom Viridiplantae; phylum Streptophyta; class Magnoliopsida; order Caryophyllales; family Portulacaceae; genus Portulaca; species Portulaca oleracea. The sequence goes on from CM055870.1 coordinate 40,925,879, forward strand.
TTTTTTAAAATTTGTAATCTCAATTTGCAACTGGGTTCGAATAGACCATATATAATTTCAAGGTAAGTTGTAGATTTTCGTTTTTCTGGGTTGAAAAATTAGGTTTTTTAATGATTATTGAAAGAGAAGGCGGAGATGATGTGGGGGTTGAACAAATCAGTAACACAAGGTATGTTTGATGGTTGGGTTGTGTTGGAAAAAATTAGGGTTTTGTTTTTTGTTTTTTTTTTTTTTACTTGTGAGTAATTCAGAATCGTATGTTAGTGATAGAAAGTTTCCGTTTTTTTTTTTGTAAATTGGGTTTTGATGTCTTGTTCAACCCCAAATGCATATTTTTCATTCTAAATTGGTTTGAACTTGAAGTCCATTTAGGTTAATACTGAAAAATGCATTACTGAAGTCCATTTTTTTGTAAAGGGGCATTATTGAAAAATGCATATTTGATGCCCATTTTGGTTGTACATGACGTCCAATTGATTTGAACTTCAAGTCCATTTAGGTTAATAATGATGTCCATCTTGAGTCTTTGTTTTGTCTTTTTGTTTTCATTCTAAATGTATAATTGGTTTATGGGTTGATCATACAGGGGTGGAGGTCAGGGCACGAATGGTGATCAGAGTGTTTTGGTTGTGGTCACTTCAATCGTGGAGGAAATGTCAAATGTTGGGAATGAAGCAAGACAATACTGTAGTCCAGCTCCACCACATCTCATAAGAGATGTGGTTGGGTCAGAGGAGGTCTCTGTGTTGGAGTCGCCATATATTCAAGGATGTTCCTCACTTATTCAAATGGGCCTAAACACTTGTTTAGATGTGCGAAATGGACATCCAAGTTGCTCAAAATAGACAATAAAGTTCTTCAAAATGGACATCAATGTTGTTTAAAAGATCAACATTTGAGCTGCTGGAAAATGGAGACCAATGTTTTAAAAGATAGACATTAAAGATTATATAAAATAGACATCAAAGTTTTTCAAAATGGACACCAAAGTTATTCAAATTGAACATCAAGTCACTCAAGAATGAACATCAAGTCATACAAAAATGAACATGGTAATTACAACGAAGAACATAAATTGTTGCTCTGGGAGGACATCAAAAGTGTAGGATGAATATTAAGTATATATGTTGGGGAAATCATGTATTGTCATTGAGAAAATCAAATACTATCTTGAGGAACATCAAATATTTATATTTTGGAAATGGAGTACAGTGGGGGACTATCCAAATTCATACAAAAATGAACAGTTATTTAGATGTGGGAAATGGACATCCAAGTTGACAACAAAGTTCTTCAAAATGGACAGTATTGTTTTACAAGATGGACATCTAAGTTGTTGAAAAATGGACACCAATGTTATACAAGATGGACATCAGGGATTATATGAACAAGACATCAAAGTTTTTTTAAAATGGACCCCAAAGTTTTTTTTTTCAAAATGAACATCAGGTCACTCAGAAATGAACATCAAGTCATACAAAAATGAACATTGTAATTACAATGAAGAACATCAATTGTTGGACTGGGGGGATTTCAAAAGTGTAGGATTGACATTAAGTATATATTTTGAGGACATCATATATTGTCTTTGACAACATAAATTATTATCTTCAAGAACATCAAATATTATATTCTCGACATGCAGTACAGTGGGGGCTATCCAAATTCATACAAAAATAAACAATTATTTAGATGTGGGAAATTAGCATCCAATTTGCACAAAACGGGCAACAAAGTTCTTAATGTGAACATCAATGTCTTACAAGATGGACATCTATGTTGCTGAAAAATGGCCACTAATATTTTACCAGATGGACATCAGGGATTATATAAAATGGACTTGAGGTCCATGTGTGTTTTGCATCAAGTCCATTTGATTTGGAATTAATGTCCATTTGTGTGTTACATGATGTCTATTTGTGTATACAATAACAATTGAACATCCATCAACATCAAAAGTGAAAAACTAAAAAAGAAAACAAACGGACAACAAGGCATTTGGAAGTGAACATTTGCTATAACAGAAATGATATCACCAACAACTGACGATGAACATCAATCATAATGGGAATCAAAAGAATCACAAAAAGTACATGACAATATGTTTGTTGTTTCACACAATTTTGGTCCTACAAAATGTTATATAACTAGAGACAATGAGGAGGATGACCTAAAATTCTAATCATCAATGTACGGCGAAGCACCAACATCAGAGGAGGGCAAGTGTTCTTTTTCGGTACCAATGAGAAGCCTTTTAAAATACGATGGCTTTCAGCTTATTCTGGGGTAGAAATAGGGATTCTGTCTCAGCATCCATTTGTCTTGCGCTTCTGCCTTGCCAACTTGTGACATCCATTATTTACATTCTATTGAACCTGGAAGCAATTAGAAAATGAAACATGGTCATGTTTACACCAAATGGACTTCATGTTTACATTAAATAGACGTCATGTTTACACCAAAAGGACATCATGTTTACACTAATTAGACATTATCTTCAAACCAAGTGGACAACATGTCCAAACAAAATGGACATCAAGTGTAAACCAAATAGACATCATATTAAATTCAAAATGAACATCATGTTTTACCAGAAGGACATCAGGGATTACAAGATGGACAAAACAAAGACCCTAGATGGACATCAATATTAAACCAAATGGACTTCATGTTCCACCTAATTGGACGTCATGTGCAACCAAAATGGACATCAAATATGCATATTTCAGTAATGCTCCTTTGGGGTTGAACAAGACATCAAAACCCAATTTACAAAAAAAACGAAAACTTTCTATCACTAACATATATATGATTCTGAATTACTTACAAGTAAAAAAAAAAACACTAATTTTTTCCAACACAACCCAACCATCAAACATACCTTGTGTTACTCATTTGTTCAACCCCCACATCATCTCCGCCTTCTCCTTCAATAATCATTTAAAAACCTAATTTTTTAACCCAGAAAAATGAAATCTACAACTTACCTTGAAATTATATATGGTCTATTCGAACCCGGTTGCAAGTCGAGATTACAAATTTGAAAAAAAAGAGCAAATCGACAAACCCATATTTGAATGTTGATTGTTTCTATCTCCTAGTTTGAAAGAGGAATGATGAAGGAGTTGAAATTGGAGAATTGAATCTGCTTAGAAAGAGGAAGGGAGAAGGGGGAAGGAGGAAGGATGAAAAGGCATGCTTCTGGGAACTAGAATGAATTGAATGCAAATTAACAATTTGTCTTTCTCTGTTTTTTTCTTCAAACCTCACGTGAGGTTGCTAATTTTGAGCAAAAAAATAAAAGCAAAACAATGTATTAAAGCCAGCCCTTGATGCTTGATCTAATGGCCAATATTAATCATTCTCACATTCTCACCCAAACTCTCTTCTCACCCTATCTATTCCATATATATATATATATATATATATATATATATATATATATATATATATATATATATATATATATATATATATTTGGCAGAAAAAAGCAATGAGCTTTTTATTACTATTACCCAAACCTGTGGCAATCTCAAACAGTCCTTACATCATAAATCAAACAAAACTCCTATTAAAGCAACCTATCTAAAATTTCAGCAAAACCCATACTATTTTTGCTACTACCCAAAATTTTCCCTATTACACTCCTTCTGATCATCTGTTCACAATATTGAATATATATATATATATATATATATATATATATATATATATATATATATATATATATATATATATATATATATATATATATATATATATATATATATATATATATATATATATATATATATATATATATATATAGGGTTTTTGGATGATAATATACCAATCTTTGAGGATGTTGGATTGTAATATACCGATCTTTACTATTGGACAACAATATCCATGATCTTTATACCTAGGTGACATTATTATACCAAACCTAACTAAGGAAGTGGTAAACCGGTCTCCATGCGCGCTAACATGGCTGGTGAAGGGAAAAAAAATTGTCCTAAGCTAATAACATCATTAACCCCTTAGTTTTTGTCACTAAGCTACATCACAAGACATTAGTTGGTTGTTTTTCACGTCAGTACGAAGACCGGTTCACCACCACGTTAGTCACTATGTTAGGGCCAATTGTTTTTAACGTGGGTTAGGTAGAAAAATGGAGGGGTTAACGGGGTTATTGGGCAATGGCCAGTTATTTCCCCTCCGCCTATCACGTCAGAATCGAGACTAATTAACCAATCTCCACCCCCTTAGTTACTGTTGGTATAATAATCTCACCTAAGTATAAAGGTCAGAGCTATTGTTGTCCAACAGTAAAGGTTGGTATATTACAATTCAATACCTCCTAAGATAAGTATATTGTCATCCAATATCCCATATATATATGTAAACGTCCTATATTTTCGGATGTAATCTTCAAATCCGAATCATTTTCAAACTTCCAAATTTAAACGTATATTTTTTATTAAATCTTCAAATAATCATAATTTGGAAAATATATTCTTTTCCTAAATCTTCAAATTTAAACGTCCTATATTTTTTTTTCCATGTACGTTATTATTTTTTTTCGTGTACGTTCATATTTTCGTAATCCGAATTTGGCAAATAATCCATAATCTTGTGATTAGAGTGAGACAAGATTATATCTTATATGACTAATATGACTAATTTGGCAAATCCAAACCTTCCTAATAACCTTCAAATCTTCCTATTATCACGTAAATATTTCGAAGAGGTTAGACTTTCCGAGTTTTATGAATTAATATTCAGAATATTTAGACATTTCCGAATATCATAACCTTCTTATTGTCACAGCAAATATGTATGGATAATTTAATTTTCAAAAAATAAATAATTTCAACCTTTTAAAATATTTATGCGTAACTAATTTTGAATAATATTGTATCCTTGGTATGTCGAGATGTCTAAGTTCAACCAATATACTAATATAGTCATACATACTATTGTAAATACTTACACGTATTAGTCATCATTTTCAAACTCCCCAAATTTAAACTTATTATTTTTCCGAAATTGTCCAATAATCCGATTTTGGCACATATTTTTTCCCGTAATCTTGGGATTATTGTGTCCTATATAGTCATATAAGAATACATAATTAGTCATATTTGGCGTCGTATATACAAATACATAATAATCAGTAATAAAGGTACATAAAAGTAGTCATACAAGAATACATTATTAGTCATATTTGATGTCGTTTGTGTTTAATTAGTCATATATATTGTCCTATATTTTCGGATATAATCTTCAAATAATCTAAATCATTTTGAAACTTACCCAAATTTAAACGTATATTTTTATCCTAAATCTTCAAATAATTCGAATTTGGAAAATATATTTTTTTTCTTCATAAATCTTCAAATTTAAACGTCCTATATAATTTTTCCATGTATCTTTATATCTTTTTCCATGTACATACATATTTTTCTAATCAGAATTTGGCAAATGATCCGTCCATATTTTTTCTTCTAATCTTCAAATTTTCCATGTATGTTCATATTTAATTATTTTTCCATGTACGTTTAAATTTAAATATCCTATATTTATTCCTAATCTTCAAATCTTGTGTTTATTGTGGGACAGGATTACGGTCATATTGATATGGGGGGTTATTCACGAAGGTCAATATATCTTACAGTTTATTAGTCACCTAGCATTCCTATTATTCTGAAATTTACAAATACAAATTTAAATATTCCTAAAATTATGTACATACCTAATATAAATCTAAACCGTCCTGATCACCTTCAAATATTCCTATTATCACATAAATATTTGGAAGAGGTCAAACTTTTCGAATTTGACACATTAATATTTCGAATATTCGCATATTTTCGACTATCATAACCTTCATATTATCAAAAAAAAACTTGTATAGATAATTTAATTTTCCAAAAACAACTAATTTCAACCTTTTAAAATACTTATGCGTGACTAATTTTCTATCATACAATGACCAATATTGTGTCATTGGTGTGCCAAGATATCTAAGTTCAACCAATATACTAATATAGTCATACACACTGTTGTAAATAGTCATACGTAAGTCATCAAGAACGACATTCCAACAAATATTGTACAATATTTACGAAAACATTCATATCATCATTGTACAACAATAATAGCATTGTTGTATAAAAATGTAAAAGTCCTCATCTACTAATCCTAAATAGTAAAACCGCCGAAGTTAAATAGTCATATAAAATATCGTAGATTTGACGCATACACTAATATATTAAATCAATTTTTTTTTGGTGTTTTGGTTCCAATTTCCTCAACTATGGAATCATTCACATCACCATTTGGTTGTGTCGCATTGGATTTTTTCTCCTTTTGAAGGTGGCTCTTGATTCTTTATGATCTTCCCTTTGTTAACCGTAATAGTTTCCTTATCAAGCCTAAATAGTCATATATATATGCATTTTTGTAAGATTGTCATCATAACAATATTAAATACTCGTTCATCACTGATAGTCATATGGACAACATAAAATAGTCATATCGCGATACTCATTCTCGCCACCAATTTGACCCTCATCTGACATCTCCTAATTGTACGGATTCATCATTGTTGTCACTACATTATTCAAACATATCAAACATATTATTAGTCACTTCTACACTATTTATTAATATGGTGACTCCACTACTAACCAATAAATCATATAACATTGGTCACCTTTTCAAAATATAATAGTCACCTATAATCCAACTAAATTAGCGGGCGCAAAAGCACGAGAAATCAAAAAATCGAGATAACATATTATTAGTCACCGATAGATTAGATACTAGTCAAGTATATCAACCTCGACACATTCATTGACACATAAGAATCAAGGATTGTTTTCAACCATACAAAGATTACTTTCACCAAATCGAGTTATTCATCCATACAATAATATATATCAATCTCGAGAAAAATTACTTTCAGCAAACCGAGTATTCAAGGATTGCTTAAAAACGATTATCTCACGTTATATCAAATAATTACAAATCACAAGCAAAAAATTTCAAAAATAAGAATAGTAGTCAACGAAGTATATTCCAAAATCTCGCACCTTCAAACATTTCTCCATTGTTCGAAAATTCACAAATTTGAAGAATAGTCACTAATTCAAATATTTACACTTTCAACATTGACATATAATCCTGACATCCACAATCAAATATATGTAGCAAGATTTACTTACCCGAGACGACGATGTTATCCGAGGACAGATGACCTTCTTCACGCGGAGGGGGTGTCTAATTTGCTCAGATCGTTAGGGTTTCACAATAGGAGGAGAGAGAGATTAGAGACTATATATATGGAGAGAGCACCACACACGTGATTTAAGAGAGTGACCCCTTTTTTTCTGTCTGACGTGACACCCCATCTCACGTTATTTTAACGTGAGACGGTCCTATATAAGATATATTGTAGTTTTAAGGGTCCGTTTGGACCTAGGAAAACATGATTGAAAAAAATCCCGTGGAAAAAAAAAATAAGAAGAAAAATTTCTTGGGGTAAAGTAAATTTCTTTCTCTTGTTTGGTTTAAGTAAAATTTTGAAGGAAAAAAATTGATTTTTTATTCAACTTTCTTTTCCTTGTTTGGTTTGAGGAAAAATGCATGGAAAAAAGTTTTGCATGAAAACTTGTAAATGGCAAGCTTCACTTTTCTAGATTATATGATGTGATTTAGGTGTGTGTGTGGGGGGGGGGGGCGAGAGATAGAGAGAGAGAGAAGAGAGGAAGCAAGAGAGAGAGAGAGATAGAGAAGAGTTAGAGAGAGAATGAGAGAATGGGAGAGAGAAGAGAGTTAGAGAGAGAACGAGAGAATAGAGGAGAGAGAGATAGTTAGAGAGAGAGAAGAGAGAAAAGAGAGTTAGAGAGAGGGAGAATCACGGGAGCCACGAGAGATAATGGAGAGAAAGGTAAGCTTTGATCCAAAAATTTTCTCTCAACTTTCCTCTCATTTTGAAAGGATTTTTTTTTTCTCACCAAACTTTCCATGCAATTTTCCAACTATTTTTTCCATCCCTTTTTCTTCATTCTAAACAAAAACAAGATTCTCATTTTTCATAATAATTTTTTTTGAAAATGTTGTTTTCCCAGGTCCAAACAGACCCTAAATGGTTGTTTTATAAGAAATATTGCTTTTTCCCCATTACTCCTTGATCATGGGTACACTACATGGTTGGAGTTTGATATAAAGTGGGAATATATGCATTGGTACTATGTTAATTTGGTCTCTTTGGGCTCGATTTTATTCTTTGGGGATGTCCATTTTGCATCTTTTGAAGATTAGGCTCCGTAATGGAAAACACAGACAATTACATGGCTAATGCAAAAGTGATTGTTGGCACTTTACTTGATAGACATGTGATTGCGTACATGTATGTTTGGATCTCTATGTGATTGTTCTGTAATGGATTACTATGCTAGGCTTGTTTGTTCATTCTTATATTGTGGTGAATATTACTTTTAACTTGCATTTCGGCTGATAATGTCCCCAGAATGTGATTTATTAAATGGACAGTGGTTCCTAGATTCTATTGGACCTCTTTATAGGAAAGATTGATGCCCCATTATCACACAATCATAAAATTGCCAAGATAATTGGAGGCCTGATAAGGAATATGAAAGTGGGAGATGAAAGCTAACTTGCAAGATTCAATGCCACAAAGATTTTGGAGTTGATGGCAGGGAAGACTCTGACCTTTGTTGGTGATTCAATTGCATGTAATCAGATGAAATCACTGCTAGCTTACTATGGCAGGTATATCTCATACTTTTTTAAAAAAACTCTTGATATTTAGCCATTCATGAATCATGACGACTTTATGGAAATTTCCCTATATGTATCATGTCATCTTAGCAACACATGAATTATGAGAATTGAACTTCAATATGATCTTTTTTTTTAGGAAAAACAATACCCTTATAGAAATTCATCTAGAACATGTAGATATTCAATAGGTTTTCCTATTATATTATTCCTACCTGCATCAACTTCCAACAATGTATTTGTATAATTGTTTAAGCATAAGTAAAACTCGACTAAGTGGTGCTTTCAGAAATTTATTATTATTTTGTTTAGCCCACGGTTGGTCGTTGGCTAGTGTACGATTCTCATCAATTTCTCGAAGGAGTCCCAAAGGGGTTGGTCCCCATCTGTGTAGGCCAGACAACACCCTGACAGTAAGACATCATAGCGTGGTTGACCTATATGTGGCAATGTTACCGTTAAAATTTCTGACGTGTGTTAATTTTTCCGTTTAATTATATACTGTTAACATGTGGAGCTTTTAGGATCGCGAGTGAGTTCGTTGAAATTGTTAGTATCTTAAAAATATCAGTTAGGAAATTTTTGGGTATCGACTAATTTTATTTAGAATCAGTTTTGGATTTATTTTATCAGATTTTTTTTCTTTCTCGGATTCTTTTCTCCCTTGAATTCCTCTCCCTCGGATCCCCCTTCCACTCTCCTTTTCTCTTTCTCTTTCCCGGTTTCCCTTTCCCTCTTTCTCTTTTTCTCTTTTTATCTCTCCTCCCCATTATCCTCTTCATTTGTCCCCCCAAAATACCCAACACCCCAACCCCCCTCTGCATGCAACCCCAACCCCCCATGCATATACACACCACCCCTCCCCTTCCTCCTCCTATTTAAACCCCAACAAACCACGCCAACAACCACCTCAAAACACCTCCTCTCACCAGCTCCTCGCCATCAACCACCACCCCACCACAGTTCGACTGCCGCTCCACCATTTCCGGCCACCTCCACCCTGCACTGATGTCACAAAAACCGCACCAAAACCCACCCCGAAGCCCCTGTTTTGTTTGCCCAGAAAACGCCACCACTCGACGTCACCCCGAGCCACCGCCGCTACTGCCAATGTCCCCCACCTATCCCGGCGACATTTCCCAGCACCGACGACCACCATACCGTCGTCGCACCGCTTAGTTGCTCTGCCCAAAACACCCGAGCGTTCTTCTTTCCCTCTGACCAGGCTGCTGTTGCTGTGGCTGCTGTCGCTGCCACACCCGCCGCTGCCCAGACCACCGGCGACCACCAACACCAACGACCACACTGATGCCCCCGACCGCCGGCGGCCTTGCCCAACAAATCCATATGTAAACACCCTAACCCTATATATATTTATATCACTCCTCTAACTTATTATTATTTGTATTATTATTATTATTGTTATTATTATTATTATTATTATTATTATTTGCTTATTTTATGAATATTTATTTATGTTATTATTTCATGTTTTAATAAGTTCGTATTATTAGTATGCTGTTGATTATTATTATTATTATTATCATTATTATTATTATTATTATTAATAAGTTCGTAATATTATTAATTAGAGTCGTAATTTTATTATTAAGTTTTTGTAATATTATTATTTTCATATTATTAATAAGTGTTCGTAAGATTATTATTAAGGTTCGTATTAGTATTTTTAAGTTAAGTTATTATTAAGTTCCTGAATTTATTAAGTTTCGTATTATTATTTAGTTTCGTAATTTTATTAATTATTTTTGTAAGTTTATTATAAAGTTTCATATTACTATTATTATAAGGTTTCGTGTTATTATAAAATTATTATAAAGTTTTCATGTTGTTATAATATGGATATTATGTTCAAAACTCTACGTTAATATTATTATTAAAGTATTAGTATCGAGTTATGATTTTAAAGGTGTAGTTTCGATTTTATTATTTACCTTTAGAAAATGTCAGTTGTGATGTTAGTATTTTCATAATAGTTATGCTTGATACAAGGCTATGGTTGAGTTATGATAGGATTCGTGCATAACTAACATATCGTAGAGATCGAGTATTTATTTTAGAAGCTTATATTCGAATTCTAGGTCCGAGCGAGACGACGCGGTAGTTAACTCCCGTGTATAAGTGTTGCAGTAAAAGAAAGCTGTTCAGGTAATGTCTATGTCCTAATCCCCATTGGGATGCTCTTTAATCTGTTTTGTGGTTTTAATCTGTTTTAAGAAGCGCGCATCGCGCAGGGTATTTTCTGTAATGTTAGACTGTCTGTTTTTGAAGTAAGTATTTTTCTGAGTTGAGAAAATGACAATCTTTTAAACTCTGAGATTTTACTATGTCGATTTTGGAAACTGGGTTAGGTTTTGTTGAAAAGTCTGATGTCCGAACTTCATAGGATACTAGTAATTAGTGAAACCATAATCGTGGTGTAATGTCTAAGCTCTAATCCTTTTGGATGCCCTTGAACTGTTTGTTGATTTTACTGTTGTCTTGGAACTTGCATTCTGATGGTAACTATATCTGAAACTTGACTGTCTATTTTTGTTTAAGGAAATCATGTTCTTTGATTTATAAAGTATGGACAGTCCTTTGGTTTGTGTTGAAAGTTTGTCGGTTTGGAACTGTGGTTTAGAAGGGTTGGTCCTTTAAATGGAACTAAACTGTCTGTTTGATTGATAAAGTGATTGATCTTTGTTTGGTAAATGTTGGATATTCCTTGGTCTTTGTGTTGAAAGTATGCTGGGTTGGAAATTGTGATTTGGAAGTATTGGTTTTGAAAATGTTGGATTTGGAAATGTTGATTGATACTAAAATGATATGAGATATGAAACCTGACTAATTAAAGGCTATGAGAAAATGCGGGTTCGGGCAGTCTCGCTAAGACCAGGTCGAATACCTGTGAGTGAGACTGTTAAGAGACCAGGTTACGCCTGGTAGTTTGGAATGATGATTGCCATGGCCATCCCGGATGTGATTGTGATGATGATGAGAAAGTATGTTTGCGATGGCCATCCGGAATGTGATTGTGATGATGATGAGAAAGTATGTTTGCGATGGCCATCCGTGAATTGTGATGAGAAAAGAACGATTACGATGGTCATCCGTGAGATTGATTGAGATAGGAAAGTATTGTGAATATTTTGGCGAGTCTATTGACTCCAAGGGGCAATACGGAAGCCCCGCCCGCTTTAAAATATGGTAATGGTAAGGTTGTCTAGTGAAAGTTATTTGGAAATGTTTGACTTGTTTTAATGATGTTTTTACTTTGATTCTCGGAACTTGCAATCCCAAAGGGGACCTTAGCTGAAACTTGACTGCTTATTTTGATTGAGAAAGTTGTGTTCTTTGCTTAGTAAAATATGGATAGTCTTTTGATTCATTTGTTGAAAGTGTGGAATTGTTGGTTCTGGAAAAGGTTGGCTTTGGAAATGTTGTATTGAGACTAGTATGGCTTGAGATTGTAAATTGTACTTGATATTTATATGTGTGAATGTTTGTGATGGTCACCCGTGAGTTGAATTGAGAATGAAATGATGATGAGAAAAGGATGATGAAAAAAAAAGGATGTTGGACTATGGTTTGTGAAGTCTAGGACTTCGTGGTGTAATGTTTATGCCCTAACATTCCCTTGGATGTCCTTAAACTGTGTAGTGACTTTTCCTGTTTTATGAGGCATGAATCCTGTAAGGGGATTTTCCTATATAAATTGGTTGTCTGCTTTAATTGTTGTAAATGGTGTGATCTGCCTTGGTTGTTGGAAATTGTTGTGACCTAGATTCATTATTGGAAGTATCGTGACATGCCTTAGGGAAAGATTGTCTTTGCTTAGGTTGTGGGAAAACTGGGGTGAAATGTGGACGGCTAATAACTTACAAGACATTAATATCCAAGTGAAACATTAAGCGGGTAAAATCTGTTACTTCTCTGAAGCAAGGTGTGGACACATGCTAGAACCATATGAGGATATAGTATCCTGTTCTGTGTCACCCGCATAATAAAATTGAATTAATTTTGATAAAGGAACTACTCTAACTATGGGTGTTGAATCTGATCTTGATGTTTTGAGCCTGTTTCTGATTCTGATTTGGATAATTTGCTTCGAATCTTGTTCTAGTTTTTGGATAATTACCTGGTTTGAGAAGTTATGTTGAGTTCGTTATAAGAATTACTTTGAGTACTCTGATTTCTGATGTCTGATTCTAAATTATTGAAATGTCAGTTGAGATTTCTGGAATGTGGTGCTTTCTGACTTGAAGGTTTATACTGTTGGTTCTTAATTGTTGTTATTTCTGAACTCTGGATAATTCTGAGTTGGGATTCAAATGAGTTGCGAAAAGGTTTGACTTGTCCCCCTCCCTCAAATGAATTGAAATGAATTTTAAACTGTTTTGACCGTTAGGGGTAGACATTATTGAGGTTTTCCCCCTCATGTTTGTAAATGTTTTGTTTTCAGGTGAAGGCTTCTGTGATGGGAACGGGAACTAGCAGTGAGGACGTCTAGAGTTTTAGTTTTGGAGTTGTGTTTAAGGTTTGACAGTTCTGAAGTTAAGGATGTTTATTCTGAATTCTAAGATTGTTTAATTGTTATTCCGTTGTTAAATAGTTGTAGTTTTCCTTTTTGCCTTGTATTCCTTTGTGGATACGGCAGTGACGCGAGAATAAAGGTTAAGTCTTCCGCTGGATTTCTGTAAACGTTAGTTTTGGTGTGACGTTTTCATAGTCGAATTTCCGGGGCATTACAGAATGGTATCAGAGCTTTGGGTTACGACCTGGTAGCTCTTAAGTGTCTATTAGGTTTTTAGTTAGAACTTAGGATGCTACATTCGGAGTGATGAGTGTAGGATTGGGGAATGGGATGTGTGTCTCATTCAGTGTTTCTTTTTGTGTTGCAATTGCATGCTTGTTGCTTTTAACATCTTTCGTATGGAATATTGCCGCCATTGCTATGCAATGCATAAGGCGCGTTGAGTTTCGACGACGAAACTCTTTTGAAGAAAGTAAAGATGTAAAACCCAAAGTTTTTTGGTTACAACTACCGTTGGTTTCAGTTCGAAAGTCGTTAAGTATGAGTTTAAGTTTCGAGGTCGAAACTTCTTTTAAGCGGGTAATGATGTAAAACCCCGAAAAAATTCCTATTATTCTTACCGTTAAAATTTCTTACGTGTGTTAATTTTTCCGTTTAATTATATACTGTTAACATGTGGAGCTTTTAGGATCGCGAGTGAGTTCGTTGAAATTGTTAGTATCTTAAAAATATCAGTTAGGAAATTTTTGGGTATCGACTAATTTTATTTAGAATCAGTTTTGGATTTATTTTATCAGATTTTTTTCTTTCTCGGATTCTTTTCTCCCTTGGATTCCTCTCCCTCGGATCCCCCTTCCTCTCTCCTTTTCTCTTTCTCTTTCCCGGTTTCCCTTTCCCTCTTTCTCTTTTTCTCTTTTTATCTCTCCTCCCCATTATCCACTTCATTTGTCCCCCCAAAATACCCAACACCCCGACCCCCCTCTACATGCAACCCCAACCCCCCATGAATATACACACCACCCCTCCCCTTCCTCCTCCTATTTAAACCCCAACAAACCACGCCAACAACCACCTCAAACCACCTCCTCTCACCAGCTCCTCGCCATCAACCACCACCCCACCACAGTTCGACCGCCACTCCACCATTTTCGGCCACCTCCGCCCTGCACTGATGTCACAAAAACCGCACCAAAACCCACCCCGAAGCCCCTGTTTTGTTTGCCCAGAAAATGCCACCACCCGACGTCACCCCGAGCCATCGCTGCATCGCCAATGTCCCCACCTATCCGGCGACATTTCCCAAAGACCGACCACCATACCGTCGTCGCACAGCTTAGTTGCTCTGCACATAACACCCTTGCGTTCTTCTTTCCCTCCGACGGTGCTCTGTTGTGGCTGCTCTGCCACACACCACGCCTGCATCACCGACGACCACCAACAACGACGACCACACTGACGCCCCCGACCGCCGGCGGCCTTGCCCAACAAATCCATATGTAAACACCCTAACCCTATATATATTCATATCACTCCTCTAACTTATTATTATTAGTATTATTATTATTGTTATTTTTATTATTATTATTTGCTTATTTTATGAATTTTTATTTATGTTATTATTTCATGTTTTAATAAGTTTGTATTATAAATATGCTGTTAATTATTATTATTATTATTATTATAATTATTAAGTTCGTAATATTATTAATTAGAGTCGTAATTTTATAATTAAGTTTTTGTAATATTATTATTTTCATATTATTAATAAGTTTTCGTAAGATTATTATTAAGGTTCGTATTAGTATTTTTAAGTTGTTAAGTTATTATTAAGTTCTTGATTTTATTAAGTTTCGTATTATTATTTAGTTTCGTAATTTTATTAATTATTTTTGTAAGTTTATTATAAAGTTTCATATTACTATTATTATAAGGTTTCGTGTTATTATAAAATTATTATAGAGTTTTCATGTTGTTATAATATGGATATTATGTTCAAAACTCTACGTTAATATTATTATTAAAGTATTAGTATCGAGTTATGATTTTAAAGGTGTAGTTTCGATTTTATTGTTTTACCTTTAGAAAATGTCAGTTGTGATGTTAGTATTTTCATAATAGTTATGCTTGATACAAGGCTATGGTTGGGTTATGATAGGATTCGTGCCTAACTAACTTATCGTAGAGATCGAGTATTTATTTTAGAAGCTTATATTCGAATTCTAGGTCCGAGCGAGACGACGCGGTAGTTAACTCCCATGTGTAAGTGTTGCAGTAAATGAAAGTTGTTCAGATAATGTCTATGTCCTAATCCCCATTGGGATGCTCTTTAATCTGTTTTGTGGTTTTAATCTGTTTTAAGAAGCGCGCATCGTGCAGGGTATTTTTCTGTAAAGTTAGACTGTCTGTTTTGGAAGTAAGTATTTTTCTGAGTTGAGAAAAAGGTGGCAATCTTTTAAACTCTTAGATTTTACTATGTCGATTTTGGAAACTGGGTTGGGTTTTGTTGAAAAGTCTGATGTCCGAACTTCATAGGATACTAGTAATAGTGAAACCATAATCGTGGTGTAATGTCTATGCTCTAATCCTTTTGGATGCCCTTGAACTGTTTGTTGATTTTACTGTTGTCTTGGAACTTGCATTCTGATGGTAACAAGGGGTTGGAACGGTGCGGTGCGGTGCAGTTTTGGTGTGCCGCAGCGGTGCACCGGATGAAACGGTGCTCGAAAACCATAAACTGGAACCGGAACCGAATCACCCGGTTTTTAAAAACCGGTGCACCGGCTTTAACGGTGCGGTTTCACCGGTGAATCGGACATAAAAAACTCTCTATTTAATCAAAGAAAAAATCTTTATTTAATAAAAAAAAAGTGAGAACCCTAAACTGGAAAATGAAAATTTGAAATACTAAAACCTAATTCCCCCCTCTCCTTACTCGATAGTCAGTGTCTCAGTGAGAATGTAAGGAGTGTGAACCAGAGAGCCAAATTTACTAGCCCATAAGCCCAACCCAATAACACACTAACACCTAATATTCTTTTTTTTAACTAGTTAATTTATATTATTTTTGTATTAATTTTTGGGTAGAATTTTTTTCTAACCAAAATTTATATTTACATGTATTTAATTATATCAACGGTGCGGTGCCGGTTCCCTGTCGGTATGAATATCCCAAACCGGAACCGCCCCGTTTAGTATCCGGTTTTTCCGGTGCGGTGCACCGGATTTTTAAACCGGTTCGGTGTTGCCCGTTCCCGGTTTTTTTATCCGGTTTTCGGTTTGGTGTGCCGGTTCCGGATTTTTCTTCCACCCCTAATGGTAACTATATCTGAAACTTAACTGTTTATTTTTGTTTAAGGAAATTATGTTCTTTGATTTATAAAGTATGGACAGTCCTTTTGTTTGTGTTGAAAGTTTGTTGGTTTGGAACTGTGGTTTAGAAGGGTTGGTCCTTTAAATGGAACTAAACTGCCTGTTTGATTGATAAAATGATTGATCTTTGTTTGGTAAACGTTGGATATTCCTTGGTCTTTGTGTTGAAAGTATGATGGGTTGGAAATTGTGATTTGGAAGTACTGGTTTTAAAAAAGTTGGATTTGGAAATGTTGATTGATACTAAAATGATATGAGATATGGAACCTGACTAATTAAAGGCTATGTGATCTTTGTTTGGTAAGGTTGTCTGGTCAAAGTTATTTGGAAATTTTTGACTTGTTTTAATGATGTTTTTACTTTGATTCTCGGAACTTGCAATCCCAAAGGGGACCTTAGCTGAAACTTGACTGCTTATTTTGATTGAGAAAGTTGTGTTCTTTGCTTAGTAAAATATGGATAGTCTTTTGATTCATTTGTTGAAAGTGTGGAATTGTTGGTTCTGGAAAAGGTTGGCTTTGGAAATGTTGTATTGAGACTGGTATGACTTGAGATTGTAAATTGTACTTGATATTTATATGTGTGAATGTTTGTGATGGTCACCCGTGAGTTGAATTGAGAATGAAATGATGATGAGAAAAGGATGATGAAAAAATTTTTTTGTTGGATTATGGTTTGTGAAGTTTAGGACTTCGTGGTGTACTGTTTATGCCCTAACATTCCCTTGGATGTCCTTAAACTGTGTCGTGACTTTTCCTGTTTTATGAGGCATGAATCCTGTAAGGGGATTTTCCTGTATAAATTGGTTGTCTGCTTTAATTGTTGGAAATGGTGTGATTTGCCTTGGTTGTTGGAAATTGTTATGACCTAGTTTCATTATTGGAAGTATCGTGACCTGCCTTAGAGAAAGATTATCTTTGCTTAGGTTGTTGGAAAACTGGGGTGAAATGTGGACGGCTAATAACTTATAAGACATTAATCTCCAAGTGAAACATTAAGCGGGTAAAATATGTTACTTCTCTGAAGCAAGGTGTTGACAAATCCTGGAACCATATGAGGATATAGTATCATGTTCTGTGTCTAGGACTGGCCATCAAAAATCGGGTCCTTCTGGAAACTCAATGTCTCGTCCCTTGTTAGAATTCTGATTCTAAAAGCAGAGACCTCTCAAAGGTCACCCGCATAATAAAACTGAATTAATTTTGATAAAGGAACTACTCTAACTATGGGTGTTGAATCTGATCCTGATGTTTTGAATCTGTTTCTGATTCTGATTTGGATAATTTGCTTCGAATCTTGTTCTAGTTGTTGGATAATTACCTGGTTTGAGAAGTTATGTTGAGTTTGTTGTCTGAATTACTTTGATTACTTTGATTTCTGATGTCTGATTCTAAATTATTGAAATGTCAGTTGAGATTTCTGGAATGTGGTGCTTTCTGAGTTGAAGGTTTATACTGTTGCTTCTTAAGTGTTGTTATTTCTGAACTCTGGATAATTCTGGGTTGGGATTCAAATGAGTTCCGAAAAGGTTTGACTTGTCCCCCCTCCCCCTCAAATGAATTGAAATGAATTTTAAACTGTTTTAACATTTAGGTGTAGACATTATTGAGGTTTTCCCCCTCATGTTTGTAAATGTTTTGTTTTCAGGTGAAGGCTTCTGTGATGGGGACAGGAACTAGCAGTGAGGACGTCTAGAGTTTTAGTTTTGGAGTTGTGTTTAAGGTTTGACAGTTTTGAAGTTAAGGATGTTTATTCTGAATTCTAAGATTGTTTAATTGTTATTTCCGTTGTTAAATAGTGGTAGTTTTCCTTCTTGCCTTGTATTCCTTCGGGGATACGGCAGTGACGCCCGAATAAAAGTTAAGTCTTCCGCTGAATTTCTGTCAACGTTAGTTTGGCTGTGACGTTTTCATAGTCGAATTTTCGGGGCGTTACATTATGTCATAAACTAGAAGAATATTAGGAACTTTTACAAGTGCAATAAGATGAAAAGGATAAGAAATATAATGACATTTTTTTTAAGAATATCAAATCTGGAATTTTGTGTATGAACAATGTTATTATCAGTCCACTTTTGCTGAATTTCATAAAAAATGCCTGCATGATCATAATTTCCCCAATAATTTCTCACAAACTAGAGGAATTTTAGGAACTTTTCCAAGTGGAATCAGATCAAAAGGATATGAAATGAATTTACAATGGCATTTTTTTAAAAAAATTCAAATATGAAATTTCGACTATGAACAATGTTGATATAAGTCCACTTTTGCTGGTGTTCATAAAAATGTTTACATAATCATATTTTTCATACCATTTTTACATGAACTAGAAGAATTTTAGAAACTAGTGCAATCAGATTAAAAGGTTAAGAAATGGATGTATAATGACATTTTGTTTAAGAACTTCAAATCTGAATTTCTGCGTATGAACAGTGTTGATATCAATCGATTTTTACTTTTTATCATACAAATATATGTATGATCTTATTTTTCCAACATTTTTGTCTTACACTAGAAGTATTTTAGAACATTTTCCAAGTGGAATCAGATTAAAAGGATAAGAAATAAATATATAATGGCATTTTGTTTAATAGCTTTAAATATGAAATTCTAGGTATGAAAATTGTTGATATGAGTCCACTTTTGCTTGATTTTGTAAAATTGCATGCATGATAATATTTTTCCTAAAAATTTGTCATAATATAGGAGAATTTCAGGAAGCTTTTCAAAGTGGAATCAGATCAAAAGGATAAGAAATGAATTCATAATGACATTTTGTTTTAGAACATCAAATATAAAATTTTAGGCATGACCAGTTTTAATATTAGTCCACTTTCGCTTGCTTTTGTCAACATTCATGCATGATCATATTTGTCCAACAATTTTGTCATAACCTAAAGGAATTTTAGGAAGTTTTCCAAGAGGAATCAGGTCAAAAGGATAAGAAATGAATTTATAATGACATTTTGTTTAAGAACATCACACATGAAATTCTGGGTATGAACAATATTGATATCAGTCCACTTTATCTTGATTTTGTAAAAATTCATCCAAGATCATACTTTTACAACAACTTTATCATACACTAGAGGAATTTTAGGAACTTTTCCAAGTGGAATCAAATCAAAAGGATAAGAAATGAATTTATAATGACATTTTGTTTAAAAACATCAAATCTGAAATTCTGTGTGTGCACAGTATAATGTTGATATAAACCCACTTTTGCTGGATTTTGTAAAAATGAATGCATGATCATATTTTTTTTCGACACTTTTGTCATAAAATTGAAGACTTTTAGGAACATGTCCAGGTAGAATAAGATCAAAAGGATGAGAAATAAATTTATAATGGCATTTTGTTTAAGAACTTCAAATCTTGAATTATGTTTACGAACAATGTTGATGTTAGTCCACTTTTGCTGCATTTTGTAAAAATGAATGCATGATCATTATTTTCTCGACACTTTTTTCATAAACTAGAAGACCTTTAGGAACTTGTCCAAGTAGAATCAAATTAAAAGGATATGAAATGAATTAATAATGGCATTTTGTTTAAGAATTTCAAAAATGAAATTCTGGGTATAAACAGTTTTGATATTAGTCCACTTTTGCTTGATTTAGTAAAAGTGCATGCATGATCATATTTTTCGAAAAATTTAATCATACACTAGAAGAATTTTAACAACTATTCCAAGTGGAATCAGATCAAAAAGACAAAAAATGAATTTATCGTGGCATTTTGTTTGAGAACTTCAAATTTGAAATTCCGGGTATGAACAATTTTGATATCACTCCACTTTTGCTGGATTTCGTTAAAATGCATGCATGATCATATTTTTCCAATAATTTTGACATAAATGAGTAGGAATTTAAGGAACTATTCCAAGTGGAATAAGATCATAGAATAAGAAATAATATAAAATTCGGCTCGGAACGAGACCGAACATAAAAATGCATGCATTTATGACAAATTATGACATAAATGACAAATTATAAGGAATTTTTGGGGCTTTTTCAAAGTGGAATCAAATCAAAAGGATAAAAAATGAATTTACAATGACATTTTGTTTAAAAACTTCAAAAATGAAATTTTGGCAATGAACGGTGTTGATAGAAGTCAACTTTTGCTTAATTTCATAATAATGTTTATGTTCGGTCTCGTTCCGAGCCAAATTTTATATTATTTATAGGGTATTTTTGTTTGTTCTAACCCTAGAATTATATATTAGATATGATAATTTTATGTTTTGTAGGAAAATAATGAGTTAGAAGACAATTGAGCTTAATTAAGGGTTTTTAAGGAATCCCGAGTGATTTCCCGAGCCGACCCAAGTCAACCCGAGCCGACCGGGTACTCTTCCTCCATCACGTCAGTCAGGACAGACGGGCGTTACACCTGAGTTACAGTGGTCGCGCCCGTAACTTTGCTCTGCCGCGTCAAGACATCGCCAAGGGACGGAAGCAGCCAGAGGACGCACCCGCTACGATGACCGTCGCGCCCGCAACATACTGCGGAGAAGGAAATGGCTTGTGGACAGAAGTTGGCCGCGCCCGTGATGGGAAGTGTCGCACCCGCGACGGAGTGTGGTCGCGCCCGCGAAAGATTTGTTCGCGCCTGCGACGGACGATGAACGAGAGACGGTGCAAAGTGGGCAGAACACTGTCGTGCCCGCGATAGGGCCATTCGCGGCCGCGACGGCTGGATTTCTGCGGAAAAATCGCGCGTGACTGCTTAGTTGTAATCTAGGGTTTTGGGATGTTTTTGTTCCTTCTATAAATACCCCATGTAATTCAGCACTATTATCATTCTTAGTACCTTAGTTAGGAGTAGGATTAGGGTAGAATTAGGTTTAATTTCTTTCCTTTATCTTACTTTAATCCTTTAATTGTTCTTCATGCTTTCTTCACGTTTTCTTGCATTTTTGTATTAAACTCTTTTCCAAGCAACTTCCATTGAAGATTTTACAAGCCTTGCTCTCTCTCTCTCTCTCTCTCTCTCTCTCTCTCTCTCTCTCTCTCTCTCTTTCTTTTTCAATTGCCATTGTTGATTTGATTCAAGTTTCTAGTGCTAATCACAACCAATCCACTTTTAGTGAGGTGGAGGATCAAGAGTCACAAATTCTACTTCCTAGTGAGGATTTGGGGATCCTTGGTAATCCAATTCACATTTTTCTGTTTGTTCGGGGGAAAATCCAAGTGAAGATTGAAGAATTAGTGAAGATTTTTGGTCATGATCGAAGGTATAATTCTTGCTCCGAATTTCATTGTTCATTCTAGTTTTCTCATTTATTGCTTTCTAATTGCTTTCATCTTTCATGCTTTCTTGATTGTTATTATGAATCCATGTCTAGGTTAGTTTAATTGCTTTCTTAAAAATTTACCCTGCTTTCCGCATTGAGAAAAACCACTTATGCAAACCGATTTCCTTGTCAAGCCTAAACACCCATCCCCGTGGATTCGACAACCCTTACCTCATAAAAACCACAAACATACCGCACCCAAACAATGGCGCCATTGTCGGGGATGGCGTTATTTGGTAGAGTAGGTTATTGCTTTGTGTGTATATAGTTTATTGCTTTCTAGATTCTTCCAAGAAAAATTTAGTAAAAAAAAATTGAATATCGAAAAGAAAAGAAATAGAAAAAAAACAGAAAAAAAGAAAAAAAAGTGAGTTATGGCTAGTCCCGAATTTCCCCAATTTGAGCATGAAATATTTTTGAGGTATTTTGCTAGATTACATGATTACCGCGCTCAGTGTGAATTGTATGGTATCTTTTATGGTACATTCGATCTTTTGGGAATTGTGAACGTGGGTGTGAATTATGAGACCCGAAACCTCTTAGATTATTACGGGTTTTCTGCTTCAAGTGAAGAAAAAGCATGGGAGTTACTTGAGTGGTTGTCTAGGGATTCTTATGAATTTGAGCAACAAAGTGTTAGTCTTAGCTTCCAATCTCCTTATGCACCACCCTCTGGGACCGAAGCTGAACAGTCATGTGATTATCCCGTTATTTTGATGATCAATCTTATGGTAGGGATTATGTAGAAAATTCTTTTGATCTTCCCCAATGTGATGTTGTTGAGTCTTATCTTTTGTGTGTGCATTGTGAATCTCCATATCATGCTTCTGAATCTTGTGTACAAGTTGAACTAGATAATATTCGTGCTGAAATGGATGATCTTCAAGTTGAGATGCGTGTGAAATTAAATGAATGCATGCAAAAATTTGAACACATGCTTAAAGCTGGGGTAGAAGATTTTTCTTCACAAATGGTTGATTTGAATGTTGAAGTAGATCATTCGTCATCTTTGAGTCCTGAAATGTGTGTTGATTCTTCTTTGTATGATTATAATGAGGATGATGACTACTATAACAGACCTAGTTTTGCATGCTGGCTTAGCGATTCCTTAGCTTTAGCTGCACCTAGTAACCATGAGAAACATGATGATTTTGTGTGTGATGATGTAGAACTTGATGAAAACATGTTAGATGATGAACCATTGTCCACACCATTGCCCATGCTTTCATGTGAAGAAAAGGTTGAGTCCAATGAATGCCATGATGTTTGTAATGTAAATGAGCATGATCTTGTTGAGAGTGAAATTGAATCTTTTGTGGTTGAATGTGTGCTTGAAAATGAATTGTTCACTTTCATTGAGGGTCATTGTATTAGTGAGGCATTCGCTACCCTTGCATGTGAATCCGTTGATGTGGAATCTTGTGATGATGAGCTTAATTCTTTGGGGATTGATCATAATTGTTTGAACTTGGTTTGTGACAATGATGCTTTTTGATGATGCTATGCTTTATGAGTCATTCACGATGGGTTATGACCCGGAACCTTCCACTTTCACTTTTGATGTTGTTTTGTCTTCTGATACTGATAGTTCTTCTAATGAGTCTGATATTGATGAAGATGAAGATGTGCATGTTTGTGATGTTGGGAGTGTTATGATGTGGTCTAACTTTGCTTTTTCCTTATCACCTATTGTTGATTATGATGAATTGGATGAAAGTTGTGATTTGGAATCTGTGTTTGATGAAAATTGCAGGGATATTGAGTTTGAATCATTGTTGGCATCCAAGTCTTTGCATGAGCATGTTTAGGAATGTGTCGTATAGCCAACTCCTGTTGATTTGTATACCCAATTTCCATTTACGAGTCAATGGGAGGACTCATTTGTCATGTCTTCTTTCACCGTACCTAGGAAAGTCTTTTACATTCCTGTAGTCCGTCCTTTCTATGACTTTTCTAAGGCTTTTGATAAACTGTTAAGAGCACTAATGTTTGTTGATGTGATTTTGAGAGTGTGCTCCTATGTTCACCATTCTGAGATGCATTCACGGATGCATGATTTGTTACTCCGAGTGTTGAATGCATGGTTCTAACTTGGTGTCCGATATCTTGAGGTAAGAAGGAGTAAGTCTCTTGATAAGAAGCCTTCTAGGTAGAATCTTTCCTCACCTTTCTTGTACAGTTAGTAAGTATTCTTTCTTTTCTTCTTTTATTTTCTTTTTGGTGTGTTTCTTGATTTCTTTTGGAGTGCTTGCTTACCTTACTTTTGTTTCCATTGAGGACATGGCAACCTCTTTGTGTGGGAGTGGGGGGGGGGGGGGGAGGGGGCGTAGTATGCATTCCGATTTTCGAGTTCAAGAAAAGAAAAAAAAAAGAGTGAGATTCATTTTGTAAATATTTTGGTTTTTCTTTAGTTCTTTAGTTAGTAGTGTCTTGTATATATTTTTTTTGTTTTTCTTTTAATCTTGAATGTCAAGTTCTAAGCATTTAGGTAGTTTAAATTGTACATCCTAACCTTATGCTTGGTGCTTTTGAATTGTGGATCAAGTTTTCTTTCATTCAAGATCTTGAGGTAACCTCTTTCCGCCCTCTCTTTAAGTGTATATCTTATTGATCCATGGTGCATGCTAGGTTTTTCCTTTTGGATGGCGAACCCTTGAGTGTGAATGTTGGGATTCTCTTGTTGTTGGAGTCGTGTGGGCTCGGGTCGCCACATACATTCTGTTTTGACATGATCATATTATTCAAACAATTTTGACATGAAATAGAAGAATTTTAGAAACTTGTGCAATCAGATCAAAAGGATAAGACATGGATTTAAAATGACATCTTGTTTAAGAACTTCAAATCTGAAATTCTGGGTATGAACAGTGTTGATATCAGTCCACTTTTGCTGCATTTCATACAAATACATGCATGATCATATTTTTCCAACTATTTTTTGATAAACTAGATGAATTTCAGGAACTTTTCCAAGTGGATTCAGATCAAAGGATAAGAAATGAATTTATAATGACATTTTGTTTAAGAACTTCAAATGTGAAATTCTGGGTATGGACAGTGTTGATATCAATCCACTTTTTCTTGATTTTGTAAAAATGCATACATGATCATATTTTTCCAGCAATTTTGTCATAAACTAGAAGAATTTTAGGAACTTTTCCAAGTGGACTTAGATCCAAAGGATAAGAAATGAATATACGAAGGCATTTTGTTTGAAGGCCTTCGTAATTGAAAATTCTTGAATAAAACCCTAAATATATGATGAAATATTTACTAAGGACTGATACTTGACGTAGGAAAGGACGACTCAACTAGGTATGGAGGCTCATTTTACTTCTCGTTAATTATAGGAACTTGAGGATTAAAGCTAAGGAAGCTTCACTCATACATTGTATGCATGCATGGGGACGTTAACGACCCTCGTCATTAATGAAAGCCCATATGACGATCATGTTCGAACGATGAAATAATGACCCATGGGTGCACTTGGAAATGATGAAAGATGATTGGTGATTAAACCCGGTTAAGAAGGGGCATGTAATGGTTGTGTTAAGATGTTTTATTGTTATATGCCGAGATTCGATGCATGAGTCTTTTCCTAGGGATAATAACCAAGTGTAACGCCAAAAAAATTCAATTACTAATTTAACGGTCAATATCTAACGTTGGCTAACTTTAACAACGGAATTCTCATTTTTTTTCCTCTGAAAACAACTGGGCATATTGCATCACTTGCATTGCAAGGACCATAACTTGACATCCCGACACCCTTTGGGTCTGGTTTTGGACTTTCTGAAAATCTTGGCATGTCTACGAAAACTCTTATGTTGACTACGAGACCTAAAACACACTCTAAGGATCCTAAAAACAGCAACTAGTCAAACCTGTCCTGATCTGACCTAGGTCTGGTAATTGGATCATAACTCAACTTATAACCCGCCAAAGTCTGATCCGCGAAATTTATATGAAAGCTAACATCTTAGGGGACTTCCAGCTCAAACAGTTCGGTCAAAAGATGACTATACAATTTATGGTGACCCGTTCTTTAAACATTATCGAATCTGTCCCGTTCCCGGTTTCCTTATAGTCGGTAATTTCGATTCTAACCTTCACCATCCGATCCCAAGATCCTAATTTGGGCCCAAAACAATGGCTAAGGTCAAGGTATCTACCCAAACCCAACCAAGACTCATGCTCGATGATTACTAAGATCGACTAAACCCAATAATTCAACTTCAAAGTCTTTAATAACACAACACACCTACTCAACATACTAACCTTCAACATTGAAAACCAACCCACTCTAATTTCATACCTAGCATGCTTTGCATGATATAAATCTTTTAAGAACATGTAATTCGTGGGAAAAGGAAACCCAAGCTTAACAAACAACCAACAAGAATTAGCCCTGGTACTTAAACACCCTAAGACATGCATTAAAGAAACCTAAACATGTTTGACTTATATTAACAATTAAGAATTACTAACACCTAAAAATCAAGAATCACAACAACAACTTATTTTTCTAAGATTCATGCAATAATATAAAAAAAAAATAACCTCAACTACTAATTAAACAATATGCTTCCCAACTCAATTGAATCATATAAAATTAAACTTAAAACCTTAACCTAACCCTAAAACATGCATAAAGATATCATTCATTATGAGAACATTTAATAATTAAACTATAGTAGTATCAACCCTAATACAAAATCAACAACTAACTCATCATATTTGCCGAAACATAATTTAATTCGCATAATTCAACTCTATTTCGAACCCTAACATACTTTACATAGAACACCCCAACTAAAACTCATATTAGTACAAGAATTGAATCAAATGAACATATGAATGTGCACTAAGAATCATATAACCACCTAACTAGAAATCAAGAATCACTTTGTTAATAACCCAATCTAGAGTAGTTTTGCATGAGATAACTTTAATAAATATCCAAAACATGATTTTACAAATGATACTACATGAATGACATATTAATGCGATTAATACTAAAGCTACACAATATTAAAAAAACCAATAGAACTACACATAAAGTTGTGAACTAGATAGGACAGTGATGAATGTTGGCCTTTCAATAATTAGATTAAGCATTTCAATATTTTTAGTGTAGAAAATCTCATTTTTTGTGTAGGAAATCTCATTTTCTGGTTAAAAAATTGCATTTTCTGGACAGAATATTGCATTTTCGTGACAGAATAATGCATTTTCTAGACAGAAAAATGTATTTCTTGTAGACAGAAAAAATGCATTTTCTCGACAGATAATTGCATTTTTTTGGACAGATAATTGCATTTTTCTGGTCAGAAAATCTCATCTAGTTTTTCCAAGCATTATTCCTATTGTGAGTAGAAGTGTATCATACCTCTCTAAATCTCATCTAGTTCTTTCAGGCAAATCATCCCCAAAGTCCCCAATCCACTCAGGTTTTGAGTTTGTTTTTTAGTCAAAGAAACTACTACTAATTCCTACTTGTATTCAGAGTAATCAAATTAGGTTTATTGAAAGTTCCCTGATTTCTATTGCCAATATTTATGAATGAAACCTAAAGTATGTTATTTCAAATACTTGAAATCTCAGTAGGTTAGTATTTTACTTTTAGTTCTCTATAGTTTGGAGCCGTTATTGTATTCTGTTAATAGCAAAACTAAACTCATATTTGAAATTCACCCTACAAAGTGCATTGATTGATTAGAAATAGGAAACCTATGTAGAATAATTAGGAACCCATTGCCTACAGCAAACCAAAATGAACTAAGAACCTACTATGACTGGAATTAAGAAGCATAAGTTTCTCAAATTAAAATCCTAATAATTAAACAAACTACCTACAATAATCCCTCATATTCAATCAAGTTGTGACAAAGGAGCGGGCAATCATTAATTACATAACTAAGATATCAAAAGAGTGACAGAGATGGAGATACATACATGTTGATTTCACCTACTGTGAGGGAATAACCACTACTCGAACTAGACCGTCGACCGCGGCACCACCACTGCTAGATCGTCAACCAGTGTGGCAACAGTGCACGCTTGTTTTGCCTTCTGCCGAGAAGTCGTTGCAAGCAATTGTTTGGATGTAAAAATTGAGAAGACTTGTAAGATTAGGGTAGAAGCCAGAATCATGAGATAGAGCAGAAGATATGCAGAGGAGCAAAGAACACCCAATTTGGAAATGGAATCTCGCATTGTGTGTATATTCTTCTTTTAGTTTATTACTAAATATTAAATTAATTAATAATGTAGGGAAAAAAGGAAAATTAATTAAGTAAATACCTATTATATATATCTACCTCATTTAACCTTTCCCCATACTTAATATTTGCAGCTAAAGGTTAATAATTAACTAGGGCATATGTAAGTGTGGGGCTAATAAAATCTAGTAATTTAAGGTGCCATACTTAATTATGTGTGGGTAGATAAATGAAGGGGAAAACACAGTTTATTGTTGATGATTAAGGCTCAGACATAACTTGAGGCAGACTCAAGTTCATATAAAGGACCCGAATTGGTAACATCAGAAACAGTGGCAGATCCAGATAATTAATTTAGGGGTGTCCAATATACTTATTGCTACATAAGCGTTTTTGAAAAAAATTAACCAAATTTAAATAAATAACAATAAAAATAAATATTAAATATTAAATGACATATCCACAAGCTTAACAAAATTTCACATCATCATATAAATATGCCAACAAAATAAAGTGAAACTTCACATTAACTAAATATTTATATTTTAAATTTATATCGATACTCAATTACCCAATTCATTGACTTACATTTCTGTTTATTAAAAATAATTTGGTACTCCCTCCATCCCAATTAATTTGTCCAGTTTATTTTTTCACGGTCTTCGATGCAACATTTTGACTGTTATTTTTTCAGGTTTTAACTTAGCAAGACTAATAATATTGTATTCAGCTAAAAATATTTGTTATCACAAATCTAATAGTGGTAGTCTTGTAATAACTCAACATAAAATTTGATAAATTAATGATCAAAATTTAAAATTTTTGACCTAATTAGTCAACGTGGACAATTTATTTGGGACAGAAGGAGTAATATTTTAGGTTTTTTGGGTTACTACCAAATTGGACACCCCTATTATGTTTTTTGGGACTTTTTTTTTACGTTGTCCACTTGCTCTAATTAAGAAAATTTCTTCCAAATAATATTCGAGAATCACAAATTTTTCTTTGTCTAAGGGTGTCCGTGGACACCCCTACACAACTACACTGCACATATATTCACCCATGATCACAAACTTTTTACTGGTTGCACAAACTTTGAACTTCTCTGGTTTTTACAGCGGTTTTATTGTACGTTACTGTGATGGCAATGTACTGGTTGCAGGAATGAAGCAAAGTCTGCACTATACCAACCTAACTCTTGAAGAAGCTCAAGCCTGTTATCTTCGAAAATGATTGTCTCCCACTAGTTCAAAAGTTCCAGAGCAAGGTCACAATAGATAATGAGCTAGGTCAGATTATTCGAGATGTTCTGAATTTTTCTTTAATCTTTATTTTGTAATCTTTTAGTTTATTAAAAAGGAGGTTAACAGGGTAGCCCATGAGATTGCTTGCTGACAACTATGGGGCTTACAAAGTAGGGTCTGGAGTTCCAATGTCCCGAATCTAATTTTGGCGAGGGTATCAAATGACATATACTAGTTTATCAATGAGACTCTAATGTAATTTATTAATCTCCCTCTCCTTTGATAAAGAAAAAAATAATAATGGGAGCCAAACGTGTTACCAATAAATTAATCTTTTGCTAATTGTCATTTATAGCAACATAAATGAGTCTTATCTATTGCTTTTAGGACGACACTTTACAATATTTTACATATATTAAAATAAAATTTAATTACATAAAGATTAAATAAATTAACGGTTGTGATTTAAATCATGCCAAATATACCACTTACCTTCACAACAAGAAAAATGTGTTTTGGCAACAAATTTAAGTAATTTGGGTGACAAAAAAAATATTTTTGTATTAATTTAAAATAGGGCAACCAAATACTTTTACGGTTCAATATATTATATATGGTAACATAATTTTTTTTGTTGCAATTGATATAGATTGCGCGACAATTTGAAGAAAAATGGTTGTCGAAATTTACCTTGTGCTCCCATTATTACTAATTTGTAGCCTAAATTTTGTGCTTTGAGAATAATGTAACCAAATTGTGACAATTTTTTTTGTAGTCCAATGTTAAAGAGAAACAAAAGTTGGACTAGAGCAACAAATATTTTTTATGGCCCCAAAGTAATTTTTCTTGTTGTACTTAAAAATTACCATAATGCACATAATTACCAATATATGAAAAGAGCGTACCATTTTACTTTCCAAAATCAAATTTTTATATTATTTATAGTGCATAGGAAATTATTACGTGCACATTTAAACTTGTATTTTTACTATGATTTTGCTATTATCTGATTTTGGAAACAGTGTATTAAATCTGACTGTTTTATGCACCAAAATGAAAGAATAAAACACGTATGCATTCCATTTTTATTTTGTTTGACTTGTTAATGTTCCATAGTTCACAATAGCTGTGCTTTTTGTTGTCTATAAATATGGCGTTGCTAATCTATTCAAATTCACAATTCAAGTTAATGGCTAATCTCAAATATATTTCAGCTTTAATCTTCATTTATGGCCTTTGCCTTTCCACCTTGGGGATTGCAAATAATGACGACAGAAAGGCAAGTTTTGAACAGTTTTTCATATCCAACACCCCCCCCCCCCCCTCGTCTTTTTCATTTATGATTTATTTCAACATTTTGTAAGTAATTTACCAATTATTTAATTACTTTGCAAATAACTCAATAAGTACTCGGGAATAATTTATAAATTATTTAATTGAAACAAATATTGGTGCATAGTAGACACCGTACCATGTACTCGCTTAACGTGCCCATCTATTTAGTTTCTTCATTGATTTTTTTTTGTTCGGCAAAGTAACATGATTAATTATTTTTTGTAACAATGCAGGTCTATATCGCATATATGGGATCAACTTCGGAAGAGTTCTCAATTTCGTCAAAACATCACGTTAGCATTCTTAACCAAGTGCTTGAACAAAGGTACGGTGCTTCTCTCACTAGTTTTCTTAGTGCATTTATAATGTGGAATTTAGGAGATGATTCATGGATAATAACTTTGTTAAATGCTTTTAAAATCCATGTATTTTAGTATATGATGTGTATTTTATTTAATAATCTATTAAGTATATTAAAACAAAACCAAAATCAATGTGGTGTTGCCATGTATCAATCACCAATAGAAAGTTATTTTAAAAAGAACATTTTATTCAAGTCATTTTATTTTATTTTAACTAATACAAAACTACAAAGACCTTATCTATATTCTATATATTATATTAAAACAAAATAAATTCATCCGACAATTGACATGTGACATTCAATAAGAAATTGAAAAAGAAATTGTTGAATTGCATGTCTTCTCAAGTCCATAAAGACACCCAACAGTTGAATTATAAATATTTAATTGTCACTTCATTGAATTATCCAAATAAATATTATATTTTATACTTTATTTTTTTTTTTGCCATTTTTTCTAATTTGGTCAATATCAAAAGTAAAATATCATGTAAACAATCATTTAACAAAAGAAAATAATGAAAATTCGCGTAAATTTAGTATCACTGTTTAAACCTAACATCAATTAATGTAGAAAAAAATATACTTACAATTAAATAAATAATAATAATAATAAATAGGCCAAAATAACCCATGCATTTGCATGGGCATAAAAACTAGTTGTTCCTAAAAATTGAAACACTTATAATATATATTTTAGATGTGAGCTCACTTATATGTATTAAGTATTTACAACTATAGAAAAGTAATACAAGTTGGAAGTAATATAAGACAATTAAAAGATCATAATAATATGGTATGTGAGACACTTTTATAGAAATAACAACTTTGTAAAAATATAACTTAAACACCAACATTGTACAATTGAATTTTATAAAGATGAGATTTAATGTTTACTATGGTAATACAAAAATATTAATGTCCCAACATAAGCTTTAGCATTGTAAATAAAGCTCTTAGCTTCCGTTTTGAACTTGTTTTTCTTGTTTGCAAACAAACTTTAATTTCATTTTCACATTAGGACAATATATAGAATCAACAACAAGTGCACAATATTCATTGGCCACTTTGACAAATATAAGTGAGCACCTAATCATATAAGCTAAATAGAAAACATTTTATACGTGATTCTATACTTATGAAGAAATATAAAAAAAAATAAATTATTTTTATATAGCTTATAAATAGAATAATGGTCAGAAACATAGTTTTATAATGATTTAAATATATTTAAATATAATGTTTAAAGTGATATAAGTGAAATTACTTCAAAACCCTTACCATTTTCACATTAAAAATTGCAAACTTGATTTCCCTCAATCCCCTCTACGTCGTAATCGTAAATTATATCGTCTATCATGGTGTACCTACCTAGATACATCAAATGTATTGAAATATATCAATTTTTTATGGGATAAATTTTGATAAAAATCTAATAACTTT
Organism: Portulaca oleracea; assembly: GCA_029582165.1. Taxonomy (NCBI): domain Eukaryota; kingdom Viridiplantae; phylum Streptophyta; class Magnoliopsida; order Caryophyllales; family Portulacaceae; genus Portulaca; species Portulaca oleracea. The sequence continues at coordinate 40,958,471 of CM055870.1, forward strand.
AAAAATTATGATGAATTTTGTGATAATATTGATAAATTTTTAATGAATCTTATAACTAATATTGATGAATTTTCTTAAAAATTTAATGTAAGTGATGTACATAACTAGATATATACGCCAAGTTGGGCCATATAACGATTGACCTCCTGATAAGCTGACTGTGCTGCATCGGTCTTTATTACTTCTATGACGCGTACATATCTTGTTTGGGAAAGCGGCTAACTTTTTATTCTGATGCCTACCAGCACAGCTGAAGAGAGTCTAATCAGAAGCTATAGCAGGAGTTTTAATGGTTTTGCGGCCATGTTAACCGAAAAAGAGATGCAAAAGCTCCAGAGCAAGAACCCAAAACCCTTGAATTCATTTAATTAACTGAATTATCACCCATTAAAATGTGAATATATATGATTTTAACAAAAACAAAAATACTTGTCCTTTTTGTTTGGGCAGATATGAAAGAAGTAATATCCGTTTTCCCAAGTAGAATACTTGAACTTCAAACAACAAGGTCATGGGATTTCATAGGACTCCCAGCAGAGACTGCTGATACGGGTCATGAGCAAGCCGAAAGTGACATGATAATTGGAGTCATTGACAGTGGAATTTGGCCCGAGTCAGCTAGTTTTCATGATCATGGTTTTGGTCCTGCCCCTAAGAAATGGAAAGGTGTTTGCAAGGGTGAAACCAATTTTACTTGCAATAAGTAATCATCTATCTTCCTCTCAATAATTTTTCTTGCAATATAAACGTTTGTCTAATTTATATGTTTTGCATCTTTAATATGGTCTCTATCTTTGTATAACTCGGTAGGTTGCTCTGAGAGTGAATTAGGGGCATGCATGACATAGAATTGCATCCTTTGTTGAGAGTTGTGTTTGGACTTTGGACTGACGCCTTTGTATAACCTGTCTTAGAAAATTACTTTGACATTGAAAAATTTGTTCATATGTAAAAGTGGACAAAAAATATTAACACAGGAACTGGTCTAGTATGGTCCTAACATAGGGGAAAAAAAGAGTACGTGAATGGTAGCCAATTCCACACATGGTTGGTAGAATTTCAACGAAAGGACAATGATACACATCTTGCTTCAAGATGACTAATAATCATCTTGAATTGTTCATATTTCATATTTTTGTAACTTTTTATAATATTTTCTCTAATAATTATATATATATATATATATCAACTATAAGAGTATAATACTTATTAACAAGGTCAAAAAATATAAATAATAGCCTAATTTTATCAATTATATTAGAAAATGTATATTTTGTGCATAGTTTTATATTTATGAAAAAATACTAATAAATAATTATTTTTATATTGTTTATAAGTTGTAATAACCATTAAAGTAATGAAACATAACTTTATAATGATTTAAATATACTTAAATTTAATTTTATAAGTGATTTAGATGAAATGCAATATGGTTACAGCAAGATGTTCATCATAAGATGTTCATCATTTTCGTTAACGAAAAAGTAACGTTATATAATTTATTACAGCAAGGTGATTGGTGCAAGAAGCTACACAGGAGAATCAGCAAGGGACGAAAATGGGCATGGGTCACACACAGCCTCAACGGCAGCTGGTGTAAAAGTAGCGAACGCAAGCTTCTATGGGTTGGCAGCAGGGACAGCAAGAGGAGGTGCACCCTGGGCCAGAATAGCTGTTTACAAAGTGTGTGGCTCAACAGGATGCGAAGAATACAATATAATGGCAGCCTTTGATGATGCAATTGCTGATGGGGTTGACGTCATCAGCATCTCAATTGGAGGACCAGCTTCTGCATTTTCATCCGATGTTATTTCCATTGGAGCTTTCCATTCAATGCAAAATGGGATATTAACTGTTCAGTCTGCTGGAAATGATGGCAATTTCACTGGGACTGTTGGGAGTGTTTCTCCTTGGATATTCACAGTCGCAGCAAGCACTATGGATCGAAAGATTGTTGATAAGCTCGTGCTTGGAAATAACAACACACTTGTTGTACGTCTCATGTCTGATTTTGTTTCCTTTGTTAATAAGTTGATTTAAATTTCTGCTGGTTTTCACCTCTTTTTGGTTGGTTTTCCAACAGGGTATGTCTGTTAATTCATTCACCTTGAAGGGCGACAAGTTTCCTGTGGTATATGGAAAGACTGCATCAAGTCAGTGTGGCGAACAGAGTGCAAGGTAACTTTCCCTGCCCATCTAAATTGTTGGACAACAATAGGGTGGTCGCTGGCTGTTTGTTTTTACATGTTAAATTGTTAACTTAGACTTTTGACTATTTTGTTAACTATTCATATTTGTTGTTTGTATAAATGAGTGACTTTTTATCTTGATATCCAATAGTACTATTTGCTTTGTTTTTAGTGTTTTTTAACATTAGGATTTTTTAAAATTTTTTCTTAGATTTTTTTTTGTCCATACTTTTAATTCATCTTTAGGTGTAACATTATGATTTTTCTGATTCATTTGTAGTGTTTTTTTCATCCCGACTTTCTTTTTTAATTTAATGCAGATATTTTATAAATTATTTGTAGAAATTACACTATTCTAAACAATAGGTACATGTATAAGCAATTAGTAAATACATTGTCAAAATCAAACATAATGACAATATATATGAGTCGCTTATGCAAATTAATAAGAAAAGAGAACAAACGAGAAGATTTTGAACACAAGTATTATCATACATAAATCCCACTGTCTAAAAGGATAAGAAGCGCAAATGAACAAATACTACTAAAATTAGAAGAACTAAACCTAAATCATTTTGATGGCAATTCTTATCATTTTTAAGAAATAGTTGGTCAACATGATAATTTAAAATATAAAAAGTAAACAACTATTTACAAAAAGCTACTCCCAATAAATTTTACAAATTGGCTTTTTGGGTCAAAAAGTTAGTTCAATCCACTAATCCGCCAAACACCGCAAATTGACATATTGACTAATAAAACAACAATAGATTATCCAAAGAACCCATTTTCTCCAAAAAACCACCCAAAAAGCTGACCGCCACAGTAAAGAGAGGTTTTTGTTGGATTCTAAAGTTGATCAACATAAACCACCCACTTTTCTGCACGAAAGTAGAGTTTTGTCTAAGATGTTTTCAAGTACTTATCTATGATTCTAACATAAAATGACATTCGACAGTTTTGATAAGTAGGGCATCCATGAAATGCACAAGAGACTAAGGTAAATCTTGTGCATTTGCAGGTTGTGCTCTCCAGCATGCCTGGACGGGACTTTAGTAAAGGGAAAGATTGTGGCTTGTGACGAACCTATGGGACTAACTGAGGCCTTCAGGGCTGGTGCACTTGGGGCAGTGGTTCTTGACTCTGCCACCAACGATGTCTCTTTCACTGTACCTTTACCTGCAGTTTTCCTCGCTACAGATGAATATAAGGCTTTCCTTGCCTATATCAATTCCACCAAGTATGAGTTTAGAATAGCAGCCCATCTTTTTTGACAAGTCATACATTACTGCTCTTCTTCCACCTTATTTCAAAGGCACTTATGTCAACCATAACGTTCTCTCTCTCTCTCTCTCTCGATTGGACAGAGCTCCAATGGCAAAGATCTTAAAGAGTGAAGCCATTAAGGATACAGCTGCTCCTGTTGTTGTTTCATTCTCTTCTCGAGGTCCCAACAGTATCGCTTCAGATATTCTCAAGGTTTGACATTTGAATTCGCCCCACTATCTGTAATCAGGAGCTTGCCTACTAGAGCTCGCCCCACTCAATGAATTGGATAAATATATATCTTGTAATTCGCACAATTAAATGAGGTATTCATAGAACCATGGTCAATTGGCCAACTGAGCTGGGCAGCTAAGCCATGGATGACCAAAATCAACTACTCGACTAATTTGACGTTCTTTTGCAATTTTCTTTGCTTTGAACTTTTGTAACTGTATTACAGCCGGACATCACCGCACCAGGGGTAGACATCTTAGCTGCATATTCACCAGTTGGGTCCATCAGTTCAGAAAGGGGAGACAAACGAAAAGCTGCATACAATGTGATTTCTGGAACCTCAATGTCCTGTCCTCATGTAGCTGGTGCTGTTGCGTATGTCAAGTCATTGCATCCTGACTGGCATCCTTCAGCACTAAAATCTGCTCTTATGACTACAGGTAGACTATCAAACACAGCTTTGTTCCTTTGGGTAGCTCAATAAAAGTTCCACGCATTATTGTCTGATCCATATCAACACGTCAAATAAAATGAAGGAAGCCGATAATCACGTGTGCTCGTTCTTATGTAGCACAAGCCATGAGCCAATTTAAGAACTATGACGGAGAATTTGCGTACGGGTCAGGCCATATCAATCCTGTTGCAGCTGCAAACCCCGGGCTCGTGTATGAAGCGACAAAAGCCGATGACATTGCATTTCTCTGCAAATCAGGATACAGCGACCACAAAATCAGAGTAATATCAGGTGACAAAGCTGTTTCATGTCCAAAAGGGGCGGCCAAGCCATTATCTCCGATTGACATGAACTACCCATCCATGTCTGTTAGAGTTGGCAAACCTGGGGAATCAAATGTCAAAGAATCTTTCTCTGTCACATTTCATCGAACAGTCACAAATGTCGGAGTTGCCAACTCTACTTATCTAGCAAAGATGGAGGTCGAGGGAGAAAAAGAGGGTAAGATTAAGGTGACAGTGGAGCCTAAGACTCTGTCCTTCAGAAAATTGAGGGAACAGAAGTCGTTTAATGTCACCGTGGCTGGATACGCTACTCAGTTGCCCAATGATACTCCGCTGTCTGCTTCACTGGTTTGGTCTGATGGAGTACACAATGTCAGGAGTCCCGTAATTGTGTACATAGTCCAATGATTGCCTATTTTGTCTTTCATCAGTAAGTTTTAGTCATAATAATATTGGCGGAAGAAAGTTTATTCGTTATATTTTACTTTTGTTCATCATGTTAGTAGTGGATCTTCTCCAATAATCTCCATAAATAATCAAACAACGAAGTTTATGAGTTAAAGTTTTTGTTTGTTTTTTTTTTTTAATTCTTAAACCCATTTCTGCTGTTTTTGTGTCCGTCATAGTTTGCCTACAAATTTGCTGATGTTTAGTTGATTGCCTTGCGTACATAGTAAAGATATAGCTTGAAGACTGCCGATATGCAACAAAAGAATGGAATTTTCTTTGTCACGTTTGTACAAATCCTTTTCCTTTAACGCTAATCAGCAATCACAGATTTTCTTCTTAAACAGTTTGTTCTTTTCAACTTATAATAAGAAATTTATTGCTGATCGATACCAACCTGCTTGCTGATGCGGGCTGATCAATGTTAATTGGTGCAAATTAGAGCTATGCAACGGGCTAGGTTGGGTCGGGTCAAGGCCGACCCATTGCCATGATGGGCCAGGGTCGGACTGGCTTCTTTTACTCATAGAGTCAGGTCGAGCCAACTGAACTGACCCACCCATTTGATGGGTTCTGCTGTTTATTAAGTCCATTTGTTGTGCTATGTTGTTTATTAACCCCATCACAATTGAGTATTGATAAATGATAATCGTGATTTTTAATAATATTTTCATTTTATTGTTGACATATTATATTACAACTATTTACATTTTACAATATGCATAGTTTGTCACGGACTGACGAATTCCGATGAAATAGTGGATGTCTGATTAGATTAAGTATCTAGTGAAGATTGGATCGTAGAACAAAGATCTTCATGGCTACCTTGTGGGTTCTGTAGAAGAGGTATAAAGCAGTTTTCCAGGATTACAAAAGCCATCCAAGGGAGGCTCTCAGGAAATTCATTTGGAGGTGAGCAGCTTAGAGTAGGGGGTCAAGTAGGAATGATATTTCGGGTGACTCTAAAAAAGAAGTGACCTCTCCAAATCAGAAGTACCAAAGCGTTTTGAAAGCCAATTCATAATGAGGAGTGGTACGAACCCACATCAAGCAACTTATCTTTGTGATGGGGCTTGGTGTGCTTCTTGCCTGAAAATGGGCTTTGCCTGGGTTAAAAAGGTGAACGATAGGATAGAAGATAAAGAAGGCATTCCTTGTTTTGGGATTTTGGCAGATCAGACAAAATTGTTAGCGTTTGAAAGTGCGCTTCAGAACGCGTTGGATTCATGCTAGAAAGAAATTGAAATAGCAACTAATTCCTAGCATGTGGTGGACTTCTTCAACAAGAGTTCTTCGTTTCCTAAGGATTGTTCTACATTAGTTGCTAACCGTTGGTATCTCCTAGGCAACCTTGATTTGCATTATGGGCTAAATTTTTAAAATCACATCTACTTTACACTCAATTTAGAGATTTTAAAGAGCATTCGGAATTGAGTGTTCTTGGAAAACTATGAAATAAACACAATGCTCTTTAATCTCTAAATTGAAATCACGTCTACTTTACAAACAATTAATGGTAGACAACTCATAAGTATCAACCTAGGAATTCAATGCCTCATCATCCAAAGTTGGATTGTGTTTCTCATGTGTTACACACCAATAATACCAATATAATCACAAGACAAAAGAAATGAAATGGAGAGAAGCATACCTTATCCGTAACATTATATAGTCTTGATTTATATGTTAGTGCAACATACAAAAAATGTTACAAATTTTTGAAATTTTCTTTTTCAAGGCACAAAATTACCCTACGATTTGCTTTCTTCAAATTCAAGAACTATCCACAGCTACCTTCAAGTTAGTTGTTCCCGATCAACTTTCTTCAAATCTCTAGAAGTGTTCGCGGCTACTATAAATTGCTTTGTAATTCGACTTTCCATCATTTTTGTTGTGACCCACTAGCTCATAATTGACTCTAAATTCCGAAATCTTTTTTTTATTTTCTAACTACATCTATCCTCTTTGAAGTAGGGGAGCTGAGTGTTCTTAATAAACTATGAAATAAACACAATACTCTTCCACCGAACAATTGACTGAAGCAACTTATGAGTATCAACCCAAGAATTCAATGGCTTAGACAAATTATGAGTATCAACCACAAATTCAATTGCTCATCGGTCAGAGTTGGGTTGTTTTCTCCAGTCTTAAACACAATAAATACTAGTACAATCACAATACAAAAGAAAGAGAAGGCGAGAAACACACCTTATTCATAGAGCATTATATAATCCTTTTCTTTAATAGGTAAGTAGTCTAATTCATTTGGCCCATATCTCAGGAATATAAAACCTAAAGAGCCTGTAGCGGACAGGCAACGAAGGTGTCAATGACCCAAAGTTGTGTTCCACTCCTACCCGCAACATCCTCTGAATTGGTAAGGGAGAAGCACCTCCCCCTAAACTATGTTGTCAGAACCGGACCGGTCACCGAACCGGTTGACCTGGTGGTCAATGGTTCAACTGATCGGACCGTTTTGACCGGATTAGACTGGTTGAACCGGTCAAAACCGGCATGAATCGGTTATGAATTAAAAAATGTTCATATGCTTGAAAAATAATTAAAATGCCAAAATAATTAAACCGGCACAAACACAGCATGAACTGGTCAAAACTATATTGAACCGGTCAAAAACCAGAATTTTTAAAATTAATTCATCAAAATTCCGATCTGACCGTGAACCGGTCGGTTCAACCGGTTCACCCCGGTTGAGCCGGTTTTGCCGGTTTTTTCCCGTTTGAACCAGTAAGCCGAGTTAAACCTAGAACCAGACAGGTCAACTTGCCGATTCACAGTTGAACGGTCGGCCCGGTCCGGTTTTTACAACATAGCCCCTAAGGAGGGGATAGAGATAGAAGGTGGACCTTTTGCCACTAAGATAGGAGGTGATTGGCATAACATTATATAATTTTAAATTATTTGTTTTTTTTATAGAACTTAAATTATACACCAGTACAACATAAAATTGAGTAACTTACAATTACCCTACCTGATATTTGTTGTAATAATTTTTGCACACTCGACATTTGTTAAATAATTTTCACCTTTCCTGACATTAAGTGTTCATAAATTTAAACCTCCTAAGATATTTTATAATTGATTTTTGTTGAATTTTCCGGCATAACATTAAAAAGATAAATATGAATTGACTTTTTTATCATTGATATTAATTCATATGATTTTCAATAAATATGAATTGACATTTTTACCCTTAATATTAATTCATATGGGTCATATGACATTAACAGAGGAGTGTTGAAGAAGATGAATGTGAGAGGAATCGACTGTTGGTGTTTTGTATTTGGAGTTTCGACACACCTTTTTCCATACAAAACAATGAATGGGTCATTTATGTTATTTCCTTCTCAATATTATGGGCAATATGGCATATTCACATAGTCATACAGGGACATTATTGTATTTTCTCATTTCCGATGAAAAGTAACCGGATTTTGCCACTAAAAATAACTTTCACTTAATGGATAAGGTAAAAATTATTTCACAAATGTCGAGTGTGCAAAAATTATTACCACAAATGTCAGGTAGGGTAAATGTAATTTACATGTTCAATATTTTGAACTTCTTTTTCAAGGCACAAAATAACTCTATAGACAGCCAATTGGAAAAGGTTAGTCCCACGCATGCTTCATCCAAGAAAAGATGAAGCATGAGAAGTTGGGATTATATTTCCAATTGAAGGCCAAAACCCAATAGACTTATGAGAACCTTATTTCCAGTGACACATCATAACACAACAATTTTTGTTGGTCTAAGATTACAATATTGTACAATTCAGTTACTATCTTAAAGACAAGATTTCCATCAATCATCAACAAACGAAAATAATCCCTAGGTCCTACACAAGGTTGTGATCCCATATCCATCCTCCATGCGACTGAAATTTTGAAGCTGACGCATAAGAAAAGCCAGTGAGCTCTGTGGTACTTGGGTTGCATACTCAAATTTCCTGGACAAAAAATCGCCCAAACGACGAATGAATTCATCATGTGAATGACGAACATTCCAAAGCATGCATTTTCAAGTTCAATGTCACTAGCACAATCACGCTGCCAATCAAAGAACACAAACTAAAGCAACAGCTTACCTTCCCACAAGACATGCCACCAGGGAAAGAGCACACAAATTCTCATGTGTGGAGATAATTAGCTGCCATCATCAGCTCCAAAGTAAGCTCAGGTTCAATATGAAACTCGGTCTCCTTTCCACTATCATGTAAATTGTTTGCAGGTCAATAAAGTATGAGAACTTTAACAAAAGCAGAAACAGCCAGGAGCATATAAGGAGCAGGGAACTAGAGTCTAATGGTAAGAGCATCGCACCAACCAGTGATAGAGATAACACAAGAGGCCAAAATTACATAATTAGCCTGCTTTATGTTTTCACACAGACAACACACACAAATGATCTACCATATTGAAATTCATCAGCCAGGCAAGGAAGCATCATTCCTAGTGGAGTCCTCTCTCTGTAAAATTTCTCCCTAATGACAAGTATGAATGGAAACTCCTAATGGAAGCCAGAGCAAGTTTGTGGAAATCCAGTTCTTCTACATTCTCACTGATCACAAGTGTAGATACAAATCAACCTCCAGCCATACAGTTACAAAAGAATATGGGAACTCTGGCAGGTACTTGTTGACACTATTGAATACAGGAATGATCGCAAGTACCACACAAAAGGATATTCAGGAGAGAAATTCCATCACAATGTATCCCACTTTATGTAGATTGTGGACCACAAAAATGAAACTGATACTTTCTAATTCCTTTTTAATAAGGGAAAAATTAGGAGGTCATCATTGATCAAGCATATGGGATTTATCAAGAAAAGGAAAAAAAATAAACCTACAAAACGTCTTGTTATCATCAGATAAGTGCACAAAAGAGCACATGCCTTATCCAGTATCATAGAACATAACAATTCATTAAAAGGCTTCATCTCTTAGAATATGTGTGGTTGCTGAACTTAATCCCAACCATGTTTATCATGTCGTCAAGAAGGGGCTATGTCTGCATAAAACTAGGGGTGGGAATTGATACCCATATATTGGGTACCCACCCTTACCCATCCATTAGAGATGGGTAATGGGTAGGACGGGTATGAGTATCTACTATTCATGGGTATCCATATACCCGTTGATGTCTTAACTATATGCATATCGAGTTGTATTGCGTTTATATACTGAAATTTAAGGCAAAATTCAACTTTATCGGTTTGACATGAAATTTTGTAATACGATAGTATTGATTAAAAAAAGATAAATATGAATTTTGAGCTCCTAATTCTTTTTATTCGATAACATTTATCGCGACATATATAGACATTTTTTGCCACAAAAACTAGCTGAAACTTTAAATTAAAATTCAATTTTAACGATTTAAATATGATAGGATAGATTAAAAAAAGTTCAAATATGAATTTTGAGCTCCAAATATAAATTTATTAACTAAAACGTTAGAATATAAAATAAGAATAGTTAGTTGAATAGTTGGATACCCATGAATATCCATGGGTAATACCCATGGAAGTAATACCCAAGTGGGTGTTACCCATGTGGGTAATATCCATGTGGGTATTAAGAGGCATGGGTAGGGTCTTATAATCTTTGGGTAAAACATGGGTATGGACTGTGCCCATCCATACCCACCCAATTCCCACCCATACATAAAAGATCCAATAGATTGATGTCCTCTTCGTTTGTATTGCACATTCTTAAAAACTACTAACCAGAACTCAGAAATCCTACGTAGCCAGCTAAACTTGCAGGATCATAGATGCATAGCATATCTGGTCCTATACAGTCCAAAGTCTAAACTGTTGCATAACATCCCTATCTACTGAAAAGTTTGATAACATCTATGCTTTCAGGAAGCCAAACCGAAAAACTATCCCAAAAATTATCCCAAAGTTATCTCCTATTTCTCACTAATCAGACCATTAGACAATTGCTTTGACGTCTGACTTCCTGGTACACCGTCTCACAATAAAGCACAACATCACACAATAAAGTACAGAGTTTGTGGCTATCAATCTTAGTAGGGTATCTAGAAATGGCTTAGGAAACACACCAAAGCAAAAGTCAGCTTCAATTTCTCCTGAGTCCTGACTTCCAAAATTTATCTCTAGCCACCATCATATTGTCTAGGATAATCAGACTGGAACATAAAACATAAACCTGCTAGTAAGAAACATTTTCACAAATTAAACTCCGCTACCTTCTTTACATTAGCAGGATATCACATGTAAGAAAAGGCACCATCAAATTCACAAGATGTTTTTCTTTATTCCTATTATTTAAGGGACTGAAGGAGGGTGATTGGATGGAGAGTACAACAACAACATCAATGTGGCCCCGTATAATCCTGTTAAAACGGTTTGTAGAGGTCTAGATGTAGACAACCTTCCCCATGCACAGTAGTGCATGAAGAGGGAGTGTAAATCTGAAAAAGAAGTTATACAAAACTAACAGATGCACAGAACTCCTCTACAATGAACTAAATGAACATGAATTCCTCCGAAAGTAGCAAAATTATTGCTTACTTTGCATACTGAAGAGACCAATAGAAGTACTGACAAATCTTTTCAAGTATGGTAGTGCTTATTTCAGGGAAGCGCACTTCTCCATGCTGCGTTTCAGCAAAACTCCCTGAAATCCACCCAAAAATAGGAAGAAGAAAATATCAGATTCATAGAGGAGTTTCAAACCTCAGATTTTGTTCTCAAAACATGCCAAGCATGAATGGGATTGATAAAAGTAAAACCCCGAGAAAAAGGGGCCGCTAAAAATTAGCATAAATTTGGCACCTTTCTATCCTACTCCAAGAACACAAAACAAAGTAAATATTTTAACTGATAACATAATGATCACAAGTTAAAACAACCTGACAACCCAAGATACTACTCAGAAGACACTCAATCTCAAAGTGCTTCGCCCACATCATCTCGAAATAGGGAACGCGCTGCAAACAACCCAGCAACACCTTGTTTTCACACGGGAACATATGTAAACTAACAACCAACCTTTTTTTCCTTACAGTGAATATCGCATGATTAAAAATGGGGCAATTTATGTTTAGATATCCCTGTATTCGATTGCATCAACTCATATAGCCTTCTTTTAGCAGCCAGAAATAAAGGAAGTAGATTCCAGGTCAAAAATTGGATAACTTCCGAGCTCCCAATTACTCTTCCAAGGTCATGCGAATTAATTTCAGTTAGAGCTCTTCCCAGGTTGATCAATGGCGTTACGGGCTAAGTTATTCGGGTGAAATTTAAAAGTTTCATACATTAGCCCTACTTGACAATAAGAAAAAAACCCTAATTTGACAATTGCCTATGGGCGAAAAAAGATGGAGATTCACCTGGGGAGGTGAGCATATTGCGGAGGGTCTGAGAAACCATGGCGGCTTTCTTGTCGATGACGAATTCGAAGCCTTCGGCGCTTATCAGTTTCACCGTTTCTTCCTTCTTCATCTTCTTCGACGAGACGCCTCCTTCCTCTCTCTTTCTCTCCCCCTTCTTCCTTTTCCTGTTAGTTTTTCCTCCGAAATTTTATTGCCCTCCTTTGTAGAGCGCTGCGAATAACTGCGAATAAAATGCCACTCTATTTTCCCGAATATTTGAAAATGCCATTAAATTTTTTTTGTTGTAAAAAATGCCACTCAATTCTCCATTTTATTACAAAAATGTCATTCTCAACCTGGATGACCTGCTATTGCCAGTACAAAGAGATCAAAAAATTTTTTTGAAGTTTTTTGAAATAAAAAAATTGGAAGAGGGAAGTTCGTGGGTTTATTTCCCTCCATACTCAACCTCTTCACTTCTTCCTTCTTCCCCACGCCATAACCCAAAAAAGCTAACTGAACCCTAACCCTAAAACCTGGATATGGTGAAGTAGGCAGCGGCGGTTGAAACTGACAGTCCGGAGTTGGTCGAAACGATTCGGTGAGCAAGTGGAAGTTGCTGAACTGGGCTATCAACTGCTTTGATCAAAATGTGAGTAATCGAACAACCTAAGAATGGTGTTTGTGTGGGTGAAAGTTCAAATTTTTTTTTGTATTCTGTGTTTTTTTGGATGAGTTTTGGTGTTTGTTTCTTGAATGTCTCCCTATATGATGTCATATTCTTCCTGTAATGGTGATGTTCTGTTGAGGGTGAAGTTAGAAATGGTTGCTGAATTTTGTTATGTATGGTTTCTGGTTTGTTGTGCTGAAATTTCGGTTCTGAAATTTTGTTTATCTTTTGTTTATGTTGTTGTGTTTTCTCACAGATTGTGGAAATGGATTGCAAAATTCTATTGTATCATGGGGTGAATTTCAAATGGCTCCTCATTTGGTTTATAATGAAGGAAAGTGTTGTGAGGTAGAATGTGATCTGGATTATATTAGCATAGGTGACCTTAGGGAGCTGGTTGAGAAAAAGGGTTATGCACAAGAAAAAATTTCAAAACTGTTCTATGCTAAACCCGGATGTGTTATGGAAGATGCTTTGGTTGTTATTGAGGGAGACAATGACATTAGGCAACTGTCAGATTTACTACGTCATAATGAGTATGTGTGTGTTTATGTTGAGCATAGCAAAGAGACCCTTACTGATCAAATGGTTGCAAACAAAGATACATCTAAGGGCAAGAGTAAGGAGAAGGAACCCAATTCCTTCGTGGCCATGATTAAAGATCATATTAACATGGTATCCATTGGTTGTAATGATTGGTACATAGACTCGGGTGCGTCAAGGCATGTTTACATTGACAAGAGTTTATTCAAGACTCTCAAACCGGCGGATGATGGTGTGAAACTCTACATGGGCAATAACCATCCGGTCAAAGTTGAAGGCATTAGGCAAGTGGAACTTGTTTTCACTTCCGGTAAATCTTTGCTTTTAAATGATGTGTATTTAGCTCCAGAAGTATGTAAGAATCTTGTATCCGGTTATCTCCTTAGCAAGTTTGGTTTTATGAAAGTTTATGATGGAGATAATTATGTACTTTCCAAGGGTGGGACTTTTGTAGGGAAGGGATATGCTTATGGGGAGATGTTTAAATTGAATGCGAAAAGTAATAAAGATGGCATGATTTCCGCTTATATGCATACGTCTACTTTGAATAAGTTATAAGTCTTTCCTATGGCATGCTAGATTAGGACATGTGAACTTTTCAAAGTTGAAAGAAATGTCTAATCTTGATTTAATTCCTAAGTTGAATAATGACATAGAAAAGTGTAAGACATGCATGCTTAATAAAATCACCAAAAGTTCATTCTCAAGTGTAAACAGAACTTCTAAATTGCTTGATTTAATTCATAGTGATTTAGGAGATTTTCATAGTACACCTTCAATAGGTGGTAAGAAGTATTATGTGACATTCATTGATGATTATTCTAGATATTGTCAAGTTTATCTTTTGAGTTCTAAAGATGAAACACTTGAAAAGTTTAGAGTTTACAAAACTAGAAGTGAACTTCAATGTGAGACCTTGATTAAAACTTTAAGATTCGATAGGGGAGGGGAATATTATGATCCAAAGTTTTTCCGAGAAACGAGCATTGTTCATGAGACAACTGCCCCGTATACACCACAACAAAATGGGGTTGCGGAAAGGAAAAATAGAACTTTAAAAGAAATGGTGAATTCTATGTTATCAAACTCCGGTTTAAGTAATGGATTTTGGGGTGAAGCCATGTTAACGGCTTGTTATATTTTGAATAGAGTTCCATTCAAAGGGAATTCTAGTACCCCATATGAGTTATGGAACAAAAGAAAGCCAAGTCTTAAGTAATTCGGTGAATACCGTAATGGAATCAATAGATGCAATTTTTGATGAGACAAGGTTCTCTTCGATTCCTAGACCTAAAGAAGTAATTCAAGATATTGTTCCTTTAATTGAGCCTCAAGATGAAAATCATGAGGGTATATCCATACAAGATGATCTTCCAACTCATGAGGTTATTGATGATGAAGAAGATGAAAGTATTGAGTTAAGAAGGAGTAAAAGATCAAGGAAACCAAAAGACTTTGGTTCGGACTTCTATGTTTATTTAGTAGAAGGTTCAAGGGACTCAGTTGAAAGTGAGACCCTATGTATGTACAACATAGATAAGGATCCTAAAACTTTTAACGAAGCTATGCAATCTCATGATGCTTCTTTGTGGAAAGAAGCGGTACAAGATGAGATTGATTCAATAATGGAAAATAATGTTTGGATATTGGTTGACCTTCCTTGGGGAAGTAAACCAATTACCTCTAAGTGGATCGTTAAAAGGAAAAGGAAAGTAGATGGTACCGTTGAGAGGTATAAAGCTCGGTTGGTTGTAAGGGGCTTTACTCAAAAGTACGGTATTGACTACTTTGATACATATACACCAGTGGCTAGGATAGCTTCAATACGTGTATTGATAGCTTTAGCTACTATCCATAAGTTAGTTATCCATCAAATGGATGTCAAAACGGCATTCTTAAATGGAGAACTAGAAGAGGAGGTGTATATGGAACAACCCGAAGGGTTTGTTGTTGAAGGTCAAGAAAAGAAATTTTGTAAACTTATAAGGTCCTTATATGGACTTAAGCAAGCACCTAAGCAATGGCATCAAAAGTTTGATGAAGTAGTGCTTTCAAGTGGTTATAAGATCAATGAATTGGATAAGTGCATATACTCTAAGTTTGAGAATGGAAAAGGGGTGATTTTATGCCTATACGTTGATGACATGTTGATCTTCGGGACCGACATGGAACAAGTTAATAAGACCAAAGAATTTCTATCCTCAAAGTTCTCTATGAAGGACATGGGTGAAGCGGATGTAATTCTTGGTATTAAGATCATTAGAAATAATGATAAGATAAGTTTATCTCAAGAGCATTACATTGAGAAAATATTGAACAAGTTTGGAGGTGATAAGTTATATCCAGCTGTAACTCCATATGATTCAAGTAAGAAACTAGAGAAAATTTGAGTTCTCCGGTTAATCAACTTGAGTATGCTAAGTTGATTGGAAGTCTCATGTATGCTATGACAAGTACAAGGCCAGACATTGCTTATGCAATTGGCATGTTAAGTAGGTTTACAAGTAATCCGAGTAATATGCATTGGTTTGCAATTCGGAGAGTATTAAGATATTTAGCTGGTACTAAAAGTTATCAACTCACATATAAAGGAGAACCTTCGGTATTAGAAGGTTACTCAGACGCGAGTTGGATTAA
Source organism: Portulaca oleracea (assembly GCA_029582165.1). Taxonomy (NCBI): domain Eukaryota; kingdom Viridiplantae; phylum Streptophyta; class Magnoliopsida; order Caryophyllales; family Portulacaceae; genus Portulaca; species Portulaca oleracea. Next base: position 40,974,559 of record CM055870.1, read on the forward strand.
TAAAGGAGATTTCTCTTCTACCAGTGGATGGGTGTTCCTTTTAGGAGGTGGAGCGGTTTCTTGGGGTTCTAAGAAACAAGCTAACATAGCAGACTCCACTATGTCTTCGGAATTAGTAGCACTATATGCTGCTTGTAAGGAAGCGGAATAGTTAAGGAACTTATTATTGGAAATATCGGTTTGGTATAAGCTAATGGCTCCTATTTCAATTCATTGTGATAGCAAGTCTACTCTTGATGTAGTATATAGTCATGTCTACAATGGCAAGTCAAGGCATATTGGTTTAAGACATGCTTACATACATCAACTTATAAGGGATGGAGTAGTGACTCTAAGTTATGTCAAATCAAAAGAAAATATAGCCGATTCTTTAACCAAAGGATTGACTAAAGATTTGATAATAAGTATTTCAAAGGGGATGGGTTGTAGCTCAAAGTACTACTAATCGCAACAAAGACTCAACTTTACGAATTGGAATACCACCAATTTCTAAAGTTCAAATGAGTACGGAGTTGCTTAAATTAGTAGGAAGCATCGATTTTATCCCAAGGACAAGTGATGCTTAAAAATATGTAATGACAAGAGGATGAGTATTAGTACCCTTAATAGACTTTGTGGAAAGCCTAATTACAGGGGTGGTATAATTACAAAGTCTACCTATGTAAGTGTAATGTGTGGCCTCATAAAGGAACTATGAGCTAAGGTTCCGAAACACTTATGAAGGATAAGGATACAAGGCCGGATAATAGTTTCAAGGTATTTACACTCAAGAATTAAAATATATGTGTGTTATGAGTATAGTTGGTCAATATAAATCCAAAGTTCAAAGCTATGTCTACTTTGCGATTTGGATACAATTTTGGCTCATATACACTAGTTGAAAAGTTCAAAGAGTAATCTACTTTTCATTAGGCATTTGTTATTAAGGATTCTCTGATGATTATAAGTTAAGGTATATCTCAAATAACGGGGGTATAAGCCTCTTAAGTAAAGTTATTTCAAGGGTTTTATATACTCTTGAAATAGCGGGGGATTGTTGGATATATTTCAAGAGTATAAGACAATTATATAGCCTAAAGAATAAAGTATATCAAGTATAAGGATCATATATAAGTGAAACAATAAGAATATGATTAACACGGGTGAAACAGGAAGCAACACGGGTCGTGTTGTCTTCCACAGAGTAAGGAAACAATTCCTGCGCTCAACACGGGTCGTGTTGAGCCAACACGGACCGTGTTGAATCAACATGGGTCGTGTTGAACGTCAGGACTGTTTTAAATGCTAACGGCTATATGATTTCGTGTAATTAGTTTTTGATATGATAATTAAGCACGATTATTATGAGATTCCAACAGCTAAATGACTTGACTTGGTCAAGGTCATATTAAGTGTGTGATCCTCCATTAAAGTCACTTGATTGTCCTTTGACTAGGGCATCCTAAGTGTGTTGGTATTCTCCTATAAGTAGGAGACATCCTAGGCTATTTGAGACACACCATTCTAAGCTAATCACAACCTCATTGTTGTCTAGGCTGCAGCTATACTAGAGTGATTCAAGTGAGAATCTATTTCTTGAGTGTTACAAGTGCTAAGTTTTATCCCTTTGAACATTTACGGTATAGTAAATAGTTCTTAAGCAAAGTGAGTTCAAGGCCACAACTCTTAGCATTATCCAAGCGAGTTTCGATTGTTTTATATACCGTTCACTCTCTTTCCTCCAACATGAAATGAGAATAATAGAGGTGGTTTATGAGAGTAGTTGGTGGGATGAGTGGAAGAATGGAGGGGGTATTTATAATTGGAGAAGGTGAGGTTTAGGAGGGAAAATCATGGGGGACACATCCCCATGATCATGCGTAGCTTCCAAGTCAAGGCCAAGGTCAAAGCACATGGGGCTAATATCAAGGGAGGATGATCAAGATGATTTTGGCGCCAGATTCCGGAAATTAAACCCTGCGCGGGTTTTAAAACACCCACACACGGATCGCTGACGTGGACACTGAACGACGCGTTTTGGCCGCATGATAACCCGCGCGGGTTTTGAAGTCACTGGGCCGGATATGCTTCTGGGCTGTCTTTCTTCTGGGCCGTCTCTGTTGATTAAAACCCGTGCGGGTTTTGTCTCAACTAGTGGGCCGGATCTTTAAACGACCGTAACTCTTTCATCCGGACTCCGATTGAGGCAATTCAAAAGGCGTTGGAATGCTTATGATGTGTACTTTACTCTCATCAAAAGAAATAGGGCCAACCAGACTTGTGGAAAAAATGGGATTCAAAATGGTGGGCATATGTACGTGGAAAGGGTTGAAAATGAAGGCATTTTGTGGTGGGTTGGCCCAGTAACTCTTGATTGATGGAGGTCCAGTGGCTTGGCTCTCCTTCTAGCCTCTTTTCTTGTTACTCCTGATTTGTACACTTGTCCCGGTACAAAATCCGGTGTCTACAGGTGCCTGTATGGGTATGTGTCAGGAGATCAGGGTTTCATCCCTGATATAGGATAGATGATTTTTGATGCCTTTGGTAGGCGATTGTTTTGATACCTTTGGTAGGCAAATGATACTCTAAGGGATATGGTATCCCTCCCGCATAATAAAATATGGATTGGTTGGGTTGAGGAAAGTAGTTAAGGGATTAAAGGTTTGTGAAATGGTTTGACTTGTTCCCTCTCCCTCAAATGAATTGAAATGAACTTAACTTGTTTTTAAAGTTAGGGGTAGACATTATTGAGATTTCCCCCTCATTTTTTGAAATGTTTTGTTTTCAGGTGATGATCAATATGCTGGGAACGGGAATTAGCAATGAGGCTTCGCATGTTTAGTTTTTATTAGTCGTGTTATGTTTCAACTCAGAAAGACTTGAAGTTAGGGTTGTTAAGTTGTTTTCTCAGTTTGAGTTTGTTAGTTGGTTTACCATTATCATACAGTTGTAGTTTCCTTCTCGCCTTGTATTCCTTCGGGGATACGGCAGTGACACCCGATAAGAATTTTGAGTCTTCCGCTAATTTTGTCAGTTAACGTTAGTTTGACTTTCACTTTTCTATAATTGAATTTCCGGGGAGTTACAATGACACTTAAATAAAAACGGAGGTAGTGCAATATACAATTCATACATATAATTGGATTAAATTTTAATATCTGTGTGTTTGTTTGATAAGCCATTATACAAATTAAGATATTTGCATGTGCTATTCAATTTAATATATATGGGAATAGATATAATGAGAGGAAGGTTTAGATGAGCATATAAGCATAAAAGATCCTAGCCTTTGGTTTCAAGATCAAGGGTGGTGGTAATTAGGTGTTTTATCTTTATTTCAAATATCTTATTCTAATTATGATTTGTTGGATTTTTTATTTTTTTTATTTTTTAAGGCCATATCACATGAGAGGGAGATAGAGAAGTATGCTGATGTCACTGCCTTTTTGCACGCTGGTGGCACGGAATTAATTGCTTACAATTTTCCAAAACACACAATCAGTTTGGAAATTTTGAAATTCCAACCAGTGACTTTGCAAGAGGACTGCCCTGTGCGAACGATTTCCGGCAAGCTTTGAAGGAAAACCCTAAACTATTTTCCGGTTACTTGCAAGAGGAGGGACATGCGATTTTTCGGCAAACTGTAGACGATTTTCCGGCGGGTGAGTTTTCCGGTTACTTGCAGAAGAAGGTGAAATCGAGTTTGGGGCATCCGTTGTGATTTTTCGGCAGCTTTCGGCACCCGTTGTGATTTTCCGGCAAACACTAAACGATAATCGGAAGGAGAAAGGCCCGTGCGATTTTTCGGCAGGTGAGGTGTTACAATTTCTGGGTTTTTTCTTTTTGTTTGAAATTGCACGCCATTCATCCAAGATCAATTGATTTCTCTTCTAAAAATTTTAGCAGAAACCCTAATTGATTTGTCTTCTAAAATTTCCAGCAGAAACCCTTATTTTGGCGGTGCAATCAAGAGGGGAAGGGGTACAATTCAGGTTCCCAAACAATTTTCTTCCTGGGAGGATGACTTTCTGCATTCCAGCGGCCAAGAAATGGATGGTGGGGGTGAAGGAACAAGGTAATCTGAGTAGTGTTTATGTAATTTGGGTTTTGGTTTGTGTTTTTATTCCGTTGTGCATCTTGTGTTATGTGAGTTGGATACTTGAATATTGTTTATCTGATTCTTTCATATTTTGATGAGTGTTTGGATGGGTTTATATTTTGATGAAAATCATATCAGCCCTAATGCACAGGTATATGATAATGTTGATTTTTTGTTGTTGTTGTTCATAATCGACAAAAAAATTGGAATTTTTGTACTAAGTATGGTGTTTAGGATCATACTGGTTATGTGTTTCTATGAAGTTGTTGAATCTTGTGTAATGTGTTTTGAATACATGAATACTTGAACATTGTAGAGTCTGATGATTGTTTGAGTGGTTATCATTAATCACTGATGTTCATTTTGGTATGCTTAATGCTCGTCATGGAGTGCGTGTGTTAATATCAACTTTAATAGGCACTGATGTTCATTGTAGAGGCTGATGATTGTTTGAGTGGGTTATCATTAATCACCGATGTTCATTTTGGTATGCTTAATGCTCATCATGGAGCGCGTGTTTTCATATCAACTTTAATAGGCATCCAGGCAGCACCTGTTGTTCATAATATGACAAGTTAATGATCGTTACGAAGCCATCATTAATTTTGATATTCATTCATGTAGTGCTTGATGTTCATACTAAGATAAGTTGATGTCCACAATAGCATGATTGATGTTCGTTCATGTAATACTTCATGTTCATGCCAATTTGGTTAATGTTCATTCATGTAGAACCTGATGTTCATTCCAAGATTAATTGATGTTCATAATAGTATGATTGATGTTCGTCTATGCAAAACTTCATGTTTATGCCAACTTGATTGACATGCAATCAGTTCGGTTATTGTTGTTCGTAAAAAGGTTTATGATGTGCATTCTACAATTAGTTGATGTTCATTCATGTAATACTTGATGTTCATGCCAAATTGATGGGGCATCAAATAAGTGCTTGTTGATGTTCATCTCGTAATGATTGATGTTCATAACCTTATGGTCATCACAAGATTAGTTGCTGATCATTTCGGTTCAGTTACTGTTGTTCATAATAGTATGCTTGGTGTTCATTCATGCAGTACCTGATGTTCATTGTACGATTACTTGATGTTCATAATAATATGGCCCGCGTAATAGTTCATGTTCATAATATGATAAGTTATTGTTGCATAGACTATGTTGATCGTGTCATTCCCACTCAATTTTCACTCCAAATATTAACTGATGTTCACCGTAGTACGCTTGATGTCCATCGGATATTTATATGTTGGTCAAGAACTACTTGTTCACTGACATTCATCTCACAATGATTAATGTACATTTAATGAAATGGTGTTTTTTATTTCAATTTTTGTGTGTTGTTGTAACGCCCCGACCCCTCCCGAGCCGCGGGCATTACCGATAACCGCTTCAAGGATCGTTGACTGGCCCCACAAATCTCCACGAGTCTTTCCAGCGTGCTTCGTCCTCGCTCAAACGCTGCCTGAGAAAATTTCCCAGGAGGTCACCCATCCTTTGACTACTCCCAACCAAGCACGCTTAACTGAGGAGTTCCCAACGGATGAGCTTAAAAGAAGGTGCACCTTGGTGATATGAGTAGTCGTTTCAATCCTTTTTAGCCACACTTAACCATATACTCGAGGTATTACAGTCACCCCCACTTAAACACACAACGTCCTCGTTGTGCCACAATCCACTCCAGAATCTTTGCCCCGCTAGGTGACTGCCCATAGTTCTCCCGTCCACTGGCGCAGCTCACGGTCGCGGGTCGGCTCTGATACCATCTGTAACGCCCCGACCCCTCCCGAGCCGCGGGCATTACCGATAACCGCTTCAAGGATCGTTGACTGGCCCCACAAATCACCACGAGTCTTTCCAGCGTGCTTCGTCCTCGCTCACACGCTGCCTGGGAAAATTTCCTAGGAGGTCACCCATCCTTTGACTACTCCCAGCCAAGCACGCTTAACTGAGGAGTTCCCAACGGATGAGCTACCTTAAAAGAAGGTGCACCTTGGTGATATGAGTAGTCGTTTCAATCCTTTTTAACCACACTTAACCATATACTCTAGGTATTACAGTTAATGCCCCGAAAATTCAATTATAGAAAAGTCAAAGTCAAACTAAACTGAAAAATTTCAGGGGAAGTCTCAACTCTTATTGGGGCGTCACTGCCGTATCCCCGAAGGAATACAAGGCAAGAAGGGAAACTAACAATCGTTCAACTATAACAAACTGAACAACTTCAAACTTAGAAAACAAACTCAACATGACTAACTTCAAGTCTTTCTGAATTGAGTCATAACACGACTAATAAAAACTAAGCACGCCAAGCCTCACTGCTAATTCATGTTCCCAGCATATTGATCATCACCTGAAAACAAAACATTTCAAAAATGAGGGAGAAATCTCAATAATGTCTACCCCTAACGTTAAAAACAAGTTAAGTTCATTTCAATTCATTTGAGGGAGAGGGAACAAGTCAAACCATTTGACAAACCTTTAATCCCTTAACTGTTTTCCTCAACCTAACCTATCCATATTTTATTATGCGTGCGGGATATCAAATCCCATAAAGTAACAAATATCAAACCGGATCCCAGATCCTTTGCCTACCACAGGCTACGACTAGAATTATCAAGAATTCACATTTCCGCCTACCACAGGCTACGACCAGGGTCCCGGACCCTTTGCCTACCACAGGCTACGACCAGGATCCCAAATCCTTTGCCTACCACAAGCTACGACCAGAATATCGAGAGTTCACATTTTCGCTTACCACAGGCTACGACCAGGGTCCCAAACCCTTTGCCTACCACAGGCTACGACCAGAATATCAAGAGCTCACATTTCCGCCTACCACAAGCTACGACCAGGGTCCCAGACCCTTTGCCTACCACAGGCTACGACCAAATAAACCCGCTTAATGTTTCACTCGAATTATTAGTATCTTATGCAAATCTCAGCTCACAGCTCTCAAGTCAAACCCAATCCCAGGTTATCAAAACTAGTATCAAAAGTACTTATAAAAGACCATCTCCATTTCTCAACTCACTAAATCAATTATCAAAATGTAACACCCCGGGTATGTGGTTAAAGTGTGGTTTAAAAGGATTAAAATGACTACTTATATCACCAAGGTGCACCTTCTTTTGTGGTAGCTAATCCGTTGGGAACTCCTCAGTTAAGCGTGCTTGGCTGGGAGTAGTCAAAGGATGGGTGACCTCCTGGGAAGTTTTCTCAAGCAGCGTGTGAGCGAGGACGAAGCACGCGGGAAAGACTCGTGCTGATTTGTGGGGCCAATCAGCGATCCTTAAAGCAGTTATTGGTAATGTCCGCGGCCCCTCGTTACAGATGGTATCAGAGCCGACCCGCGACCGTGAGCTGCGCCAGTGGACGGGTGATGCATAATGGATCAATACAAATCCATTATACACGAAATGCTAAGGATCTTTCCACAAGTGAAAACTTGCAATAGTTGAATTTCTCAAAGACTAGTTTCAAACGAAAGAATGGGACGAATTAGATTGAAAATGGACGAATGGAAAAGGCTAAACGAGAGTTCTAAATGTGATGAATTGAATGACAATCAAAAGAATCAAAACAATGGCAAAAACGTACCAATTGTAAAAGAACTCGTTGAATTGATGTAGAAACTTGATAGATTTTGGCAATGGAAAACTCCTTGATTGATACAGACACACCACAATCAATTTGATATCCAACTCCTCCTTTGCACCATCCAAGATTGCTCCCTCTTGGAATAGAAGAGAAGATTCAAAGGATTCTCCCTCAAGAGAACCAAATTCTAACACAAAGGTTAGAGAGAAAACAAAGCATAAGCTCTTGTTTGATTATGTGTTTAATATTGAATGTGAATGAATACAAAGGCACCCTAGGGGGTTTATTTATACTACTCCAAGACCCCCTTGGACGTGCACTTAGGGTTCAAGAAACCAAGAATCAACTATTACATCATATATCCTATTTATGACATCATAAAACTCTAAAATACAACTCTAGAAAGAAATTGCTATAACTCCTTCAATACTTGTCCGTTTTCAATGATTCAAAAACCATTGGAAAGCTCTTTAAATGTACTCCAATCTGTCTTCTGATGACTTCCTCAATAGATGCTTGGATTTAGAGTTATAGAGCAAAATATCAAACTATACACGATAAGGTCCTCCATTGCCGCGAATTCAATAAGGACTCTTATTGTCGAGAGTATTTTGAGCTCATTGATGACTTCCATATATGAGAGTAATTCCATGTAAGCTAGAATAACATCAAGGTCCTTCATGCTTGCTTCCTTGATGTATAGAGCTTAATAAACCATTGTAATTGATGATGTCGTTGATGTCTTTTGTAACTTAAAGCTAGATCAGGGTCCTCTTAGCTAACCTTGATGTACATAGCTAGGCTATTATGCATCAACGGGAGAGCCATGGGCAGTCACCTAGCGGGGCAAAGATTCTGGAGTATATTGTGGCTCAACGAGGACGTCCGCTTAAGTGGGGGTAATTGTAACACCTCGGATATATGGATAAAATGTGGCTTAAAAGGATTGAAATGACTACTTATATCACCAAGGTGCACCTTTTTTTATGGTAGCTCATCCGTTGGGAACTCCTCAGTTAAGCGTGCTTGGCTGGGAGCAATCTCAGGATGGGTGATCTCCTGGGAAGTTTTCCCAGGCAGCGTGTGAGCGAGGACGAAGCACGCTGGAAAGACTCGTGGTGATTTGTAGGGCCAGTCAGTGATCCTTGAAGCGGTTATTGGTAATGTCTGCGGCCCGGGAGGGGTCGCGGGGCGTTACATATGGTATCAGAGCCGACTCACGATCGTGAGCTGCGCCAGTGGACGGGAGAGCCATAGGCAGTCAAATTGCAACAACAACTCAAGCAGATAGGTGGGCGTGTGGGGTTTCTGTAGTGGCGTTCGGCAACTACGACGACAACGCATTCAGGCGGTGTTGGCGGAAATTCTCGGCGGCGGAGACATCGTCGGTGGTCGACGAAACTCGAGGCTGGCCCGAGCAACACACAACAGCAACAGGTTCGACTCTCCTTCACGGGTCTGGTGGTGGCGTCTGGAGGGAAGGGGTGGTGCGATGCTCGCGGCGGCGTCTGAGGCGGGGCGGTACAACGGTGGTGGTAGATCGAGGAAAAGAGGGGGGAGAGGGGTCGGTGGTGGTGATGATTTGCGGTGGCGGCAACCTGGAAATGGTACGGTGGGGGTCTGGCGACTTCAGTGCTGGCGACAAGGTGGGCTAGCGGCAGGCAGGAGCAAGCGGGGGGTGTGGTTGTGTTGGGTGTTGTTCGGGGTTGGGATCGGGGCATAGACAACGTAGAAAGAGAGGGAGAGAGGGAGGAGAGAGAAGTAAGGGGAAAAAGGGGGTGCCGAAGAGAAATTAGGGTTCACTCATTAGGGTTAGGTATCTAGAGTGCTAGGATAAAATGCCACTATACTTTGCCAAAATTGCAAATTTTCCACCCGCCAAAAACATGTTATGAAACTACCACTAATCTAACATAATTAAGACTGATATACCACTTTACCGGCTGAGGAGAAGTTGTAACGTAGAAAATAATCACAAACAAATAATAAAAGTTAATATGAGAAAAGGAATTTGGAATAAATCGTAAAAAATAATATGAGGAAAAGATTGCTTTAAAACAAAGAGAATGGAGACTATTGCTAATTAGCCCCTAAAACAAATTCAAAACCTTTGTACTCCTTATGATTGATTTCTTTACTTCTATATTGATAAGTAGCGTACAAAAGCATAGTGGTGAGAGGATTGAAAACAAAAGAAAGGTATAACTATTAATATCCCTCAATTAAACACTCTAATGATGAATGATTTTTTTTTTCTCAGTGAATGCATAAGTCCATGTGGCTGTGGACATGTCGCAACAGATATATAAAGGGTGTCAATACATTGTTTATGCAAAAAAAAAAAATTACATTAATACTCATAAATGGTATATATGTATATATGCATATATAGGAGTTATTATACGTTAAATTTTGAGGAAAATTTTGAAATAATGATGTACTCATGATGAAAGTCGGTTACATGTAATTGTGGGATTTCTTTTCCCAACTGTCAAATTGAGAAATCACCTAATCAAAAATAAATTTTTTATAATACCTCTAAAAAAATTAATGATTTTCAAAAAAAAAATCAAAATAGTGATGTATTCTTCAAAAAAAAAATTATTAGGAGAAAGTAGATTATGAAAAAATATAAGAAATATTTTTATATAGCTTATAAGTCATAAAAACTCAAAAGTAATGAAACATATCTTTATAATGATTTAAATATCATTATATTTAATTTTTTGAGTGATTTTTCTTTCTTATGAAAACTTTAAGCACTAATCACAATATTAGTATTTTTAAATACAATATCTTGATATTTTATTATAGGCACTTATGACACTAACTGTTAACTTACGTTGGTAGCCTTTTTAATGTGTTTTAATACATTTTTATTTATTAATCTTATTCATTGTCATAGTTAGTTGCATTGTTTATTGATATGTTTTTATTATTCTTTGGAGTTTTCTTCTTTTAAAAAAGGTGAGCATAGATAATTATTGTTTTCCAAAAACGCCCTCATTAAAATTCACTTATTACGATCTTCGCCCTTTGTACCCAGAAATATATATATATATATATATATATATATATATATATATATATATATATATATATATATATATATGGAGAAATCGATGAGATTTTCCATTAACAATATCAAGTACAAGATACTCGGGCATACCCGAGGGGTCTTACAATTAAACCGACCCAGGGTCAAAACATAAAGATTGCCAAATCCAAACGACAAAAACAACCATACAAGCACAAGCTCTTAATAGAGTTTCAAGTTGATATCAGATCTAATGAAAAGGCTAATAGTAGAAGGAGACTTGGAGATGTTTTGGTGCAACCTTCTATTTCTCTCTCCCCAAATGTGGTAGATAATAGCAGACAGGACCAAGCTTCTCTTCTTATCTCCAAAACCAAAATTAGCCCAATCATGTCTAGACCAATTATTCCAATCTGGACATTTACTAAAAAACATTAACCATACCTCTTCACTCACCTGTTTCGAGTACTCACAATCAAATAAAACATGAGAATTAGTTTCCATTTGATTATGACAAAGAAAACACTGATTCGCCAACTGAACCCCGAACTTCTGCTGTCTGTCCAGAGTCACCAACCTTCTATGTATAGCCGCCCAAGTCATAAAAGCACATTTTGGTATTCGAGATTTACTCCACATCAGCTTGTGCCAATAAACCTTTTCATTGTGATCCTTAATGAAGTTATATATGTGTGTGTGTGTGTGTGTGTGTGTGTGTATGTGTGTGTGTGTGTAATAAGAAAACATATTATTTTTAACTTTTATTTGCACATTTATTCTTCCTTTTGGGAAATTTGAAAATGAGTGTCAACTTAAGTATATTTAGCATTAATAATTTTCTCTTCCCACTAAAATCACATAAAATGATATCTTAATTAAACAATTTTCTTTATATGATTTTCATTCTTTTGGAAGACTATCGATTGTTATAGGATGGAGGGAGTATATATTGAAGTTGCCATTCACATTTAATGTAAAAAGTAAAAACAAACTACTTATTTTATTTAATGAAATACAATACAAATAGTAATTTGTTTTTTTATAAGTAATAAACTTTAACATAAATTAAATCAATTTATAGATGTTTATATTCCATATGATCATGAAATGATTGAACATTTGATATTAATAAAGAATTATTTACTTTAATTAATTTATGATGATAAGTAAAATATCAAAAATAATTATAAAATTTATTTACATCAATTAATAGAGTAGTTCATGAGGAGAATGTCTAGGTCTTGACCCCTAGACTGCACTTAAACGTATTTTCTCCTGCACGTTGTTCTCGAATCTTGTTGTAATTTCAAAATCTATAAGACTTATTTTGTTCCTTATTGTTATGAAAGATATCAAAATTTTATTTGTGCCCCCCAAAAGTAGGAAAATTTGAAAAATTAAATCAAACCGAAGAGTAAAAAAAGTGTACTCAACGAAAAAACATTTCAAAGAATCAAACCCATGATCCAATTTTATTACCTCTAGGATATAACCATTAGACCTAGATCTAGCTTTGTACTTTTTTTCTCAGGTTAATAACGTGTGGATTATATTATTTACATAATACGAAATCATTTTTAATTTGAAAAGAGTCTTAAAAACATATTAGGAATATAAAATATTTGTTTATGATTACATTACAAAAATTAATACATTATAATAATAAATAATAATAAAGAAGAACAAAAGAGACAAGAGAGAATGAGAGAGGAGAATCAGATGATCTTATTCATAACCCACAAAAGGGTATTTATACTAGTTACATAACAAGAGTCCTGCATAGTATCAACTTCATATGGAAACAGAATTATCCCATATTATGTCATCCTAATATATAAAGATACCCCAAAGATATCTTATTGATATATGGACATTCACATATATAATATTTCATAATACTCCCCCAACCATCACTGCCAGAGACTTACAGAGAATGGTGAAGGAGGAGCTGAATTACAATGTTGCTTTGTGTATGTGTGCTAGGGCAAGAAGGAAGGCATTAGACTCTATAGTTGGTGATTATAGGGAGCAGCTTACCTAACTTAGAGACTATCTTGGGGAGTTGATTGACAAAAACCCTGGCACATCTGTTGTTCTGAAAACAACACAGAATCAGGAGACAAATGAGCATGTGTTCAAGTTTCTTTATGTATGTCCTGGACCATTGAAGAAGGGTTTCTTGGAGGGATGTAGGAGGGTTTTGAGGTTGGATGGGTGTTTTCTGAAAGGACCTTGGGGAGGACAAGTGTTTGGAGCTGTTGGGAGGGATGCAAATGACCAAATGTATCCTTTAGCTTGGGGAGTTGCCTCAACAGAATCAAAGGAGACTTGGGATCTTTTCATTTCACAGTTACATATTGATCTTTTCATTTCAGATCAACAAAAGGTACCAATAAACCCTTCCTTAAGGTTTTAAATTTTTTAAAATTACAGTCTGTTTTATTTTTTTTAATATTCTGTATTTGTTTGATTGTGTGTTTTGCTTGGTTTAGGGTCTAGTAGACAGTGTGGCAAGGATTTTACCAAGATGTGAGCATAGGCTGTGTGCTAGGCATGTGTATGCCAACCTAAGGAGGACATTTAGGGGTGAGATGTACAAGAAGCTGTTCTGGAGGGTTGCTAAGTCAACAACAGAGATTGAGATGAAGAAGAATGCCAAAAACCTCTATGATCTTGACCCACAAGCTTGGGGGCTGCTTGAAAGAAAAGGTGTGGAGCATTTTTGTAGAGCTTTCTTCAAACCACATGCCAAGTGTGACTCGGTGGATAACAACATGGCTGAAATATTCAATGCCTTCATCATAGAAGCTAGGTACATGCCTATAGTTTCTATGCTCAATTGGATGTTCAAGGCAGTCATGAAAAGAGTGGGGGACAAAAATGCATGGGCTTCTAAGATCAAGACTCCAATACCTCCTAGGATAATGAAAAAACTGGACAAAAAGATTGAAGAGTCCAAGACTTGGGAGGTTACTAGGGCTGCCAGGGGCTTATTTAGTGTCAACAACGCATGGGCTGAAGAATATGTAGTGGACTTGAATGCAAAAATGTGTACTTGCAATTCATGGAAACTAAATGGGATTCCATGCCCCCATTCAATTGCTGTGATGAGGGAGGAAAGATTGAGACCAACTAACTTTGTCCATGAGTGCTATGCAACTGAGAAGCTTGTAGCGACATATTCTCATACACTACATCCACTAAATGGGTCCAACATGTGGGCAACTGCCCCTGGATGTGTTGTAACTGCCCCATACTTCAAGCCCAAGAAAAAAACCACAACAAAGTATTTTAGAAGGCCAGAGGCTGGTGAAAGCACAAGGGTGAAAATGTCAAGGGAGTCCACCAGAATTTACTGCTCAAATTGTAGATTTGAAGGCCACAACAAGTAGACTTGCCCACATGTGGTGAAGAAGTTAACGGTAACAAACTTAACCTTATATTGTATTCTTAGAGTTTGAATTTTTTTTATTTTTTTTAGTTATTTCAAGGGTTTAAGGGTTAGGGTGTAGTTAAGTTACAGTTTGACTTTTTTATTTTTTATGAGTAAACTTTAGGGTTTAGGGTTTAGTTCTTGTATTGTGATTGCTTTCTCATTACATCTTTCTTTCTTTCATTGATGGATATCATAGCCAAAAAGAAGAAGGATCACAAAAAGGCCCCCCAGACCTGCTCCTCCTGCTGCTGGTGCTTCATCTGCAGTTGCTGCTGCTGCATTTCCATCATCTGCAACTGCTGCTACTGCATCTCCATCATTTGCAACCCCATCATCTGCAACTGTTGCTGCTGGTTCTTGTGCAACTGCTGTTGTTGGTTCTTCTTGTGCTACTGCTGCAGATTCTTCTTCTGCTGCTTCTTCTGCTCAATCAGCAACTCCTGCTGATGTTGTTGCTGCTGCAGCAGCTGGTGCTGCAAGTAGAGTTGCCCATATTGAGGAAATCCCACTAATTGGATCACAACCTCATCCATCGCAGCCATCTCCAGCTTCAACTCCAACAAAGACTAGGAAGAAGAGAGCTGCAAAGAAGACTATATTGCCAAGAATATCACCAAGGAAGAAATTGCCAAAGTTGAACCTAGGGAACTAGTAGTTTGTGGTGGTGTTTGTAAAGCCATTTAGACTGTCATGGCTTCTTTTGTGAATGAATACTAAGTAGGTTGTATATGGTGTGCTGAATTGTGCAAAATGACAATCTATGCCAATCTTTCGGGGGGGGGGGGGGGAATATGTCTTTTGTACATATGTTAGTTTTGTACCCTGTTTTGGTTGCAAGGTTAAGCTAAAACAGAGGAGTATGTACATCAAACACTAGATGTTGTACTAATTACATATTCCCTCATACTTAATGCAAGTTTGATTCAGTTTTCTATTAAAGCCCGTTTCATCCTGTCTTGGAAGCCATTACAGTTTGCATTGTTCATTTCATTTCTGTTCAATGTCACTTGTTTTCTTTTTTTTTTTTATTTTGCAAGTTTTTGAGCATCAAACAACAGAGCATAGCATAACCTATTTTTTTGCAAGGTTTTAAGCACATCAGAGCATAGCATAAGCATTATAGGAGACATATACAATCCAAGTTTACCATAACATTCATTCATCATTGATCAAACAACTGATTACAATCCTTTCATTACATTTCATCAATCAACCCTACCTAAACTGCCAGCCCTAAACATACATAAACCCTAAAACATACATGAACATAGAAGCTGATGATTAACAGACCATCGAACCCCAAAATAATTGAAGCATCTGTTGTCCAGAATGCTTACAATGGCCATTCAATCAAGCAAAAAAATTCATCACCATCATCACTTCTTCATATATACATCATCTTCTTCATCATCACCTTTGCAAAAACCACCCAACCCCCATCAGCATCAACCCCCTCTACTTACCATACCCCCCAGCCAGAACCCCCATGACAAACACAAACATAAACCCCACAATCACCAACCAAGACTTTTTCTTCAGACTCTGATTCACCCCCCTCAGCCTCTCAAGCTCACCCATCAAATCATTGATGTTGGCCTCAGCAATATCGGCCTCAACCCTCAACCATCTCTCTTCGTCTTGACCTTTTCATGTCGAGCAACCAGTCTCTTAGCAGCAACTGCAAAAGTCTCGCAGATTGGGTCATCAATCCACTTCATAAACCCACAGTCTTCATGAGTTTGCCAATGCATACACCTCGCAAACCTCCTAAGAGGGTTGTCTACAGTGAATGAAGTGTACACAAGGAAAATCGTCCCACACTTGCACCGGAAAAGTACCTTCCTGTCGCATGCACAGTCGCGGCATGCCCTAACTGGGGTGTTCGACACTGAGGAAGATGCAGCCATCGTTGATTTGGGGAAGAAAATTAGGGTTAGATAGAGTTAAAAAGCCCCAATTTTTAAGCCCTAAACTGGAGAAAAACAGGAGAAACAGAAGAGAGAGACAAGAACAAGAAGTTGGGTTATGGCGGGAGGTTGAAGAAGAAGACAGAAAGAAGGAGGTAAAGAATCAGGGGGGAAGGAGATTAAATAAAGCCAGTAAAAAAATTAAAGAGGGGAGTGGGGAAATTAATTTTAGGTAGGTAAAAACTTAATGGGGTTGGTTTAAGGGTTAAGAAACGAGTTACCTGCTACTCTAGGTAAAAAGCCGGTAAAGTGGTATATTAGTCTTAATTATGTTAGATTAGTGGCAGTTTCATAACATGTTTTTGGCGGGTGGCAAATTTGCAATTTTGGCAAAGTATAGTGGCATTTTTATCCAAGCACTCTAGGTATCTACAATAGGGTATTTATACCCAAAATAAAATATCAAAAGGATAGGTAAAATTATAAAAGGTAAATTAAAAGGGGAGAAAATAATTTTAATAGTATTTATGCTTTTAAGCTCTCAAAATAATTATTAATTAAACTGATAATTTACCCAGTTAAATAAAAAGGATAAGTATTAGCCAGTCACAGAAAAATTCTAATACACCCCTGTTATTCCCTCAACAGTCCTATGAGCTCACATTTTAACAGTTAAGTTTCACAGAAAAACAAGATTAAAATAATAAATAAATACATAAAATAAAGAAATCTAACGACGTAATGGTAAACGCATTCAAAATTTTTGGGGTTTTACAAACTTGATGTATATCCCATGGTCATGTTGACTATAAATTGACGTTCATTCCAGTATAACTTGGTGATCATTTTGTATTCACTTGATGTTCATTTTTATTATCCGTAGATGTTCAATGCCATTTAGGGTCCTATTGATCATTTAATATTGATTGATCATTTGATGTTCACTTAATGTTCACTTAATGTTCAATCCAAATAGTTCATTTTTAGTGTGCATGGTTGAGTATTGCATTTGATGTTCATTCCAATACAACTTGATGTTCATTTCATTGTCACTTGATGTTCATTTTTTCATTTCAATTTGATATTTATTCAAGTACAACTTGATGTTCATTTCATTGTCACTTGATGTTCATTTCATTGCCCATATATGTTCACAAAATGAATGCTTGCAGACCGAGGTGTGGTGTTCATGTTCGTAACATTGTGCATACAAAGTTCCCCTCGAGACATGTCTTAGCTGCCAAAATGTCATACATGTTCAAACCCAGTGTAACTTGATGATCATTTTATTTTCACTTAATGTTAAATCCAAACAGATCATTTTTATTGTGCATCGTTCAGTATTGCATTTGATGTTC
Organism: Portulaca oleracea; assembly: GCA_029582165.1. Lineage (NCBI taxonomy): Eukaryota > Viridiplantae > Streptophyta > Magnoliopsida > Caryophyllales > Portulacaceae > Portulaca > Portulaca oleracea. The sequence continues at coordinate 40,991,987 of CM055870.1, forward strand.
ATTGCCGTACAACTTGATGTCCATTTCATCATTGTCACTAAATGTTCATTTTTTTTATTTTCATTTGATATTCACTCCAATACAATGTGATGTTCATTTCATTATCACTTGATGTTCATTTTTTCATTTTCGTTTGATGTTCATTCCAGTACAACTTGATGTTCATTTCATTTTCACTTGATGTTCATTTCATTACCCATATACGTTCACAAAATGAATACTTACACACCGGGTTGATGAGTATTGTGACTCAAAATGAGCATTAATAGTATCAAAAAAGTACATGACAATACATTACTTATTCGAAACAATACCACTTCTACAAATTGCCACGTAACTAGAGGCAATGAGATGCCCTAAAATTCTAGTAAGCATTAGATACAACGAAGGTACAACACCAAATGGGGGCGAGTAACTTTGTTAGGTTCCAATGAGTGACCCTTGAATGTTCGGTGTCTTTAACCTTATTCTCTTCATACATTATCAAGTCATGGCAGTAGCACCTTCTCAATACGTCCAACAGCTCATCCTGTAATGAACACCTACAGTCCATACTACACTGTTAGCGGTCAAGTTGTACCCAAAACGTGACCATAAACAGCAATACACATGAAATGAACATCCAGATTGTGAAATGAACATCCATTATACATCAAATGAACACCGGGTTGAACATAAAACATCCACATTGTGAAAATGAACATCCAGTACACATCAAATGAACATCATGTTGAATTGAAATGAACAGTAAGTGCCCCAACTAACAAACTTTTCAGTGAACATCAAATTCTGAATACGTGCATTGTGAGTGTCTTATGAACATCAAGGTACTATCAAATGATCAGCAAGATTATTTGAGATGAACATCAGTTCATATGAAGTCCCTTTTTCAACAATACATGATCAATTATTGATAATTACCATATGCACACATGAAAATGAGCATCAATCCTTTTGTAATGAACATCATGACCTAACTTATGAACATTAATTAACTTACTCTTCGGTCCCTTCTTGATTCAGCGCAACATCGCTGACCGGAGCAGGTGCCCTTTCCTTTGGTACAACTATCTCATTTCCCCTACAATCCATACTATACCGTTAGCAGTCAAGTTGCACCCAAAACGTGACCATAAACAGCAGTACACATGAAATGAACATCCCGATCGTGAAATGAACATCCATTATACATCAAATGAACACTAGGCTGAATTGAAATGACATTAAGTGACTCAAATAACAAACTTTTCACTGAACATCAAAATGAACATCATGACCTAACTTATGAACTTTAATTAACTTACTCTACGACGCCTTCTTCGTTCACCACAACATCCCCAGCTGGACCAGATGCCCTTTCCTCTGGTACAGCTGCCTCATTTCCCCTACAGTGCATACTACACCGTTAGCGATCAAGTTGTACCCAAACGTGACCATAAACAACAGTACACATGAAAATTAATATCTTATCACCATCAAGTTTATGAAAATGAGCATCAGAATGCAATAAACAATTTGCAATGAACACCATGACATAACTTACGAACATCCATTAACTTACTTTTCGGTGCCTTCTTCGTTCACCACCGTATCACCGACTGTATCATGTGACCTTTCCTCTTGTACAATCAGCTCGTGCCCCCTACAGTACATACTAAACCGTTAGCGATCAATTTGGAATGAGCATCAGGGGGCACCCAAAAAAGAATATCAAGATACTAAAAAATGAACATCAAGTCAACACTGTATGAACAACAATAAGTCGCTTGAAATGCACATTAGGGTGCACCCAAATAATAAATGCATCAAGATATCCACATGAAATGAACATCTGGTTTATGAAATGAACATCCAGGTTCCATTAAATGAAAATCACGTAGAATTGAAATGAACATTAAGCGACCCAAATAACATTAACCGATTGAAATCAATGGAAAAAATTAGCACCAGCGTACACATCAGAAATTGACATTAACCCCCAAAACATCCAACAATGAACATCAACAATTTCAAAAATGAACATCACACACTGACATGAACAACAAAACGCCATAAAACGGTGACTCACATCTCCTTCTCCATTTCTTCAACCACTGGTTCGGTCACACCATCCGTCTCCATCATCAATTATACTGTTCCTTTGTTGAACTGCCAAAAATCACCCATAACTGTTATGAAAAACATCAAATTCTAGAAAAAAACCTCACCGGATTGTTGGAAAAAACAATGAATTCAAACAAAAAAAGAGACAAACAACAACCTAAACCCTAGAATTCTGGAAAAACTAATCGCCTAAACTGGGGTTCACTTGAACCAATCCTCACCGGAAACACGCCGGAAACACTTGAACATGACACAATCCCAACTTCATATATGAGCATCACCAATATTATAATGAACATCAACTACATTAACATCCTGTTCTGCACAGTAACAATATAAACATCAGAATTATAACTATGAACATCTAGCTGGACGATTATGAACACCCATAACACAAAATATGAACATCATGTTTCATCATCTTCCAGACCGACCATGAACATCAATCAAATTTCCATCCAAATGAACACCTGTTCAGAAAAAAAATGAACCTGAGCACGACCCAGATGAACATCACCAATAACGACAACAACGTGCAAATACACCCTTGTCTCATCCATTGAACATCAAATATATTCATCATGATCAACTACACTTCGCAACCCCCAAATATCCAACAATGAACATCAATAATAGAATACATGAACAACAGTTGACTACCATTTCCCTTTGTCTCAAACAATAAATTCCAACTTTCATGTCATTACCCAAACCCGACATGAACAACAAACAACCAAAAATGATGAATTAAATTAATAGGCAGATGGACTTGGACTTACATCTCGCTCTTCCTCTGTTCAATCTCTGTTTCATTCACTCCCTTTGACGTCATCAGCAATTGCACAATTTGCTTCCTACACCGACAAAAACACACTCAACACTTCGAATTCTGCCCCAGAACATCACTATATCTATCGGTATCCACAAACACATAGAAAATCTACCCACAATTTCAAACAAAATAGAAAAAACCCAGAAATTGCAACACCTCACCTGCCGGAAAATCGCATCGGCCTTTCTCCTTCCGATTATCGTTTAGGGTTTGTCAGAAAATCGCAACGGGTGTCTAAAGCTGCCGGAAAATCGCAACAGATGCCCCCAACTCGGTTTCACCTTCTCTTGCAAGTAACCGGAAAACTCACCCCCCGGATAATCGTCTTCAGTTTGCCGGAAAATCGCACGTCCCTCCTCTTGCAAGTAACCGGAAAATAATTTAGGGTTTGCCTTCAAAGTTTGCCGGAATCGTTCGCACAGGGTAGTCCTCTTGCAAAGTCACTGGTTGGAATTTCAAAATTTCCAAACTGATTGTGTGTTTTGGAAAATTGCAAGCAATTAATTCCCTGCCCCCAGCGTGCAAAAAGGCAGTGACATCAACAAGCCTCTCTCTCCCTGTCATGTGATATTGCCTAAAAAAATAAAAAATTTAACCAATCATAATTAGACTCAAATATTTCAAATAAAGATAAAATACCTAATTACCACCACCCTTGATCTTGGAACCAAAGGTTAGGATCTTCTATGCTTATATGCTCATCTAAACCTTCTTCTCATTATATCTATTCCCTATATATATATAAAATTGAAAAGAACTTTTACCACAAAAATTTGCATGCGATAATTTTTTTTATATGTACAACACACATTTTTCCAATTAATTAGTAATTAGGTTAATTTTTTTTAAAAAAAATCTATTTTTAAAATAAAATAAAACAAAATATCTTGCATATATACATACATTAAATAAAGGGTAAAACTTACTTTTCTTTTCATTAAAAAAATAGGTAAATTTACAATTTTACATATTCAGTAGTACCAATTTTTTATATGTATGGTGGAAAGTAAATACAATGAATTACCTTATCATACCAAACTCTTCTTAAATGCCTCCTGAGAAATAAGTATTGTGTTTACATGTATTTGACTACAATAGAAGAGTAGAAAAAGATCCAAATTTCAATCGTTATAATGATGACCTAAACTTTGTTTGATTTCAATCCTGCAAAATAATCACAAACAAATAATAAAAGTTAATATGAGAAAAGGAACTTGGAATAAATCGTAAAAAATAATATGAGGAAAAGATTGCTTTAAAACAAAGAGAATGGAGACTATTGCTAATTAGCCCCTAAAACAAATTCAAAACCTTTGTACTCATTATGATTGATTTCTTTACTTCTATATTGATAAGTAGCGTACAAAAGCATAGTGGTGAGAGGATTGAAAACAAAAGAAAGGTATAACTATTAATATCCCTCAATTAAACACTCTAATGATGAATGATTTTTTTTTTCTCAGTGAATGCATAAGTCCATGTGGCTGTGGACATGTCGCAACAGATATATAAAGGGTGTCAATACATTGTTTATGCAAAAAAAAAATTACATTAATACTCATAAATGGTATATATGTATATATGCATATATAGGAGTTATTATACGTTAAATTTTGAGGAAAATTTTGAAATAATGATGTACTCATGATGAAAGTCGGTTACACGTAATTATGGGATTTCTTTTCCCAACTGTTAAATTGAGAAATCACCTAATCAAAAATAAATTTTTTATAATACCTCTAAAAAAATTAATGATTTTCAAAAAAAAAATCAAAATAGTGATGTATTCTTCAAAAAAAAAAAATTATTAGGAGAAAGTAGATTATGAAAAAATATAAGAAATATTTTTATATAGCTTATAAGTCATAAAAACTCAAAAGTAATGAAACATATCTTTATAATGATTTAAATATCATTATATTTAATTTTTTGAATGATTTTTCTTTCTTATGAAAACTTTAAGCACTAATCACAATATTAGTATTTTTAAATACAATATCTTGATATTTTATTATAGGCACTTATGACAATAACTGTTAACTTACGATGGTAGCCTTTTTAATGTGTTTTAATACATTTTTATTTATTAATCTTATTCATTGTCATAGTTAGTTGCATTGTTTATTGATATGTTTTTATTATTCTTTGGAGTTTTCTTCTTTTAAAAAAGGTGAGCATAGATAATTATTGTTTTCCAAAAACGCCCTCATTAAAATTCACTTATTACGATCTTCGCCCTTTGTACCCAGAAATATATATATATATATATATATATATATATATATATATATATATATATATATATATATATATATGGAGAAATCGATGAGATTTTCCATTAACAATATCAAGTACAAGATACTCGGGCATACTCGAGGGGTCTTACAATTAAACCGACCCAGGGTCAAAACATAAAGATTGCCAAATCCAAACGACAAAAACAACCATACAAGCACAAGCTCTTAATAGAGTTTCAAGTTGATATCAGATCTAATGAAAAGGCTAATAGTAGAAGGAGACTTGGAGATGTTTTGGTGCAACCTTCTATTTCTCTCTCCCCAAATGTGGTAGATAATAGCAGACAGGACCAAGCTTCTCTTCTTATCTCCAAAACCAAAATTAGCCCAATCATGTCTAGACCAATTATTCCAATCTGGACATTTACTAAAAAACATTAACCATACCTCTTCACTCACCTGTTTCGAGTACTCACAATCAAATAAAACATGAGAATTAGTTTCCATTTGATTATGACAAAGAAAACACTGATTCGCCAACTGAACCCCGAACTTCTGCTGTCTGTCCAGAGTCACCAAACTTCTATGTATAGCCGCCCAAGTCATAAAAGCACATTTTGGTATTCGAGATTTACTCCACATCAGCTTGTGCCAATAAACCTTTTCATTGTGATCCTTAATGAAGTTATATATGTGTGTGTGTGTGTGTGTGTATGTGTGTGTGTGTAATAAGAAAACATATTATTTTTAACTTTTATTTGCAAATTTATTCTTCCTTTTGGGAAATTTGAAAATGAGTGTCTACTTAAGTATATTTAGCATTAATAATTTTCTCTTCCCACTAAAATCACATAAAATGATATCTTAATTAAACAATTTTCTTTATATGATTTTCATTCTTTTGGAAGACTATCGATTGTTATAGGATGGAGGGAGTATATATTGAAGTTGCCATTCACATTTAATGTAAAAAGTAAAAACAAACTACTTATTTTATTTAATGAAATACAATACAAATAGTAATTTGTTTTTTATAAGTAATAAACTTTAACATAAATTAAATCAATTTATAGATGTTTATATTCCATATGATCATGAAATGATTGAACATTTGATATTAATAAAGAATTATTTACTTTAATTAATTTATGATGATAAGTAAAATATCAAAAATAATTACAAAATTTATTTACATCAATTAATAGAGTAGTTCATGAGGAGAATGTCTAGGTCTTGACCCCTAGACTGCACTTAAACGTGTTTTCTCCTGCACGTTGTTCTCGAATCTTGTTGTAATTTCAAAATCTATAAGACTTATTTTGTTCCTTATTGTTATGAAAGATATCAAAATTTTATTTGTGCCCCCCAAAAGTAGGAAAATTTGAAAAATTAAATCAAACCGAAGAGTAAAAAAAGTGTACTCAACGAAAAAACATTTCAAAGAATCAAACCCATGATCCAATTTTATTACCTCTAGGATATAACCATTAGACCTAGATCTAGCTTTGTACTTTTTTTCTCAGGTTAATAACGTGTGGATTATATTATTTACATAATACGAAATCATTTTTAATTTGAAAAGAGTCTTAAAAACATATTAGGAATATAAAATATTTGTTTATGATTACATTACAAAAATTAATACATTATAATAATAAATAATAATAGAGAAGAACAAAAGAGACAAGAGAGAATGAGAGAGGAGAATCAGATGATCTTATTCATAACCCACAAAGGGGTATTTATACTAGTTACATAACAAGAGTCCTGCATAGTATCAACTTCATATGGAAACAGAATTATCCCATATTATGTCATCCTAATATATAAAGATACCCCAAAGATATCTTATTGATATATGGACATTCACATATATAATATTTCATAATACTCCCCCTTGAATGTCCATGATCCAAAAGAGTATGCCTCATTAAAACCTTACTATGAAAAACCCAATTGGAAGAAAAACCCAGTGAAGGAAAAAGAGTACACACTTCTTTATACGCAAACATATGTTGCCTCATTAAAAACCTTTCTAAGGAAAACTCTGTGAAGCTTGATTTGTGAAACCTGGAAGCGAGAGGTTGAAGAAGGAGAAGAAGAGATTTTGAAATATTATTGAGAGGGAAAATTAGAATACAAATGAAATCCCTTGAAGGCAAAAGAAGAGTTGGGCCGTCAATATAAAGGCAACCAACAGCCCAAGAAAGAAAAGAAAACAAAAGAAAAACAAAACAGAACAAAGCCCCAAAAACAAAAACCCAACTAAAACTAACTACCACTATTTGCAGCTAACTAACCTAACTACCACTAATTGTATCATCAATTCTAACACCCCCCCTCCCCAAATTGGAGGGTGGTAAACATCCCAATTTGCCAAGGTTCTGGTGATGCTTAACCCCAGGAAGAGCCTTTGTCATGATGTCTGCCAATTGAGAGTTTGAAGGAACATGGCTAAGATTGATTAAGCCTTTTGCAAGCTTCTCTCTAACAAAGTGGCAATCAATTTCAATGTGCTTGGTTCTTTCATGATACACAGGATTCTGGGCAATATATATGGCAGCTTGGCTATCACATTTGACAGATATTGGTTGGACAGATTCCACCTGAAACTCAGTTAGCATTCTGCTTAGCCAAGCCAACTCAGCAACTAGTCGTCTCAGACTTCGATATTCAGCTTCAGCTGAGGACAAAGACACCACTTGCTGCTTCTTGGATTTCCATGAAATCAAGGTGTTACCAAAGAAGATGACATAGCCACTAATAGATCTCCTGCTGTATTTACATGCTCCCCAGTCTGAATCACTGAACCCTTGGAGAGTAAAATCACTGTCTTTGTGTATCACGATTCCTAAATCAGGATTGCCTTTCAAATATTTTAGCACATGGACGGCAGCCTTCCAATGCAAATCCGTGGGCATCTTCAAATATTAGCTGAGATGTTGAACAGAAAAAGCAATATCAGGCCTCGTATGAACCAAAAAATTCAACTTACCTATAAGTTGTCTATACTGAAAAGGATCAAGCAACGCAGTCCCTGAGTCAGGTGATAGTCTGATGTTTGTATCCATTGGTGAGACAGCGACCTTCATGTCTTTTGTCCCAAACTCACGCAAGAGATCCTTTGTAAATTTCTTTTGTGTTAAAATCAAACCACCTGAAAACTCAATAATCTCCATACCAAGAAAGAACTTAGCAATTCCAAGATCTTTGATTTTAAATACTTCATGTAAATAAGATGTCAAAGAGTTTATCTCTTCATTATCATCGCTAGAAACAAGCAAATCATCGACATAAACAGCCAAATAAACTGATTTTCCCGTTGATCTTCTATAAAACAGAGAGTAATCATTGTCAGAATGTTTGTATCCCCTTTTATAAAGAACTTCAGTAAGTTTTGCATACCACTGCCTTGATGCTTGCTTCAAACCATATAAGGATTTATTGAGCCTACAAACAATATCTGGATTTGTATTATGGACACCATCAGGAACTTTCATATAAATTTCTTCATGGAGATCCCCATGAAGAAATGCATTATTGATGTCCAACTGATAGAGAGACCAACCCCTCTTTACTGCTACTGACATCATGGTTCTAATAGTGGTCATTCTCACAACAGGTGAGAAAGTTTCATTATAGTCGACTCTAGCTCTTTGAGTGAATCCCCTCACAACAAGCCTCGCTTTTAACCTCTCTATGCTTCCATCTGGTTTGTGTTTCACTCTATAAACCCATTTGTTGTCTATGGTTTTCCTTCCTATTGGTAGAGTCACCATCTTCCAGGTGTCATTGTCTTCAAGAGCTTTCAACTCCTGTTTCATAGCCTGCACCCATCCTGTGTGTTTGCTAGCTTCTGCAAAGCAGCTAGGCTCATGTGTATCGAGATAATTATTGAAGTCTGCAATGTTGTTAGCAGTACCACAGAAAACAGTCTTGGGAGCATAATGTAGGTTGGTGACACTAGAAAAACAGGTTTCATAATCATCCAAGTAACTTGGAGCTCTATGTGTTCTTTCTGACCTTCTAGGATGCTGGGAAATAGACTCAGTGGGTGAGACTGCTCCCTCAACAATTTCTTGTTGAGGTTCAGTCCTGGCAGGGCTCTCAGTGTCAGTGATGGTATCAAAATCATTAAAAGTACTATGGTTTGTCGTAGGATCTTGATCTAAAATATTTTGTTTTCTAAAGGGAAAAATAGATTCATGAAAAACTACATCTCGAGAAATAACAATTTTGTTAGACTCTAAAGAGTATAGTTTATAAGCTTTTCTCCCCTAGGGGTATCTTATGAACACACATTTTTCAGCCCTTTCTTGAAATTTATCTCTCCCTTGTTTGAGGGTGTTGGCAAAGTATTGACACCCAAAAACTTTTAAATGATCATAGGAAGGTTTCTTCCCAAAAAGTTTCTCAAATGGTGACTTATTTTCCAGCAATTTGGTAGGCATTCTGTTTATAGATATGTAGCAGTCAATATGCTTTCACCCCAGAATTTCAAAGGTAAATTAGATTGAAACATGAGAGCTCTAGCCACTTCTAAAAGGTGTCTATGTTTCCTTTCAACAACCCCATTCTGTTGGGGTTTTTGTGTGCTACAGGTTTCATGGAGGATTCCTTTCTTAGCAAAATAATCAACAGCTTGGTTACTTTTACCTATTTCAAGTGCATTATCTGACCTTACCCTTTTTTACATTTGTGTCAAACTGAGTTGTCACCATAGCAATAAAAGATTGTAAGAGATAGAAAGCCTCATGTTTTGTGGTCATAAGGTAAGTCCAAGTGGACCTCGTAAAGTCATCAACAATTGTGAGAAAGTATTTGTGTCCAAGATGACTAGCTGTGTGAAATGGCCCCCAAGTATCAACATGTATCAATTCAAACCTTTTATTAGTCGATATATATATTGCTAGTTTGAAAAGGCAGACATGTTTGCTTTGCTCTATGACAGACATCACACACATTATCATAGGTACCTTGATTGTTTTGCTCTAATGTACATGGCAACAATTTCATTCTACTCTTTGGTATATGTCCTAGTCGCTCATGCCACAAATTACTCTTAACAGTGGCAGCAACATCCTCACACTTGACTGAATCATTAAGGGAATCTTGAGGGTTTCTTCTGTTCAAGAAATAAAGGCCTTGATCGAGCTTCTTTACCAAGGTCCAGAGGCCTCTTCAAGAAAGGGGCATGTATTGTACAATTGTTCTCACTAAAGGTGATAGTGCATTGTAGTTGTTTACACAAACTTTTGATTGATATTAGATTGCATTTGAAATGAGGCACATATAAAACATTAGTTAGAACAACATCTTTAGTCAGGGCTACTTTCCCACACTTCTTGACAGACACCACATTTCCATTGGGCAAGGTAATATGCACAGGGTTGATTAGGTCTTTCACACAAGACATGACATTTTCATTTCCACACATATGATCAGTAGCACCAGAATCCAAAATCCAGTCATTTGCACTCAATCCACAGAGACAAGCTACTGTATTTGACAAATGCTTAAAGAAGAAGGGTGGATATTACCTAAGGATGTGTCCGTTTCCCCTGCCTGACTGGAAGGGGTTGTCTCACTGTGAAGATTCTTCAGCAAGTGGTTGAGCAATTGAATTGCCTGGTCCTTGTCAAAAGAAGGAGAAGAGCCAGGTTCTCTCTGTCCTGGTGCATTTCTGTCCATCTCTTATAATGCAACATTTGCTTGTTTCTTGAAGTTTCCTTGATTGGGAGATCTATTCTGGGACCTATTCTGGTTCTTGGGGGGATGGATACCCATAAATCTTATAGCACTTATCAATCGTATGGTCAGGCCTTTTGCAATGGTCACAGAATAGGTTTGTCCTCCTAGAATCTTGATTCTTCTCAAAGCTGGTTTGGTTTCTTTGTGAGCTTTTGTTGACATAAAAACTGGCTGAATCACTTGAGTTGACTACATTATCTCTCACTTGTCTTTGTCTTTCTTCTTGAGATAGGATGGCATAAACCTGGCTTAAAGAAGGTAAAGGACTTATCATCAAGATATTTCCCCTCATATGTGTGTAGCTATCGTTGAGCCCCATTAAAAATTGTAAAAGCTTCTGCTCCTCAAAGTGAATCTCAAATTGTCTGTTAATTTGAGGCTTGCAAGTGTACTTTCGACACTGGCAAGAAGGAAAATTGGTGACGGCCCCCATATCCTCCCACAGCTTCTTGGCAGTTGTGTAGTATGTCAAAATATCCATCGATTCTTGGGACAATCTTGAAACCTTTTTCTGAATCGAATATAATTTTGCCTTGTTTGCCTATCCAAACCTTTCCACAAGTTCCTTCCACAGATCCTCTGCTATGGTGGAGTACAAGACGCTGTCGCGAATGTTCTTTTGGACAAAGTTTAGGATCCAAGAAAGAACCATATCGTTGCCCCTTTTCCAATAGGGGAGTCAAGGGTCGTCCACACTTGGTCTCGATAAACTTCCATCAACGAACGCAACCTTGTTTTTCGCAGAAAGCGCAACGGTCGCCGATATCTTCCAGGTGTCGAAGTCTTCACCTGAGAAGGGCTCTGCAACCAGAGACATTCCCGGCAGATCCGATGGGTGTATAAAGAGGGGATCACAGGGCTCTGGCACAAAGCTTTTCGAGGTGTCTCCCATGGCGTGAGAAGGAAAGAAGGATCTTTCCCTAAGAGGGCTTTGATACCATGTGAAGCTTGATTTGTGAAACCTGGAAGCGAGAGGTTGAAAAAGGAGAAGAAGAGATTTTGAAATATTATTGAGAGGAAAATTAGAATACAAATGAAATCCCTTGAAGGAAAAAGAAGAGCTGGGCCGTCAATATAAAGGCAGCCAACAGCCCAAGAAAGAAAAGAAAACAAAAGAAAAACAAAACAGAACAAAGCCCAAAAACGAAAACCCAACTAAAACTAACACCACTATTTGCAGCTATTTAACCTAACTACCACTAATTATATCATCAATTCTAACAAACTCAGTGGAACAAAACCTCAGATAAGGGAAAAAAAGTACAACGCGTATTACTCCCCCTGATGAGAATGTCAATTAAGATCTTTGAGTTGATGAAATTCAACCTCATGACTGACTTTTAAACTTTGTAGTCGAAAGTGGCTTGATACATGAATCAACTTAATTTTCATGAAACGAATTTGCTTAGCGAGCACGTAACTAGTATTTTATCAAGTGTCATAGGATTTAGGTAAATATCCAACAATAGCATAGCTAATCAAACCAATTTTGAGCCGATGGGGATAATGAATATCTAAATCGCTAGTACCGTCGAGGTATCGAAATAGGTTAGATCATGTATGATTAGCAAGATACATCAGTGCTTCAATATCATTTAAATACGGTACTTTAGGACTCAAATACAGTACTTCAGGACTCAAATACGGTACTTCAGAACCGCTAAATTTCTCATCATCCTTTCGGGATCGAAAGGGGGGTTGTTTTCATATCAAATGACTGTACCACTACTAGGGTACTTAAAAGGAAGTGATTTGCTCATGCAACATTATCTTAGTACTTTGCTACATAAATTAATTTATGCATGTAAGATCATTCTCAAAATGTGCAATTTGTAAACCAAGACAATAATAGATTTTACCAAAATCTTTCATTCCAAATATGCTTGTAAAGCAATCCACAACTTTTGAGGCTCTTCGGGAGTCCAAACCATCCATAAAATTTACAAATAATTAGGATCCAGATCATTTAATCATTTCCTTTGATTATGCAATATGCGTCCATATTGCTTTAATCACATAAATGTCTATCATTATTCTCGAGAATATTAATATGTGTTTTCGGCACTTTGAACCCTTCAGGAGTTTTATATAAACGTCATTATCAATATTTTCATAAGCTATAATAACATTTATAAGATCCATAGTTAGCTTTTCATGTACTACCAAAATTAAGGTATCGTGATATAGTGACATGGACTACATAGGAGTATATTCCTTCATAGTTGATACCAAGTCTTTGCGAAATCACTTATGCAACAAGTCGCTTCTTGTGCCTTAAATCTCATAATCTCCCTTTCTCATTCCTTTTCACACAAAGACTTAACTGTATCCCACAAGTTTTACACCAGTTTGGTGTATGGGCAACAGGTCTTGATATTTCCGCTTTTACAAGCGAATCTAATTCTTAAATGCATATTTCCACTTGGCCAATCTCATCTTTGTCTGTATTGATTAACAGACCTAAATTCATGATCCTCATGATTACTCATAGTAGTGAGCAATATATTTTATAATCAAATACTATATCGACGTCGACTTCATTTTGGTTCCACCTTATCCAATTCATGACATAATTAATTGAGATCTCATCATTTTCTCGAATTTCAGGTGTATGAGCTTGTGGTGTAACTTCCACATTTGTCATGATAGAGGACTCTTCTAGAGTCTCAATTTCCTCATTTCGGTTATCATTATTATTCGCTCCTTTTTCTTTTTGAGGACTATTGTCTTTGGAACCGACTGGTCCACCACGCTTTATATGTGGTCGAGACTCATTAACAATTTTTTTGTCCTACTGGGACATTAATAATTACAGGAGCATTAGTAGTTGGGACATAGGATTTAATAACTCTTTGTGGGTCAGTAGAATATCTAGAAATAGATTCGCTCAGTTAGACGAATTATATTTTGAACTTCCAGTTCACATTACATTGTATGAAGATCATAATAATTTGTTCCAACTTATTTCCTTTTCCAACAACTTGATTTCTCCCGCTAATGTTGGGAAACTTGTGTCATCATAATCGGCAAATTATGCCATAAGTATATCTCCAATAAATGGTTCTATTATATTTTAGTATGGATGGATATTCATACCCAACATATATTCCTGATTCCTTCAGGGTCCCATCTTAGTGCGTTATCATGGAGCATATATCGCACGTGCTCAAATTCATACGTGGGAGATATTTGGTTCATTGCCTGAAACCATTTATAGGGGAGGAATAAACATTCATGATAACCTTTTGGCCTTATTTGGATCAATGTTGGTGCATGCAACATGACATATCCCCGAAGAGTTGTAGTAAGCTCTACTCTCAATAGGTTTGCCATTTATTATATACTCAACATATCATATATTAATGATTCTGCATGATCATTTTACATATAAACATTGACATAGGATGCTTAACATCTATGTCCATTGGCATACAAAAACTACCAAAAGCCTTCACCATCGATCATTATCAAGATAAATCTTCTTGATTGATAATTTGAAATGTGCTCATAAATCAATTGAGCAAACAATCTTGCAAGCGTCAAGTTGCAAGTTGATAGTAAACATATAAGTGATTATCTCATTGATGCATCAAGTAAAGTCATACTATATTCAAATGGTTTACATATAGGTCTACATGACCACCACAAATATCACTTGTACACAACCCAGGAATCTAAGGGATTCGATCCCTATCTTTGCTAATGATGGTGTTATATTTAATGTCTTTGATAGCGAGCAGCTAATTAGAACTGATTTGACTAAGGATCTTCTGACCCTTTAAAATATATTTGTATGAATTCTTCTTGAGAGGATTGATCCAAGATGCTCCTACTATGGTAAAGTATTCATCAATAGTAAACTTCTGGTTTACTAGAGTATATACTTCAATTGGGTTAGTTGCGTAGAATAACCCAGAAAATAAGGATGATATCATTTTCAACACACATGTTGCTCAAAGCAATTTTCATAATATGAAAGTTACACCAAATAATATTATATGCGCTCTTTTGGAGCAATTAATCAAAGTAGACTATCATATATTAATATATAAAAGAAGTATATTTGAATTTCAAAATAAAGACACCAGAGGGTTTTGTGGAGGTTTCAGCCAATCAAATTGAAGAAAAATAAATTAACCTCATTCCCATTCCTGCCTAGCTAATTCCCATAACTGCCTTTCATAAAAAAATAATAGTAATCAATTCCCATAATTGCCGAGTGTATCTTTCTTCTCCAGAAATCTCGCCTCCCTCTATCTCTCTCAGATCTGATAAATTTAAAACCCCCAAAAATTGTATCAGCTGTGATTTTTGCGGTGGTAGGCCAATCAATTTTACGACGTCAATTTCTATGGCCAAAGCCACGACAAACAACATCTCAACCATGAGGAAAACTGGTAATTTTCTAAATTTTATTTTTTTAACGTTAATCAGTTTTAATTTGTGTTGGATTTGTCATTGTTTTGTATTCCATCTGAAAATTCTCACTCTTCAAATTGCATGTTGATAGAGGCTGATTTTCACTGTTTTGGAGGAAGCAGGAGAAGAACCTATGATTATATAATGGTTGGTGAATAAATGAAAATCAAACGAATCTTGCATGTGTACTGCTGGTTCATTGTTCAATTATATCATTTTGAATTTCATTATTTCTGATTCCTTATCAATTGTTGGTGAATAAATGAAAATAATTTGTCTGAGTTGTAGAAGTAAAAATTGATGCAAATGGAGCTACAAGAGGGCAGATTGTGGAGGCTTATTCACTTATAGCCTTTTAGATAATTTCCTCTATTCCTCTCTTCGTATCTATCTTTTATGAAGTTTTAGCACTATTAGTGAATTCCTTTTCATGGTTTAATTAAGTACTAAATAACAACTATTCATTGTTCGAGCTATGGCTTATTTGTTTTGACAGTTTGTGCTGATTTGATTTCATATTTAGCTTCAGTGATTTGAGATCAAATAGTGATTGTAGGATGTGTTGGTTATTATTTACATGTTGCAGAAATGTCGATTACTTTGGTCACTTCACCCAGGATTAAACTCACATATTGAAGGTATTTTGGCTTACAAATAAAGAGGAGCAGAGAAGGACAATGCAAAATACAAAGTTGTTCTCGCTCATAACTTTTGTGCTTCAAATGATACTTCTAGAAAAAAGAGGTAAAATACAAAAACTCTATTCTTTTGTAATGTATGATAGCGGGAGGGTAGGTAAAGTGGGTAATATGAGATAGAATAGGTGGATAAGTTAGTGTTTGGGAAAGTAATTAAATTTTTTAAATATATACTTTATAATTTTTAATAATTTATTGTAACTAAGGTAAGTCACATTAATTATACGTTACTTATAAATATATGAATTTTAAATATTTAATCACATAAAATAGGATAAAGAAGTATGAGTGGATAGGTACGTATCTTATCTAAGAGGGCCAAAGTTGTTTTCCCTTAAGGCCACTACCAACAGCAGGTGGGGAGCTTACCCGCACAAAAATCAAAGCAATTTTGGGTGAGGATCAAATGGCCAACAGTGGGTGCGATGAACGGGTGGGTGAGGGAATTGATTCCCACCCGTCCCACCGAGATTTTCAGCCAGGTAAAAGTGGTGAATTTGTCAGGTTTTTATTTGCCAAATAAACTCTTCATGTCATTGTTTGGTGTATTTTTTTATTTGCCAAAATAAAAAAGTGAACCCAAATATTAATTGTTGGACAAATTTGACTCACTACTGTATAAACACTTTAATTATATAAGTGGTTAAGGACTTACTTTTATTATATTTTAAGGGGAGGATGAGCCAAATTTTACCCACCATTGGTAATGGCCTAATGAAGAAAGTACTAAGCTCCGTTCTTTTATGCGTTACCGCAAGTTACCGCACCACAGCTTACCGCAACTTACAGCAATCCACTACACCTTTCCATTTATATTTTTAATAAAATTCCAAAATTCTCAAATAATTATAAAAACTTTCAACACCTACTTATTATTTCCACCACAACTTACCACAATCCATCGCAACTAACCGCAAATTACCGCACCGCAAATTACCGCATAAAAGAACAGAATCTAAAATCTCTTTTAGTATTTGAAACTAATTCTCTATTATCATTTGATGAATTTTTGAACATTAAGCACTTCAACTTATTTCAGATTTGTTCATTTCGGGCATTAGTATGGTAATTGACACAAGACTGGGAGGAAAACCAGTTTCACAAAGAGGTATACAACTTTCACACATTGAATTCAATCTATGGAGGTGTTTGGATACCCAACTTTTTGGGTAGCTTTTAGCCGTTTGGATAGGTTTTAGCTTTTTGATCAAGGTTAAAAAGCTACTTGAGGTGTTTGGTAACTAGCTTTTTGCATTAGCTTTTTGAACCCAAAAAGTTAGTTTTCAAAAAACTACTTGATGAAATTTTTCGAGGTAGCTTTTCACAAAAAGCTACTTTACCAAACACTTTTTCTGCAATCAGCTAATCCAAACAGTTAAATTCAAACTGTTAATCCAAAAAGCTATAAGCTAACAGCTAACTACTATCAGCTACTAGATGGTTGCCAAACAGGGCCTATATAATTTGTTTCATGCAATTGTATAACTGAATAAATGATAAATTTGAATTGTAGGTGCAAGAAGTATGACGTGATTCAAAATTTTATTATGTCATCCTTTTATGTGATGATATTATTTTTGCTTTTCTCCTTCAAAATTTGTACATAGATTATATGTTAACCCATGTCTAATGATGTTATTTCTGTATTTTACTTTTTAATACATCCATGAATCACGAGTATTGTTACACTTATTCACCCGTGCATAGTACGAGTTTAACACTAGTATATATAATGCTAATATTTGCTTCCCTCATCAATGGACAAGAAGTAATTTATTATCATTAAAAATGTGTGTTGTTCTAGTGTCTGCAGGACACGTATCTATCACTTCATTTGTTCATGTTCCAATCAAGTAATTATCCATGAAATTCACTTCAAGATAAATATAACATCAATGCATATAAAGCATATAGTGGAAGTGCTTTAATCACTTATTCATAAAAAGAAATCCACTTCAGAAGCACATCCATAACTCTTGAAAGTTAAATACTCCATAGTGAATATGCATTAATCATGGATATCAATATCATTGATTACTTTTAAAACATGTCTATGAGCATAATGAATAATCACATGCATATCATCAAATTCTCACAAAGATATATTCCATCCATACGCTCATATAGTATCACAATCAAATATCCAATACTCATTATAATTTGTATTATGCTTATGAAACAAAGTTCATGCATATTTGGTCAATCAATAACAATGCACTTTGTGATTATGCATTACGAAACAAGTAGTCTTGTTCATGATACTAGAAAATACTGAATCATTCAGTCTGATCAACCAATTTTAATAAATCATTGATATCATATAGTCTTAGACAGATGAGAACATATTACTCGCAATTTGTATGCGTAACATTTTCAATAAGGTGCATACATCAAATCATACGAATATCCATGAAATAATAACATCATATGAGGACTTATATTAATCCATAATTATGCACATATCAACATGATAATATTTCTGTGAACCCACTAATCAATGCTATATTTGATTATCATGCATATAATTAATTTTCTAGCAAGGATGTCAAATTCGTAATGCTCCGACCTAGATTCCATCAAATAGGTCTTCATGATCAAATCAAGTTCACAATTAACACTTAAGTTACCAAAGTTAGAAAAAAATCATCATGCATATAATTAATTTTCTAGCAAGGATGTCAAATTCGTAATGCTCCGACCTAGATTCCACCAAATAGGTCTTCATGATCAAATCAAGTTCACAATTAACACTTAAGTTACCAAAGTTAGAAAAAATTAATTGTCCTGGATAAAATTCAATGGCAATCAACAAAAGGGCTGAAGAATAATTAAAACACAACAATTGCTAAAGTATTTGAACAACGCCAAGAGGGAGATCTAAGAAGTAACGACTTAAAATAATGTGCACAATCATAAACAATAATATCACTTGCTATCAAAAGTTTATAAAATAATATCTTGTGCTTTTTTATTAAGCTTGATAAGGTTCAACAAGATATTATGATGTACAACAGGTACATGACGTTTCTATTTCCTCGTTAATAATATATTTATCACTTTTGTATCATTCATGTTTTTCAATTCTGTGTTCCTACTCCTGGTAGAGATATCATCTTTTTAAATATTAGCATAAGTACGATCATGACTATGTCGACTATCACAGCTACTGGCGTGACCTTTGTTTTGCTCATGATCGCATAGGTCATTATAAAACATCTAAACATTAAACTCCATATTTGTAGCAAAAATTCTCAATTTAATCGACGATATAAACCTTAATAACCTCAAGTATACTGTCATCGTCTTTCAACAATTCTTATGCCAATTAACAACTCTATACTCTAATTGGCAGAAAATCGAACTTCTGGTTCACTAACGAGATTATATAGAGCTTCAATTATTTGAGTGAACTTCTGGTTCACTACTAATACGTGTAATCAACGGATATAAAATTCAATATTAGTGGTAGGATAAACTTCTGGTTCACCAATGAGATAAGTAATCTTTTTTTTTTTTTTTTTTTTTGCAATAACAGAGTGAACTTCTGGTCACTAATAAAACTAGATAAATTTCTTAACATTAGAGTGAACTTCAGGTTCGCTAATGAAAATAAGACAAAATTCTTATTATCGGATATAACTTCTCGTTAGCTAATAAAATTATATAACATTATCAATATTAGAGCGAACTCCTGGTTCACTCATAAGATAAAATTTTCGACAAATGAGTGAACTTCTGGTTCACTTAATGAAGTAAGATAAGCTTCCTATCATTCGGGTGGACTTCTAGTTCAGAGATAAAATTAAAAGAAAAACTTCCGTTGTAGGAGTGAACTTCCAGTTCACATAAAATAGACTTCGTATTATTGAAACAAACTTCTGGTTCGCAATTGATATTCGACATAATATTCAATATTGAAGGGAACTTCTGGTTCACCATTAATATTTACAGTTTATCATATTAGACAAAATTTTAATATTGGGTGAACTACTGGTACACTAATGAAATTGGATGAATAACATGTATTAGTCAAAACATGCACATATTATTAATACCAATAAATTTTGAAGACTTATAATTCATACCAAATTTATGGACAAATAGAGATGAAGGAGAAGCAAACATGATGCTTCCAAACAAAAAGCAAAAGTATAATCTTTTGTGGTAGTAATTCACAATTACAATCCTTCAAGTTGTAGTCCTCTTGTTGATTTCTTTGTGCAATATATATAATATATATTTTTTTGTTTGTACCCTTCGTCTTCTTTGCTTCGTGATCCGGTCCTCGGCTTCTACCTGGATTTTTTTTTCATCAAAATCATTATTTATGCTCATGACCAAATAAAAGTAATAATAATAATAATAATAATAAAAAATAAAATATTCCCTTGTCACGATAACATTGGCCCTGGCAGTGCATGAACGTTCAGTATGCGATAACTCCGATCAAGAGACTATAATCCTGATAACGTGTTATAAAACAATAAATATATTAACACAATATAGAGAGAATAATAGAGAACAACAATAGAGACAAGAGAGAATGAGAGAACAGAATCGAATGATTTTATTCATAACCCACAAAGGGGTATTTATACTAGTTACATAACAAGAGTCCTGCATAGTATAGAGCCTAATATATAAAGATACCCCAAAGATATCTGATTGATATATGAACATTCACATATATACTATTTCATAACATTAGAAATATAAAATATTTGTTTATGATTACATTACCAAAATTAATACATTACAATAATAAATAATAATAATAAAATATTTATTTAAATTAATTATTAAAATTATTTTATCCATAATCAACCGTTAATATTTACTTCAACTACAGTAAGTTAGAAAAAGGTTGACTACAACATGCCTTCAATTGTTTTTTGTTCACCCTCCCCATGGACCCCACTTACCAATTGCGACTAGAGTAAGTACTGAATGACTGCATATTCCGGGGAACAAATGAGTCATGACAAATGCAGAAGGTAGAAGGAGAGCAAGAAATTGTGTTGTTGGTGTATCGTCTTCCAGTTACGTACTCTGTTTCTCCTTTCCCCGGTCTTTTCCCCTTTGTTATACTTATAGGATAGAAATCAGGTTATTATTTGAATAGTTAATAGATTCACATTTTCAACTTTGTTAAAGTCAAGAAAGAGACTGTTGATTAAACAAACAAAAAATGGGCCAATAATATTCAAATAGAAGACTGGTCTTCCCCTGGACTCTAAAACCCCCCCCCTGTGACTCCTCCCAATCAAATCAAATAGTGGTGGCGGACTTATTACCGGCAATTCTGGATGAAGCTTTTGACTCCATGGAGGCGAACATGCTCGAGAGAGGACAGACACAAGGAGAGACCTCACAAACAGTCATCTATGTCGCCGTTGGCAAGTCCCAGGTCAAGACCTTTGCTTTGCTCCAATGGGCGCTCCATACTTTTCGCAATTCCCGACTTTGCCTTGTTCATGTCCATCAGCCTTCTCCTTTCATCCATACTCTCTGTAATCTCTCTCACTGCTCTCCACTTTCTTTTCTGCTCTTTCAAATTTCTGATCGACGTCTCTTCACTTCTTTATGCTGCAGTCCAATAATTAATCTGAACTTTCTCAATTTGGGATTGAATAAATTTCATCTGTTTGCGTCTTCCTTATTTCGAATTCCAGTTTCATAAAGTTTCTTGTAGCTTTCTAGTTTTGCGCGTCTTAATGGATTTTTGTCTTCATTGATTAGAATGCAATTGAGAAAGCGCAACATATCACTGATGCTGCCACCAAAATTATCAAATGGTCACAAAAATATCGTAATTACTGTTTGATGATGGAAACCCCTCACTCTTTTATTGTTTTGGGGCAGTGGGGTCTTTGGTCATCCGACAAAAAATACGATCCCTGCAAATCATTTGTATGTTTTTGGTTTTCGCTATGTGACTGTTGAAATTACTTATAGCCATTGATGATCGCCGGGGTGAGTGGGGACTTTGCGGATAAGTCCCACGCTTGTTTGTATTACAGACAGTACAGTGAATTCTGTAGCTATCTTCCTTTGCTAATGTATGGAGTATGTTCTTCCATATATTGCAGTGGGGAAGCTGCCTGCAACTCAGGCAAATCCCGAAGTTGTCTGCGCTTACAGGAGAGAAGAGAAAGAAAAGATGAAGAAACTTCTACATAGTTACTCCAAAATTTGCCTTAAAGCAAAGGTTGGTTCCATTGTCTTTCAAATGCTGCTTCTGAATTCTGATAATATGCATTGCCTAAAAGCCTTTTTTTTTTTAAAAAAAAAAGAATTCTTTTTTTATTGTATTAGCATAGTGTTTTTGATAAACTGCATTGCTGTTTTGGAAAACCTATTTGGCAAGTTTTACAAGAACTCAACTTAATTGTATACAGGCTTCGTCTCAAAAAATTGCTGGGGTGCCACACATCTTTTTTAACTGACTCGCTTGTCACAACTTTTTTTTAATGCATTCCCGGGGGACATGAAACTTACTTAAGTGGCTGGGAGTGACAATCCGGCATGTTTTGGCTGAAATCCGGCGAAATGTGTTGAAAAAGACAAAAATACCCTTATTTTTCTCTCTAATTTAACTTAATCTACCCTTTATCACTCTTTCTCCCTTTTACTCACCCTCTTCTTCCATAATTCATTCATCTCAAATCCTCACCATTTTCAAAACCTTTATATTTAACTAAAGGGGATTTAGAAATCAGGTTGATGAAGAAACTTGAAAACAGAATAGAAGACATATGCATCAATTCATATGCAAAATCAGTATAAACGATGAACAAAAAAGAAGGGAATATATATGATAGCTACTCCATACAAAGATCTGGGTTTGGATATACAAAGTAGCTCGAACTTTGACCACTTCTTATCCCTAACTAGGGCTTGATCGAGACGACAATCGCCATTGAGAACCTCGAGCGCAGTGTAATTGACCTGATTCTCCAACCCTAAAAGAAGGTCGAGGTTTCGGAGCCCGACGTCGGCATCAATGGCGACGACGGAGAACCTATGGCGGGGGATCCCGATGTTGGCGGTGGTGGTGGTTTTTCCGACGCCGCCCTTGCCGGAGGTTATGACGACGACTCTCGGCGTTGTTCTGTCGAGCCGGGGCTTGCGGTTGTACTGAAGGATGGATTTGATGGTGGGGAAGGAGGAGCTAGGGTTTAGGGAGTGGTAGGGTTTATGGAGGGGTTTGAGAAAGAGGGAAAATGTGGATGAATTGGAGGATGAAAGGGAAGAGAAGGAGGTGGGGATTGGAGAAAGAGGGTGGAGAGTGAGCATTGCTGCAAATGTGGGATTGTTAATGGAGGTGGGAGATGATGAAGATGAAGATGAAGATGAAGATGAAGATTTGAGGATTAGGAATGGAGGATTAGTGAGAGTTTGGGTTTCTAGAGCCATTAACAACCCCTGAATAAAGATGATATTTCAAGGGCAAATAAGACTTTTCCCTCATTCCGGCCAAAAAATTCCGGATTGTCACTCCCCAGCCACCTAAGTAAGTTTAATGTCCCCGAGAATGCATTAAAAAAATGTTGTGACCCGCGAGTCAGTTAAAAAAGATGTGTGGCACCCCTAGCAATTTTTTGGGCTTCGTCTTAATTGAATATTACCATTGGTTCTGTCCAAATAAGATTTGTTGGATTACATGTCTGGGTTTGTCTCAATTTGTGTCTGTTTAAGAGTATTCTAAACTGGGCACACCTAATAGATTCTGAATAAGTGCTACTATATGCTCTTGCCATCTCAGCTTGAGCTGTATCAATACTGTTGCTTTGTGGTGATTTTAGATGGAGCAAAACCAGTTCTTTTATGCTCCGTTTAGTCCGTGGAAAATGAGATAGAATTGTTTTTTCTCTTCTCACTTCTCTAGGAAAAATGTTCATTTTCTCTACCAACCGTTCACTTCAGTTTCTTCCTTCCCCATCGCCCGTTCTATTTTTAGCCTTAACAATATTTGCATCCAACTTCCCTCTCAAATTTAGAAGGAAAATTTATTATTAATTCAATCAAAGTTTTCAATGATGTTTTCCACCCAACTCTCACTCTTCCCAATTTTTTTAAAGTCGAATGAAGAATTGTAAGTCATTGCTGGATTTTGTTTTCCTTCCATCTTATTTTCCCAGAACGCAACCTAGGAAAATGTCATAAATATTTGATAGTAAAACTAGCACCATGTAATTCCTGTCCGTCATTGCTGCAGGTTGAAGTCACTCTCTGCTTCACTGAAGCAGAACAATTTCAGAAAGGACTTGTAGATTTGGTCATCAAGCACAGGATACAGAAGCTTGTTATGGGGTGTGTTACTGATAAGTGAGTCCTATGTCTCTTTAGTCTGAATAATGGAATCATTTGACTAAAGGTTTATTTATTTATTTTTTTCCACTGGTAACCATCAATCAGTGTCCTGGCCTGTTTAAAACTGTATGTTTGGCCACTAACAATTAAAATGATGCGGCGCAGTTGCATGAAGGTGAAAAGTTCTGGCAAAGCAAATTATGCGGTCAAATATGCTCCCACATTTTGTGAGATGTGGTTTATCTATAAGGGGATGCATGTTTGGACAAGGGAAGCTCTTGTTGGGTTTACTACTGATCCAGGTGCTAAAGCGTATGAGTTAACAGGGAGGTTGGGGTCAAAATCACTGCGTTACAATAGGACAGATTGCTTATACAACCCTGATGTTTATTTTAATTCTTCTCATTTAAGCATGCCATGTTCTAGCATGATAGATTGTACTGAAAATGAACACATGGAAGAAGATTGGCTACTGCCTCATGGTAGATGCAGTGCAGCTGACTCACACAAGAATTGCCATGCTCGGTGTTCCACTAGCTCTTATCCTGCCTCTATTTTATCAGATTTTGATTACAAATTGGAGGGAGGAAATGTACATCAGGAGCTTTTTGAAGCAAAAGCAGAATCTGAGAAAGCAAAGAACCAAGTATATGTGGAGCTTTTGAAGCGAAACAAATTTGAAGCTGAAGCTATTGAGGCTATCAGGAAGGTGATATTTTTCATCTGAATGTGATTGATGTGGAGATATTAGCTTCTTTCCTAGTGCTGGCTTGAAATGTTGAGTAAAGTTTACCTTTTGGAAACAGTACCTTCCAGCAGTTTGATTTTGAAGCTTTTTCCTTATATTATCTAGCATGCTGATACTAACCATCAAATTCCCATCAAATTTATTACTCAGGGAATGTTACCACTTAATGACCTGCATCGCCTAAAACTAAAATGTTAATTCCATCAAGCTTCTTAATGCTGCTTGTCAGCCAATCGTTTTACAGAAAAGACCTTCCTCTTAATGAGCTTCTTTGGCTTGTCACCTGCATTAGCTTGTTGCTATTAATGAATGTCATTGGGTGTGCACTTTGGAAGCATAAAGCTACATGATTAATTCCTTGCTCCACCCCCCATGCCCCCCAAACAGGTGAAACATATCCAATATGCTTATGATCATGAATCCAAAGCTAGGAGGGAAGCTGATGATGCTCTAAGAAGCGTGATGCAAGACAAAGAAAAGCTTTTGGACGAGAGACTCGAACTCACAGGAGAACTCCAAAAGACTATGAGGAATGTAGCCGTCCTCGATAGTCGTGTCAAGGAGGCCCATCGCAGGTGTGATGAAGCTATTGGGGAGTTGAAACTAGTCCAAGTTAGTCTTGCCAGTCTTCGGCAGGAAAAGCTTCGGCTTAAAAAGCAACAAATGGAAGCTGAGCTTTGGCTTGAGAGGTGGAAGAGTCAGAGGCAGGCCATTGGCGCAAACCCAAATGGGTATTCTGGGTTATTGAACAATGTGCCTGAGCTGGTGGAGTTTTGTTTGTTTGATTTGCAGAATGCAACATGCAATTTTTCTGCTAGCTTTAAGATTGCTGAGGGAGGATATGGATGCATCTACAAGGGAGAACTGTTAGATAGAACTGTTACCATACAAAGGCTTCCAACACATAACATCCAAGGCCCCTTACAATTTCAGAAACAGGTTTGTTCTCCTCCTCTGAATACACATACACACCTAGTGAATTGACATAATAGAGGCTATATGATTTTCTTCTCAAAACAGTCTGCTTATCTAGTCTACCTCACCATGGTGCCAATACCCTTCATTCATGTTGTGATGCTCAGTAATATTGGCCAATGTGTTGGCTTCTCTAGCTCTTTTTATGTTCTTTTGGCTTTCATTGCACATTCATTCTAGAACCAGTATTGACATTAGATGGCTGTCAAGCCTGTAATAAATTAAGGTCCTGTTTGGTAAACGACTTATCAAACAGTTTATTGCCAAAGATGGCTTATTTGGGTATCAAATAGACTATTCATGTGTTTGGTAAATAACTTATTTGATTGGTTGTTTTGCCCCAATCAGCCAATTTTCAGTATGCTGCTTAGAGTAACCTATTGAGATCGGCTTATTGTGAAAAAGACATTTTAGTCCAAAAGTTATCTAAAATTACACATATTCCATCCTAAAAATATTATTTATAAAGGGTATAAATGGAATTTCAAAAAATAGTTTTTTAGAAACTGCTAACTTTAGCAAATACACCTTTTCCAAACAGCCAATACAAATTACCAATCCAAATAGCCAACTAGTAAACAACTAATGCAAACAACTAAGAACCAACAGTTGTTTACCAAACAGGGCCTAACTGTAGTGTTTATCCTTCAGAAATGAATTAGTCAATGCAGAGCTAAGGGATTTTCAACGACCACTTGTTTACAATTCCCTTGACATGTTTTCTGACAATGAATTGGGTGAAATCAGTTTTTAATTTGGCTTTTTCATGATGCAGGTCCAAATTCTTGGAAAGTTACGGCACCCACATTTAATGAACTTGATTGGTGCATGCTCGGAGGCGTGGTCCCTTGTATATGATTATGTACCTAATGGAACCCTCCAATGTCATCTTTCCAACAAAAGCAACACTGCACCTCTTTCATGGAAACTCCGAGCTAGAATCATCTCAGAGATATCAACAGCCCTTTTGTTCCTTCATACTTCTCATCCTGTAAAGATTGTGCATGGTGATATTAAACCTGAGAACATCCTTCTTGATTCTGATTTACACTGCAAAGTTTGTGATTTTGGAATCTCTCGGCAGCTTTCACAGGAGACCCTTAGTTGTCCTAGTTTCCATCGGTATCCTGAACCCCAGGGTGCCTTTCCATATACAGATCCAGAATATCACAGAACTGGGAAATTGACCCCAAAATCTGATCTGTACTCCTTCGGCATTGTCATATTGCAGTTACTGACTGGACAGCCTCCGGTTGGGTTGGCTATTAATGTACGGAAAGCAGTGTCTTCTGGGAAGTTGTCTTCAATTTTAGATACCTCTGGGGGGCATTGGGAACTGTCTGTGGCAGAGAAATTGGCGGACTTAGCTTTGAGGTTTTGTGAACAGAACAGCCGGGATAGGCCAGAGCTTACACCCTCTCTGGGGAAGGAGCTGCAGCAACTTCATATGTCAGAAGAGCGGCATGTGCCATCTTTCTTCCTGTGTCCCATCCTTCAGGTTAGTGATGCCCAATTTGTTATCATCAATTCCTTAGTTGGCAATTAGTGTATCTTTGCTTTCCACTGAGTGGAAGTTATAGCTCTCAATCATATCTGGCATGCTTAGAATCCAAGTTTCAGTGGGACGAGTTTGGTTTTCAGGAGATCATGTGTGATCCTCAAGTAGCAGCTGATGGATTCACCTATGAAGGAGGAGCCATCCGTGAGTGGCTAGAAAATGGTCGTGAAACATCACCGATGACTAATTTGAGATTGGATCACCTGCATCTCACGCCAAACCATTCAATCAGGCTTGCCATTCAGGAATGGCTTTGCAGGTGTTGAACATTGTTTGTGCTTGTACAGTTTCCGTCATTTCCTTCATTTGCACTACCCCAGATGCTGCAACAAGTCAATTTTTGTATTTAAAGCTGCATCCATAGTTCATGCTAAGCAATGATGGGGTTTTTACTTTGTCTTTTTCCCCCTTCTTTAATAGATATTTTGGCTTGGGTGATGGGAATGTAACATTTGTAATAGCACACAAGGAGTACAAAATAGAGATTTCGGTCATCTGTACTGTACTACTGTTGCCCTATTGCAGATGTTGCATATATTTCTGTAGTTCTGAAAGAAACATTTGACATCAAAATATCAAACACAATACACAATCTGGACCCTCTTTTTCTTTTTTTTTCTGTAAGCTAGCAATTGATGCCACAAACTGTAATTAACTACAAAAACAAGATGTATTTGCCCCCTAATCCCCTTTTTTTGAAGCAAGCAATGACATGCTGCTCTTTCGCTCATTATCATTGAAATGATGATCCTCCTCTTCTAATACGTCCTTGGTGCCCATCTCCAAGAAGAGTGAAATCCCCTCTGTATCATTACTAAGCAATGATTGTGAATCTGCTGTGACTGAATCGTCGTCTCTTTCCTCTCTGTTTTTAAGTTTAGACGTCTCAGCCTTTACCTCATCATTTACATGTACGGATCGTGGGTTATCGTTAGCATTTGATACAAACATTTTTTCTCCTTTGACGTGGACATTAAAGTGGGAACGGCTCCCCTCAAATGCCGTTGATGATTCTTTGTGTTGGGAGGTTGGCATTTCAGAAAAGCTCCCAAACCCTATTATGTCTCTTGTTAGCTTTCTTCCTTGTACTCTTTCTTTGTCAAGGACAGGCCCCTTCCAGAGCAGCTTCAGTAGTCTCTCTAATTTATTCTTCACAGCAAGACCCCAGTTATATCTGCATATTCAGTGCTGCAACTCATTTTTCTTCAATGGAGCACATATTTTTGTTGCAGTTTTCATGGGCTTGGAAAGTGAATGTTCCATAATTAGGTTCCGTTCTTTTATGCATAAGTTGCGGTGCAATATCACACCACATCGCACTCTTTAATTTCTACCATGTTTCACCACACCACAATCATTACTAATATATCTATTCACTTTTCTATTCTACTTTTCACATTCTCTTTCCTCATTTACCCATCTAATGTATATAAGCTCGCTAAAGGCACTGAATTTCAACAAGCTTATAACATCACAAGGACACCAATCTCTCGGCCAACAATTAACCACAACAATTGTGATGCAATAAGCATCAAGGAGCGAAAAACAAATGAAAGAAAAGATAGATCAAGTATTATTTCACTTGTTACAGTACTTAAACACCTTCAAGTGAAATGAATACCCGGGCAGCTTGAAGGACCTTCGTTTGGTTACAGAATTTAATCACCTTCCAAACAAGATCACAACAAGTCCACACAACACCACTAGGCTGCCAATCCTAGATACTGGAGTGAAAAACGAGAGTTTGAGAAACTCACAAACGAGGAAGCTCAAAGCTTTCTTTGGGTTTTGTATTTCGTAAGATGTCAAATGAAGTGGCTAATACAAAGATACATATACTCGGCTGAAACAAAGGAAAAGGCAGCCAAGCAAGCAAGCAAGGAGCTCAACTAACTAGAGTGAGGTTTCCTAATCACGAAGAAACCTCCTAAACGTGGTTAATTAAGCTAATTACAAATGATTAAAGCTAATACATGTCTTCACTATGAAGTACTCGACCATCATTGGACCACCCATGGACGATCACAGCCCTCCACTTGGCACTTCCTCATTGGAGGATCTTCATTCACTTAGACTCCAATCCATGCAAGACAAGTGAAGAAACACAAGTGGTTTTGTTCCAAAATGGCGGCAACTCAGCAAGGACCTTCAAGAGTATATGGGAAAACCGGACCTCCTGAGAGAAGACCAAAATGCCCCGGAAAGATCGCCAAAATATCAAGGCTGCCCAAGGTAAAGGACCTTTACCTCTGTCCAGATAAAGGACCTTTACCTCTGTC
This sequence comes from Portulaca oleracea, assembly GCA_029582165.1. Classification (NCBI taxonomy): domain Eukaryota; kingdom Viridiplantae; phylum Streptophyta; class Magnoliopsida; order Caryophyllales; family Portulacaceae; genus Portulaca; species Portulaca oleracea. The sequence goes on from CM055870.1 coordinate 41,021,900, forward strand.
CAGATAAAGGACCTTACCGTACGTCAAAAGTAGAACAACCATGCAGGACACCGAATGACCTTCACCGTTGAGATATGGAGACAAGCAGTGAGGACATCACATAGGGTGAATGTCCTTGGCCTCCTTCTGCACGAATGCCCTTCTTAATTGAGCCCACCAAGTGATAACACTCCTGAATCAACTGTATTTGTGGAGGCTGATTCCCATCATCCCCCCCAAGTTGCGAAGAGTTTGCCATCAAACTTGGTATCTCGTCTCCTTCAGCATAGTAAGGTTTTAAATCAGAAACATTGAACGTAGCACTTCCTCCATAATCATCTGAAAGTGACAGCTTGTAGGCATTGTCTCCCACCTTCTCTAACACTTCAAAAGGACCATCTGCCCTGGGAACCAACTTGCCCTTCCTCTTAGATGGAAAAAGATCCTTCCTAAGATGGATCCACACGAGATCCCCAGGTTGGAAAACCACCTTTCTTCTACTTTTGTTAGCCAAAGTTGAAGCTTTTTCATTGAACTTGGCTATCTTTTCTCGGACATGTTGGTGTAGCTCCTGAATCTCCTTGGCTCTTGCAATAGCATCATGGCTGAACCTGGTTGAGGTAATTATGGGAGCCAAATCCATAGAGGTGATTGGATTCCTCCCATACACTACTTGAAATGGGGACAGACCAGTAGCCTTGCTAGGAGCTCGGTTGAATGCAAACTCAGCGTGAGGAAGCAAAGTATCCCATCCCTTCTTGTCTTTGTTCACCAAGGACCTCAGCAGGGTACCAAGAGTCCTGTTGGTGACCTCGGTTTGGCCATCAGTTTGGGGATGACATGCTGTGCTGAACTTGAGTTTGGTACCGAACTTCTTCCATAATGTCACCCAAAAGTGAGTCAAGAACTTTGCATCACGATCAGAAACCATGGATTTAGGAACTCCATGTAGCCTTACAACCTCCTGGAAGTATAACTCAGCAACTCTCACAGCATCATAAGTAGTGTGGCATGGAATAAAGTGAGCCATCTTTGAAAAACGATCAACAACCACCAAAATAGAATCTTTACCTCTTTGGGTCCTTGGCAACCCAACAATGAAGTCTAGACTGATATCTTCCCAAGGGCCTTGGGGTATAGGCAGTGGGGTATAAGACCTTGTGGTAGGTTGTGACTCTTCGAAAGTTGGCATATTGAACACCTTTTGACCAAGTGCTCATCGTCCTTCTGCATCCTGGGCCAGTAATAATGCTCCTTCATCATCAATGTAGTCTTCTCGATCCCAAAGTGGCCTGCCAAACTACCTCCATGAACCTCCAAGATGAGAAGCTCACGTAGGCTAGTCTTTGGAATACACAACTTGTTTCCCTTAAAGAGAAACCCATGCTCAATGTGGAATAAATCTCCTTGGGGCCGCTGCTGACATGCTTCATAAATCTCTTTGAAATCTTCATCTTCGGGATACAAGGCCTTGAGGTGCTCAAAACCAAGCACTCTTGAATCAAGGACATGCAACAAAAGGAACTTCCTTGAGAGGGCGTCAGCTCCTTTGTTCAAGTGACCGGCCTTGTGGTGGATCATAAAATGATAGGCTTGCATATACTCAACCCATTTGGCATGGCGAGGGTTTAGTTTATGCTGGCCTTGAATAAACTTGAGGGCCTTATGATCACTATGCAAAATGAACTCATTACCAATAAGATAATGCCTCCAATGCTCCAATGCTCGAATGATCGCATAAAACTCCTTATCGTACACATTGTACTTCTTCTTGGCATCGTTCAACTTCTCGCTAAAATAAGCAATAGGCCTGCCTTCTTGAGATAAGACAACTCCTATGCCCAATCCAGACGCATCACACTCAACTTCAAATACCTTTGAGAAACTAGGTAAGGCTAACACAGGGGCAGTGGTTAACCTTTCCTTAATAGTTTCAAAGGCCTTCTGTGCCGATGGAGTCCAAGAGAAACCTTTAGCCTTCACTAACTCAGTCATGGGAGCTAGGATGGTGCTAAAGTTCCTCACAAACTTCCTATAGAAGGAAGCCAAACCATGGAAACTTCTCACTTGCTGGATGGTGGTGGGGACTGGCCAATCTCTTATAGCTTAAATCTTCTCTTCATCCACCTGAATGCCCTCGGCAGAGATCACATAGCCAAGGAACATAACTTTGTCGGTGAAGAATTGGCATTTCCCTAAGTTCCCATAAAGCTTCTCCTTGGATAGTATCTCCATCACAGCTTGCAAATGCTTGACATGATCCTCCTCATTGTGGCTATAAACAAGTATGTCATCGAAGTAGACAACAACACACTTGCCTATAAGGGCCTTCAGAACCTGGTTCATCAACCTCATAAAAGTAGATGGGGCGTTAGTTAAACCAAAAGGCATAACCAACCATTCATACAAACATCCTTTAGTCTTGAATGTCGTTTTCCACTCATCCCCTTCAAAGATTCTGATTTGGTAGTAGCCACTCCTCAAATCAATCTTTGAAAACACTTGAGCCCCATGAAGCTCATCCAGAAGGTGCTCAAGCCTAGGTATAGGATACCTATACTTGATGGTAATCTTGTTGATAGCACGGCAATCAATGCACATTCTTTGACTCCCATCTTTCTTTGGCACAAAGAGAGCTGGTACAGCACAAGGACTTAATGATGCATAATTGATGGCCTTATGCATCAAGGTCAACCATGGAGACATCTAATACTCACCTAGAAGGTAGAAGAGTTCAAGTCTCTCTTTTGTCTCTCTACTTGGAAGGGATCAACTCATGCGGACGTATACATTTGCTCCTTAATTCAAGGACCGTGAAGCTATCATAGAAGTCATCCTAGAAGGGATTATTCTACATTCCAAGAGCTTTCATATGGTTCAAGAATCTTTGAATTTGGATGAGAATCCAAGGAGTTATTCATATTTGTAATATAGTATAGTATATTGTTTTCTTTATGATGTAAGCATTAGGATGAATGATGTAAGCCAAATATGGGCTCTTTCTTGAAATTGTACACTATATGGGGTGGGTAGTAGCTATAAATACCCCCTCCTAGGTGCTTGTAATTCATTCAATTCATTCAAGTCATTCACATAGAATTTTTCAAACACATGATGTGTTCTTTCTAGCATTTGTGCTAGGTGTTTTCGTTTCTCTTTTGTGGATTCAAATATCCCCTTCTTCTAGCTAAGGGTGGCAACCTTAGTGGTGAAAGGAAGGAATTGGAGTATTCTTGAGGTGGTGAGTCTGTATCCTTCAAAGAATCTTCAAAAGCCATCAACTATCCATCTACCAATCGTCCATTTATCATCTAATTCGAGTGCTTCATCAAGAATTCAACAAGAATTCATCAAGCATTCATCAAGAAACGTGAGTTCTTCAACATTCACGTCCAAACTACCTTCGTCAACAACATTCAACATTCGTTCGTTCACTTGTTCGTTCATTCATCATTGATTCGTTCAATGTTTCCATCTTTTGGTAACCATCTTTCATAGTTCTTCCCATCCTTTTTCATCTATTTCTATGCCATTTTTGGTTCTTTGGAACTTTGAGAAGGGAGATTCCTATCTTCGTTTTTAAAGATCCTTAGATTTGTGTAATGAGATTGTTCCTTGGTCTCATTATGCATCAAATTTGGTATCAGAGTTAAGGAGTTTGAATCTCTTAGTTCTTGAAACAATCTTTTACAATCTTTTCTCTCCCACACGTTTCCCATCATACGTTTCCCATCACAAAGTTTCATTCATCTCTACATCACACGTCCCCCTTGATAGTTCTTCCAAGAACCCATCAAGAACTCATAAAGAACCCCAAGCTCCACAAAGAACCCAAAAACCAAACACAAACCTACCCAAATCCGTCCCATACCCACGTCCCATCCGTGCTAACCTTCCTTCCATGAGTTTCTTGTGATCTTTGTGAATCAAGATAGGTTCTAATGGCGAGTGCAAGCTCTCCTACAAAGTCCTCTCCATCGTCCCCAGAAGATGTTGAGAAGATGAAACAAAGAATCAAGTATCTCAACAAACAAGTAGCATACTACATGCGCCTTCAAGAAAGGGAGAATCTTGAGGAAGGATCAAGTAAATCATCAAGTGGAGAAGGAGAAGAGGACGTTCCAAGAAAGAGGCATGGACGTCCAAAGGAGGAAAGGTTCGACTTCAAAGTGGAGATCCCCGAATTTGTTGGTGATCTTGATCCGGAAGTTTATTTGGATTGGATACAAACCGTGGAAAGGGTCTTTGATCTCAAAGATGTGGAAGATGATAAGAAGGTCAAGTATGTTGCCCTAAAGCTACGAAAGCATGCAAGCATTTGGTGGACAAACTTGCAAAAGAAGCGGCAAGCAAAGGGGAAAGATAAGGTGCGTACGTGGGATAAGATGAAAAGAAAGCTCCAAGAAAAGTTCCTACCATCTAGCTACCTACGTGACAACTACTACAAATTGCAAAGATTGGTTCAAGGAGGAAGAAGCGTGGAGGAGTACACAAAGGAATTTGAGCATCTACTTTGGAGGTGTGATCTAAAGGAGGACGAGCCACAAACTTTGGTACGTTATCTTTTTGGTCTTAATGATGGGATTAGGCACGTTGTGGAATTACAACCATACAAAACTTTGGATGAATTGAGCTCCTTGTCCCTTAAAGTTGAAAAACAAAGGAGAAATAAGGGGAAAGAAGTCTCAAGCCAATACCAAACTCCACAAAAAACGCCCCACCCTACGTCCCATCCAAACCCTCCACCATCCACGAAACACATTCCCACAAAAAATCCACAAAATCAGCCCCCGTCCATCCCTAAACCTCACGACCAAGTGACCAAACCCATAGCATCAAGAAAGTGTTTTCGATGCCAAGGGTTGGGACATTATGCTTCGGAGTGTCCAAACAAGCGAGTAGTGTCTTTGGTGGAATACCAAAGTGCTTTATATGTAGAGCCGGAGTATGAGGAAGAAGAGGAAGTTGGGGTTGGTGCCAAAGAAGAGGAAGATGTAGTAGAAGAATATGTGGAAGGGCCAGATGAAGGAGAACTACTTGTGGTAGAAAGGGCCTTGAATATCACAAATGTGCCAAAGGATCAACTACAAAGAGAAGCAATATTTCGCTCTCGTTGTACCATCCAAGGGAGAGTATGCTCCTTGATCATAGATGGAGGAAGTTGCACCAATGCCGCCTCTACAACAATGGTCAAGAAGTTGCAAATGGAGATTAGCCTACATCCCACACCCTACACAATACAATGGCTAAGCCTTGGGCGAGGCATCCGTGTGGATCAACGAGTTTTGGTGAGTCTTTCAATTGGAAAGAATTATCAAGATTCATTATGGTGTGATATAGTTCCCATGGATACTTGTCATGTTTTGTTGGGAAGGCCATGGTTATATGATAGACATGTCATACATGATGGGAGGGCCAACACTTACACTCTCACCATCAACCAAAAGAGGATCACTTTGGAACCTCTTGATCCACCATCTCGGCAAAAGGAGGAGAAACGTCATATTGTGTCAATCATGAAGATGGAGAATCAAGGGTATGAAGAGTATAAGGATCCTATTCTTACACATTTGGAGAAGAAAGAAACGGATCCAAGTATCCACCACCTTTTGAATCTTCCTATGAAGCATATCTTCCATGAGCATCCAAGAGCTATCTACTTGGATCACTTGGTCGAAAGGCCAAGAATTCGAAAGGAGGAAAAAGCCCAAGTCATCAAGGTACATTGTTTCATACTAAATGACAAGGGTAAAGTGGTAAGAATAAATGAGAAGCAACGTGAATGCCCACGTTCACGGTGGAGAAATGCAAGTTCAAGTCTTATGGCGTGCAGGAAGAAAGTTTAAGAAGTTCATCAAAGGGATCTACGATGACTTCAAAGCTTTCAAGAAGAAAGTCTTTGTAAAGAAGGCAGTAAGGGTTGGTTGTCCAAGTTTGAGGACAAACTTTTCAACCGGTGTATGATGCATAATTGATGGCCTTATGCATCAAGGTCAACCATGGAGACATCTAATACTCACCTAGAAGGTAGAAGAGTTCAAGTCTCTCTTTTGTCTCTCTACTTGGAAGGGATCAACTCATGCGGACGTATACTTTTGCTCCTTAATTCAAGGACCGTGAAGCTATCATAGAAGTCATCCTAGAAGGGATTATTCTACATTCCAAGAGCTTTCATATGGTTCAAGAATCTTTGAATTTGGATGAGAATCCAAGGAGTTATTCATATTTGTAATATAGTATAGTATATTGTTTTCTTTATGATGTAAGCATTAGGATGAATGATGTAAGCCAAATATGGGCTCTTTCTTGAAATTGTACACGCCATATGGGGTGGGTAGTAGCTATAAATACCCCCTCCTAGGTGCTTGTAATTCATTCAATTCATTCAAGTCATTCACATAGAATTTTACAAACACATGATGTGTTCTTTCTAGCATGTGTGCTATGTGTTTTCGTTTCTCTTTTGTGGGATTCGAAATATCCCCTTCTTCTAGCTAAGGGTGGCAACCTTAGTGGTGAAAGGAAGGAATTGGAGTATTCTTGGAGGTGGTGAGTCTGTATCCTTCAAAGAATCTTCAAAAGCCATCAACTATCCATCTACCAATCGTCCATTTATCATCTAATTCGAGTGCTTCATCAAGAATTCAACAAGAATTCATCAAGCATTCATCAAGAAACGTGAGTTCTTCAACATTCACGTCCAAACTACCTTCGTCAACAACATTCAACATTCGTTCATTCACTTGTTCGTTCATTCATCATTGATTCGTTCAATGTTTCCATCTTTTGGTAACCATCTTTCATAGTTCTTCCCATCCTTTTTCATCTATTTCTATGCCATTTTTGGTTCTTTGGAACTTTGAGAATGGAGATTCCTATCTTCGTTTTTAAAGATCCTTAGATTTGTGTAGTGAGATTGTTCCTTGGTCTCATTATGCATAAAATTTGGTATCAGAGCTAAGGAGTTTGAATCTCTTAGTTCTTGAAACAATCTTTTACAATCTTTTCTCTCCCACACGTTTCCCATCATACGTTTCCCATCACAAAGTTTCATTCATCTCTACATCACACGTCCCCCTTGATAGTTCTTCCAAGAACTCATCAAGAACCCATCAAGAACTCATAAAGAACCCCAAGCTCCACAAAGAACCCAAAAACCAAACACAAACCTACCCAAATCCGTCCCATACCCACGTCCCATCCGTGCTAACCTTCCTTCCATGAGTTTCTTGTGATCTTTGTGAATCAAGATAGGTTCTAATGGCGAGTGCAAGCTCTCCTACAAAGTCCTCTCCATCGTCCCCAGAAGATGTTGAGAAGATGAAACAAAGAATCAAGTATCTCAACAAACAAGTAGCATACTACATGCGCCTTCAAGAAAGGGAGAATCTTGAGGAAGGATAGAGTAAATCATCAAGTGGAGAAGGAGAAGAGGACGTTCCAAGAAAGAGGCATGGACGTCCAAAGGAGGAAAGGTTTGGCTTCAAAGTGGAGATCCCCGAATTTGTTGGTGATCTTGATCCGGAAGTTTATTTGGATTGGATACAAACCGTGGAAAGGGTCTTTGATCTCAAAGATGTGGAAGATGATAAGAAGGTCAAGTATGTTGCCCTAAAGCTACGAAAGCATGCAAGCATTTGGTGGACAAACTTGCAAAAGAAGCGGCAAGCAAAGGGGAAAGATAAGGTGCGTGCTGGATAAGATGAAAAGAAAGCTCCAAGAAAAGTTCCTACCATCTAGCTACCTACGTGACAACTACTACAAATTGCAAAGATTGGTTCAAGGAGGAAGAAGTGGAGGAGTACACAAAGGAATTTGAGCATCTACTTTGGAGGTGTGATCTAAAGGAGGACGAGCCACAAACATTGGTACGTTATCTTTTGGTCTTAATGATGGGATTAGGCACGTTGTGGAATTACAACCATACAAAACTTTGGATGAATTGAGCTCCTTGTCCCTTAAAGTTGAAAAACAAAGGAGAAATAAGGGGAAAGAAGTCTCAAGCCAATACCAAACTCCACAAAAAACGCCCCACCCTACGTCCCATCCAAACCCTCCACCATCCACGAAACACATTCCCACAAAAAATCCACAAAATCAGCCCCCGTCCATCCCTAAACCTCACGACCAAGTGACCAAACCCATAGCATCAAGAAAGTGTTTTCGATGCCAAGGGTTGGGACATTATGCTTCAGAGTGTCCAAACAAGCGAGTAGTGTCTTTGGTGGAATACCAAAGTGCTTTATATGTAGAGCCGGAGTATGAGGAAGAAGAGGAAGTTGGGGTTGGTGCCAAAGAAGAGGAAGATGTAGTAGAAGAATATGTGGAAGGGCCAGATGAAGGAGAACTACTTGTGGTAGAAAGGGCCTTGAATATCACAAATGTGCCAAAGGATCAACTACAAAGAGAAGCAATATTTCGCTCTCGTTGTACCATCCAAGGGAGAGTATGTTCCTTGATCATAGATGGAGGAAGTTGCACCAATGCCGCCTCTACAACAATGGTCAAGAAGTTGCAAATGGAGATTAGCCCACATCCCACACCCTACACAATACAATGGCTAAGCCTTGGGCGAGGCATCCGTGTGGATCAACGAGTTTTGGTGAGTCTTTCAATTGGAAAGAATTATCAAGATTCATTATGGTGTGATATAGTTCCCATGGATACTTGTCATGTTTTGTTGGGAAGGCCATGGTTATATGATAGACATGTCATACATGATGGGAGGGCCAACACTTACACTCTCACCATCAACCAAAAGAGGATCACTTTGGAACCTCTTGATCCACCATCTCGGCTAAAGGAGGAGAAACGTCATATTGTGTCAATCATGAAGATGGAGAATCAAGGGTATGAAGAGTATAAGGATCCTATTCTTACACATTTGGAGAAGAAAGAAACGGATCCAAGTATCCACCACCTTTTGAATCTTCCTATGAAGCATATCTTCCATGAGCATCCAAGAGCTATCTACTTGGATCACTTGGTCGAAAGGCCAAGAATTCGAAAGGAGGAAAAAGCCCAAGTCATCAAGGTACATTGTTTCATACTAAATGACAAGGGTAAAGTGGTAAGAATAAATGAGAAGCAACGTGAATGACCCACGTTCACGGTGGAGAAATGCAAGTTCAAGTCTTATGGCGCAGGGAAGAAAGTTTAAGAAGTTCATCAAAGGGATCTACGATGACTTCAAAGCTTTCATGAAGAAAGTCTTTGTAAAGAAGGCAGTAAGGGTTGGTTGTCCAAGTTTGAGGACAAACTTTTTCAACCGGGGGTGTATGATGCATAATTGATGGCCTTATGCATCAAGGTCAACCATGGAGACATCTAATACTCACCTAGAAGGTAGAAGAGTTCAAGTCTCTCTTTGTCTCTACTTGGAAGGGATCAACTCATGCGGACGTATACTTTTGCTCCTTAATTCAAGGACCGTGAAGCTATCATAGAAGTCATCCTAGAAGGGATTATTCTACATTCCAAGAGCTTTCATATGGTTCAAGAATCTTTGAATTTGGATGAGAATCCAAGGAGTTATTCATATTTGTAATATAGTATAGTATATTGTTTTGTTTATGATGTAAGCATTAGGATGGATGATGTAAGCCAAATATGGGCTTTTCTTTGATGTTGTACACGCTATATGGGGTGGGTAGTAGCTATAAATACCCTCCTAGGTGCTTGTAATTCATTCAATTCATTCAAGTCATTCACATAGAATTTTTCAAACACATGATGTGTTCTTTCTAGCATTTGTGCTAGGTGTTTTCGCTTCTCTTTGTGGGATTCAAATATCCCTTCTTCTAGCTAAGGTGGCAACCTTAGTGGTGAAAGGAAGGAATTGGAGTATTCTTGAGGTGGTGAGTCCAGATCCTTCAAAGAATCTTCAAAAGCCATCAACTATCCATCTACCAATCGTCCATTTATCATCTAATTCGAGTGCTTCATCAAGAATTCAACAAGAATTCATCAAGCATTCATCAAGAAACGTGAGTTCTTCAACATTCACGTCCAAACTACCTTCGTCAACAACATTCAACATTCGTTCGTTCACTTGTTCGTTCATTCATCATTGATTCGCTCAATGTTTCCATCTTTTGTAACCATCTTTCATAGTTCTTCCCATCCTTTTCATCTATTTCTATGCCATTTTTGGTTCTTTGGAACTTTGAGAAGGGAGATTCCTATCTTCGTTTTTAAAGATCCTTAGATTTGTGTAGTGAGATTGTTCCTTGGTCTCATTATGCATCAAATTTGGTATCAGAGCTAAGGAGTTTGAATCTCTTAGTTCTTGAAACAATCTTTTACAATCTTTTCTCTCCCACACGTTTCCCATCATACGTTTCCCATCACAAAGTTTCATTCATCTCTACATCACACGTCCCCCTTGATAGTTCTTCCAAGAACTCATCAAGAACCCATCAAGAACTCATAAAGAACCCCAAGCTCCACAAAGAACCCAAAAACCAAACACAAACCTACCCAAATCCGTCCCATACCCACGTCCCATCCGTGCTAACCTTCCTTCCATGAGTTTCTTGTGATCTTTGTGAATCAAGATAGGTTCTAATGGCGAGTGCAGGCTCTCCTACAAAGTCCTCTCCATCGTCCCTAGAAGATGTTGAGAAGATGAAACAAAGAATCAAGTATCTCAACAAACAAGTAGCATACTACATGCGCCTTCAAGAAAGGGAGAATCTTGAGGAAGGATCAAGTAAATCATCAAGTGGAGAAGGAGAAGAGGACGTTCCAAGAAAGAGGCATGGACGTCCAAAGGAGGAAAGGTTCGGCTTCAAAGTGGAGATCCCCGAATTTGTTGGTGATCTTAATCCGGAAGTTTATTTGGATTGGATACAAACCGTGGAAAGGGTCTTTGATCTCAAAGATGTGGAAGATGATAAGAAGGTCAAGTATGTTGCCCTAAAGCTACGAAAGCATGCAAGCATTTGGTGGACAAACTTGCAAAAGAAGCGGCAAGCAAAGGGGAAAGATAAGGTGCGACGTGGATAAGATGAAAAGAAAGCTCCAAGAAAAGTTACTACCATATAGCTACCTACGTGACAACTAATACAAATTTAAAAGATTGGTTCAAGGAGGAAGAAGCGTGTAGGAGTACACAAAGGATTTTGAGCATCTACTTTTGAGGTGTGATCTAAAGGAGGACGAGCCACAAACTTTGGTACGTTATCTTTTTGGTCTTAATGATGGGATTAGGCACGTTGTGGAATTACAACCATACAAAACTTTGGATGAATTGAGCTCCTTGTCCCTTAAAGTTGAAAACAAAGGAGAAATAAGGGAAAGAAGTCTCAAGCCAATACCAAACTCCACAAAAACGCCCCACCCTACGTCCCATCCAAACCTCCACCATCCACGAAACACATTCCCACAAAAATCCACAAAATCAGCCCCCGTCCATCCCTAAACCTCACGACCAAGTGACCAAACCCATAGCATCAAGAAAGTGTTTTCGATGCCAAGGGTTGGGACATTATGCTTCAGAGTGTCAAACAAGCGAGTAGTGTCTTTGGTGGAATACCAAAGTGCTTTATATGTAGAGCCGGAGTATGAGGAAGAAGAGGAAGTTGGGGTTGGTGCCAAAGAAGAGGAAGATGTAGTAGAAGAATATGTGGAAGGGCCAGATGAAGGAGAACTACTTGTGGTAGAAAGGGCCTTGAATATCACAAATGTGCCAAAGGATCAACTACAAAGAGAAGCAATATTTCGCTCTCGTTGTACCATCCAAGGGAGAGTATGTTCCTTGATCATAGATGGAGGAAGTTGCACCAATGCCGCCTCTACAACAATGGTCAAGAAGTTGCAAATGGAGATTAGCCCACATCCCACACCCTACACAATACAATGGCCAAGCCTTGGGCAAGGCATCCAGGGGGATCAACGAGTTTTGGTGAGTCTTTCAATTGGAAAGAATTATCAAGATTCATTATGGTGTGATATAGTTCCCATGGATACTTGTCATGTTTTGTTGGGAAGGCCATGGTTATATGATAGACATGTCATACATGATGGGAGGGCCAACACTTACACTCTCACCATCAACCAAAAGAGGATCACTTTGGAACCTCTTGATCCACCATCTCGGCAAAAGGAGGAGAAACGTCATATTGTGTCAATCATGAAGATGGAGAATCAAGGGTATGAAGAGTATAAGGATCCTATTCTTACACATTTGGAGAAGAAAGAAACGGATCCAAGTATCCACCACCTTTTGAATCTTCCTGTGAAGCATATCTTCCATGAGCATCCAAGAGCTATCTACTTGGATCACTTGGTCGAAAGGCCAACAATTCGAAAGGACGAAAAAGCCCAAGTCATCAAGGTACATTGTTTCATACTAAATGACAAGGGTAAAGTGGTAAGAATAAATGAGAAGCAACGTGAACAGCCCACGTTCACGGTGGAGAAATGCAAGTTCAAGTCTTATGGCGTGCAGGGAAGAAAGTTTAAGAAGTTCATCAAAGGGATCTACGATGACTTCAAAGCTTTCATGAAGAAAGTCTTTGTAAAGAAGGCAAGTAAGGGTTGTCCAAGTTTGAGGACAAACTTTTTCAACCGGGGGTGTATGATGCATAATTGATGGCCTTATGCATCAAGGTCAACCATGGAGACATCTAATACTCACCTAGAAGGTAGAAGAGTTCAAGTCTCTCTTTTGTCTCTCTACTTGGAAGGGATCAACTCATGCGGATGTATACTTTTGCTCCTTAATTCAAGGACCGTGAAGCTATCATAGAAGTCATCCTAGAAGGGATTATTCTACATTCCAAGAGCTTTCATATGGTTCAAGAATCTTTGAATTTGGATGAGAATCCAAGGAGTTATTCATATTTGTAATATAGTATAGTATATTGTTTTCTTTATGATGTAAGCATTAGGATGAATGATGTAAGCCAAATATGGGCTCTTTCTTGAAATTGTACACGCCATATGGGGTGGGTAGTAGCTATAAATACCCCCTCCTAGGTGCTTGTAATTCATTCAATTCATTCAAGTCATTCACATAGAATTTTTCAAACACATGATGTGTTCTTTCTAGCATTTGTGCTAGGTGTTTTCGTTTCTCTTTTGTGGGATTCGAAATATCCCCTTCTTCTAGCTAAGGGTGGCAACCTTAGTGGTGAAAGGAAGGAATTGGAGTATTCTTGGAGGTGGTGAGTCCAGATCCTTCAAAGAATCTTCAAAAGCCATCAACTATCCATCTACCAATCGTCCATTTATCATCTAATTCGAGTGCTTCATCAAGAATTCAACAAGAATTCATCAAGAATTCATCAAGAAACGTGAGTTCTTCAACATTCACGTCCAAACTACCTTCGTCAACAACATTCAACATTCGCTCGCTCACTTGTTCGTTCATTCATCATTGATTCGTTCAATGTTTCCATCTTTTGGTAACCATCTTTCATAGTTCTTCCCATCCTTTTTCATCTATTTCTATGCCATTTTTGGTTCTTTGGAACTTTGAGAAGGGAGATTCCTATCTTCGTTTTTAAAGATCCTTAGATTTGTGTAGTGAGATTGTTCCTTGGTCTCATTATGCATCAAATTTGGTATCAGAGCTAAGGAGTTTGAATCTCTTAGTTCTTGAAACAATCTTTACAATCTTTTCTCCCACACGCTTCCCATCATACGTTTCCCATCACAAAGTTTCATTCATCTCTACATCACACGTCCCCCTTGATAGTTCTTCCAAGAACTCATCAAGAACCCATCAAGAACTCATAAAGAACCCCAAGCTCCACAAAGAACCCAAAAACCAAACACAAACCTACCCAAATCGTCCCATACCCACGTCCCATCCGTGCTAACCTTCCTTCCATGAGTTTCTTGTGATCTTTGTGAATCAAGATAGGTTCTAATGGCGAGTGCAAGCTCTCCTACAAAGTCCTCTCCATCGTCCCCAGAAGATGTTGAGAAGATGAAACAAAGAATCAAGTATCTCAACAAACAAGTAGCATACTACATGCGCCTTCAAGAAAGGGAGAATCTTGAGGAAGGATCAAGTAAATCATCAAGTGGAGAAGGAGAAGAGGACGTTCCAAGAAAGAGGCATGGACGTCCAAAGGAGGAAAGGTTCGGCTTCAAAGTGGAGATCCCCGAATTTGTTGGTGATCTTGATCCGGAAGTTTATTTGGATTGATACAAACCGTGGAAAGGGTCTTTGATCTCAAAGATGTGGAAGATGATAAGAAGGTCAAGTATGTTGCCCTAAAGCTACGAAAGCATGCAAGCATTTGGTGGACAAACTTGCAAAAGAAGCGGCAAGCAAAGGGGAAAGATAAGGTGCGTACGTGGGATAAGATGAAAAGAAAGCTCCAAGAAAAGTTCCTACCATCTAGCTACCTACGTGACAACTACTACAAATTGCAAAGATTGGTTCAAGGAGGAAGAAGCGTGGAGGAGTACACAAAGGAATTTGAGCATCTACTTTGAGGTGTGATCTAAAGGAGGACGAGCCACAAACTTTGCACGTTATCTTTTTGGTCTTAATGATGGGATTAGACACGTTGTGGAATTACAACCATACAAAACTTTGGATGAATTGAGCTCCTTGTCCCTTAAAGTTGAAAAAAGGAGAAATAAGGTGAAAGAAGACTCAAGCCAATACCAAACTCCACAAAAACGCCCCACCCTACGTCCCCATCCAAACCTCCACCATCCACGAAACACATTCCCACAAAAAATCCACAAAATCAGCCCCCGTCCATCCCTAAACCTCACGACCAAGTGACCAAACCCATAGCATCAAGAAAGTGTTTTCGATGCCAAGGGTTGGGACATTATGCTTCAGAGTGTCCAAACAAGCGAGTAGTGTCTTTGGTGGAATACCAAAGTGCTTTATATGTAGAGCCGGAGTATGAGGAAGAAGAGGAAGTTGGGGTTGGTGCCAAAGAAGAGGAAGATGTAGTAGAAGAATATGTGGAAGGGCCAGATGAAGGAGAACTACTTGTGGTAGAAAGGGCCTTGAATATCACAAATGTGCCAAAGGATCAACTACAAAGAGAAGCAATATTTCGCTCTCGTTGTACCATCCAAGGGAGAGTATGTTCCTTGATCATAGATGGAGGAAGTTGCACCAATGCCGCCTCTACAACAATGGTCAAGAAGTTGCAAATGGAGATTAGCCCACATCCCACACCCTACACAATACAATGGCTAAGCCTTGGGCGAGGCATCCGTGTAGATCAACGAGTTTTGGTGAGTCTTTCAATTGGAAAGAATTATCAAGATTCATTATGGTGTGATATAGTTCCCATGGATACTTGTCATGTTTTGTTGGGAAGGCCATGGTTATATGATAGACATGTCATACATGATGGGAGGGCCAACACTTACACTCTCACCATCAACCAAAAGAGGATCACTTTGGAACCTCTTGATCCACCATCTCGGCAAAAGGAGGAGAAACGTCATATTGTGTCAATCATGAAGATGGAGAATCAAGGGTATGAAGAGTATAAGGATCCTATTCTTACACATTTGGAGAAGAAAGAAACGGATCCAAGTATCCACCTCCTTTTGAATCTTCCTGTGAAGCATATCTTCCATGAGCATCCAAGAGCTATCTACTTGGATCACTTGGTCGAAAGGCCAACAATTCGAAAGGACGAAAAAGCCCAAGTCATCAAGGTACATTGTTTCATACTAAATGACAAGGGTAAAGTGGTAAGAATAAATGAGAAGCAACGTGAACAGCCCACGTTCACGGTGGAGAAATGCAAGTTCAAGTCTTATGGCGTGCAGGGAAGAAAGTTTAAGAAGTTCATCAAAGGGATCTACGATGACTTCAAAGCTTTCATGAAGAAAGTCTTTGTAAAGAAGGCAAGTAAGGGTTGGTTGTCCAAGTTTGAGGACAAACTTTTTCAACCGGGGGTGTATGATGCATAATTGATGGCCTTATGCATCAAGGTCAACCATGGAGACATCTAATACTCACCTAGAAGGTAGAAGAGTTCAAGTCTCTCTTTGTCTCTACTTGGAAGGGATCAACTCATGCGGATGTATACTTTTGCTCCTTAATTCAAGGACCGTGAAGCTATCATAGAAGTCATCCTAGAAGGGATTATTCTACATTCCAAGAGCTTTCATATGGTTCAAGAATCTTTGAATTTGGATGAGAATCCAAGGAGTTATTCATATTTGTAATATAGTATAGTATATTGTTTTCTTTATGATGTAAGCATTAGGATGAATGATGTAAGCCAAATATGGGCTCTTTCTTGAAATTGTACACGCTATAGGGGTGGGTAGTAGCTATAAATACCCTCCTAGGTGCTTGTAATTCATTCAATTCATTCAAGTCATTCACATAGAATTTTTCAAACACATGATGTGTTCTTTCTAGCATTTGTGCTAGGTGTTTTCGCTTTCTCTTTGTGGGATTCGAAATATCCCCTTCTTCTAGCTAAGGGTGGCAACCTTAGTGGTGAAAGGAAGGAATTGGAGTATTCTTGGAGGTGGTGAGTCTGTATCCTTCAAAGAATCTTCAAAAGCCATCAACTATCCATCTACCAATCGTCCATTTATCATCTAATTCGAGTGCTTCATCAAGAATTCAACAAGAATTCATCAAGCATTCATCAAGAAACGTGAGTTCTTCAACATTCACGTCCAAACTACCTTCGTCAACAACATTCAACATTCGTTCGTTCACTTGTTCGTTCATTCATCATTGATTCGTTCAATGTTTCCATCTTTTGGTAACCATCTTTCATAGTTCTTCCCATCCTTTTTCATCTATTTCTATGCCATTTTTGGTTCTTTGGAACTTTGAGAAGGGAGATTCCTATCTTCGTTTTTAAAGATCCTTAGATTTGTGTAGTGAGATTGTTCCTTGGTCTCATTATGCATCAAATTTGGTATCAGAGCTAAGGAGTTTGAATCTCTTAGTTCTTGAAACAATCTTTTACAATCTTTTCTCTCCCACACGTTTCCCATCATACGTTTCCCATCACAAAGTTTCATTCATCTCTACATCACACGTCCCCCTTGATAGTTCTTCCAAGAACTCATCAAGAACCCATCAAGAACTCATAAAGAACCCCAAGCTCCACAAAGAACCCAAAAACCAAACACAAACCTACCCAAATCCGTCCCATACCCACGTCCCATCCGTGCTAACCTTCCTTCCATGAGTTTCTTGTGATCTTTGTGAATCAAGATAGGTTCTAATGGCGAGTGCAAGCTCTCCTACAAAGTCCTCTCCATCGTCCCCAGAAGATGTTGAGAAGATGAAACAAAGAATCAAGTATCTCAACAAACAAGTAGCATACTACATGCGCCTTCAAGAAAGGGAGAATCTTGAGGAAGGATCAAGTAAATCATCAAGTGGAGAAGGAGAAGAGGACGTTCCAAGAAAGAGGCATGGACGTCCCAAAGGAGGAAAGGTTCGGCTTCAAAGTGGAGATCCCGAATTTGTTGGTGATCTTGATCCTAAGTTTATTTGGATTGGATACAAACCGTGGAAAGGGTCTTTGATCTCAAAGATGTGGAAGATGATAAGAAGGTCAAGTATGTTGCCCTAAAGCTACGAAAGCATGCAAGCATTTGGTGGACAAACTTGCAAAAGAAGCGGCAAGCAAAGGGGAAAGATAAGGTGCGTACGTGGGATAAGATGAAAAGAAAGCTCCAAGAAAAGTTCCTACCATCTAGCTACCTACGTGACAACTACTACAAATTGCAAAGATTGGTTCAAGGAGGAAGAAGCGTGGAGGAGTACACAAAGGAATTTGAGCATCTACTTTGGAGGTGTGATCTAAAGGAGGACGAGCCACAAACTTTGGTACGTTATCTTTTTGGTCTTAATGATGGGATTAGGCACGTTGTGGAATTACAACCATACAAAACTTTGGATGAATTGAGCTCCTTGTCCCTTAAAGTTGAAAAACAAAGGAGAAATAAGGGGAAAGAAGTCTCAAGCCAATACCAAACTCCACAAAAAACGCCCCACCCTACGTCCCATCCAAACCCTCCACCATCCACGAAACACATTCCCACAAAAAATCCACAAAATCAGCCCCCGTCCATCCCTAAACCTCACGACCAAGTGACCAAACCCATAGCATCAAGAAAGTGTTTTCGATGCCAAGGGTTGGGACATTATGCTTCAGAGTGTCCAAACAAGCGAGTAGTGTCTTTGGTGGAATACCAAAGTGCTTTATATGTAGAGCCGGAGTATGAGGAAGAAGAGGAAGTTGGGGTTGGTGCCAAAGAAGAGGAAGATGTAGTAGAAGAATATGTGGAAGGGCCAGATGAAGGAGAACTACTTGTGGTAGAAAGGGCCTTGAATATCACAAATGTGCCAAAGGATCAACTACAAAGAGAAGCAATATTTCGCTCTCGTTGTACCATCCAAGGGAGAGTATGTTCCTTGATCATAGATGGAGGAAGTTGCACCAATGCCGCCTCTACAACAATGGTCAAGAAGTTGCAAATGGAGATTAGCCCACATCCCACACCCTACACAATACAATGGCGAAGCCTTGGGAGAGGCATCCGTGTAGATCAACGAGTTTTGGTGAGTCTTTCAATTGGAAAGAATTATCAAGATTCATTATGGTGTGATATAGTTCCCATGGATACTTGTCATGTTTTGTTGGGAAGGCCATGGTTATATGATAGACATGTCATACATGATGGGAGGGCCAACACTTACACTCTCACCATCAACCAAAAGAGGATCACTTTGGAACCTCTTGATCCACCATCTCGGCAAAAGGAGGAGAAACGTCATATTGTGTCAATCATGAAGATGGAGAATCAAGGGTATGAAGAGTATAAGGATCCTATTCTTACACATTTGGAGAAGAAAGAAACGGATCCAAGTATCCACCTCCTTTTGAATCTTCCTATGAAGCATATCTTGCATGAGCATCCAAGAGCTATCTACTTGGATCACTTGGTCGAAAGGCCAAGAATTCGAAAGGAGGAAAAAGCCCAAGTCATCAAGGTACATTGTTTCATACTAAATGACAAGGGTAAAGTGGTAAGAATAAATGAGAAGCAACGTGAACAGCCCACGTTCACGGTGGAGAAATGCAAGTTCAAGTCTTATGGCGTGCAGGAAGAAAGTTTAAGAAGTTCATCAAAGGATCTACGATGACTTCAAAGCTTTCAAGAAAGTCTTTGTAAAGAAGGCAAGTAAGGGTTGGTTGTCCAAGTTTGAGGACAAACTTTTTCAACCGGGGGTGTATGATGCATAATTGATGGCCTTATGCATCAAGGTCAACCATGGAGACATCTAATACTCACCTAGAAGGTAGAAGAGTTCAAGTCTCTCTTTTGTCTCTCTACTTGGAAGGGATCAACTCATGCGGATGTATACTTTTGCTCCTTAATTCAAGGACCGTGAAGCTATCATAGAAGTCATCCTAGAAGGGATTATTCTACATTCCAAGAGCTTTCATATGGTTCAAGAATCTTTGAATTTGGATGAGAATCCAAGGAGTTATTCATATTTGTAATATAGTATAGTATATTGTTTTCTTTATGATGTAAGCATTAGGATGAATGATGTAAGCCAAATATGGGCTCTTTCTTGAAATTGTACACGCAATATGGTGTGGGTAGTAGCTATAAATACCCCTCCTAGGTGCTTGTAATTCATTCAATTCATTCAAGTCATTCACATAGAATTTTTCAAACACATGATGTGTTCTTTCTAGCATTGTGCTAGGTGTTTTCGCTTTCTCTTTTGTGGATTGAAATATCCCCTTCTTCTAGCTAAGGGTGGCAACCTTAGTGGTGAAAGGAAGGAATTGGAGTATTCTTGGAGGTGGTGAGTCTGTATCCTTCAAAGAATCTTCAAAAGCCATCAACTATCCATCTACCAATCGTCCATTTATCATCTAATTCGAGTGCTTCATCAAGAATTCAACAAGAATTCATCAAGAATTCATCAAGAAACGTGAGTTCTTCAACATTCACGTCCAAACTACCTTCGTCAACAACATTCAACATTCGTTCGTTCACTTGTTCGTTCATTCATCATTGATTCGTTCAATGTTTCCATCTTTTGGTAACCATCTTTCATAGTTCTTCCCATCCTTTTTCATCTATTTCTATGCCATTTTTGGTTCTTTGGAACTTTGAGAAGGGAGATTCCTATCTTCGTTTTTAAAGATCCTTAGATTTGTGTAGTGAGATTGTTCCTTGGTCTCATTATGCATCAAATTTGGTATCAGAGCTAAGGAGTTTGAATCTCTTAGTTCTTGAAACAATCTTTTACAATCTTTTCTCTCCCACACGTTTCCCATCATACGTTTCCCATCACAAAGTTTCATTCATCTCTACATCACACGTCCCCCTTGATAGTTCTTCCAAGAACTCATCAAGAACCCATCAAGAACTCATAAAGAACCCCAAGCTCCACAAAGAACCCAAAAACCAAACACAAACCTACCCAAATCCGTCCCATACCCACGTCCCATCCGTGCTAACCTTCCTTCCATGAGTTTCTTGTGATCTTTGTGAATCAAGATAGGTTCTAATGGCGAGTGCAAGCTCTCCTACAAAGTCCTCTCCATCGTCCCCAGAAGATGTTGAGAAGATGAAACAAAGAATCAAGTATCTCAACAAACAAGTAGCATACTACATGCGGCTTCAAGAAAGGGAGAATCTTGAGGAAGTATCAAGTAAATCATCAAGTGGAGAAGGAGAAGAGGACGTTCCAAGAAAGAGGCATGGACGTCCAAAGGAGGAAAGGTTCGGCTTCAAAGTGGAGATCCCCGAATTTGTTGGTGATCTTGATCCTAAGTTTATTTGGATTGGATACAAACCGTGGAAAGGGTCTTTGATCTCAAAGATGTGGAAGATGATAAGAAGGTCAAGTATGTTGCCCTAAAGCTACGAAAGCATGCAAGCATTTGGTGGACAAACTTGCAAAAGAAGCGCAAGCAAAGGGAAAGATAAGGTGCGACGTGGATAAGATGAAAAGAAAGCTCCAAGAAAAGTTCCTACCATCTAGCTACCTACGTGACAACTACTACAAATTGCAAAGATTGGTTCAAGGAGGAAGAAGCGTGGAGGAGTACACAAAGGAATTTGAGCATCTACTTTGGAGGTGTGATCTAAAGGAGGACGAGCCACAAACTTTGGTACGTTATCTTTTGGTCTTCATGATGGGATTAGGCACGTTGTGGAATTACAACCATACAAAACTTTGGATGAATTGAGCTCCTTGTCCCTTAAAGTTGAAAAACAAAGGAGAAATAAGGGAAAGAAGTCTCAAGCCAATACCAAACTCCACAAAAAACGCCCCACCCTACGTCCCATCCAAACCTCCACCATCCACGAAACACATTCCCACAAAAATCCACAAAATCAGCCCCGTCCATCCCTAAACCTCACGACAAGTGACCAAGCCCATAGCATCAAGAAAGTGTTTTCGATGCCAAGGGTTGGGACATTATGCTTCAGAGTGTCCAAACAAGCGAGTAGTGTCTTTGGTAGAATACCAAAGTGCTTTATATGTAGAGCCGGAGTATGAGGAAGAAGAGGAAGTTGGGGTTGGTGCCAAAGAAGAGGAAGATGTAGTAGAAGAATATGTGGAAGGGCCAGATGAAGGAGAACTACTTGTGGTAGAAAGGGCCTTGAATATCACAAATGTGCCAAAGGATCAACTACAAAGAGAAGCAATATTTCGCTCTCGTTGTACCATCCAAGGGAGAGTATGTTCCTTGATCATAGATGGAGGGAGTTGCACCAATGCCGCCTCTACAACAATGGTCAAGAAGTTGCAAATGGAGATTAGCCCACATCCCACACCCTACACAATACAATGGCCAAGCCTTGGGCGAGGCATCCGTGTGGATCAACGAGTTTTGGTGAGTCTTTCAATTGGAAAGAATTATCAAGATTCATTATGGTGTGATATAGTTCCCATGGATACTTGTCATGTTTTGTTGGGAAGGCCATGGTTATATGATAGACATGTCATACATGATGGGAGGGCCAACACTTACACTCTCACCATCAACCAAAAGAGGATCACTTTGGAACCTCTTGATCCACCATCTCGGCAAAAGGAGGAGAAACGTCATATTGTGTCAATCATGAAGATGGAGAATCAAGGGTATGAAGAGTATAAGGATCCTATTCTTACACATTTGGAGAAGAAAGAAACGGATCCAAGTATCCACCACCTTTTGAATCTTCCTATGAAGCATATCTTCCATGAGCATCCAAGAGCTATCTACTTGGATCACTTGGTCGAAAGGCCAAGAATTCGAAAGGAGGAAAAAGCCCAAGTCATCAAGGTACATTGTTTCATACTAAATGACAAGGGTAAAGTGGTAAGAATAAATGAGAAGCAACGTGAATGCCCACGTTCACGGTGGAGAAATGCAAGTTCAAGTCTTATGGCGTGCAGGGAAGAAAGTTTAAGAAGTTCATCAAAGGGATCTACGATGACTTCAAAGCTTTCAAGAAGAAAGTCTTTGTAAAGAAGGCAAGTAAGGGTTGGTTGTCCAAGTTTGAGGACAAACTTTTCAACCGGGTGTATGATGCATAATTGATGGCCTTATGCATCAAGGTCAACCATGGAGACATCTAATACTCACCTAGAAGGTAGAAGAGTTCAAGTCTCTCTTTGTCTCTACTTGGAAGGGATCAACTCATGCGACGTATACTTTTGCTCCTTAATTCAAGGACCGTGAAGCTATCATAGAAGTCATCCTAGAAGGGATTATTCTACATTCCAAGAGCTTTCATATGGTTCAAGAATCTTTGAATTTGGATGAGAATCCAAGGAGTTATTCATATTTGTAATATAGTATAGTATATTGTTTTCTTTATGATGTAAGCATTAGGATGAATGATGTAAGCCAAATATGGGCTCTTTCTTGAAATTGTACACGCCATATGGGGTGGGTAGTAGCTATAAATACCCCCTCCTAGGTGCTTGTAATTCATTCAATTCATTCAAGTCATTCACATAGAATTTTTCAAACACATGATGTGTTCTTTCTAGCATTTGTGCTAGGTGTTTTCGTTTCTCTTTTGTGGGATTCGAAATATCCCCTTCTTCTAGCTAAGGGTGGCAACCTTAGTGGTGAAAGGAAGGAATTGGAGTATTCTTGGAGGTGGTGAGTCTGTATCCTTCAAAGAATCTTCAAAAGCCATCAACTATCCATCTACCAATCGTCCATTTATCATCTAATTCGAGTGCTTCATCAAGAATTCAACAAGAATTCATCAAGCATTCATCAAGAAACGTGAGTTCTTCAACATTCACGTCCAAACTACCTTCGTCAACAACATTCAACATTCGTTCGTTCACTTGTTCGTTCATTCATCATTGATTCGTTCAATGTTTCCATCTTTTGGTAACCATCTTTCATAGTTCTTCCCATCCTTTTTCATCTATTTCTATGCCATTTTTGGTTCTTTGGAACTTTGAGAAGGGAGATTCCTATCTTCGTTTTTAAAGATCCTTAGATTTGTGTATTGAGATTGTTCCTTGGTCTCATTATGCATCAAATTTGGTATCAGAGCTAAGGAGTTTGAATCTCTTAGTTCTTGAAACAATCTTTTACAATCTTTTCTCTCCCACACGTTTCCCATCATACGTTTCCCATCACAAAGTTTCATTCATCTCTACATCACACGTCCCCCTTGATAGTTCTTCCAAGAACTCATCAAGAACCCATCAAGAACTCATAAAGAACCCCAAGCTCCACAAAGAACCCAAAAACCAAACACAAACCTACCCAAATCCGTCCCATACCCACGTCCCATCCGTGCTAACCTTCCTTCCATGAGTTTCTTGTGATCTTTGTGAATCAAGATAGGTTCTAATGGCGAGTGCAAGCTCTCCTACAAAGTCCTCTCCATCGTCCCTAAGATGCCGAGAAGATGAAACAAAGAATCAAGTATCTCAACAAACAAGTAGCATACTACATGCGCCTTCAAGAAAGGGAGAATCTTGAGGAAGGATCAAGTAAATCATCAAGTGGAGAAGGAGAAGAGGACGCCCAAGAAAGAGGCATGGACGTCCAAAGGAGGAAAGGTTTGGCTTCAAAGTGGAGATCCCGAATTTGTTGGTGATCTTGATCCTAAGTTTATTTGGATTGGATACAAACCGTGGAAAGGGTCTTTGATCTCAAAGATGTGGAAGATGATAAGAAGGTCAAGTATGTTGCCCTAAAGCTACGAAAGCATGCAAGCATTTGGTGGACAAACTTGCAAAAGAAGCGCAAGCAAAGGGGAAAGATAAGGTGCGACGTGGATAAGATGAAAAGAAAGCTCCAAGAAAAGTTCCTACCATCTAGCTACCTACGTGACAACTACTACAAATTGCAAAGATTGGTTCAAGGAGGAAGAAGCGTGGAGGAGTACACAAAGGAATTTGAGCATCTACTTTGGAGGTGTGATCTAAAGGAGGACGAGCCACAAACTTTGCACGTTATCTTTTGGTCTTAATGATGGGATTAGGCACGTTGTGGAATTACAACCATACAAAACTTTGGATGAATTGAGCTCCTTGTCCCTTAAAGTTGAAAAACAAAGGAGAAATAAGGGGAAAGAAGTCTCAAGCCAATACCAAACTCCACAAAAAACGCCCCACCCTACGTCCCATCCAAACCCTCCACCATCCACGAAACACATTCCCACAAAAAATCCACAAAATCAGCCCCCGTCCATCCCTAAACCTCACGACCAAGTGACCAAACCCATAGCATCAAGAAAGTGTTTTCGATGCCAAGGGTTGGGACATTATGCTTCAGAGTGTCCAAACAAGCGAGTAGTGTCTTTGGTGGAATACCAAAGTGCTTTATATGTAGAGCCGGAGTATGAGGAAGAAGAGGAAGTTGGGGTTGGTGCCAAAGAAGAGGAAGATGTAGTAGAAGAATATGTGGAAGGGCCAGATGAAGGAGAACTACTTGTGGAAGAAAGGGCCTTGAATATCACAAATGTGCCAAAGGATCAACTACAAAGAGAAGCAATATTTCGCTCTCGTTGTACCATCCAAGGGAGAGTATGTTCCTTGATCATAGATGGAGGAAGTTGCACCAATGCCGCCTCTACAACAATGGTCAAGAAGTTGCAAATGGAGATTAGCCCACATCCCACACCCTACACAATACAATGGCTAAGCCTTGGGCGAGGCATCCGTGTGGATCAACGAGTTTTGGTGAGTCTTTCAATTGGAAAGAATTATCAAGATTCATTATGGTGTGATATAGTTCCCATGGATACTTGTCATGTTTTGTTGGGAAGGCCATGGTTATATGATAGACATGTCATACATGATGGGAGGGCCAACACTTACACTCTCACCATCAACCAAAAGAGGATCACTTTGGAACCTCTTGATCCACCATCTCGGCAAAAGGAGGAGAAACGTCATATTGTGTCAATCATGAAGATGGAGAATCAAGGGTATGAAGAGTATAAGGATCCTATTCTTACACATTTGGAGAAGAAAGAAACGGATCCAAGTATCCACCACCTTTTGAATCTTCCTATGAAGCATATCTTGCATGAGCATCCAAGAGCTATCTACTTGGATCACTTGGTCGAAAGGCCAAGAATTCGAAAGGAGGAAAAAGCCCAAGTCATCAAGGTACATTGTTTCATACTAAATGACAAGGGTAAAGTGGTAAGAATAAATGAGAAGCAACGTGAACAGCCCACGTTCACGGTGGAGAAATGCAAGTTCAAGTCTTATGGCGTGCAGGGAAGAAAGTTTAAGAAGTTCATCAAAGGGATCTACGATGACTTCAAAGCTTTCATGAAGAAAGTCTTTGTAAAGAAGGCAAGTAAGGGTTGGTTGTCCAAGTTTGAGGACAAACTTTTTCAACCGGGGGTGTATGATGCATAATTGATGGCCTTATGCATCAAGGTCAACCATGGAGACATCTAATACTCACCTAGAAGGTAGAAGAGTTCAAGTCTCTCTTTTGTCTCTCTACTTGGAAGGGATCAACTCATGCGGATGTATACTTTTGCTCCTTAATTCAAGGACCGTGAAGCTATCATAGAAGTCATCCTAGAAGGGATTATTCTACATTCCAAGAGCTTTCATATGGTTCAAGAATCTTTGAATTTGGATGAGAATCCAAGGAGTTATTCATATTTGTAATATAGTATAGTATATTGTTTTCTTTATGATGTAAGCATTAGGATGAATGATGTAAGCCAAATATGGGCTCTTTCTTGAAATTGTACACGCCATATGGGGTGGGTAGTAGCTATAAATACCCCCTCCTAGGTGCTTGTAATTCATTCAATTCATTCAAGTCATTCACATAGAATTTTTCAAACACATGATGTGTTCTTTCTAGCATTTGTGCTAGGTGTTTTCGTTTCTCTTTTGTGGGATTCGAAATATCCCCTTCTTCTAGCTAAGGGTGGCAACCTTAGTGGTGAAAGGAAGGAATTGGAGTATTCTTGGAGGTGGTGAGTCTGTATCCTTCAAAGAATCTTCAAAAGCCATCAACTATCCATCTACCAATCGTCCATTTATCATCTAATTCGAGTGCTTCATCAAGAATTCAACAAGAATTCATCAAGCATTCATCAAGAAACGTGAGTTCTTCAACATTCACGTCCAAACTACCTTCGTCAACAACATTCAACATTCGTTCGTTCACTTGTTCGTTCATTCATCATTGATTCGTTCAATGTTTCCATCTTTTGGTAACCATCTTTCATAGTTCTTCCCATCCTTTTTCATCTATTTCTATGCCATTTTTGGTTCTTTGGAACTTTGAGAAGGGAGATTCCTATCTTCGTTTTTAAAGATCCTTAGATTTGTGTAATGAGATTGTTCCTTGGTCTCATTATGCATCACTTAAGCTCTCCTTTATCATCTTTTTGGCGAGAAGGTCATCTACCTGCCGTTGAATCTCTTGAGTATCACTGGGGTTCATACGGTAAGCTGGTTTATTAGGGAGTATTGACCCAGGCACGAGGTCAATCTTGTGTTGAATGTCCCTCTTGGGCGGTAAACCAGGGGGCATCTCCTCAGGAAACACAAAGGAATAGTGTTCCAGAAGAGGGGCAAGAAGGGGGTGGTCATTTGTGGAGCTAGGCTGTGTGTTTAGGTCTAGGAGAATAAGGTCCTTATGACCGTGAAACTCATGGTGTTCAGCAACCAAGAGAGTGATCAAGCTTGGATCATTAACCAAATTCTCCTTGGGTTTTGGAAGTGGGGTAGGCTTAAGGGGTACAAGGGTAATCTTTTTGTTGTTAAAGAGAAGGGTATAAGTGTTTGCCCTCCCATCATGACTCACGGATCTATCAAAAAGCCAAGGCCTGCCAAGTAACACATGACAAGCATCCATAGGTAAAATATCACACCAAAGAGAGTCTTGGTACGTTTTACCTATTGAGAAGTTCAACAAACATCTCTGATCCATGTGGATGCCCTTGCCTTGATTAAGCCACTGGATGGTATAAGAAGTCGGATGAGGACCGGTTTGCAACTTAAGCTTGCTCACCATAGATTGTGAGGCAGCGTTGGTGCAACTTCCTCCATCGATAATCAAAGAGCACACCTTGCCATTAATAGTGCACCGAGAATGAAAAATATTCTCCCGCTGTTCTGCCCTTCCTTCACGTAAGAGCTACTAAGAACTCTCCTTACCACCAACATCTCCCTTCGTCGGTTCCTCAACCACCTCATCATAAACCGGATCACCCAAAGGTTCATTTTCAAGCTCCTCCTCCACTCCAAGTTCTCGTGCAACAAACAAGGTCGCTGTACTCGTGAGAGATACCACTCGTTTGTTAGGACATTCGGACGCGATGTGTCCAAGTCCTTGGCACCGAAAACATCTCTTCTTATCAAGGGCCTTGGGTTCAGTAAAGGTAGGCCTTTGTGGGATATAGGGCTGAGGGTTTGGAGTTGGTTTAGTGGGGGTGTATTTGGGCTGGAAAGGTTGTTTTTGTGGGGTAAAGGATGGTTTAGGGAATGTGTTTGGACGTGTTTGGGGTTGGTTTCGGCTATGAACCTCCTTCCCTCTACTCCTCCTTTGCAACTCCACCTTGTGAGCTAAAGAGCTCAACTCATCAAGGGAAGTGTAAGGGTGCAACTCCACAACATTCCTGACTCTTTCATCCAAACCAAAAAGATACCTCACAAGTATTTGAGGTTCATTCTCCTTAAGATCACACCTCCAAAGCAAGTGCTCGAACTCCTTGGTATACTCCTATACTGTTTTGCCTCCTTGAACCAACTGTTGGAGCTTCAAATAGTTATCCCTAAGATAGTTGGCTGGAAGGAACTTGGCTTGTAACTTCTCCTTCATTTTCTGCCATGAACGCACTTTATCCTTCCCAACAGAAACTCTCTTTTTCTGCAAATTAGTCCACCATATAGATGCATGCTTTCTCAATTTCAAAGCTACAAATTTTACCTTCTTGTCATCGGGAACGTCCTTTAGATCAAAGACTCGTTCTACCGTTCGCATCCAATCCAAGAAAACCTCTGGATCAAGGTTTCCCTCGAACTCGGGTATATCCACCTTGAAATCAAGCCTTTCCTCCTTAGGTGAACGTTTCTCTCTTTGTTCGCTGATAATCTCCATATCATCATCTCCAAACGGATTCCCCAATTCAGAAGCACCTCCATCTGAACCCTTAAGCTCTTGGTTCCTCAAGTACATATAGTGCCTGAGTTGAGCTGTAAGGAATTCAACTCGTTCCGCCAGCTCTTCTTTCTCCCTTAGAACATCTTCTGGACTTTGAGGTTGAACTTGACTGGAAGACATAGCTTCGGTTTCTTCTTACTTCACACCAAATGAATCAAAACAAACTCACCAAGATGGTAAGCTAGCTCTGATACCAATTATGATGTATATAAGCTCGGTAAAGGCACTGAATTTCAACAAGCTTATAACATCACAAGGACACCAATCTCTCGGACAACAATTAACCACAGCAATTGTGATGCAATAAGCATCAAGGAGCGAAAAACAAATGAAAGAAAAGATAGATCAAGTATTATTTCACTTGTTACAGTACTTAAACACCTTCAAGTGAAATGAATACCCGGGCAGCTTGAAGGACCTTCGTTTGGTTACAGAATTTAATCACCTTCCAAACAAGATCACAACAAGTCCACACAACACCACTAGGCTGCCAATCCTAGATACTGGAGTGGAAAACGAGAGTTTGAGAAACTCACAAACGAGGAAGCTCAAAGCTTTCTTTGGGTTTTGTATTTCGTAAGATGTCAAATGAAGTGGCTAATACAAAGATACATATACCCGGCTGAAACAAAGGAAAAGGCAGCCAAGCAAGCAAGCAAGGAGCTCAACTAACTAGAGTGAGGTTTCCTAATCACGAAGAAACCTCCTAAACATGGTTAATTAAGCTAATTACAAATGATTAAAGCTAATACATGTCTTCACTATAAAGTACTCGACCATCATTGGACCACCCATGGACGATCACAGCCCTCCACTTGGCACTTCTTCATTGGAGGATCTTCATTCACTTAGACTCCAATCCATGCAAGACAAGTGAAGAAACACAAGTGGTTTTGTTCCAAAATGGCGGGAACTCAGCAAGGACCTTCAAGAGTATATGGGAAAACCGGACCTCCTGAGAGAAGACCAAAATGCCCCGGAAAGATCGCCAAAATATCAAGGCTGCCCAAGGTAAAGAACCTTTACCTCTGTCCAGATAAAGGACCTTACCGTACGTCAAAAGTAGAACAGCCATGCAGGACACCGAATGACCTTCACCGTTGAGATATGGAGACAAGCAGTGAGGACATCACATAGGGTGAATGTCCTTGGCCTCATTCTGCACGAATGCCCTTCTTAATTGAGCCCACCAAGTGATAACACTCCTGAATCAACTGTATTTGTGGAGGCTGATTCCCATCACCATCTACCATAACTCTCACCATAACTCACCACTTTTCACCACACTTTTTCAAATTTCACTACATCCTACCATTACCATTACCACACCACACCAACCGTATAAAAGAGCGGAACCTTAAAAAAAAGTAAATTACGACTATCTTGGCAATCTATGAAAAATTTTTGGTATAGGAAAATTTTTGGTGGATGAGATGAACAAAGCCATTACATATAGTGTCATATAAGATAAAATAAAAAGGAATAAACAAAGAAATTGGTTTGCTCACCCCTTGTCATCAACATGCTGAAACTGTTCCGTCGACTTCATAGTGGGTATCTCTGATTAGAATTCGTCTGCAACACTCTTTGGCCCATGGGTCAGCAAGTGCTCTAGTGCTATCAATGCATTGTATGATGCCCTCCAAGATCTTCTTTCAAACTTTTATAATCTAAAACACAAGCCAAACCCGGATCGATCATGTTCAGAATGTCAGAGATACAGACAGGAATGATACATGGATGGAAAATGAAGATGATGAAGAGCAAACATTGACACCAACAAATGAGATAGACTAACACTCTGCTTGGGAGGGGAGTTAAAATGGAGAGTAGGGGTTCATAAGCGTAAATTGTTGGAAAAATTTTGTTTGACTGGCTTGAATCTTCATCATCTTCACTTGGCTTGACTTCTTGATCTTCTTGCGGTATGTATGACAAGATGGAGATATGACTTAATAACCAAATGGTTAACTTCTTTGGATATTGCTAAGAGTCATGGACAAATACCTTTTCACTACTAAAAACGCCTTTATTTACGACCACTGGTCAGGACGGGTTCTAAAACCCGTCGTAGATGAGTCCCCAATTACGATGGGATATTATCCCGTCTAGAATATTTTCGCATTTACGACGGGTGTTAATTCCCGTCGTAATTGATGTCAAATACCCGTCGCAGTTGTCCAATGAAATCTGAAGCGGGATTCAGAATTTCACAGGGCAGGCAATTTTTCACTCAAAAGTTAAAAGATTGACTCCCAAAATTAAATTAAAACTTAAAAAAAAAACGATGTGCTCCTCAGTCTCTCTCATCTCCGCTAGTTAGGTTTACACTCTCAATTGCTCGTCATTCTCATCTGCTGCCCATCCTCATCTCTCGCCAATTTGCTGTCCAAGAGTTCTCATCTGGGCTACTTTGCTTCGTCTCTCACTCTCATCTGCGCTGTTCTTTGGTTCGTCTCTGACTCTGACTCTCGTTTATGTTCGTTTGCCCAGTGTTGTTTCTTAATTCAGTTGAATCAGTTCTGTTCGTTTAGGATTCTCCATTGACGCTCCTTTTTTTATTCTCAGTCAGTGGCCGCTGCTCTCGTCAGCCACGCACACAGCTACTTTTTCCTCATTTTCTTAGGGAATCAAATCAACTTCTTTGGGGGTACATATACATTTACATTCCCTTTCGATTTTTCTTTTTCTCTTCTTCTATTTCAAGTACTCTGTTCTGTGATTACTATTAGTATTTGGTGCCTTACTTTGCTTTCAATTTCACGGCAGACAGAGGAGACTAATTCTTCAAATTTGGTGCCTTACCATTTTGATGCTTCAATGGGTTTTGTTTTTACTAGTACATTGTTTTTCTCTTGAGATATTTCATATGTTGTCTACTTTTAAGGAACCCATTAATTTAGGAATGTAACGAAGACATTGGTATGTTGTGAAAATGTAAAAGCACTAATAGAACACATGCTCATCCACACATTGAGGAGTAAGTAGCACGTGATGCTTTAAAATTTAACAAATGGAATATCAATTGTTGAAGATTTTTCCCTTTAAAATTTAACAGTTCTAGCAATTTGTATGAGACCCTTTTGAACTGTCGGACTTTCTAGTTAATTGCTGATTTATTTTCATAGGTAAATATAAATTTCTGATAGAAGGTGGGTCTGAATATTTGTGTGCTACAACCCATGCTGGGGCCTAGTTTTATCTATGCTTTACTTGAAGAAGGATTGTTGTTGTAAAATGTGTTGACCAGGCTAGCAACATCATTATTCTTAAGATAGTATAGCTTTCGGGAATCCTAATCCTAGTCCTACAGGGAGGAGCTTAGGATTTTGGTGTGGTTGATTTGTTGTGGCCCATTTATCTCCATCATGCTTTCCTGAAAACTCACAGAAAGCTCCGTACTTTGGGTGTGTGGTATGATTCTTGGCCATCTATACTTGACTTGCTTAAACTCCTTCAAATACCCCCATTACACTATGGAAGTCTTGATTATTTTGCAGTAAGAAGCTTTTTCATCATCATAGTCTCCAGTCTAGCATTATTACTGTAGGCACTCAGCCTGTCAAGTTGCCCGGTTTCATATAGTTGCACAATGGAAGTGGCACTGCATGGTGGTCAATGAGGAGTTAGTTTTGCCTGGTGGTTACTCCTGTCCAGTGATATGGCTCATTTGCAACTTGCATTATCTTGGATGAAGTGTCCAGATATGCTTATCTTGGTGTCAAGACATTTCACATCAGTGCAGTACCACAAGACTAGAAAAAAGGAATCTGTTATAGGCAATGAATTTTAGGATTGCATCAGATTCGTGGACTATCTAATTAGGAAATTGTCTTTCTAAACCCTTTACTGTTAATTGGGAGCTTCGCTTGGGATGTTCGAAACTTGATAGAAATTACTATTTATTGCCTGTCTAAGATTCATCTGGTACTGTCTGGATCAAATTTTATGTGAATTTCACTTTCATGTTATTCTTCTTCCCGGCCAATCAATGGCCATAAGTTTCTTTGTTTACGCTGGTTTTTGTCAATTCTTTATGTGGAATACTATTAGTCTGTCTTGATGATTGACATTGTTGATGTGACACTATACATACAATTTTCTTTGCTACAACCATTTTAAAATCATAACTTTTACTCTGTAGTTGTCCTTAGACATTCAGAGTTGTACATAATTGGAGTATGGGTTAAGCATGCTTTGCTAAAGGATGTTTGATACTTTTCACCGATTAGTTCTGCGGCTTCTGCCAAATTGGGAATTTTTAAGTAAAAAATTGTGATATGGGCTCTTCATTAGGTCTTTTTTGTGCATAGATAGTGTACATTATTGTTTTTCATGCTGAAGTATGCCCTTTTGAGCCTGGCAATTTGTAACAAGGTACTAACCCATATTAGTTTGTTTTTCTTTGTCACCTATATTTCCTTTGAATCCCCAAGTTGCTCCATCACCCGCCCCACATGAAAAAATCTCAATGTCTTTAGTGCAATTGTATAATTGATTTTACATATTATTTCTTCGATTCTTCCTTGTTGCCATCTTATTTTGTCAGCCTGTACTCTTTCCTATTGTGTTCTGACTATTGGCATTTGGCTTTGTGTGTTATGTTGTTCTCAAATAATATATATTACACTTTCCTACTAGACTCGATCATCTTTTTCACCATTTTCACCAATTTGTTTTTTTAAAAAAACAATTCATACGAAAAGTTTATATTAAAAAAACAATTCTTACTACTTTTATAATTAAACAAATAACAATTTATTTATATAATTAATGCGCTTTATCATAAATTAACTAAATTATTATAATAATATTCATATTGTATATAAGATGAGCGAAAAGATTAATATTAATAAAAGTATGCTTTCTGTTATGAGATGGTTGGTTTGTTACATGTTACTCCCTCTATTTTATATTATTTGTCCTCTTATTGATTGTCATGTTCTCTAATGCCAATCTTTGATTGATAAGTTTTCATCTAATATCTCTTAACAATTGCTATATTATACTTTTAAGATAGTATTTGTCATTGCGAATCTACTGTTAGTAATTTTATTTAACAAATTATTGTATATCATAGGGAAATTTACGGTGTAATTTTTTTAAAATTTGACTACATAATTTTCAAAGAGAACAAACAATATGTAATGGAGGTAGTAATATACTAGCAATCATATAGGTGATGAATATGTTTTGTCCATTTTGTACTGATTTAGAGTAGTGATAAAGAAATATATATTGAAAGCAAAAAGCAATTTCCTCCGCATTGAAATGGTGCCCTGATGAGCTCTATGTATATTCTCATGAAAACCATTGAATAAATAATCTGTTGTTATTACCATATTTGATAATATTTGGGAAGCTTATAGAAGATTTCAAAACATTTTTAGATTGTTATCTTTTAATTAACTTGTTCCTTTTCTGGGTTTGTTCTGTCCTTTAGCCAAGTCGTGTCTCGTTTCTCCTGTTCTTCATCTGGTTATCCTTTCTGTCACCAAAGACCCCTTCTTGAAGTGCATGGACAGGTAAATGGAGTTAAGTGAATACGGTGCTAAATTATTCTGCTTTCGTTTTGTTGTAGATGATTGGTAAATAAATGTCTTTAAAGGTCACAAGAATAGTTGCTGATTTGATAGCAACAAGTTTAGTGTCAAAAATGACCCAAAAAAAAAATGTAAGGAAATGATAAATTTAGATTTTTTTTAGGATCTAGAGCTGGACAAGATTAAAAATATCTAGGATCTCGGTTTGTCCAATTGCTTAATAAACTGCTTCTATTTATTTTGTTATAAAGTCAGAAGACCATGCCTATCTTGTCCCCGAGTGAGACTTCAAGTTACTAACATTTTCAATTTTACGTTAATCATGTAATCAAGGTTCTTGGTCTTAATTCAGCATGCATTTTTTGACAATTTTCAAGGACTTGACTTATTTGATTTACATTTTACACTTGACATATTTACAAGTGTCCCGTCTTTTTCTCTCTTTTTTTTTTCATATGAGTTTGTCAATTCCCTATTTTATCCTCCACTTGTTGGGGTTTTCAAGATTTTGATGTGATAGTACTATGTGACTTGTTCATGTGTGCATTGGCTTAATTACTTGTGAATTGCATATGTTTTGATGGAGTGGTTTTTGTTATTTCCGGTTAAATCCCAATAACTTATTAGTGATATCATGGTAGAAGAACTAACGATGTGGTATATTTGTTATTTTTTTTTATTGCAGATGTCTTTAAATTTTGAAATTACATTGTCCTTTCATTATGGGGGGAAATTTGAGAAAAGGGATAAGAAAATCCATTATATTGGAGAGATTGGGTGTACTACCCTTAGGTATGCATATGAAAAGTTGTCCATAGCTACACTACGTAAACTATTGAGGGATAATTGCAAGTATGAGGGCAACATAGAAGAGATTTGGTGGAAGACTTTTAGGATAGGTAGTGAGTTAAGGCGGATTTTTGGGGATAAGGAGGTTGTTGATATGGCTCCCAAACTTGTGAAATGCAAAATAATGCATGTCTATGTGATTGATAAACCTAGCGTCGGCCTTAATTTGCCATTTGTTGTGAAAAACTTTGTTGATAAAAATGATGTCATATCCCAAAATAACCTTTCAGAACAACCACCTTCTAGTAACCTAGAATGTAGTGGAAAAGTCAACATGGGTTCTGTTTCTAGGAAACCTATAGGATCATCTTCCGAGAAAAAACAACCAATTCGAAGATCCCTATTTGCTCGAGGACAAAGTGGGGACAAATCAACTCCTGCTGATGGTACAGATGGTAAGACAAGTTTAAATAAAGACATTTATATATGTATTGGTACCTGAGCTATTTAATTTTGTGATATTTTATTGAGATTTTTACTTGATAATGTTTCATACTTGATTATGTGGCATTAGTGGTTTTTGTCCTTGTTTAAATGAGTGTCTATTATTTTAGTGTGTCGCCTCTTAGCCTCTGTCGAATATCTACTTTGAAATTAATTTGATTGTGTATGTATAGGTAATTTGCAGTGTCATGGCACCTAATAAAAAATGGATGACTCTCTCTTCTAATGGTCGTCTTAGTCAAGAATACAACCAAGGAATAAAGGACTTCCTATCATATGCATTCACACGGTTAGGAAAAGAAACCATAGTGATAAAGTGCCCATGTGTCAAGTGTTGTAACTCTAGTGAGCTTACAAGAGATGAAGTTGAAACGCATCTCATAGTGTATGGGATCCTCGAAGGTTACACTTTTTGGTACCATCACGGAGAAATGGCCAATGAACCACAATGTGACGATAGTAGTGATGATGAGATGGAGGAGAATCTTCATAGCAGTGAAGAATTAGAGGGACATTGTCAAGGTGGTGATGATGGTGATGGTGATGATGATGATGAGACTGATCAAATGATTAGAGATCTATTTCCAATTTATCATGGCCTTAATGAACGAGGAGTAGACTTTGGCTCTTCGGGCATGGGTGATTTTGTGGAGCAACCAGATGCTGATGCTATGAAATTTTTAAGGTTGTTACAAAGCCTTCAGGAACCCGCATATCCAAGCTCTAAATGCTCTAAGTTGTCTGCAATGATGAAGTTACTTCACATCAAATCTCTTGGAAGATGGAGTAATAGATCATTTACCATGTTGTTGGAGTTTCTGAACAATGAGCTCTTGCCATCGGGTTTGACGTTAGCCGAATCGTATTATGAGGCTAAAAAGATCATTAAAGATCTTGGACTCTCATACAACAAAATTGATGCATGTAGAAATGATTGCATGCTATTTTGGAAGGATGATGCACCGCTTGATGCTTGTAAAGTCTGTGGGGCATCTAGGTGGAGAGAAGACGAGCATAGTGGGGAGGAAAAAAGAAAGGCAAATGGGAAGAAAATACCTGTGAAGGTATTGCGCCATTTCCCACTTAAAGCAAGACTTCAGCGTCGCTTCATGTGTTCAAAGACAGCTTCTGAGATGCGATGGCATGAGGAAGAACGCATCAAAGATGGAATTATGAGGCACCCCGCTGATTCTAAAGCTTGGAAATGTTTTGATGAAGTTAACAAGACATTTTCCTCAGATCCACGCAATGTTAGATTGGGATTAATGAGTGATGGATTTCAACCTTTTTCTAACTCCGCCATCCCTTATAGCATTTGGCCTGTGATACTTATCCCATACAATGTACCTCCTTGGAATTGCATGAAACAATCTAATTTCATTTTATCCTTAATTATTCCTGGCCCAGAGGGCCCTGGTGAGGCTATTGATGTTTACTTGCAACCACTGATTGATGATCTTTTGGAGTTATGGGATGGAGTGGATACATTTGATGCATGCAGGAGTCAAAACTTCAAGATGAGGGCAGGCTTATTATGGACAATCAATGATTTTTCGGCCTATGGAATTTTATCTGGATGGAGCACCAAAGGGAAACTTGCTTGTCCTGTATGCCACAAACATACCCATTCTCTTAGGCTAAAGCATTGTGCAAAAAAAGTTTACATGCGCCATAGACGCTTTCTGCCTAAGAATCATAGTTGGCGTAAAAAGAAGGATTGGTTTGGCAATGTCGAGTTAGATGATGCTCCTCAACCACTAGATGGAACTGGTGTTCTTAAAGAGGTGGATGACTTAGAGGGGATGCCCTTAAGTAAAGCTCCTCATGTGAAGGTGAAAATAGATCATGAGAAAAGGGGAGATAATTGGAACAAAAAGAGCATTTTTTTTCAGCTTCCTTATTGGGCCACCAATTTATTGCGACATAATTTAGATGTCATGCATATTGAAAGGAATGTGTCTGAAATTATTGTCGTGACCCTTATGAATACAAAGGGGAAGACTAAAGACAATGCCCAGTCTCTGTTAGATCTCCAAGCCTTCAATATAAGGTCTGATTTGCATCTACGTGAGAAGGGTAACAAGCTTGAGTTACCGCCAGCTCCGTATGTATTATCTCAAAAGCAAAAGCAAGAGTTATGCAAATTTCTTAAGGAAATCAAGGTTCCTGATGGCTTCTCATCAAATATTTCTCGATGTGCGAATGTAAAGGAATGCAAGATTTCTGGGTTAAAGAGCCATGAACACCACATTCTTCTTCAAAGATTACTTCCTTTATTTTTTCGAGGAGGAATGCCTACAAAAGAAGTGAGTGAAGCACTTATTGAAATTTCGATGTTCTTTAAAGTCTTATGTTCTAAGTCGTTGAAGATGGAGGACTTGGTTGCGATTAAGGCACAAATGCCACTAACTTTGTGCAAGTTAGAGAAGTTGGTCCCTCTTGCATGCTTCAATGTAATGTTGCATCTACCTGTCCACTTGGCAGAAGAGGCTATTCTCGGTGGCCCAGTCCAAAATAGGTGGATGTACTCCGGAGAGCGTGTTTTATATACAAAAAAGTCTCTGGTGCGCAATAGAGCTTGTCCAGAAGGCTCAATTGCTGAGGGTTACACAACAGATGACTGTAACACACTTTGTTCCCGCTATTTAAATGGGATTGAGACTAGAATCAATCGTCTAGTGCGTAATGACGATCGTGGAGTGAAAGAAGGAAAATTACTTAGTAACTTTTCACATCCCGGCAGGCCTCTTGGAGGTCACAAAATATGCGATATAGATGTGCGGGAAAGATACCAGGCCCATTTGTATGCTTTGGTGAATTGTCCTGAAGTATTACTATTTATAGAGTAAGTGGTATCCTCCAAACCATTTTTCCAAGTATTTAAGTGATTGGTGGGGGTATCTAATTTACTTTATCTTGTAGAGAACATTCTCACATGCTAGGCAGTTTGAATGGCATGACTGAAGGTGAAAAAAATAACCATTTCGTTGAGTGGTGTGCAGCCAAAGTACGTATATTTGGTTACAAGTTGGTTGATTTATGTTTGTATATTTTCAATGACATTGGTTTTATGTAAATATTTTGGTGATAGATTGAAGAGATGTACAAACAAGGAAATTGTCCTTATGGGGACGAGCTATTATCTTTAGCTTGAAAACCTATTCCATATGCGAAGAGCTATAATGGCTATATAACTAATGGCTTTAAGTTTCGCACTATAAGTCATGAAAGGGGTGGAAAAACTCAGAATAGTGGAGTTCTTGTGGTTGGTAATGTAGGTGATGGAGAAGCTGACATAGACTACTATGGTGTTTTGATGGAGGTCTTTAGTTTGGAATACACCGGGGTAATGAGGTAGTATTTTTCCGGTGTAAATGGTGGGATGTGGAAAATAAAAGGGGAATCTACGTAGACAAGTTTGGCTTTGTTAGTGTAAATTGCCAACGCCAATTAAAGTCAAATGATCCTTTTGTGTTGGCGGCTCAAGCTTCACAAGTTTTTTATGTTAATGATGTGTGTCAAAAGGGTTGGTGTGTTGCGGTGAAGGTTGAAC
Organism: Portulaca oleracea; assembly: GCA_029582165.1. NCBI lineage: Eukaryota > Viridiplantae > Streptophyta > Magnoliopsida > Caryophyllales > Portulacaceae > Portulaca > Portulaca oleracea. The sequence goes on from CM055870.1 coordinate 41,060,881, forward strand.
CTCAAGATTCATATGAGTCGGTTGTTAATTAGGAAAAAGATGGACAAGGAAATGAAGATCATCATGAAGCTTATCAACAAAATTGTTCATTTCTTGATGAGAATTGTCCATTTATATCATCAACAAATGCTTTGAATGAAGAATTCGAGTACCGTGATGTTTGTAGGAATGATGTAGATGCTGAAATAGTAGATGTACCTTCGACTAGTAGAAAGACTAAACGGTCGAGGAAAAATTGAGTTGCCATCATTGTATTATTTTATGCTATCAAATCTTAATATGTTTTTCTAGGTTTTATGTTGACCACAGCGTGACAGTATGTTACTATGCATTAAATATTTAATATTATCCGAGTTTTATACATTTCTCTCCTTTATATGTGAGTACCTCTTGACATTCTCATGTTTTATTGTTCACTTGCGTTTGAATTATTTATAGGGATCATGGCCACTTCGGTAAAGGGCACAATGAAAGGAAAGTATGTAGCGCCTGGTTCTCTAACTCGAGGGCGGCTTGCTACCTTGAAGGCAAACCCTTGTTCCAAATCTCCAGTACCCCTCAAATCTCCAGCACAAAACGTGAGCACCAAAGGCCTTGGTTTGGTTTCTGATAATGAGTTGCATGATGGAGGTGAAGCTGCAAACGATAATGAGGTATTTGTAGTGTTTCATCCTTACTTGTACTTGTACTTGTACTTGTACTTGTAGTTACTTTTTAATTTTATCCTACTTTATCCCACTTATGTCCCACAAGTATTACCGGATGAAGATGTGAACCATCACGTGCCAACTCGTAGTGGAGGTGATGTGAATCAAGGCATGCCTCTTGGTTCAAATGAGCCACTCCCAGAATGGTACCAATAATATTTTGATTTTCGTTATTCTTCCATTATTTATGTGTAGTAATTACAATTGTTGTGGTTAATGATGCCATGTCTCCCCTTGGAAGTTACATTTATCAGTTGTTTTCTTTTTCAAAGGTTGCGTGAAATCCTACAAGGTAAGTTTACAAATAATGGAAGTGATGAAGGCTCGAATGTGGGTCAAGGAACAACAAGAGCAGAAGAAAATGGTACTCCTATTGAAGGTAATTCCCCGAATGAAGCTCAAGGTTTGAATGGGACTGGAAACTCTTCAACTTTGAGCAATTCAGGTATAATTTATTGCCTTACGCCACTGGATTGTACTTTCATGTTAATTTTCGGCTTTAATTTGAATGGTCATCTAATGGATTGTCAAAGTTTTTCTGTTTGGGATTATTATTCCTAGTCAAAGTGAAGCTCAAGGTTTCCTAGTCAATGTTTTTCCTGTTGATCCACAACAGTAACATTAATGATTCTGTTTGGGATTATTATTCCAACACTAATACTGATCACCTGTCTCCTCCTAATAACTATAATCATGACCCCCATAGTCTCTTGGCAGACATTTCTAGTAGCTCAAGAATCATATATGAAATCAGACATGATTGGAACCCAACCCCCTTGCGATAAAACTACAACTTTACCGCTACTCATCTTTCACCAGTGACATGACTAGTACCTCCTTGGCAGTGAAGCTACAACACTATAATTTGCTTTTTGATTTATACTTTGATTTGATTATCTTATTATTTGCTTATTAAACTTGAAAAAGCATATTTGTACTATAATAGAAACTATAACTAAGGAAGCAAACTAATTGATTATTTTACATCTTGCAGATCATCTGAAAAAACCAAAGAAAAGGAGCATTAATTGGAAACCAAGGGGCAGAAACAAAGTGAGAAAAGTATCTGCCCTTAAACCTGGACAAAAGCTCGATGTCATCTTCTACAATAAAGGACCAGTTGGTGAAAATTGAGGTGCATTCGCATCGCATGTTGGTAAACTTGTTCGTGATCGGAATATGGTGCCGGTAAAAGTGCATAGCTGGAATGAAATTGGTGGCAATTGTTTGGACAAATTATGGGATGCTATCGTGGTAGGGCATGATATTGTCAACTATTGTTAAGTTATGAAAATTGATATGAACTGTTAGGATAAGTAATATCATGCACATTATTTACTTTTTGATCTCTTAAATATTTTTCTGTGGTAGGATAAGTTTACAGGTATTGAGAATGCTCGCACTGAGGTCCTGCGCTATGCGAAGGGACTATGGCAGAAATGGCGAGGTGAAATGAAACAACTACACCTGAAAGCTGTCGCGAACATAGACGATGCACTAAAACCAAATAATATGCCGAAGGCTTTGATCAAAGAAGATTGGGATTGGCTAGTATTAGAGCATTACACTGACCCAGACATTCAGGTACTAAGTAATTTTATAGAAATTTACATCTAAGTCTACATCCAACACAATTATTTATCAATATGAGTAATTTTATAATCTCTCCAATCTTATTAGTTATTTTGAATTGTTCCTAATCTTTCCCTTCTCTTACTATTCCTATCAATACTATCTTTTTGAGGATGCTCTGTAATGACCTAATAAATGTTGGTAAATTGTAGATTCAGAGTGTGAGAAATTCTGAGAATAAGGCTAATTTAACCATGCGGTCCCGTACTGGAAGCAAACCAATTCGACAAATCATCTATGAAGACTTGGTATGTATTAACTGTTTTTACTTCTAAACCATTGCGCCTTTGGCTTAAATTCTATGTATTTATAGCTTACTAAGTATAATGTTGTCTTAATCTAATCCTTTTAGTTTAATTCTTATCTATTCATAGGGAGGCAAAGATGGCAAGGAACCGAGCCTTGCTGAAATTTTTATGGCATCCAGATTGGGAAAGGCTCGTGCTTTGAATGAGCTAGACCAAGAAGTATATGTATGACATATCCAACTATTGCTTTTACAAGCTATCGACATTTTTATACCTCTGTGATTATTTATCTTAGTTCTTATAATTTTACATTTTGAACAGGATGAGATAGTGGACAACGCAACAAAAGATCCATCCTTATCTACGTTAGAGTTGGTGGAGAAGTCATTTGGGCCTCAAGATAAGGGACGTGTACCGTGCTTTGGATATGGTGTTACACCTCGAACTCTTAGAGGACCTACACCGAGTAAGGCAGAGTTGAGAGCTCAAATGCAAGAGAAAGATAAACTAATTAGCGAATTAACTGCAAGAGTTAGCAATGTTGAGAAAATTGAAGCTGATAATCAAAGTGTTATTGCTAGTCAAAGAAAAGATATTGACAAGCTATACGACTTTGTCCAGAAACTTAGTGAGCGCGTTTGTCCACAAGAACCCGACAATCCAACGCCATCTTCTTCGGCTGTTTGAGCACTCCAGCAATGCTCAATCATAGGCATATCAGGTTAGTCCTTTTTTGATATTTATTCTTCTTTCTCACCGTTTGCAATAATAGAGGCAATCTCCCAATGAACTTGGAATCCTCATCTTGTCACCATTTTCTTGGCTTCAATTTTCATTCAATTGGGTTATCCTCCAGGGCTTACACATGATTTATAAGTTAGATGTTGGAATTTCAATCTCCAAGGAATATGGCTTCTATGTTAGTAGATTCATATATCAGTTTTTTATTTTTTTTTTGTTTTTTTTTGGTATCATAGACTGCAAAATGTGGCTGTTAGGCTTCAGGATTATGTCTCGTAGAACGGAAAAGAGAATCCCCTTGATACTAAACCAAATTGAGCCTAGAACCAATTTTTAAACTGGGAAGATCTAGGATTTTGAAATTTGAAGGGATGATTTCGTCTTAAGTTCAGCTATATGGGTCTGATCTTGGATTGGCTATGAAGTGGGGTTGGTTTGTTCATCTGTATTCAACATCTCAGGTTATAGGGGCTTTTCACTTTTAGTTGTGCTAAGTAGCGACCTAAGACTTGTGGTGATTGTTAGTCAAAATGTCTATTTGTATTGAAGGGCAAAGAGTGAAAGAGGCGGAGGGAAGGGGAGGGGAAGGACGTACGTTATTAATTATTTTCCCATTGCTTGTGAAAGTAAAATGTGGGTAAATGGAGGGGAAGGGATGGGAATTGATAGTCACTGTGAAGTGTTTCATTGCTAGAAGATTGAAATTTTCGAATCTACTAACATAGAAGCCATATTCCTTCGCTATGAGATAGTAAATATCAGCAGAAGAAAGGGTTGAAAAATTGAAGGTTTAGTGATGTGTATGTCTTGCTGCTGAACTATGTCAATTGAATTGATATATGAATTCTTGACAATCCATTCAAAAGTAGACCAACTAAAACTTGTGGTAACTGAAATTGAGCAAAAGGACATGTGGCTAGTTTTTCTCTTGGATGATACCATTTACTAGGAGCACTGATGCAAGATTTTAGTGTGACAAACCATAGTAGTAGAAGTAATTGGTGGATGGATGACATGGATGAATGGTTGATGAAAACTTGAAAGATTAAAATGCTGAAAGTCAGGATTGGAAGGTGGTGTTTTTGGATATCAGGTATACTGCTTGAAAAACGATTGTGCTTGTTTATATATCATATCAGGGCTTGCTTTAGGACGATGGAAATATAATTGAGTTTTGCATGTAGACACTGCGATTTTTGCTGCTAAGTCACATGTGCTTACGTTTCTATTTGTCACTCATCTTTCTAACAAAGCACAGATTTGAATATACGATAGCGTGTATTAAGGTATTGTGAACTATCTATGTAGATAAATAAATCCCAAATGGATCCCCAAACAAAGTGTTGGTGCCCTTGTTTAATTTGATACATATGTGTGCTAAATAATCAACGATATTATGCGTGCTAAATAATCAACGATATTATGTGTATTAATATATTTTTTTTGTTTGGGTGCAGTTGTCCCTTTTGGTCTTGGCCTAAGAATGTTGCCAACACTTCATTTTGCTACAACTTATGGTATAGGAGCTGCAATCAATCTTTTGGTACATATAAATCTTCATAGCCTAGGTGAAGTTTGGCCCTTTTGGTAATGGCCTTTAAGAATCTTGCTTCAAGCCATTCTTTAGTATATTACTTTTGGTTTATCTTAATTCATATCCTAGGCGATTTTTTGTTATATGATATCTTAAATCACTCATGTTTGGGCATATATATTTGTAGACATTATCATTATTTAAGTGATATTATCAATTGACAGGTTATGATTATTTGTCATTTTATTCCTTGTAGTAATTATGTAAAAATGTATTATAAATTGACAGGTTGAAGAGACGTGTATTAGAGGAAATTAAAGGCAATGTAATATAATTGTATGAATCCAATACGTAGAGTAATTTTGACATGGTAAACACTCACAATAAGAGCATTTATGACAGGCAAAAACATATTTTGATTACTGCAGATCATCCATCTACGACGGGGATAAAACCCGTCTTAATTGACCAGAAATATAGCCACAAATTCGTTATGCTCATCTACGACGGGAGTAAAACCCGTCTTAATTGACTGGGAAGACATTCACAAATGGGAAAATAGGCGCCATAAATGGTACATACTCAATTACGACGGGGTTTAAATCACGTCTTAATTGATAACCTACAACTACGACGGGCAAAAAAAGCTTGTCTTAATTGATGATATACAACTACGACCGGCTAAAAATCTCGTCTTAATTGATAATGCACAATTACGACGGGTAAAATTTCCCGTCTTAATTGATGACACGCACATCTACGACGGGTTGGTCGTAGTTGATCAATTGCGGCGAGGCTTTTTACGACGGCTCACGACGGGTCAACATCCCGTCGTAAATGTTCATTTACGAAGGGAAGAGGACCATTTAAGACGGGTTTGCCCGTCGTAGAAGAGGTTTTTTGTTGTAGTGTTTCCTTAAGAACTATTTACTATACCGTAAATGTTCCGAGGGATAAAACTTAGCTCTTGTTGCACTCAAGACATAGGTTTCTCACTTGATTCTTTCAAGTATAGTTGCAGTCTATATTTGAGAGGATGTGATTATAGAATGAAAGAATTGATGCTTGACATTCTCTCAAATGGCTTGGGAAGTCTCTTATTTATAGGAGACTTCCACACCTAGTCCAACCCTAATTACACCCATTAGTCAAAGACATAATAAGGTCCTTAATGATGGATTATGACCTTGACTTGGTCAACTAATATAGCTGTTGGAATACATATAATATCGGACTTAATATTGATATCATATACTTAATACATAAGATTATATAGCCGTTAGCCATTAAAACAGATTGTGAGTTCCAACACGGTCCGTGTTGATGCAACACGGTCCGTGTTGCCTCAACACGACCCGTGTTGAGCCCACGATCGTTTTATCTTACTTTCTGGGGACCAACACGAACCGCGTTAGTCTCTTATGGACTCGTGTTGATCATATTCTTGATGTTTATATATGATCTTTATACTTATTCCACACGATTCCTTATGCTATATAAAATTCTTATACTCTTGAAATAATTCCGACAATCCCCCGCCATTTCAAGAGTCTGTAAAACCCTTGAAATGATCTTAATTAAGGAGTTTAACACCCCCGCCATTTGAGATATACCTTGTAATCATCCGAGAAACCCACAAACACACGCATAATGAAAAGTAGATTAATCTTTGAACTTTTCACTTAGTATATACAAGCCGAAATTGAATCCAAATCACAAAGTAGACATGTCTTTGAACTTTGGATTTATATTGATCAACTATACTCGTAATACACATACATTTGTTTTTAAATCTTAGTGCTAATACTTTGACACTATTATCCGGCCTTGTGTCCTTATCCTTAGTAAGTGTTTTGGAACTTTAGCCCTAAGTTCCTTTCAGCGGCCACGCATCACACTTACATAGGTAGTCTTTGGAATCTGCCGCCCCTGTAATTAGGCTCCCCAAAGCCTATTAAGAGTGTCACCACTGAACCTCTTGTCATTACAGATGTTAAGCATCACTTAACCCGAGATGTATAAAATCGATGCTTCCTACTACTTTAGACAACTCCGTACTCATTTGAACTTTAGAAATTGGTAGTATTCCAATTCGTAAAGTTGAGTCATTATTGTGAAGTAGTAGAGATTTGGGCTACTTAACCCATCTCTAATAACAAGGTCCACTAGATATATAATTATATCTTTACCATGGCCTTAATAATAATATCCTCACCATAATATGAATAAACCATCATATTATTTTGGATATAATCACACTATACCATGTGTAAACTTGATATGGATCCTCTTATATGCTTATCATCCAAAGAACCATGGATACAAACTTGTGAATAAAATAACCTCATACTTGACAAACCACTTAACTTTTGATTTATATGGAAATCGAATTTCCAACTTATATATAATTAAATCATTACATCTAAATCCTTTGCTACATACTTGAACTTACAACTTTAACTCATTGAATCAACAATGGTTCATAATTATGAATGATTATCTTGTAGAGTATACTACCAAGTATATGATTAAACGATCACATTACCATGGTTGTATTATCTCCTTTTATATTTAAGTTCACCCTTCAAAGCATATAGCTAGGAAGACTTAAGCATAATACTTAAACTATATTATTACCAAATCCATTGATAAATATATCATCATGAATTTAGAATAATCAAATTTATAAAACTATACACTTCTTATGTAGCAAATAAACTTGATATATGCATACTCAACTTATGCAAACAACATAGACCATTCTCAATCATGATTATCCGGAAACCTCATAAATTAAACTTTATGAACTTATAAAACCTCAAAGAATAACCATGTCCATAATCATGAATTGTAGTCTATCACAAGTATGCATAATTCCTTATGAAAAACTTCCTTATATCCTACTACATGCTCTTATAAACTTGAAAATTTTCACAAGGACAAACAAGTATTCAACTTATATTTATGAATACATTAAAACACATGAGTAATCATGTTCAATCTTATACTTATCTAATCATGTTTGATGCTTTATATGCCATTACTCAATGAATACATATATGTATGTAAACATAAACATATTGGCACATAAACCATACAAAAATATGAAATCTTCTCATATATCTTATGCAATCCATCCACTTATTTCATAAAGAAATTTATCTTATAGTGAACTTGCATAAATGTTAATAAACTCTTATCATATTAAAATATGATTGAATAACATGAGAAGCTTACAACAACCAAACATGTAGATAAACTTATGTCCATGTCACTTATGAATAACTTGCATTGCCTAAGAACATAGTTGCAAGTACATGACTTACAACTACTCAAATTAGCATGTAATAAAATATGTCATACTTAAGCTTACTAGCATGATTAAACTTATAAAATATTAAGTGAATAAAACTCCACTCATATTTCTTTGTCAAGAATAAAGCATGTTCTTGTCTACTTATATATCCATGAATAAAAGGAAATTAACAACTTATGATTCTACATACTCATATAATCACATGAATCAATTTTGCACTTAGAAAAATCAAGCAAAATTGCCTTAAACACTTATAGGATCAAGTGGTTATTCTTAAACTTGTCATGCCATAAACAACATAGAGTCAAATACTTATTTTAATCAAACAACCAATACTTATATCCTCTTGGAATGCTTGAATAAATCATAAAACTCTATAAACATTCATAAACATAAATCACATGGCAAGATACTTGTAAATATGCATGAAAGTCAATACTTAAAATAAAGACTTAACAAACCATATGAGATTTCCTTTACATAATTAGCTAAAAACATTAGCCAAATGATCTTATAGGTTCAACTTGTTAGAAATAATCATAAGTCTTTACTTATGCAATATGTTATACTTATGCAACATCTTATAAGCATAGAAAACTTTCTTACATATTATGAATTCACAAACTTGAATCCATATTATGTATACTTAATAATATTTTGAAATAGCCAAGACAACTTGTGTGTATGTACCTTAAATTTATACATACCATTACTCATAGAAACATGATTAATCCTTTGTCTTTCTTATCAACTTGTGTACTCTTAAATTTCCAATAGGAAACTATATTAGCCATTTATAAACTTGTACAAATAAATCATATATGATTTCTCATATATAATTACGTATTTATATGGCTTCTTGTACACAAACTTGCTATTTCATCTTGATAACCATATAATGTTGCCAATACCTTATCAACATATATAATCACATATATATGTACTTGTAAAATAACAACAATTTATTATGCTTGTCTTATTACAATACTTATAAGCATAATAAGAATATACTCATGATAATACTTAGAAATTTGAACCTTAATGCACACATAACTTATAGTGGACTTCTCAAAAAACTAACAAGTCAGTTGTATGCATTCAAATAATTCTCATAAAAATTACACTTATATGCAAAGCCTATCTTAATAACAAATTCATGTTTGACTTTCAATTGCATAAACTTATTCCAATCATCAAGAATAGAATCATAAACTTGACATAACCAAATAGAATTTCATGGCAACTTATAAATTAGAAACATAATACTTTTGCCAATACTTATATTCTATTTTCATGCTTCAAACTTAATCATAAAATTAACTTGTTAATCATGCTATTAAACAATACTTGAATAACAATAGGCAAAACAATAAGCATGAAATCATTCATACCTATCATTTATAAACATGGAACAAGATTTCCAAACATGATATTAATAGAAGGTCTAATCAACTTGTACTCAGCATTCATATTAATATAAAAAACAATAGGCGAAATAAACTTAAGGATACTTGAACATGTGAATAAACATGGAAAAAATTCAGATTATAAGAAGCAAAATATAACCTTGCTACAATGAATTTCCACATTAAACATCTTAAAAACTTGTAACTTAAAACATCCAACCAAGGAATTTTTTTAATGACAATAACATCATCCTTACTACTAGTATGAAACTTCCATGTAACTTAATATCATAGCCAACTTAAAACATATGGCTAAATAAACTTTGTAACTTATGTAGGTGTTCAATGGTGCACTTAATAATATATATATAAATAAATAAATAAATAAATATTTATTTTGACTTTTTCTTGCACCATCCTTCAACAACTACCTTATCATGGAATTTCAATACACTTATCCTTGATGGCAATTCTTATAAACCAATTAAACATGTTAAAGGTAATAAAACAAATTCATTGGTATTAACTTGATAATATTAAGAGGCAGCTTAAACATGGTCAATGCACATGCATATAACCCCTAAATAAACAACAACTTAATTACCTTTGACCTCCTTGTAAATGACTTGTTGTTACCTTGCCCTTAATCTATGTAAACCTCATTGCATAATCACGCAACAATTCCCATCATGAACATCAAGATCTTGTACTTGTATTGCCATTCTTGTATATCAATTTCTCATCTATACCAAACACATATAGATTAACAAATGATTAATAAACTTTTAATCATTAAACTTGCTCAATAAAACTTATATGAAAAATTGATACTAATAAACTTGTAAAATATAAACTTATCTTTGTAATCCCTCTTGAATCTTCGATGTCCAATGTACTCTTAGCCTCCACCAATCTTGTCTCGTAAAATAGTTCTTAAGGTTGTTGGGAAAATGATGTTTGGCCGGCTTGAATCTTCATCATCTTCACTTGGCTTGGCTTCTTGATCTTCTTGTGGTATGTATGACAAGATGGAGATATGACTTAATAACCAAATGGTTAACTTGTTTGGATATTGCTAAGAGTCATGGACAAATACATTTTCCTTAAGAACTATTTACTATACCGTAAATGTTCCGAGGGATAAAACTTAGCTCTTGTTGCACTCAAGACATAAGTTTCTCACTTGATTCTTTCAAGTATAGCTGCAGTCTATACTTGAGAGATGTGATTATAGAATGGAAGAATTGATGCTTGAGATTCTCTCAAATGGCTTGGGAAAGTCTTCTATTTATAGGAGACTTCCACACCTAATCCAACCCTTATTACACCCATTAGTCAAAGGCATAATTAAGGTCCTTAATGATGGATTATGACCTTGACTTGGTCAACTAATATAGCTGTTGGAATACATATAATATCGGACTTAATATTGATATCATACACTTAATACATAAGATTATATAGCCGTTAGCCATTAAAAAAGATTCTGGGTTCCAACACGGTCCATGTTGGATCAACACGGTCCGTGTTGGATCAACACGGTCCGTGTTGGATCAACACGGTCCGTGTTGGATCAACACGGTCCGTGTTGGATCAACACGGTCCGTGTCCTCAACACGACCCGTGTTGAGCCCAGGATCGTTTTATCTTACTTTCTGGAGACCAACACGAATCGTGTTAGTCTCTTATGGACTCGTGTTGATCATATTCTTGATGTTTATCTTATATATGATCTTTATACTTATTCCACACGATTCCTTATGCTATATAAAATTCTTATACTCTTGAAAGAATTCCAACATAAACTACTTACCCCGACTTGGGAGAACAATTTGGAGAGTTCATAAGGATAAAATGTTAATTGACATATTTGCCATTTCATATTATATGTAATTCAATATAATACCTATACATTTGCTCTAATACTACCTCTTTCCACTCTCTCTCTCTCTCTACCTCTTCCCCCCTATCTCTATACAACACTTTTCTTTCAATATACTCTCTCTCTAACCTCTTTTCTTTCTCTCTCTCTCTCTCTCTCTCTTTCTCTAATGAGAGAGAGAGAGAGAGAGATGCGACCGAGAGAGGGAGAAACACACACACACACACACAGAGACATATATATATATATATATATATATATATATATATATATATATATATATAGGGAAATTGGATTCTAATAATCCCTACTTTTGCAAATCGGATGGCAATAATCCCTACTTTAAATTTGTATTCTAATGGTCCAAAAACAAAATAAAATTGTATTGTAGTGGGACATTTTCGAGAGTATATCCTAAATATCATAGATTTTGTGTTGCATTTGATCCAAAACTTAGTATAACACTTTACCATGATTTTTAATGAATTTACGGCGTTTCTCTCAATTTTTTTCAATTTTTTTCAATTTTTTATGATTTTTTCAATTTTATTCTTTTTAAAAAATCATAATAATTGCTCGGAATCTCAAAACAATTAATTAAAAAATGTTTTACCAACTACACTTCATTACCTATCTGGAGGCAGGAACAAAAAAAAAACAATATGGGGTAGACATGAAAAAAATAAAAAGAATGTGGTGAAGGATTTGGTACCACTACAATATAATTTTATTTTTTTTTGGACTACCAAAATACAAATTTAAAGTAGGGATTATTGCCATCTAAGTTGCAAAAGTAGGGATTTTTAGAATCCAATTTCCATATATATATATATATATATATATATATATATATATATATATATATATATATATATATATATATATATATATATATATATATATATATATATATATATATATATATATATATATATATATATATATATATATATATATATATATATATATATATATATATATATATATATATATATCGAGAGAGTGAGAGAGATGCAAGTGAGAAAGGAAGAGAGACATATATATATATATATATATATATATATATATATATATATATATATATATATATATTGCACAGGAAAATATGTTATATTAACAAACAAGAGTAGCATACAATAGGGGTGGGGGGAGGATCCCCCGAGATCACATACTAAGCACCTTGTCTACAAGACTCTTGTACTTCTTCCTAGATTTTGGTACCACTAGGACTTTGTTGATTACATCATTTTTCACGTTTTTTGAAATCACCTGTGGTGTAGCTCCATTCTTTTTATGGACACGGTTGTTTCTTTCGGTCCAGATGTGGTAGACATACGCAGTGAGGAAAGCACAACTCAGCTGAGCTTCTTTACTGGTTTTCCAAAGCTCGCCCAATTGGTTTCTCCACTCCTGAGTGGTGGATATATAACTAAGCCCCCTGGCTCTTATTTCTTGCCTCACCTCCTTCCGAAAAGAGCAATCAAGGAAAAGGTGGTCGATAGTTTCAACCTCCAAAATTGCATAAGGGGCAATTGGATTCTCCTCCAGCCTTCCAACGCACTGTCCTTGCTCTTACAGGAAGCCTGCTGTGTAAGAGGACCCAATTAATGAAGGTATGTCGCGGGATTGATAGTGGGTTCCAAATGATCGAGGCCCATCCAACCTCGTTCATGGTTCCAAGGCTCCATATATACCCCTCCGTCACATTGTAATCTCCATCGGCTATAGCCGCCCCTCCTTTCCAGTGCTATCTATGACCGGGTTCACAACCCCATTTGAAGCAATCTTTTATATGGCAAAGGTGCTTGAAGTAAGTGCATACGTCATAAGGGGGTTGGTAATCCCACCAGGGTGACCCTCGAATGTATTTTGCATGTATCCATTGGACCCATAAGTTGTCCTCTTTCTTCTGAATCGCCCACACCAGCGGGGCAATGGTGACGTTATTCCAGGATGTCAGGTCTCGGAGACCAAGACCACACAACTTCTTTGGTCTGCATACAACCCCCCAGGCAACCATAGGGGCTTTACTATAATGTGAGGATGATCCCCAGAGAAAGTTGCGGCAAAACCGAGTAATTTCTTCTATGGCATGCTTAGGAATGACGAGAATTCTTGCCCAGAAACTATAAATCCCCATGAGGACTGAGTTTATGAGTGTGACTCTCCCCGCATAAGAGATGTGCCGACTTTCCCATGTTTTGATCGCGATAGGATCTTCTCCACAAGTATGTTGGCATCATTTTTTGTGAGGTTACAGGAGGAGATAGGGATCCCCAGGTATTTGAAGGGAAGTGTTCCTTCTTGGAATCCAGTTTCTGCGATGAGTGCAATAGCTACATTATGGGTCACACCCCCATGACCACTTCAGATTTCCCATTGTTTGCGACAAGACCCGTGGCTGCTGAGAAGTGGTCAAAAGCTTTCTTAAGAGTTTGAATAGAGATGCTATTTGCCGTGGAGAACAGGATGAGATCGTCGCAAAAAAAAGATGCGTGAGTTTCAAACGCCTGCAGTTTGGATGATACTTAAAACTCCCTTGTTTGCTGACAAAGTACTGGATGGATCGTGACAGATATTCCATTGTTAGAACAAAGAGAAGGGGTGACATGGGGTCTCCTTGCCTGAGGCCCCGTTTGCCACTGAAGCTGGGAGAAGAGATACCATTCGGGCAAATGGAGAAGGTGGGAGTTGTGACACAAGCCATTATGTTGTTAATGAGCCAGCCTGGATAATGGTATGCGCGAAGGGCTTCTTCAATGAAGTCTCTATGCATCGAGTCAAAGGCTTTTTGAAGATCTATTTTCATCAAGCATCTTGGACCAATAGTTGATCGGTTGTAACCCCTTACAATCTCTTGGCACAGAAGAACATTATGAAGGAGCTGTCGGCCGGGCACAAAAGCCCCCTGGCTCAGCTTGGTTAGGTCAGGGAGGACCTCTCTTATCCGGGAGGCGAGGATTTTGGTGAGTCCCTTATAAAAGGTGTTACAGCATGCGATAGGACGGAACTCAGTGACTTTGCTGGGGTTTGGCACTTTCGGTATAAGAACCAAATTAGTTGTATTTAGTTGTTTGAGGAGTTTCCCATTGATGAAGAACTCCTGAGCAGCAGCTGAGACAAGGTCTCCTATTTGATTCCAACAAGTTTTATAGAAACCACTGGAATACCCGTCTGGTCATGGTGTCTTGTCATTGGGAATTGAGAAGATGGCCTCTTTTATGTCCTTGTCTGTGATTGGCCTACTGAGTATGAGTTGTTGAATACTTGTTAGCCGAGGCCCCATACGGATTATGTGATCCTGCGCTGCTGTTTGCTGTTTGTCTGTATTGCCAAACAGGTTTTTATAGAACAAGTAGAGTTGATCATTTACCTCCTGGAGCCCTGTGACTTTGATGCCATTGGCAGTTTCTATTTCACGAACATATAGCTGGGTGCGCTTCTGTCTCATTTTGGCGAAGAATAATTTTGAGCAGCTATCATCCATATCATCCCAATCCAGTTTGCTTTGCTGTCGTTTCAGAAGCAAGGACGAATGCAATATATCGTAGTAGTTACATCTCTGATTCTTCTCCTCTTGTTGGAGTGCTGGATCTGTTGGATCTTGATTAAGTCTATTCTGGGTATTGATGAGCTTATCTGTTGCTGCAATTTCTTGAGTGTGAATATCGTAGAAACAATCTCTATGTAGTGCTTGTAGTTTCGGGCGCAGATTGTGGAGATATTGTGTTAACTGAAACATTTTGTGACCCTTTGGGATGTCTATTTGCGTGTCCCTAATCAGATTGTGGAACCTCTCATCTTTAGTCCACATGTCGTAGAACTGAATGATAGTGATAACTGAATGATCTGATAGACCGCTTGCCTTAAAAGTAACTTGCATCAAGTCTGTAATTAGGTACCAATGCAGGTTCACAAGAAGGCGATCTAACCCGGATCGGACATGACCATTGGTCCAGGTGTAGAACGTCCCAGTGTTGGTGGCTCATGAAGATAACAATGCTGGACACATTGTGTCATTGGCTGGGTCATGAAGGCTTCAACTTTGGCTCCACCGATTCTTTCTTCTTCTGACATAATCTGCAATATATATATATATATATATATATATATATATATATATATATATATATATATAGGATAATTGGATTCTAATAATCCCTACTTTCATCAATTGGACAATGGTGGACCGTACTTTCACTTTGTATTCTGGTGGTCCAAAAAAATAAAATTAGGTTGTAGTGGGATATTTTCAAGGGAATCATAGATTTTGTGTTGCATTTGATTCAAAACTTAGTATAACACTTTACAATGATTTTTAATGAATTTACGCATTTCTCCCAATTTTTTTTCATTTTTTTACTATTTTTTACAATTTTTTTACTTTTATTATTTTTGAAAAATCATAATAATTATTCAGAGTCTCAAAAAAATAATTTAAAAAATGTTTTAGAAACTACAATTTATTAACTTTCTAGGGGCAGGAACGAAAAAAAACAAAAACTATATAGTGTAGGAATAAAAAAATAAGAAGAATGTGGAGGTGGATTTGGTACTACTACAATCCAATTTTATTTTTTTTGGACCACCAGAATACAAAGTGAAAGTACGGTCCACCATTGTCCAATTGGTGAAAGTAGGGATTATTAGAATCCAATTATCATATATATATATATATATATATATATATATATATATATATATGTATAGAGAGAGAGAGAGAGAGATGCGCAAATTATAAAATATCACCAGGTGTACGGTGCTAAGTGTGTATGGGAGGGTAAAACCAGGCGCATATTTGTTGATAATTTTTTCCCCTACGTAGTGCATTTTTCTCCAAATTGAGTGCATACTTTGGAAACATCAATGCAGTATTCAAATACAAGAATGCATATTTGTTATAAAATTTCCATTTTGCAATGCATCATTTCCCTTATTCAATGGAGATTTTCCCAAATTTGATGCATCTTCTCAAATGGAATATGCATGCTTTTCCACTGCGTAGTGCAATTTTTCCCAAATAGAATGCATTCTTCAAAAACATCAACGCAGTATTCAAACACAAGAATTCAAATTTGTTGAAAAATTTCCACTATGTAATGCATACTTTCCCATCTTCGATACAATATTCAAGCACTCCAATGTATTTTATTGAGTGCATCTTTGATAGTGCATTTTTCTCCAAATTGAGTGCATACTTCAGAAACATCAATGCAATATTCAAATACAAGAATGCATATTTGATGATAAAATTTCCATTTTGCAATGCATACTTTCCCTTATTCAATGTAGATTTTCCCAAATTTGATGCATCTTCTCCAATGCAGTATGCATACTTTTTCCACTGCGTAGTACATTTTTTCCCAAATAGAATGCATTCTTCAAAAACTTCAACTCAGTATTCAAATACAAGAATTCAAATTTGTCGATAAAATTTCCATTATGTAATGCATACTTTCCCATCTTTGATGCAGTATTCAAACACTCCAATGTATTCTTATTGCAATGTCAATGGTTACTGTTTACCTAATTCAGGAACGTCTTCTTGATGGTTCCCTGTTTCCCCGCCATTGTTGACCAAGCAAGATTACGAACGACAAACAACGGCGGTGCAAGAAGAAGAAAATTTGACTAATGAAGGATACGATCGAGTAATATCTGCGTGATAAGGAATGAGTCCATAATAAAATCTCACAAAATCTCACGTGAAATGTATGTAAACCCTACCCATATATATACCGAGTGTACCATGCTATGTACACTCGGTCCTACCATATAATTGCTGAGAGAGATGTGTGTGTGTAAGAGAGAAAAAGAGAGATGAGAGAGAGAGAGTGATGTGTGTGCGCAAATCTATATATTACTGTGTGTACACAACAAGGTGTGTATGGGGGGAGTATAACTCACGCGCTATAAATAAAAAAAAAAAAAAAAACACCGGCTCCTTTTCAATTTTTAATCCTAACTCATCCCTTATGCAATGCAAATTTTCCCTTATAGAATGCATATTTACCCAACTTAGATGCAATATTAAAACATCAATTTTGGTGCACTTGTGCAAATTTGCAATACATACTTTCCCTTATTTATTGCAGATTTTCCCAATTTTGGTGCATTATTATCATAATATGAGTATCAAAATAAATGCAGTATGTTTCAGTGAAATCTAAAGCAAGTTTAGGCTTCAAGTCAACTACATCTCAAAGCTGACCCCCTAAAATCTCTTCCCTCCTCCATCTCTTAAATCTCATTAATCAGACAATATCGGTCATTGATTTTATCTAATATAAAACCAACACCATTCATTCAAAAAAAAAATAACTACCCAATTATTATTATTTTTATCTTTTTAATAATCCAAATAAAAACCAAACAACAAAAAGAATAAAATGAAAAAATAAATAATTAAGTAAATGAACAATTAAAATTGCAGGCTCCTATTTCAATTAAAATTGCTGTCAATTATATAGACTCTTATTTCAATTAAAATTGCTGCCAGTTTATCTCCAGATAAACTATTTAAATAGCCATAGTTCCCTTCCCTATACCTACGCTGAGGGGTGTTCACAGGGTGGTACCCGAACCGATTGAATAATTTTTTCCTGGGTACCCGACATTGGGCAGCTAAACTGATGTATAACTGGATCAAAGACTAGGGCTTGATCAATTACACATCAAGGGAAGACGTGCAACCAATCTAGGGTTTAGGCCCTTTAGGGTTTCTCACATGAAGGCTAAGAATGGAGGGAAAATATGAGGGAGATTTGAGAGAGTAGGACGTGAATAATGCGAGGTTCGAGAGAGAGTATAGATTAGGGTTTGGAGGGACATTTTTGTGAAAGATGGGAGGTTGAGAGGTTTGACGTGAAGGTTGAGAGAATTGAGAGATTGGAAAATAGCCATAGGAAATCAACAATATAGATATGAGAACTGGATAGTTCAAGAGAATCAAACTTGATACAAAAACACCACAAGTTAAAACCCTAGGGCTACTTGCTCTTCCTCTTAGTTACAGAAACACCTTCTAAGAGTAGGAAACAAGCTCTTCCTCACCACTTGAATTGCTTCATTCAAGATACAATAGAAGAGATCAACGAGATGTTGAGAAACACTCAGGGATAAGCAAAAGCTTGTTTATATTCATAATTCAAAGTTGTATGTTTTGAACGACACACTTGTACCCCTATTTATATTAGACTAAGCCCTAATCCTACTAGGACTTTATACTTGATGCCTAAGCAACCATCTCCTACTAGGAGTTGGTTTCCTAATCCTAAGGGGATTAGTTACAAGATATGAATCCTTCTAGGACTTTGCTTTCCTAATCCAAGATGGATTAGTTACAAAATAAGCCAATCTTATCTAGGATTGCTCTAACTTGGCGCCAAAGCTAAAAACCACACACCTATCTAGAATATTCTAGATCATTCTAGACTATTCTAAACTCCTATAACTTGATGCTCAAGTTTATAGATATTACTTGACATCTCACACAACTAAAAATAATAAAATTACATCAAATAACTTGCTAATAATAAAGAAAACACTAAAAATGTGAGCTTCTACTGGAAAAGGCTAAAACTGTGAACTTCATCTTGGAAATGCCAAAACTGTGAAATTCAACTTGGGCTTTGTACTTGGGCCTTTTGACGTGAACTTGGACCCCCTTTAGGACGTTTGGACATCCTCTTGGAACAATGTGTACGTGATATGGGTTGGCCTTTGAACCTCCACAATGAATCCTTCTTCTATAGCCCGTTCTACTTCCTTGTAGATGAATTGGATTTCCTTTGCTGGGCTTGGTGTGGATGGATTTACATGATTCCCCCCTTGTTGAGAAGAGTTTGTCCTCAAACTTGGAGGGTCTTCTTTCTTCTTGGAGTGAACCCATACTTTCTTTCTCTTTTTGTCAAAGTAAACAACAACACACTTGCCACTAAAGGGTTTCAAAACCTGATTCATTAGTCTCATAAAAATAGAAAGAGCATTTGTTAGACCACAAGGCATGGCTAACCGTTCATAGAGACCTCTTTTAGTTTTGATAGCAGTGTCTCCTTCTTGAATTCGAATATGATAGTACCCACTTCTTAGATCTTCAATTCTAGGAATAGGAAACCTGTACTTGATAGTAAATTTGTTGATGCATGTATGTTGGCTTCCATTCTTCTTTGTAACCAAAAGGGTAGAGACAACACATGGACTGAAGATTTCCTTGATCATACCCTTTGCTTGAAGATCATCAACTTGATTTTGATCCTCTTGAATGTCACTAGGGTTCATGTGATATGTTGGCTCGTTGTGCATGATAGACCTAGGAACAAGATCGGTTTTGTGATGGATCTCACGCTGAGGGGGCAATCCGGATGGCTTCCCATCTTGGAACACATGAGAGAGTCGTTCCATCAGAGAGGTGGCGATAGGGGGGCCTTTTGTGAGGTTTTCGTGGCTAGGGTTTGTGTTTAGGGCTGAGGGAATGATCTCTTTACGCTCACTAAACTCAGGACGTTCAGTGGTCATAAAAGTGATGAGATTAGGATCACTCCTTTGGGATAGGGACGACTTGGATGTTTTAGTGGAGCTAGGGTTACCTTCTTGTTTTGGACCATGAGAGTGTAGGTATCACTCCTTCCATCATGCATCACACTCCTGTCAAATAACCACGGTCTTTCAAGCAAAATATGACAGGCATCCATAGGTAGTACATCACACCATAGTGAATCTTGATAAGACTTGCCAATAGAAAAGCTTACCAAACAGCGTTGATGCACTTGCAAGCCTTTACCTTGATTGAGCCATTAGATGGTGTATGGCGAGGGATGAGGGCTTGTTGGGAGTAGAAGCTTGTTCACCATAGTAATAGAAGCTGCATTAGTACAACTTCCACCATCAATAATCAAAAAACAAACTTTCCCCTTGATACTACAACGAGAATGGAAGATGGCTTCTCGTTGTTGTTGCTCTTCAGGAACGAGAGAGCTACTAAGAACTCTCCTTACAACCAACATCTCTCCTTCATCTGGTTCTTGCACAACCTCTTCTATAGAATCTCCATGATCAGTGTGTGCCTCCTCCTCTACATCTTCAGGTTCAGGTTCAGGTTCAAAGAGAGCGTTTTGATACTCTATGAGGGTGATAGCTCTCTTGTTGGGGCACTCAGAGGCTATATGGTCGAAACCTTGACACCGGAAACATCTCCTCCTATCAATGGGTGTGGCTTGAATAGGTTTTAGGATGGTTAGGGGCAGATTTTGTGGTGTTGTAGTGGTCGGCGTTTTGGAGGGGGTTTAGCTCTTTTGTGGAGTGTAGGGTTGGGGGTGAGAATGGAGTTCTTTGTGAGCTAGGGTTTCTACTCGCCATCTCCTTTCCCCTTCTCTTTCGTTGCTGTTCCACTTTGTTAGCCAAAGTACTCAATTCATCAAGTGTAGTATAGGGTTGAAGCTCCACCACATACCTAATACTTTCATTCAATCCGGCTAGATACCTCACAAGAGTTTGAGGTTCATCTTCCTTTAGATCACACCTCCATAGCAGATGTTCGAACTCCTTGGTGTACTCCTCGACGCTTTTAGCTCCTTGGGGTGAAGTTTCTTCTTCATCTTCTCCTAAGTTCGAATCTTTTATTTCCCAACATGTTATCTCTTCTTCTGTAAGTTAGTCCACCGTATACTAGCATATTTTCGCAGTTTAAGAGCAATATACTTGATTTTCTTCTCATCACGAAGGTCTTTCAGACCAAAGACTCTTTCTACAGTTTGAATCCAATCATTAAAACCTTCAAAATAAAGATTACCTTCAAATTCAAGAATATCAACTTTGAAGTCAAGTTTTTCCTCTCTAGGCTCACGCCTAGGTGTTGGACGAGGCCTCTTAATAGGGCTTACGGGGACCTCTTATGCACTTTCCTCTTCTCCTGAATCATTGAGTTCATATTGTTGCAGATGCATGTATCTTTCGAGTTGTTTGGAAAGGTATGCCATCTTTCCTTCCAATTCATCTTTCTCCTGTAGTAGTTGCTCAGTAGTAGCATTGTCGTCGTTGCTGTTGTTGTTGTTGCTGCTGCTAGTGGTCATGATGATGGGATGGATGAGGAAAATGTGATTGCGAATGTGTTTGGGGCGTTGTGTTACACTGAGGGAAACCTAAGCTCCGATAGCAATTTTGATGTATAACTGGATCAAAGACTAGGGCTTGATCAATTACACATCAATGGAAGACGTGCAACCAATCTAGGGTTTAGGCCCTTTAGGGTTTCTCACGTGAAGGCTAAGAATGGAGGGAATTCACATGAATTTGGGGAGATTGGAGAGAGTAGGACGTGAATAATGAGAGTTTCAAGAGAGAGTATATATTAGGGTTTGGAGGGATGTTTTTGTGAAAGATGAAAGCTTGGGAGGTTTGACGTGAAGGTTGAGAGAATTGAGAGATTGGAAAATAGCTTTAGGAAATCAACAAGATAGATATGAGAACTGGATAGTTCAAGAGAATCAAACTTGATACAGAAACACCACAAGTTGAAACCCTAGGGCTACTTGCTCTTGCTCTTAGTTACAGAAACACCTTCTAAGAGTAGGAAACAAGCTCTTCCTCACCACTTGAATTGCCACATTCAAGAAACAATAGAAGAGATCAAACGAGATGTTGAGAAACACTCATGGATAAGCAAAAGCTTGTTTATATTCATAATTCAAAGTTGTGTGTTTTGAACGACACACTTACACCCCTATTTATAATAGACTAAGTCCTAATCCTACTAGGACATTATACTTGACGCCTAAGAATCCATATCCTACTTGGAGTTAGTTTCCTAATCCTAAGGGGATTAGTTACAAGATATGAATCCTTCTAGGACTTGGCTTTCCTAATCCAAGATGGATTAGTTACAAAATAAGCCAATCTTATCTAGGATTGCTCAAACTTGGTGCCAAAGCTAAACACTACACGTCTATCTAGACTATTCTAGATCATTCTAGACTATTCTAAACTCCTATAACTTGATGTCCAAGTTTATAGATATTACTTGGCATCTCACACAACTAAAAATAATAAAATTACATCAAATAACTTGCTAATAATAAAGAAAACACTAAAAATGTGAGCTTCTACTGGAAAAGGCCAAAACTGTGAACTTCATATTGGAAATGCCAAAATTGTGAAATTCAACTTGGGCTTTGTACTTGGGCCTTTTTACGTGAACTTGGACCCCCTTTAGGACGTTTGGACGTCCTCTTGGAACAATGTGCACGTGATATGGGTTGGCCTTTGGACCTCCACAATGAATCCTTCTTCTATAGCCCGTTCTACCTTCTTATAGATGAATTGGATTTCCTTTGCTGAGCTTGGTATGGATGGATTTACATCACAAACCCACGAACCGTAACCGTAACTTTCGGGTACCCGAAAGCCGGGTACCCGAAAGTTTCGGGCCGGATACCGGTTAACCAAAAATCTCGATTAATTATAATTATATGAGTTTCCCATTTTTATTTTTAATTTATAATTAACTGGAAATACTAATATTGATTCAATTAGTAACCACACCAAATAATAAATTTGGAAATCAACCATTATATCCATCGTCTACCACTACCAGTAAGAAAAAGTTGGAGGGTGAGAGAGTGAGAGGTGTCTGAGCGTCAATGTAAAACCCCGAAAAATCCAAAGATGTTGACCGTGACGTCGTTAGTAAATTAGGTTTGACTTCGTTATTTATTATTATTCGTTTGTGTTTATTTTTGCTAACACTTGAGCTCGTAGGATCGTGAGGGACTAACAAGGGTATATCGGTAATTTCGGAGGTTTAGTATTATTAGTTTTACTCTATTTATTATTAGTATTACTATTAATATTATTGTCTTATATGAATAAGTATGTTAATATTATTTGCTATGTGATTACTATTAATAATATTATTATTAGTATTTTTATTATTATTACTATTATTATTGTTATTAGTTGTTTTCCAGAAAAAAATCAGATTTTAATTGTTTTAGTTTTGGGTTGGGTTAGGATTAAGAGTGTTTAGTTGGGCCTTAATTGTTAGATAATATAAAAATCCCTCCCTCTCTCTCAAACCCTAATCTCCTCTCCAACCAAACCCTAACCCTAGTCTTTCTCTCCCTCTCTCTCTCCCTCGGCTGCCTCCTCCCAACCGGACACCACCGCAGTCACCGCCGCCTGCGCCACCGGCACCACCGCCGCAACCACCCTCTCTTTCTTTCTCATTTCTCTTTCTCCCTCTCAATCTCTCTGTCTCTCTCTTGTCACGCACACCGCCGCCCACTTCCACCGTTGCCAACCTCGTCATTGCCGCTGGAGTCCCTGCCGCCGTCGTAGCCAACGACTGGAGCCATCGTCGTACACCCACAGTCGAAGGAGGAAGCCGCAGACGTTCTTGGTTGCTGCCGCTCGAACCCAGGCACTACCCCCCTAGACAACCACCGACGCCACCGGAAACCTTTGCTGCCGCCTCGACCGCCGTCCCTACGCGCTTTTGATCGCGGAAAAAAAGCGTGCGCGAACCCTGACGTAAACCCTAATCTTTTTGAAACTTTCTTTCTCTTTTTCCTTAATTTTTCTGATTTAAATCTTGTAATCTGGGTAATTAAGGGTGTAATTTTATTAAGTTGTTATTTGTAATTATTTGTTCTTGTATTGTATTATTTATGTGTAATTTGTTTAAATTATTTTATGTAATCTTTATGTTCTAATTTGGTATATTAGGGTTGTAATAGTTGTAGTAAGATTATTAATGTTCAATTGTTTGATATATTTGTTTTCTTGTGAAGCATGTTTAGGGTTTTAGAAAACTATTATTATTGTATGCACGAATCTTTAAAGTATAATTACCTAGATTAATTCTTGAATTGTTAGTTAAATATTCATATATTCTTTAATTCTCTTAGGGCTCATTCATGTTTAGTTTCATGTTTAAATCTTGTTAAATAAGTTAGGTTGATTGAATTACTAAAGTTCGATTCTTGTTTATTAATTACGATTCTTGATTTAATCTTGTATAAAGCAATTGGTTGTTGGGATTCTTGATTAGTAGTTTAAATGTTTATATGTTCTTTATAGTTATTCACATGTTCTTTAAGTTCCTTCTTATTTATTGGTTAAGAAATTCATGTTTAGGATAGTGTTAATATTTCATGCATGCTTTTAGGGTTAGTAGAAATATTAAAGTTGATTTCATGTTTTACATTTTGGTTTTGATGATAGCAGGTTTGATGTTTGGACCTTAGTTGGGTTAGGTTTATTACTTTGGACCTAAGTTACTGTTTTAAACCCAAATTAGGACCCCGGGATCGGAATGGTGGAAGTTAGAACCGAATTTGCAAATTAAATGGAAACCGGTAACGGGACAGTTTTGATGAGGTCAAACGATCGGGTCACCACGGTTAGTGTAGTTGTCTTTTGATCGAACCCTTTGGACTAGAGTTTCCGTTAGATGTTAGCTTTCATAAGAATTTTACGGACCAGACTTTGGAATTTTATAAGTCGAGTTATACCCCGATTACGAGACCTAGGTCAGGTCTGGACAGTTTGGAAAGATGACGGTTTTTGAGGACCTTAAAGCGTGTGTTGGCTCTCGAGTTCAACTTAAGCATTTTAGTAGACATTCCGAGGTTTTCGAAAAGTCCATAACCAGACCCATAGGATATCGGGAAGTCAAGTTACGACATTTTTTATGTGGATGCTGTATTCTGTCTTGTTATGTGAAATTGTTAATGAATGTGTTGTTGATTGAAAAGGTTTATTTGGTACTATTATGCGATTACTTGGAATGTGTTAGGTAATTTAAAGTGTAAATTCATGATTGATAGGAACCTATAGGGTCCCTAGGGGAGGGTTAGTTAGAAGGTAGTTAATACTAACTTCGAAGGGCGCGTTTTGATTAGAATAGTTATTCTATTTTAGGCCCACGCTAACTCGTGTCGTTAGTGAGCTCAAGTGTGTTCGTTTTGCTGTAAAGTGAAGTTAACCAGGTAATGTCTATGCTCTAATCCCCACTTGGATGCTCTTTAAATGTGTTTTAATGTTTTCTAATCTGTTTTGAGAATTGCATCCCGAAAGGAGACTTTTTGTTGAAATGTGACCATCTGTTTTGGATAACTGTTTGTACTTTTGTGATCTTTGATTTATTGAGTTGAGAACTTGAGATGGTCTTCTATTAGTGGTTTTATTATTGATTTGGTAACCTGGGTTGGGTTTGACTTGAGAGCTGTGAGCTGAGCTTTGCATAAGACACTAATAACTCAAAGTGAAACATTAAGCGGGTTTATTACTTTGATGGCTTTGATAGGCTAATGTTTTGCGGGCGATAACCCGGAGACCAGGAGTTGATGCCTGTATGGGTTATGTGTCAGGAGATCAGGGTCTCATCCCTGATATAGGTTAGATGTTTATGATGCCTTTGGTAGGCGAAAGTTTTGATGCCTTTGGTGGGCGATTGTTTTGATGCCTTTGATAGGCTAATGTTTTTGCGGGCGATAACCCGGAGACCAGGATTTGATGCCTGTATGGGTTATGTGTCAGGAGATCAGGGTTTCATCCCTGATATAGGATAGATGATTTTTGATGCCTTTGGCAGGAAATTGTTTGATGACTTTGGTAGGCGATGTTACTTTATGGGATTTGATATCCCGCCCGCATCATAAAATATGAATTGGTGGGGTTGAGGAAAACAGTTGTAAGGGTTAAAGGGTTGTGAAATGGTTTGACTCGTTCCCTCTCCCTCAAATGAATTGAAATGAACTTAACTTGTTTTTAACGTTAGGGGTAGACATTATTGAGATTTCCCCCCACTACAAAAAATCATCACTTGTGCCACGAATTATGCCACGGGAAATCTAAAATCGTGGCAATTTCTTAATCTTGCCACGAGAAATTTTTATGGGGCATTTGATCTTTACAAATATGCCACGGGAACATGTCACCCGTAGCAATAACATGCCACGGACTAGAACTTCCGTAGCAAAAAAATACTTATGCCACGGGAAAGTATCACCCGTGGCAATAACAAGACATGGACTATTAACTCATGGGGAAAAAAAGTATTATGCCACAGGAAATTATCACCCATGGCAAATACAGGCCACGAACTAATTAAATATGGTAGTTTTCTACTCAATAAAATCAGGGATAATAGTCAAATCCGCTCCGGTGTGAAGCAGAAAATTCCAATCCGAATCCGATAAATAGAAATTTGTATTCGAATCCGATTAAATTGGCCCGACTTCACCTAGATCGGAGCGGATATGGAGTTGTACCTATGATCATCCATGAAGATGGTTAACTAGAGCATGATGCAACCCGAACTCGGTCCAAACCACCCAATCGTCGGTCTAGAGTATCTAGACATACGTACATATTATTCCCCCCGTTCTTTTTTATCGATCATTTACAGTTTTCAGTGTCAATCTTTAATTAATAATTTTTAATATATAATTTTTTAAAAATATAATATTATACATTTTTAATAGTTTTTTCATTACAAATCTAATGTCATTAGTTTTGTATAATGAATCATTATACAATTTAAAATATTAATAGTCAAAGTTTTTAACACAATTTCATAGACGACAGATAAATAAAAACGAAGGGAGTATATTAATATTTGTTAAATAATTTATTGTTTCAAAAAAAACAATTTTTTAAATTAATTTATTTCTGGTTAGATTATTACTTTTTAAATTGTAAAAAAGAAATATTTTTTAAGTAAATATCCCATTTTAATGTTTTGAAGGAATTGGTGAATTGTAAAACCCCGAAAAAAATATGAATTGCGTTGACCGTTACGTCGTTAGTAATTAAGTTGACTCCGTTGATTTTGAGATTTTATCGGCGATTATTTTGCTAACACTTGAGCTCGTAGGACCGTCGAGGGGATATCAATGGTAATATAGTCATTTTCTATGTGCATGGGTGTACACGGGAGCAGGGGTATTTTAGTAATTTTATATGATAATATATGATGAATATGCACTGCAAAAAATCATCACTTGTGTCACGAATTATGCCATGAAAAATCTAAAATCGTTGCAATTTCTTGGTCTTGCCACGGGAAACTTTTCAGCCTGCAAGTGGTGTTTAAAAATATGTCATAGATGGCAATTCCTATGGCAAAAAAGTACTTTTATCATGAGAAAATTTCACTTGTGACACGAGAAAATTTTACCCATAACAATAATATGTCACCGACTTCAACTCTCATAGCAAAAAAGTACATGTACCACAAGAAAAATTTCACCCGTGGCAATAATATATCACAGATTACAATTCTTATTGCGAAAAAAATACTTGTGGAACTAGAAAATATAAATAGCTGATGTAATTTTTGTAGTATTTTAATAATATGTAGTTATTTGTTTTTCAATTATTTTTACTCCAAAAGTGCATGACAATAAATATAAACAAATGAGGTAACTTTTACTCATAAAAATTCTCAATATACTAACAATAACTTTTTTTAACCATATCATCCAAATAAAGGTTTTTAGTTTTCTTTCTCAAACCCAAAAACAAGCAATTGTCTTTCAACCAAAAAAAAAAAACAAAAGAAACGATCGTCTATGTAATTGTAATAACCTGACCCTAACCCAACATAATTAAGCTAACTAATGAATTGAATTATCGAAATTGTACATTTCAATTCTGTTAATTGTTAATGTTTTGTAGGATTCGAGCAGCACAATGATCGTCACATGTCAGACTGATATCCTATATATACATTATCTATGTGCCAACTTCAACTATCCAATAAATCTCCAAATCTTCGAGTTACTTATCTAGCTAAATTTTGTCAAAATCGATCGAGCCGTCAATATTAGTAATATTATCATTATTATTATCCTACTATTTATTATTATCTTTTAAGTTATTTGAATTCCAAATTTATTTCACATCCCATTTTATTTCAAGTAATTTTCTATTATTTTAAGTTTCATACAATTAAATCCTGAGACCTTGAATTATTAATTATTGGTTAGAAAAATAGTGGTAGAAAGGAGGGAGGAGCAGAAAAAGGTTAGTATTTTTGGACGGGTTTGTCAAATTCATGGGTAAATTTAATTTACTAAAATTTGCAAGTTTTTACCTAAATTTACTAAAATTTACCAAAAATTAGTAAAGTTCAAAAATAAAAAAATTTTACTTTTGATATATTAGTGTAAATTTGCCAAAAGTTACAAAATTTTTAAAATTTAACTTTTACCCAACTACTTTTTACCCATGAATTTCATAGACCCTAAGGTCGGCCTTATGTTTTTACTTTTTAAACCCACTTAAAAGAATTTTCATTCTTTTAATTTTCGTTTCAAACACTGAAACACAATAGTTATCACAACTCCCTCTCTCATAGTCCCTCCTCTGTCCCCCTGTCTTCTACCCGTCTCTGTCTCGCCATCTCTCCGAGGACCACCCGACGCCGATAGCTGCAGGCGGCCGCCAGGACCGCTAGCGCCTCCAGGAACCATCACAACCGCACCAATTCTCTCCCTGTTTTCCCTACTTTCTCGTCGTTCTGCTCTCTGTCTCTCGTGTTTCCTCTGTCTTGGCTCGGTCCTGTACTCGTCGGCGTCCCGAGCCCAGCCGCCGATTGTCGAAGCCAGAAGTAGCCGACGTCCCATCACCACCACCACCCCCTCTTCACACTCCTTCCTTCTTCTCTCATTCATCCTACTTGAGGTTGAGGTATATCCAAACCCTAATTTCCAAATTTGTTTTTTTTTTCAAGATTTAATTATGAAAATTTATTCTTTTCTTGTTAATTCTAGTTTACATTTGTAAATTGGGGTTGTTAATTCCAGTTTACATTTGTGAATTGGTGTTAGATTGTCGTCAGTTACTAGGTTTGTGTCTCTATCTTTCTGTATATTTATGTATCTCCCCTTTAAATTTTCATCTTATTTACCTGTTAAACCCTTGTTTAATTGCAATGCAAACATACATGAATGACTTGTAGTTTCTTGAACTGTAAAGCCAAAATTGCAAAGCTCGGTCAATTGTTGGGGAATTGCGGTTGATTGATGGTTTGTATCAAATCAATACATGTCTCTGGTTTAATTCCCTTGTTTGAATTCATCAACGCTTAATTCCTATTATGTATAAGAGAATTGGGCCCTATACTAGGATCAAGTATACATGTCTATAATTTCAATTTAGAATTCATATATTCATTACCCCTACTAGGTTATATTTTGTACTCCTATGTCTATGTTTTAGTTTAGAATTCATTTAATTTCTGTTTGTTGCTTTATCATTTACGGACTTGTCATGTACTGAATTTTGTTTACATTGATCCTGAATCCTCTTCAGATTGCATTTTCCCTCTCGATATATTTACACTTCAATTGACTTACCTTTGACTGTGTTTGGTAATGTTGGTAAAAATCATTGAGACAGTGTATACATAATACATTTTGATAGAGGCGCAGGCTAAAGAAAAATAACATACTCGTATCGTGATGATGAAAGCTGAAAGTGTTGCTAAATCTTTGCAAGATCATCATGTAAATCGCAATCATAATGGATGTAATGTGACTAGTAACAGATTTTGAACTTTGAATTTGTAATGTAGACAGAAAATTTCCTATAAAAAAAATGTTTGATAGAAAATGGATTATTTGGTTTTAAAATCCCCAACTTTGGGTCTTGTTTATCATAATATCTCAAACTTTACTTTTGATATGAATATCCCAAACTTTAGGGGTTGGTATTTATTAGCATCCCTACACTGAATTAATATCAATTAAACTTGGGTTTTTCTACAATGTAGGGGTTGTTTTTTAGCTAAGACACACTTCCATTTTACAAGTCACCTCAAAAAATATTGTTACATCACAGAAAATCCTGAGTTTAATTGATGTTTAGTTGGTTTCGGGCTACTACCAAATACAACCCCCAAATTTTGGGATATTCATATTAAATCTAAAATTCGGGATATTCTAATAAACAAACCCCAAAGTTGGGGATTTTAAAACCTAATAATCCATAGAAAATTTATCTAACATTGAACGACGAAGGTCTAGTGTAGGGAGAAAAGCTCATGGGTTGAAATTAGTCTTGGTTGTGCATCATGAATGGAAATGAGTCTTTTCCCATTTGTTACTTGTAGAGGAACTTACAACACTATCAATAGCACGTTAATGAATCAACCATCATGAATAACGTAGTTATCTGTGAAGAGGGGAGGAAATTCTTCAGAAGCATCTTCCTTGAGACAGACTTCCTATATAAGATGGTGCATTAGAACTTCATTGATTTGCTCAGATTAACATATTAAATATAGTCTGGGCAGTGGAAACTAATTTTGGCAAGGCAAGGGCATTTCTGTAACAAGGAAAGAGATGCATACTACCTGTGGGGTTTCCTCCCCCCAACTGTTATCAACCAAGAGCTTCTGGTTTAGAAAATGATCCATAATATCCGCCAATATCAGGTTCCCCTACAAAAGTATGTGGCGTTGATGGATTTTTTAGGTATATCACATCATATCCTATGACAGAGTTGTTATATTACAAAAGTATATAGGTTTTGGAATTGTGGTATGTGATCAAGAGCTTCATATTTAATGGAAGCCATATATGATCATACTGAGGGTGGAAACAAAATAATCTGTGTTGGAATCTAATACAGTTTGTATTGTCCCCATTTGACAGGAGAGAAATAAAAAGCTTTTCTATAGGCTTCTCATTGACAATGTGGAAGAGCTACTCCATGTGGTCTACACTCCTAACATGATTCATGATTATGGCTATTTTCTACAGGTATATTCAAAGAATCATCACCTATGCCTTCATAATAACCTTGATTAAGTTAATTTTATGTAAATAATTTTAATTTCTCAAATAATAATAATGCTAATACTAAAAATAGCCACATAATAATTAACTAAAAATAAACACATACACACATATGGCTGTGGCAAGGATGTTTTGCATTTTTGGGTACCCCATCTTCCCTTCATAATAACCATGGAATCAGGATACAGGGTATGAATTCCTAGTATTTTGGAATGTGTCATTTTCCTTGATTAAGTTAATTTTATGTGAATTTGTAACAGATATCAATTGATCTTCTTATGATGCCACCATGTCAATGACAAATCATTATCAGTTGGTGAAACATTGTGCCAACATGTATTTCACTTTTACTAGCATAAAATCCATTTGGTAAAAGCCACTCTTTTTTTTTTTTTTTTGGTAGTGTTAGTTTATTTTGCTTCATGAATGTTTTTATGTTTTGATGATTTATATTTGATGTGTCTACTTTTCTTTTTTTCCCCCTCATTTTCAGCTTCCTGACGAACAGGGTGGTAACAGTCACAATGGAGCCTCTCAGTCTCTCACAACGACTGCAATGACAGAGAAAAAGAAGAATCATAATGGGCGCTGATCTGAGAGAAAATGATGCATATATTACATTCTTTTTAGATTTCTTTGGTACAATTATCATAATTATTTAGTATGTTGTTTAAGCATAAGTTAGACTTGCGTTTCATCATTATCTCATCGATGATGAAATGATTTTTTTTTCCGAACAGTAAATAATGTAAACTGTACCATTTCTAGTGAATATGAAAATATGAAAAAAAAATTATTTATAGCTTAATTACTATGAATTTCATTCAAATATCCCTCTCCATCTCTCTCTCTATATGAATTAGACAGTATCTGTCTCTCTGTAAATATATATGAATTAGGTGGTAGCTGGGTGCATGTGAAATGAAATAAATAAATAAATAAATAAATAGATACAATAAAACAATAGAAAAAGAAATAAAAAAAAATTAGCCACAGTAGCAACTTAATTGCCACGGGCCTTCACATGGCGAGAAAACTGATTGCCACGGGACTTCACGTGGCAAGAAAGTGATTGCCACGGGACTACACGTGGCAAGGAAAGTGATTGCCACGAGTCTTCCCGTGGCAAAGGATAGTGTTTGCCACGGGAGCTTCCATGGCTACGAGTTTTCATTTAGCCACGGTAGCAAATTTCCCATGGCTACATCCTTGCCACGGCCACTTGTGCCACGGGGCTAATTTGAAGAAAACCTGTGGCAAGACTGCTTTGCCACGAGAATTTCGAACTTGTGCCACGAATTTTACCGTGGCATAAGTGATGCTTTTTTGTAGTGCCCTCATTTTTGAAATGTTTTGTTTTCAGGTGATGATCTATATGCTGGGAACGGGAATTAGAAGTGAGGCTTGGCGTGCTTAGTTTTTATTAGTCGTGTTATGATTCAATTCAGAAAGACTTGAAGTTAGCCATGTTGAGTTTGTTTTCTAAGTTTGAAGTTGTTCAGTTTGTTATAGTTTAACGATTGTTAGTTTCCCTTCTTGCCTTGTATTCTTTCGGGGATACGACAGTGACGCCCCAATAAGAGTTGAGACTTCCGATGAAATTTTTCCGTTAACGTTAGTTTGACTTTGACTTTTCTATAATTGAATTTCCGGGGCGTTACAGAATGGTATCAGAGCTCTGGGTTGCGAACTAGTAGCTCCTCAGAGTCCTTTAGGTTTAGTTGGACCCTAGGAAGCTAAGTCGGAGTGATGAGCGTAGGATGGGAATAGGGTTTTATGCTTTCCTATTACTACATGATTATGTCTTTAATTTCTGTGCTGCTAATATGTTCTAACCCTGTAGGATGGCTCAATGCACACACTGTTATCATCATCCCACCCCGTGTTTTCATTGTTATACTCCCATTCCTCCCAAGGGGAAACTGGGAATCATATGCTAAACTTCTACGACGAGATTGACAAGTACACCAAAGACGTTCCGAACTCATGCCTTCGTGGTAACGAGGATAGTCAGGCGAACGCATTTTTGCTCACGCTTCGGGAAGACCCTCGGTGGGGCCATACTGTACCATTATTGCTACCACCCCCACTCCCGGTCGAGGAGTATCCCCACCCGTGTTGTTGGTGTTGGAGGTACCGAGTGGACTCAGAGCACCGAATTCCAGAAGTCTTTGACAAGATGGCCAATATTGGGAGGCGTGACGTGGAAGGAGTTCAAGTGAACCCAGCCCCAGCACCTGTCATGGACATGGATCCCGAGAGTGACCCAGAGGAAGATCCAGAGGAGGATTCTGTGGAGGATTCTGAGCCCGAGGTGACCTTTGGAGTTACAGTTACACCTGCCGATGAGCCCGAACAGGAGACCGAACCCGAGGATGAGGTTATGGTGGACTGGGAAACAGGATAAGACCCCGAAGAGGACTCGGGGGATGAGTCTGATGATCCAGATTGGACTTCGATCGCAGTTAGAAAGAACCCTCTGTGTAGGAGGATCATATGAGTGGGACAGTAATAGTAGTATTAGGATTGGTTGCTATAACTTATTTATGCATGGTTAGCTTGATTGTGATATATCTTTAAGTGCGGTGTGATGTTTTCCTTGTGTGATAACCCCAAATAGGGGATAGATATACATACTACGACGCTGGTGTGCAAGTATTATAAATAATAGTCTTGATTTTAGAGATGATAGTATATGTCTTCTTCTTTTTTTTTTTCCTCTAATGATGTGCGATGAAAGAGTATGTGAATCATGATGCTAATACCTGGGCTTACTTGTTGAAATATGTTGAAGTTTTGCATCTGCTTAGTGCTTTTATGAGATAGCTGGACTGAATAGTCCCTCCTTAGAATTGGTGTTTTACGCTGTGAGATTAAACCCTAAGTAGTCTAAATCGACCCTTTGAACCAGGATGTCGGACATGAACGGTTCTCAATCCAACAACAGTAATCGGGAGCACCCGCATGCTGCAGCGGAACAGCGCCCTCAAACCGCGACTGAACTACGCCAACGTCTTCCTCACTTGATATCAGGGCCGAGTACAACAGCACCAGGGAATGACCTTGCTAGCCTACTGATGATTGAGATGCTTAACAAGCACGAGGATCTACTGAAGAGGGTGGTGGATCGACAAGGAGGAGAAAGGGAAGATGATCCCTCCGCTCTTCTCCAAAGGTTCAATAGCTTTAACCCGCCCACTTATACAGGGGTAGCTGACCCCAAAGTCTTTGAAGAGTGGGTTAGAGAGATGGAAAAGATTTTTGATACGACACGCTGTCCTGAGGAGTTGAGGGTGGATTTTGCTGCATACCACCTGAAAGAGGAGGCCGACCTATGGCGGGCTAGTGTGAAGGAGATACGGACCGAGCCGGGTTTTGACTGGAACCATTTTAAGGTTGTGCTGAAGGATCAGTTCTACTCTATGTCTCTTCAAAAGGCGAAAGAAAAGGAATTCATAGACTTATGCCAAGGAGAGCGTGGCGTGCTTGCTTACTCCACTAAGTTCACCGAACTATCTCGGTTTGCACCTGCTCTTGTGTCTAGTGAACAATTGAGGATGGATCGCTTCTGGGATGGATTAAACTGCAAGATTCAGGATCGGATGTCATCACGTGAGTTCACGTCTTACCAGAACATGCTGAATGTTGCCCTCGTTGTAGAAAGGGTAATGCACGACATGGAGCGACAACTTGGCATACAAGGGCATAAGAGGAAAGAGTCGCCCCGTTTCAACCCACCTCAACCCTACCAAGAGAAGAGGTTCCGCCCTAATAATTGACAGAGCAACCGACCTTCGGGGCGTGGGCCATCGCATGTGCCTATCTGTAGGATTTGTGGTCGACCCGGCCATTATCCTCGAGATTGTAGAGCAGGAGCTGCAAAGGGAGGATGCTTTAAGTGTGGGAGTCTCCAACACCACATCAGGCAGTGCCCTCTACAGAATTCAGGGGGCAATAATAGTGGAAATAATGGAAACAACGGGAATTGGAGAGCCCCGCAGTCTACATATCAAAATCGGGGAGGCTATAATGGAAACCAAAGGCCACAACAACAAAACCGAGGTGGTCCCGGTGGAAATCAGAGCAACCAAGGGAGGCCAGCAAACCCGCCTCGTCAGCTCAAGATCGCGAGTTTGATACTCACTAAAGTCGCATCTCTTTGGTTTGAGAACATCAAAGCGCAAAGGGCTAGGGAGGGTCGTGCAAAAATCACTTCATGGGCAAGGCTCAAACAGTTGATGAACCGCCAATTCTTGCCCAACACCTACAAACAAGACGTCTTACAGAAACTCCATGCCCTCACTTAAAGCAAACGGACTGTGAGCGACTATATTCAGGAGTTCGAGCAACTCCTCATCAAAAGTGATCTTCAAGAACCTGAAGAGCAGACTATGATGCGATTCTTGAATGGGTTGGACTCCTCCATTGCCAAGCAGATTGAAATCCAGCCCTATCATTCTATGGATGCATTGTGTAGTTTGGCTCTCAAGATCGAGAGGCGGAGGAAGGAAAAGGCTTCCACCAAGCCCGCGTCTGGAACCTTGTTCCAACCGTCTAACCGACCCCCTCCTTATTCGGGTACCCCGAAGTCTGTTGAGACTCCTAAGTTCTCATCAACACCTAGAACTAACAAGGGAAATGGAGTTGTTATGCCTTCTCCAATGGACCTTCCTCGCCGAATGAAAGGCAAGAAGTGTTTCAAATGTCAATGGTATGGTCATTTTCAGGCGGATTATCCGATCGTCGTACTTTGATCCTTCATGTAACAACCGCCGCGTAACGCAGGAGGACGAGTGTATGTGATGAGGAAGGATGAGGCTGAGAATGAAGCGGACGTTGTGACGAGTACCTTCTCTCTCCACCTTAGTAGGATCGAACAGGAAGAAGGTAGTGCATTGGAGTGATATGCATCTTCAAGGTGTAAGGATTATCTCTGCCCTCAAGGCTCAGAAGTTGTTGGGCCAAGGTTGTGAAGGGTTTTCATGCATTGTAATCGACACCAAGGCAGAAGAGCCTACGATTGAGAGCATTCCAATAGTTCAGGAGTTTCCTGATGTCTTCCCGGAGGAGATTCCGGGAATGCCCCCACTCAAGGAGGTGGATTTCTGCATCGATTTGGAGCCCGGGGCAACACCTGTTTCAAAAGCCCCATATCGAATGGCGCCCGCAGAGCTAAAGGAATTGAAGATCCAGCTGGATGAGCAGCTAGAAAAGGGGTACATACGACAAAGCACGTCACCATGGAGAGAACCTGTACTGTTCGTGAAGAAGAAGGATGGTAGCATGAGGTTATGCATCGATTACCGGGATTTGAACAAGATTACCATCAAAAATTGGTACCCTCTGCCTCGCATTGATGATCTCTTTGACCAGTTGCGGGGTGCAACAATGTTTTCGAAGATAGACCTGAGATCAGGATATCCCCAGCTAAGAATCCGAGAGGAGGACATCTCTAAAACTGCCATCTGAACTCGATATGGTCATTACGAGTTCGTAGTAATGCCGTTTGGGCTCACAAATGCACCAGCCGCTTTCATGGACTTAATGAACCGAGTGTTTAAGCCGTTTCTGGACAAGTTTGTTGTGGTGTTCATCGATGATATATTGGTGTACTCAGGAACACGGGAGGAACATGCGAATCACCTGAAAGAAGTGCTGACGACTTTGCGTAGCAACGAGCTTTACGCAAAATTTAAGAAATGTGAATTTTGGTTGGAGCGAGTAGCGTTCTTTGGGCACGTGGTGTCTAAGGAAGGAGTAGCAGTGGACCCTCAAAAGGTGGAGGCTATCACCAAGTGGCCAACGCCGAAGAATGCCACTAAGGTTAGGAGTTTTCTGGGTTTGGCAAGCTATTATAGGAAATTTGTTCAAGATTTCTCGAAAATTGCCACCCCTTTGACCAATTTGACTCGGAAGTCAATCAAGTTCGCGTGGTCGGAAAAATGTGAGCAAGCATTTCAGGTTCTGAAGAAGAGACTTACCTCGGCCCATATTCTCGCTCTACCTCAAGGGAACGAATGATTCATTATCTACAGTGACGCATCACATGGTGGATTGGGTTGTGTGCTCATGCAGAATGGGAAAGTGATTGCGTATGCATCCAGACAACTGAAGACACATGAGAAGAACTACCCCACTCATGACCTGGAGTTGGCAGCAGTGGTTTTTACACTTAAGATTTGGAGACACTACCTTTATGGGGTACACTGCGAGGTATTCATCGACCATCAAATTTTGAAGTATCAATTCACACAGAAGGAGCTAAACCTTAGGCAGACTCGATGGTTAGAATTTCTGAAGGACTATGATGTGAACTTTCAATATCATCCCGGGAAAGCAAATGTAGTGGCTGATGCCCTGAGTAGGAGACCCTCTCCTGCTGTAAACCACTTGATGATGATGCCGCACGAGCTGTGCGAGGAGTTTAGGAGGCTGGAAATTAACGTGGTGACACCTGGAAGGAAAGCTGTATTGAATGCCATGGAGTTGCAACCTACTCTCATGGAAGAGATCAAGAGGACTCAAGAGCTGGATTTGCAGCTTGTCAAGATACGGGAGGAGGTTTTGAAAGGGAAGGCCCCTGGTTTCGTGATTCACGAGGATGGTACATTACGGTTCCATAACCGCGTCTGTGTACCTAACGTAGAGGAGATAAAGAGGAAGATTTTAGAAGAAGGGCACAACACACCATATTCTGTGCACCCAGGAGGAAATAAACTTTACAAGGATCTGAAGCAGATGTTCTGGTGGAGTAATATGAAACAAGAAGTGGCGGACTTTGTGGCGAAATGCCTCACTTGCCAACGGGTCAAGGCAGAACATCAACGACCTGCCGGACTTTTGCAGCCACTAGACGTTCCTGAATGGAAGTGGGACTCAATATCAATGGACTTCGTAGTGGGTCTGCTAAGGACCAGGCGGAAACACAATGCGATATGGGTAATTGTAGATCGATTAAACAAGTCGGCTCATTTTCTAGCCATCGCCAACAACTGGTCCCTGGACCAGCTAGCTCAAGCCTATGTGAGAGAGATAGTAAGACTACATGGAGTCCCCAGTTCTATAGTCTCGGACAGAGACACCAGATTCCAGTCTGGTTTTTGGAAGAAGTTGCAGGAGGCGTTTGGTACCAAACTCAAGTTTAGCACCGCTTTCCACCCAGCTACTGATGGGCAGACCGAGAGGACTATCCAAACCCTCGAAGATATGCTGCAAGCATGCACATTAGATTTCAAAGACTTGTGGGATGACGAGTTGACTCTCATTGAGTTCTCCTACAACAACAGTTATCATGCTAGTATTGGTATGTCACCATTCGAAGCTTTATATGGGAGGAGATGTAGGACTCCCCTCTGTTGGCAGGACATCGATAAGCTCTAACGATAGGACCGGACCTAATACATGCCACTCCTCAGAAGGTTCGAACCATTCAAGATAAAATGAAGGCAGCACAAAGTCGATAAAAGAGCTATGCTGACAGGAGGAGGAGACCTTTGGAGTTCGAAGTAGGAGAATATGTGTTTTTACGGGTTTCATCCA
Organism: Portulaca oleracea; assembly: GCA_029582165.1. NCBI lineage: Eukaryota > Viridiplantae > Streptophyta > Magnoliopsida > Caryophyllales > Portulacaceae > Portulaca > Portulaca oleracea. Next base: position 41,099,688 of record CM055870.1, read on the forward strand.
CGAAAGGAGTTATGAGATTCGGTCAGTCGGGGAAGTTGACACCAAGGTTAATCGGGCCATATCAATCTTAGAACACATCGTAGAAGTTGCCTACAAGTTGCAACTGCCAGGAGAACTTCCAAGAGTGCACAATGTCTTCCATGTGTCACAACTCAGGAAATATGTTCCAGACCCAACTCATGTGATCGATCCTGAGCCACTGCAGCTACAATAAGATCTGAGTTATGAAGAGCAGCCGCTGGAAATTTTGGATCGTAGGGAAAAACAACTTCGAAGAAAAGTAGTCCCCTTGGTGAAAGTGCGATTGGCAAATCATGCCACAACGGAAGCAACCTGGGAAACAGAAGAAGAGATGAGAACGAAATACCATCACCTATTTCACTCTTAAAGGTACGTCAAGTTTCAAGGACGAAACTTCTTTTAAGGAGGTATTGATGTAAAACCTCGAGTTTTAGGGAGAACGGAACCGTTAGGATTGTTACCGAACCGTTAGGCCTAAGTTTAAGTTTCGAGGACGAAACTTCTTTTAAGGAGGTAATGATGTAAAACCCCGAAAAATCCAAAGATGTTGACCGTGACGTCGTTAGTAAATTAGGTTTGACTTCGTTATTTATTATTATTCGTTTGTGTTTATTTTTGCTAACACTTGAGCTCGTAGGATCGTGAGGGACTAACAAGGGTATATCGGTAATTTCGGAGGTTTAGTATTATTAGTTTTACTCTATTTATTATTAGTATTACTATTAATATTATTGTGTTATATGAATAATTATGTGAATATTATTTTCTATGTGATTACTATTAATAATATTATTAGTAGTAGTATTATTATTATTACTATTATTATTGTTATTAGTTGTTTTCCAGAAAAAAAATCAGATTTTAATTGTTTTAGTTTTGGGTTGGGTTAGAATTAAGAGTGTTTAGTTGGGCCTTAATTGTTAGATAATATAAAAACCTCTCCCTCTCTCTCAAACCCTGATCTCCTCTCCAACCAAACCCTAACCCTAGTCTTTCTCTCCCTCTCTCTCCTCATTGCCTCCTCACGTGGATACCATCATGATCATCACGTTGCTGCGCGCCCGGCACCACCGTCGCAACCACCCTCTCTCTTTCTTTCTCTTTTCTCTTCCTCCCTCTCGATCTCTCTGTCTCTCTCCTATCACGCACACCGCCGCCCACTTCCACCGTCGCCAACGTCGTCATTGCCGCCGGAGTCCCTACCGCCGTCGCAGCCATCCACCGGAGCCATCGTCGTACACCCACAGTCGAAGGAGGAAGTCGCGGACGTTCTTGGTTGCTGCCGCTCGAACCCAGGCGCTACCCCCCTTAGACAACCACCGACGCCACCGAAGCACTGCTGTCGCCGCCTCTGACCGCCGTCCCTACCGCCGTCGCACCCCCAGTCGCCGGAAAAAAACTGTGCGCTAGAACCCCTGGACGTAAACCCTAATCTTTTTGAAACTTTCTTTCTCTTTTTCCTTAATTTTTCTGATGTTATTATTATTATTGTATTATTATTATTTCTTGATTTAATTCTTGTAATCTGGGTAATTAAGGGTGTAATTTTATTAAGTTGTTATTTGTAATTATTTGTTCTTGTGTTGTATTATTTATGTGTAATTTGTTTAAATTATTTTATGTAATCTTTATGTTCTAAATTGGTGTATTAGGGTTGTAATAGTTGTAGTAAGATTATTAATGTTCAATTGTTTGATATATTTGTTTTCTTCTGAAGCATGTTTAGGGTTTTAGAAAACTATTATTATTGTATACACGAATCTTTAAAGTATAATTACCTAGATTAATTCTTGTATTGTTAGTTAAATATTCATATATTCTTTAATTCTCTTAGGGCTCATTCATGTTTAGTTTCATGTTTAAATCTTGTTAAATAAGTTAGGTTGATTGAATTACTAAAGTTCGATTCTTGTTTTTTAGTTTACGATTCTTGATTTAATCTTGTGTAAAGCAATTGGTTGTTGGGATTCTTGATTAGTAGTTTAAATGTTTATATGTTCTTTATAGTTATTCACATGTTCTTTAAGTTCCTTCTTGTTTATTGGTTAAGAAATTCATGTTTAGGATAGTGTTAATATTTCATGCATGCTTTTAGGGTTAGTAGAAATATTAAAGTTGATTTCATGTTTTACATTTTGGTTTTGATGATAGGAAGTTTGATGTTTTGACCTTAGTTGGGTTAGGTTAATTAATTTGGACTTAATTACTGTTTTAAACCCAAATTATGACCCCGGGATCGGATTGGTGGAAGTTAGAACCGAATTTGCAAATTAAATGGAAACCGGTAACGGGACAGTTTTGATGAGGTCAAAAGATCGGGTCACCACGGTTACTGTAGTTGTCTTTTGATCGAACCCTTTGGACTGGAGTTTCCCTTAGGTGTTAGCTTTCATAAGAATTTTATGGACCGGACTTTGGAATTTTATAAGTCGAGTTATACCCCGATTACCAGACCTAGGTCAGGTCTGAACAGTTTGGAAAGATGACGGATTTTGAGGACCTTAAAGCATTTCTTGGGTCTCGAATTCAACTTAAGAGTTTTAATAGACATCTCGAGGTTTCCGAAAAGTCCAAAACCAGACCAAAAGGATGTCGGGAAGTCAAGTTACGTCCTTTTTTATGTGGATGCTGTATTCTGTCTTGTTATGTGAAATTGGTAATGAATGTGTTGTTGATTGAAAAGGTTTATTTGGTATTATTATGCGATTATTTGGAATGTGTTAGGTAATTTAAAGTGTAAATTCATGATTGATAGGAACCTATAGGGTCCCTAGAGGAGGGTTAGTTAGAAGGTAGTTAATACTAACTTCGAAGGGCGCGTTTTGATTAGAATAATTATTCTATTTTAGGCCCAAGCTAACTCGCGTCGCTAGTGAGCTCAAGTGTGTTCGTTTTGCTGTGAAGTGAAGTTAACCAGGTAATGCCTATGCTCTAATCCCCACTGGGATGCTCTTTAAATGTGTTTTAATGTTTTCTAATCTGTTTTGAGAATTGCATTCCGAAAGGGGACTTTTTGTTGAAATGTGACCATCTGTAGAGCTGGCAAAATTTTGTCCGACCCGAATTACCTGAATTGTCCGACCCGGAAAAAATCGGGTCTGGACATAAATTTTTCGTCCGAATTTTTATATTGTCCGAATTGACCGAATATTCGGACATAAAATTTCTCTTTTTTCTATTGTCCGAACTCGATTTTAGCTTCGTCCGAATTGTTCGACCTGGTTTGACCCGAAATAAAACCGGGTCCGGACATGAATTTCTCGTCCGAATTTTGACATTGTCCGAATTTGTCCGACCCGGATTTTTGCCAGTGCTAACCATCTGTTTTGGATAACTGTTTGTACTTTTGTGATCTTTGATTTATTGAGTTGAGAACTTGAGATGGTCTTCTATTAGTGGTTTTATTATTGATTTGGTAACCTGAGTTGGGTTTGACTTGAGAGCTGTGAGCTGAGCTTTGCATAAGACACTAATAACTCAAAGTGAAACACTAAGCGAGTTTATTATTTTGATGGCTTTGATAGGCTAATGTTTTGCGGGCGATAACCCGGAGACCAGGAGTTGATGCCTGTATGGGTTATGTGTCAGGAGATCAGGGTCTCATCCCTGATATAGGTTAGATGTTTATGATGCCTTTGGTAGGCGAAAGTTTTGATGCCTTTGGTGGGCGATTGTTTTGATGCCTTTTAGGCTAATGTTTTTGCGGGCGATAACCCGGAGACCAGGATTTGATGCCTGTATGGGTTATGTGTTAGGAGATCAGGGTTTCATCCCTGATATAGTATAGATGATTTTTGATGCCTTTGGTAGGCAATTGTTTGATGCCTTTGGTAGGCGATGTTACTTTATGGGATTTGATATCCCGCCCGCATAACAAAATATGAATTGGTGGGGTTGAGGAAAACAGTTGTAAGGGTTAAAGGGTTGTGAAATGGTTTGATTCGTTCCCTCTCCCTCAAATGAATTGAAATGAACTTAACTTGTTTTTAACGTTAGGGGTAGACATTATTGAGATTTCCCCCTCATTTTTGAAATGTTTTGTTTTCAGGTGATGATCTATATGCTGGGAATGGGAATTAGCAGTGAGGCTTGGCGTGCTTAGTTTTTATTAGTCGTGTTATGATTCAATTCAGAAAGACTTGAAGTTAGTCATGTTGAGTTTGTTTTCTAAGTTTGAAGTTGTTCAGTTTGTTATAGTTTAACGATTGTTAGTTTCCCTTCTTGCCTTGTATTCCTTCGGGGATACGACAGTGACGCCCCAATAAGAGTTGAGACTTCCGCTGAAATTTTTCTGTTAACGTTAGTTTGACTTTGACTTTTTTATAATTGAATTTTCGGGGCGTTACTGTCAACTTCGAGCGAGAGATAAAGAAAGTAAGAAAGAGTGGAGGCAATGGGCGTGGTTTTGACGCTTTTTGGAATTTTTGGAGCAAGCACTGAGCAACGCCAACAACATAAATTAGGGTTTTCTTCCATATTAAATTGGGCATCGACTGAAGAGTGGAAAAAGACAGGCAAAAATTAAATCTGGACCCAAATTTTAAATTTAATTTTGGGTAACCGAAAATGTCTAGGGGTCGATCCGTAACCGAATCGATTAACTGAAAAATTTTCTGGGGCGAGTACCCGTCCCGATTAAAATTGATTTTTCCGGTCCGGATACCCTAAATTAATGATTGGGTAGCAGGTTTCCCGATCGGGTTTTTCGGGGCGGTTATTTATGAACAACCCTTATAAGTTTATTTTTATTTATTAATATACAAATATAAATAATATATGAAAATATTTACTTTTATAAACATGCTTATTATTTTAATTTGTAAATAGAGAAATTATAGAATGTACTCCTAACGGGTGTCACCTAAGTTATCTTTATTTCTTAGTATTTCATAAAATAGAATAAAATATTTCTATGAATTCCTCAATCACATATGATATGTTTATAATTTCATACTTAACATATGATTTAGGAGCATATACTCCGTGTAACCGTTCATTATAGAAATATGTACAAAGAATTCTATATTATTTTTGTCTTCCAAATAAAGCTTTTTCCAGTTATTCCGAACGGGTGTTAAGTTAGGGAGACAAATACAAATATCTATATCTATATATCTATATATATTATAAATGGTAATAGCGTCTGCTAAAATTCCTTCTGTCCCCCATCTCTTAAATCACATTAATCAAACATTATCGGTCATTGATTTTATTTAATATAAAATCTACACCATTCATTCAAAAAAAAAAACTACCCAATTATTATTTACAAAATTATTCCCTGTGCTATTTATTACGAGGGAGTTATGATCCTACTCCAACCCAGTAACTTCAAAAAAAAATAAATACAATTAGTTATGCACTTTCCTCCTCAACAAAAAATAAATACAGTTAATTATATCCATATTATAACTGCCTAAGACTCAAAAAAACAAATACAGTCAGTTATATCCATATTATTTTATTCACTTACCTAAGTTGACATCCGTTCGGAAGAATGGGAAAAAAACTAGTTTATCAAACATCAATGCAGTATTCAAACACAAGAATGCATATTTGTTCATAAAATTTCCATTATACAATGCATCCTTTCCCTTATTTAATGTAGATTTTCGCAATTTTGATGCATTATTATCTTGATATGAGTGTATCAAAAATATATACAGTATGTTTCGGTGATAATTTTTCCACTACGTAGTGCATTTTTCCCCAAATAGAGTGCATTCTTCGGAAACATCAAAGCAGTATTCAAACACAAGAATTCATGTTTGTTGATAAAATTTCTATTATGCAATGCATACTTTTTCTTATGCAATGCAGATTTTCTCAATTTTGATGCATTATTATCTTGATATGAGTGTATCAAAATTAACGCAGTATGTTTCAGTGATAATTTTTCCACTACGTAGTGCATTTTTTCCCAAATCGAATGCATTTTTTGGAAACATCAACATAGTATTCAAACACAAGATTTCATATTTGTTGATAAAATTTCCATTATGTAATGCATACTTTCACATCTTTGATGCAATATTCAAGAACTGACCAAGCAAGAACACGAACGACAAACGACGGCGGTGCAAGAAGGAGAAAATTTGACCAATGAAGGATACGATCGAATGATATTTGCGTGATAAGGAATGAGTCCAAAATAAAATCTCACGTGAATGTTATATATGCCCTACCCCATATATGTACACTCAGTCCTTCCATATAATTGCTAATGTGTGTGTGTGTGTGTGCGCGAGAGAGAGAGTTAGAGAGAGAGACATGGATGTGTATGTCTTATGATTCAATTAGGTTAAGGGTATATATGGTCATTTTTTATTGTATGTATGTTATAATTTAATTGAACACCTCTTAACATCCCAATACACCCCAAATTGGGATGTTAAAAAAATAAAGGTTGAGAGGGGTAAAGGGGTAAAGGGGGGTAAACCTCACTCCCTCTTACTCTCCCTTACCCTCTCTCACTCTCATCCCAAGGAGGGGGTAAGAAGGAGTAAGTACCCCCCCCCAAACCCCCCTTTACCCTCCCCCAAGCAAGCCCTAAAGGACGAAAGAATTATTTTTGAGCCTGCAAAGCCGAATAATAGGAAGTCTCATATATGCTATGCCAAGTACATGACCAGATATTTCTTATGTGGTTAGCAAGTTAAGTAGATATACAAGTAATCCGGTCAAAATGCATTGGTATGTTGTTTGGAGAATACTAAAATATCTAGACGATACTAAAAGTTGCAAACTCACTTACAATGGAGAGTCTTTGATATTAGAAGGTTACTAGGATGCAAGTTGGATAAGTGATAAAAAAGATTATTCTTCTACTACCAGGTGGGTGTTTCTATGAAAAAATTACAATTTGGTACCCCATGTTTTCTGGCAATAATTTTTTGGTGCCAAACTTTTCTGTAATAATTTTAAGGTACCCTATGTTTTTATGTAATAATTTATAGGACCCTACTCCGTCGTACACTTGCCGGAATCATTGAACTGACCGATTTGCCCTTAGCTTTTAGCGCGCATATTACTTGAAATTGCTGTATCCAAACTCTGCAATTTTTCTCTCTCCATCTAATCTATTGAACTCACTCACTAATTTCTGCATCCAAACTCTCTGCAATTTTTCTCTCTCCATCCAAACTCTCTGCATCCAAAATCGTATTCCCTAACACTCACTCTCTAAATCCCTAAATTCCAAAATCTGAAAGCGTTCGTGAATAGTGGAAGCATTTGTTCGAGTAGAACCACAAAATCAAGCCGGGAGATGAATAATAAGTCGACGGATTATCGGTGTTGGTAAGTGTTTAATTTGAATCACCAAATTGTAAACCCTAATTGTGTTATATTAGTTAGAAAATTTTGTTGATTTTGAACTTCAAAATGAGTTTGGTTTCGTATTTGTAGGGTTTATTTAGCACAATCGATGTTGAATTGAGTTCGAGGTTAATCTGATGTAAATTTGAAATCCATTCAGGGTAAGTTGAATGTCGTGGCGAATTTGGTGGTACACTACAAGGACCGCATGTACACGTTGCAGGATGTGTATTTGCATAAGTACGACCCAGATACGCTGGTTAGGGATGTCAGGGAAGAAGCAAGGAAATCAGGGCCCATTTCGGAAAATGTGAGTTTTATATGGCATCCCCCAGGTAAAGAAAACCAGAGGTGGCCTTTGGGAGGGATTGTTGATTGGGTTACTTTGGTGTTGCTCTGGAAGGATGTTAGGCAGAGATGCATTCCATTGTACATTTGTGATTCAACTGACACGGATGTACAAAGGGATGCATCTAGAGATAATCGTGCTATGTCAGTTAAGGTTGAAAAGGGAGTGAAGATACATGAAGCAGGGGGTCAACTGAACGGGGTAAAAAAGAGGGTAAAGAAGGAGGTGAAGAAGGTAAAGAAGGAGGTTAGGAGACCATTCACTAGGTCACAAGGGAGGAGCTTGGCAGATGCCATTTGTTTTATTGATGAAGACGAAACAGATGTCAGGGGAGAAGGAAGGAGTCAAGAAGTCAATTTGAGTGCAACTGAAGAATGGGTTGACACTTTGATTGTTACCCCTCCACAACCCCAGACAAGGCCACCAAAAATGATTCCTAGAAGACCTGTCACAAGGTCTCATGTTGTCAGCACACTGGCCAAGCCCACTGGAAGTGTTGAGGTGGGAGTCCAATCTGCTTCTAGCCCAAGGAAGTCCCCACGTTTGAAGGCCCATTCAAGCCCAAAGTCAAGCCCACAATCAGGTAAGGAGGGGTCAAAGTCAAAGGATATTGGTTGTGGTCCCCCATCACCAACAGCATGCCAACAAATGCTACCTACCCAATGTTCCCAAACCCACAAAGATTCTCCAGTCATTAATCCAGCTGAAGAGAATGCATCACCTAAACCCACCAGTGAATCCAATCCACATATAATTTCCAATAGAAGCAAAACCTTGTTCTACACCTTGCCTCCAAGCTCTTCCAAACCACCCAAGGTTCCACATTCAACTACAAAACCATCCCCATCCAAATCTAAGCCTTCAACCAGCAAGAGATCCACTGCTACTGGAGCTAAGAAACCAAGCTCATCACAACCTGATTGGGAAGATATTGATGTGTGCCTTTCTGACATAGGCATTTACGATTGGGAGATTTGGATGTAAGCTCACTGTTGAAATCTAGAGCTGAGTGTGAGGATAAGCGTGACTGGGAATTAGAACCTGATGAAGTAGCTAATGAAGGGGCCCTGTTTGTTCTACCTGAAGAGAATGCTGTCAGTGAGGAGGATAGCAGTGAGGATGATGACTTTGAGGCAGGTGACCAAGTAAGTGAAGATGATGATGAAACATCTTTGGAGGAGGAAACTTTCAGCACTGATGAAGATGATGATGAGGTAGATCTAGAAGCTCAGAGGCAAAGAAGGCAAAGGCTAAGTGCAGAGATCATTGATGAACAATGTAGAAACTTACAGGAACCTATACAACCGCATTGTCCACCCTATCTCGGATCCTATCATGTGGAATCCAAGGCCAAACCTTCCTGAGCTTGATCCTCCACGTCACCAAGTCAAGAAAGGAAGACCTCAGGAACACAAGAGGAGGGAGTCCCAATTCGCACCCGAACCTGACTTGGCTCAGTCTCAACAGGTTTCAACAACCATTTTTGGTTCAGGAACTACAATGTATGTCCACTATCTTCTGAATTTAATTAGTCATGCACACTTGTGGTTATCTAACTTGCTTACATTGCTGTGCACAGATGCAAAAAATGCAAGGAAGTAGGACATAACAAAGCTACTTGTGGTAGACCCCGTGACCAATATGGCAGGCTCTTAGAGAAGACAAACAGGAAGATTAAGGAGGGACCAAAACGACCAGTTGGAAGGCCAAAAAAGCAGCATTCTGCTCCATCCTCTGCACCTTCAACTGCTCCACCAGCATCTTCTGTGCTCTCCTATCACAGACCACAGACTAGGGCAACAACATCCCAACAACCTAGCCATGCTCCACCAGCATCTTCCGTGCACTCCTATCACAGACCATAGACTAGGGCAACAACATCCCAACAACCTAGCCATGCCCCACCACAGAAGAAAAGAAAGGTCTCCAAGTGATAGGCTTCTAATTTGAGCCTGCTGATTTTGGGTTAAGAACTAGCAGTTGTGTATGACTTATGTTGAACTTAAGTATGACTTATGGCTTTTGTATGAACATAATTATTACAAGATTATGGTTGTGTATCTATTTCAATATGTTCAACTTAAGTATGACTTATGGCTGTTGAATCCAAATAGTTATTAGTAGATTAGGGTTGTGTATCAACTTAAGTTAGAAATGGCTTATATTGATCATCAATTGATATTTACAATTGCACCAGCAACAGCTAAGTTACTAGCAAAATGAATGTCCAAGCATTTGATACTTGGCACACAAATGGATACTTAAGTTGATACTTGGCACACAAATGGATACTTGGCACACAAATAGATTATGGAGAATGCTTATACATACCAAACTGCAACGTACATTAGCACCATAATAACGATTCACACTACAAAAACTAAGTTCCCCATACTAAGCCACTAGATCTATTACAACAATTTACTATCATACTAGATAATTACTTTTTCCCAAACGCAACAAACATAACAAGTGCAACAATGGTAGACAAAACAAACAAGTAAAACATGCTTTGACCTTTCTCAAGCATCTTCACAAAGAACTCTACTTTCATTCATCTCACCTTCATCTCACCAAGATCTTCAACACCAACCTATCATGCTCAGCTCTCTGACTAGATTCAGCCTTGATGTCCTCCAATAACTTCACCACCACAGCCTGTTGGTCTTCTTTGTCGCTCAACCATCTTATGAACTTGTTGCACCTCGAACACTTCAAGTAAGGCTTTCCTGGGTTTGCACTTGACTGGGACACTTTCCTAGTCCCTACTACTGCAATTTTTGCACAAATTGTCGCGCCACAACTAATGCATCAGTTGTTGAACTCGAACTTCCATCCATTCCCCACAATGGGTTTGGTTCGTCTATTTTTTGGGAACTACAACAGCGAACCACAATGGGTTCCCCACAACCACAATGGGTTCCCCACAATCGATTTCAAATTCGAACAAACCCTAACTTTTTGGGAACTACAACAGCGAACCAAAGAAGAATGTAAATTAGGGTTGAACTACAACAGCGAACAAATTCGAAGAAAGGATAAAAAGTGAAGGAGATGAGCAACAAAGAGAGGTATTCAGACTTGAATTAGGGTTTCAATTCTGGATATTGGAAATGGAATATATGAAAGAGATCGAACAAGGGAGAGGAGATGGAACAAAGGAGAGGAGAAGAGACAGAGCTGTGCACAGATCGAACAAGGGAGAGGAGTTCCTTGAGAGGTATTCACACTTATATAAAATCAAAAGGGTATAATGGTCACAAAATTATAAGGAAAACCAAAAAAAAAATCCCAAGCCGCATTTTTGGCGCCAAATGTCGCCGCCGGCCATTTTCCGGCAGAAGTAGGGTCCTATAAATTATTACACAAAAACATAGGGTACCTTAAAATTATTACAGAAAAGTTTGGTACCAAAAAATTATTGCCAGAAAACATGGGGTACCAAATTGTAATTTGATCGTGTTTCTATTAGGATGTGGAGTAATTTCTTAGGGAACAAAGAAACAAGCTTGTATAATTTCTTGGAAAACTTATGATCTGTACTTTACTCTCATCAAGAGAAATAAGGCCAATGAGACTTGTGGAAACAAATAGGATTCAAAAGAGAGAGCACATGTATGTGGAAATGGTGAAAAATG